>CM038145.1:84815879-85415879 GCA_021437245.1 Aegilops speltoides | reverse complement strand
TGGAAGTCTCCACATGCTTAGACAGCGGATTACATTGAGCAAAGACTAATGATCAACATTTAACTTGATAATGCGTATTTTTTTAGAAGAACAGGGAGGCTCCTCCCCGGTTCCATTATCAAATGAAACCCAAAGTGTCTTACATCAACTCACTGAGAGGAGCAGTTCAAAGGAAGGATTGCGGCGAAAGCCACTCAAGTTTAACGACAAGCTTACAGAATCAAAAGCGGCAAAGACACGGGCCATAAGCGCCCACACACACACTACATGTTTTCTAAGTGCACTTGATAATGCGTATGTCTAGGTGAACCTCCTTGGAGTCCCCGTGCACCGAGTCGGCGGGTAAAGGATGGAACGGATGCCATGGGTTTTCCAAGTCCACATTGGCGGGATAGTCCCAGCTCCTCAGAGTCCAAGTCTGCCCGATGAGGCCAGTTTCGCCGCACGCGCCCGGAGGGGTAGTAACATTGACCATGCACCCGTACATCTGCCTCGTGTTAGTGTCAGCGTCAGCGGCGACGCCCGTGACACACATTACAGAGACAGGGCGGCAGCCTGCGCGGGCCTCGCTGGTGCCCACGATCAAGAGGAAGACGCTGCCGTCCTCCTCCGAGACTAGCAGGCGACGGTGATCCTCTAGCGACTCCGGCATGGTGAACCGGTAGCACGTGTATTACTTGATGTACTCCGCCAAGGGCCAGCAGTGACCGCTGCACGCATCCGTGAGGTGATGCACCATGTCCGCCAAGAGCCACAAAAGCGGCATCGGGCACTCACAAAAGGGGCGAAGGGCTCCTTGGAGGCATCGACCGGGCCGTCTATGAAACAGAGTGGCTGTAGGGGCGTTGCGCCCGATTGAATATGTGAGCAAGTTACTACGAGATTTAATCTGTATAAGCAAAAAATAAATAACGACGGCTATAATAGAGATGAAACTAATTATGTGGACTAGCATAGTAGTAGGATACAGAGTAGAAACATGAATTCTACCACGATTTCGAACAGGAAGGACATAAACACATACGGTGCAACGGGAGCAGCACCGCTGGCGTTGAGTTATCGCCCATGTCGTTGAGGAAGAGGTTGCCGAGGTCGGGGAAGAAGTCGCTGTCGGTGAAGTCGTGGCTGCCAGCGATGAGAGTCGCTCCCCTGCCTTGAGGAGTAGCTAGAGGGGCGTTGCGGCCGCCGAATGGAGCACAGGAGTAGCACATGAAGCAGTAGATGGTGTCCTTACTAGTACTCCCTAGTCTCTATCTATCTATATCTATATATATCTGCTCTTATAGAAAACCGAGTTGGTGATGATGGTATGCCTGCCATCTTGTAATATTGACCGTTCGATCTATATCTGACGGATAGAAAGCCAACTATGACAATTTTACAAAGGGATAATTAGATTTATTCCCCTAGTTGAGTCCCACTCAGCTGTTTTACCCCTAATTTCCAAAAGTCACCAATTCTGTCCAAGTCACTTTGCTCCCCTTATGATTTTGCCCTTTGACCGTTTGACCGTCAGTTTGCAAACTTCATAACTAATTCATACTAAATCAGAAAATGCAAATAAGATACCAAAATGTTCAGAAAAGCATCACCTATATGTCAGTGTCCTTTGCATTCATGAAAAAAGTGTTGGAAAGTGCCCATCCGATTTTTAGCTCTTATGATAACACCATGAATAGTAAAATAAAAAAATTTAAAAAATTCAAAACAAAAATGTGGTCGCAAAGAATGACAAATGTTTTAAGTGCTTGCCAAGTTTCATCAGGGAACAACATTCATGGAAGTCGTGGCAAAAAGATAATCTATTTTGGAGTGCTAATTGTTTTTTTTTGCCACGACATCCACGAATGTCATTCCCTGATGAAACTTGGCAAGCACTTAAAACATTTGTCATTCTTTGCCACCACATTTTTTTGATTTTTTTTGATTTCTTTTAGATTTTACTGTTCATGGTGGTATCATAAGAGCTAAAACTCGGATGGACACTTTCCAACACTTTTTTCATGAATGCAAATGATACTAACATATAGGTGATGTTTTTACAAACATTTTGGTATCCTATTTGCATTTTTCTGATTTAGTATGAATTAGTTATGAAGTTTTCAAACTGATGGTCAAAAGGTCAAAGGGCAAAAGCATAAGATGAGCGAAGTGACTTGGATAAAACCGGTGACTTTTGGAAATTAGGGGTAAAACAGCCGAGTGGGACTCAACTAGGGGCATAAATCTAATTATCCCTTTTACAAAAGATACCCGCACCTCTCTCCACATTTACAGATAAGGCCTTGCCTCGTTCATTCTTATCTCCCACAACCTCGTGTTCCTCCCTATGTCTCTATCTCTACTACTTTTTTTATAGCAAATCGAATAGTGCTGCGCCGTCCGCTGCACGCCCGGATGAACACGCCTCCTCGCCTCCATCATCACCAACTGAGTCTTTTATAGGAGTAGGAGTAGAAAAAAACCGAGTTGGTGATGATGGTGTCCCGTGCAATGCACGGGCATCTTGCTATTTTTTTGCATATAAGTCCAAACACCACGTAGACACGGTCTTTGAGCACGGTTCATAGTCGTTCCACGCTCGGGCATTGAAGTTTGTAACTATTTTAGATTAGAATATACTACTCCTCCTGTGCTAGTAGTAGAGCAGAGTCCTACTCTACTACTCTAGTCTAGCAAGCTAGGGCATAGTACTGTAGTAGGTACTGTGGGGAGTACCAGTACTATGATCACTCAAGCAAGTTGTCTGGCATCGATATGACCCTACGCTGATGGTATGTGTCTCGTAAGTCAAGCGGCGTGCTGTAGTCATCATCACCTATCCACTTCCCGCAGCACATATTCGCTTCTACATATTTGTCCGCACATAATCTCATCCAAGCTTCCATCCCTGCTAAGGCGCCTACCCCCCTCGTCCGAAACCTAAGCACTAACAATGGCAGAACCGAGCAGCGTCCGCCGAAAGAGTGGCTGGAATTCGCTCCCCACAGAGGTAATCAAGCTCATTGTTTCGCGTGTGGACAATCTCAGTACCATGCCGCTCGCCGCGTGCTTGTCGGGGCTATACTGTTTACTCAAAGACCTCAGGCCGAAGCTTTTTAAGACAGATCCTTGCTTGCTGATGCCGCCTGATCTTCAAAAACGGCGTGTCACGCAGCATAATGGTCATAGGGTGGCGAGCATCAACCCCCTTCACTGTGATCCGATCCCCATCAGCCTCAGCTACATTAACGGTATGTACTCGGTCGGCATGAACACGTCTTGGATGGTGCTCGTCGACGGTTGCGGCAGCTGGATGCTCGTGGAGGTCTACACCCGACGATTGATCCCCCTTCCTTCGATTAACACTGCACTGCTTTGGCACCGCGGCCCAGAATACTCGGAATCTTACAGTAGCCAACATGATACCAAGTTTGATTTGCTCAAGGTTGTAATCTGCCAAGTGCTCACAAGATCTACAAATTATAAAGATTTTAGGCTAATTGCGTTCTTCAACCATGGTCTCGCCTATCTGACAGGTCACTGCGGTAAGTGGATAAATCTGCACGTCCATCGCAGGATCATACATCCTCCATGGTTCTCTGATGCCATTGAACACAAGGGCTTCATTCACGCTGTCGACTCCTTCTATGGCTGGACGTATTGCTGGCCTACTCCAGTCATCGCTACAAACGGCTGTTACGGCAGTATGTTACTTTCCTATGATATCATGATGGCTTGCTTATATTATTGTCAACATTTACTGAAAAAATATTCATGCTCATAACTTATTATTCTTAAGATTGACTAAATCAAGAGCCCTTTTTTATTTGACTCCAACTTGATATGATGTTGTAGCCCGCCTGGTGTTCCTACCCTTCCTAATCCCAGAACATTTCAAAGAAAAGCGACATGGCAATTGCAGGTGGTTCCTGGCTCGATCAGATGACGGCGAAAGATTGATGATCGTTCGCACGTACCGGACGTGTTGTTTCGTGGAATACAATCACAGTCACTGCAAGGTCTTTGAGCAGGATCCCAACTTCTCTGGGCCTTCAGGAATTTTTGACTGGAGGCTAGTAAGTAGCCTTGGTACACGCTCTCTGTTTGTCGGACTGAATTATCCGATTAACCAGGAGATAAACGACGGCAAGGATCATGATGGCAGCGCGGTTTCGTTCATCAGGCAAAACTGTGTGTACACAGCGTACCATGCGTCTCTGCATGCACCATACCCTGATATGTGCCGCCATGCTCTGCAGCCCAAAGTAGGAGAGAGGGTCGCAAGTATCGACGTCGACCGCTTGGCTGAGTTTCCCCGTCGAGCACCCATCCGTTCAAGCCGTCACCAATCTCCACACTTAACAAATAGTAACGTCTGGATCGAGCCGCTTAGTTAGATCGTACACTTGGTGTAGTAGGATCTTTATTTAGTTTGATGCATACACTTGTTCTTTTTGGTAGCCCTTTTGTAATGATGGCTGATGTTTGGTTTGGAAGAGAGAGCGTCTTCACTCTTACGGCCTCGCTTCGCTTCATTGCACCCCCACCTTGGTTGTTGCTGCTTTGCTGTTTTCAATGTACAATCAGTAGTATATTTAAATACATCTGTTGGTTGAATAAATGTGTTGTTTTGGAAGTCATTACACGGTTCGATCCTTTAGTGCCCCATACCGTACGTAGCTCATACTATTTTTCGTATGGAACACATTTTCCACTTATTGATAACATGCAGCCCACTGATGAAGGCCCAATAGAGAAGCCCATAATTAACTGGAAGGGAGGCTCTCACATGAATCCGGCCCAGGTACATGCTCATGGTCCCCTAAACATAAATAAGTAAATAAATAAATAAAGCTAAATGCTCATGCACCAGTTCTTTGGGAAAATAGGTAGCCCTGTATTTCTTTTTTGAAGAATACCCAAGCTAAGCCTATTTGTTTTCTCCGAATTACTGGGCTGCAAATCTTTCAAGACGAGGACTGATGCATTCTATCCTGGCCAAAAAGTATGGTCAATGTCTGTTAAAAGTAATATCAAAAGGGGTTGAAAATTCCAAAAAAATTATAGCAAATGGGATATTAGTTTTTTTTGAATTTTGTTCTTCACTGATATCTTATACGTATTTCATTGGATTTAACATGACATAGTACTAATTTATTTTTAAATTTGTTTTAGTATGGCTATTAATTTTTGGATTAAGAATATTTCGTTCCCCAGCAAAAATTTGCAAAATTTCAAAATTTACCACATATTTAGTTAATTTTTTTACCCTGGTACTGACCAGAAAATGGCCAGCAATTCTAGGAATGGAAAACGGGCTGCAATAAATTCCATACGAATTAGAAAATGAGTAAAAATTATAAAAATAATAGCAAATGGGCTGTACATGCCACAGATTTCGAGGCTGACTTGTTTACACAAGGCTTTGTCAGTGAACACACGATTCTAGCAGCAGTGACTGTTGGATGTCCATCCAACGACCAACGTGCTTCTTCAATCTCTGATCTTCCTGCTCCAGCCGCCTAAACTAGTGCCGGCGGGACTGCCTGTTCCCTCCTCTTGTGGCCCACTGTGATGCCGCGCAGGCTTCCCCGGCCCACCCTACTCCCTCCGCTGGCCTGGCTGCACGCAATCAACTGCCTCCTTATTACGTGAAAAAAATGACTCCTCCCACTGACATCTGGGGCGGACCGTTGGGAGGCTGACACATGCATACTATGTTGATCGTCACGCACGGCTTGTCAACTTAGTCAACAAGCGATTCTAGCAAAGATAATCGTTGGGTTCGAATCGAACGGTCTCGCTGCTTCTTCAATCGCTGCTCTTCTTGCACCAACCGCCAAACCAGCACCGGGAGACCGCTTTGCTCCTCGCCTCCAATGGCGGTCAGGCCGTTGAGGCCTCATCACCCCTACTACTCCCACCGCTAGCCAGTGCCCGCGGCGGCGACACCTCACACACCGCAGTTGTAACCAAGTGAACCCTCATACTCCTCTACGCGTGGGCATCCACTACCGCGTCTTCCCCGGCTCCGCGTCGTCCCCTTCCTAGGCCTCATCGTCGTCCACCGCCTTGGTGCTCTCGGCACGGCGTGGTCAATATGGTCAACGACATTCCATCGGAAGAGTACTGTACATGGAGAGGCTGACAGCTGGGTCCACGGCCACAGCCCAGTTTTTTTGTGATTTGCCAAGTAAGTCGCTTTGTCACGCCTGTTGGGCTACAAATCTTTCAAGACGAGGAGAGCTTTCATTCGGCTGGCCGAGAAAATGGCCCATCAGTAATGAGAAATGGGCTGTACATTTTTAAAACACATCAAACCGACAATTAGTTTCAAATATGTTTTTTTTCATTTCGATATTATAAATTACATTAATTTTTATGCGTGGAGAATTTGTTGGATTTTATATTGATATACATTTATTTTCAAAATCAGTTTGAATGTGAGTCAAAATTTCGGGATTAAAAACAGTTCGGGACCGCACCGAAATATGCAAAATTTCGTATAAATTTTTAACCATGGCCACAATATGGGCTGTAATGCTAACAAAAAGAATATGGGCTCCAAAAAAACCCTTAAGAATTAGCAAATGGGCTGTAATGCTAACAAAAAGAATATGGGCTCCAAAAAAAACCCTTAAGAATTAGCAAATGGGCTGTAAATTATTAGAAATAATGGCAGATGGGTTGTATGCTTTGTTTTCCACAGATTTGAGGCTTTCCTAAAAAGGTTGGCCTGGCAAAGGATCGTTGGATGTCCATCCAACGGCCGTCGTGCTTCTTCAATCTCTGCTCTTCCTGCTCCAGCCGCTCAAACAAGCGCCGGTGGGACTGCCAGCTCCCTCCTCCCCGCGGTCGGCTGTGCCGCCGCGCAGGCCTCACCGCCCCACCGTACTCCCATCGCTGGCCTAGCCATCCCTCTACTCACTCACACCTGCTGTTATTCTCCGGCGACGGCAGACGAACCAGTAAACCCTCGTACAATCGTACTCCCCTCCGCGTGGGAAAAAACTACCGAGTCTTCCCTGCCTCCGTGTCGTTCCCTTCCTAGGCCTCGCCATCGTCCACCGCCCTGTTGCTCTCGGCGCGGCCTGGTCAACGTGGTCAACGACCGACATGCATCTGAAGTGGACTGTACGTGGAGAGGATGACAGCTGGGTCCACGGCTGAACGCAAGGAAATGCCTCTTTATTACGCGCAAAATAATGATTCCTCCAGCTGACATTAGGGACCCACCGTAAGGAAGTGCCTTCATCCTCTGGTGGGAAAATAATGAATACTCCCCCTGTTAGCTGGGACCCAGTATAGTGGCAGGCTGACTTGTGGGCCTACTAAGTTGACGGGGACGGAGGGCTTTGTCAACTTAGTCAATATGCACGATTCTAGCTCCAGTGACTGTACGATGTCCATCCAACGGCCGTAGTGCTTCTTCAACCTCTGGTCTTCTTGCTCCAGCTGCCCAAACCAGCGTCGGTTGTGCCTCGTGCTCCTGCCTCCTGCTGCCGGCTGCGATGCGGCAGAGGTCTCACCGCCCCCTACTACTCCCACCGCTGGCCAGGCCATCCCTCTACTCACACACCCCCCTATTATTCTGCGGCGACGGCAGCCTCACACCGCAGCGAACCAGTGAACGCTCGTACTCCTCTACGCGTGGGCATCCACTGCCGCGTCTTCCCCGGCTCCGCCTCATCCCCTTCCTAGGCCTCGCCGTCGTCCACCGCCTTGGTCCTATCGGCGTGGCGTGGTCAACGTGGTCAAGGAACGGCTTCCATCAGACATGGACTGTACGTGGAGAGGCTGACAGCTGGGTCCACGGCCGCAGCAAGGAAGTGCCTTCTTATTACACGCAAAATAATTATTCCTCCGCCTGACAGCGGGAACCCACCGGACGGGCCATCATATTTCGCGAAAAAACGTTTCCCCCCTAACTGCTGGGACCCACTAGCTACATCTTCGCACGCAAGGAAGTGCGTCCGGGCAAAAAAAACAAAACAATTCGCCCCCCTGACTGCTGGGACCCACCAGCTACATCTTCGCACGCAAGGAAGTGCGTCCGGGCAAAAAAATGATTCGCCCATCGCTGGGACCCACCACTACATCTTCGCAGCAAGAAAGTGCACGATACCGGGACCCACCTGGTCGAAGCGCACGTGGCGTTGTCATTCGGTTGCGAACGGTATGCGTATATATATACTGGTGGATGTAGAGGCGCGCACGTGTCGTAGTAGAGGCACGCACGTAGCATGTACACGTACGTACAGCAGCGAGGGTGCAAGAAAGAAAATACGGCCATGTGCGTACATACGGGCAGGGTCTCGAACGCCTACTCATGCATACGTACATGGCTGTGTTGGAACGGAGAAACAGCGTCGTCGTCCTGTTCATGGGGAGGCAACGGAATGCGTCTTGTTCATGTGGAGGCAACGGAATGAGTCGTGTTCATCGGGAGGCAACGGAACGCGTGGGATCCAACCGGCTGGGTCGAAACGGAATGCGTGGTCGTGTTCATCGGGAGGGCTTGGACAGAATAGGCGATGGAAACGAGGCCTGGCGTACCGCACAACGGAGGAAACGGCCTTGTGTTCGACCGGACACGTTCGGAATGGGGTCCTGTTGATCGGCAGGGGTGTGGCGTACCGCAAAACGGAGAAAACGGAACTCCTACGGTCGAAACGGGGGTCCTATTGATCGGGAGGGGTGTGGCGTACCGCAAAACGGAGGAAACGGACCTCCTACGGTCGAAACGGGGTCTGTTGATCGGGAGGGTGTGGCGATCGCAAAACGGACCGAAACGGAGTTGTGTTGGGCGCTTCTGATCAAACGGGGAGGGTGTGGCGTCCGCAAAACAGACTCCACGGATCTGTTCATCTCCACCGTTGACCTCCTCCGGCCTCCACGGCTACCGTCAGCGTCCTCCACCTCCACGGGCTCCTGTTCATCCAGCCTCCACCGTGCGCTTCTCCACCACTCTTGTTCAACCACCCTCCACGGGCACCCTCCACCGTCTCTGCTCATCCAGCCCCCACACCACGGGTCCTGTTCAACCACCCTCCATGGCCACCCCTCCACCATCTATCGCTCATCCAGCCCTCCACACCACAGGTCCTGTTCATCTAGAGGCAACGCCACCGCTCATTGCTCATCCAACCCCCGCAACGCCATCGTTCATCAATCGATCGGCTTGATTAGCGGCGAGCGAAGAATCGCTCCATCGGGTTCAGTTAACAGCCATCGATCGATCGCTCGGGTACAGTAACGCATAGCTTGCAATGCAATCGCTCGAGTTCAGTTAGAGCCAACGCCTCGAACACACGCACGTACGTGTACAAGAGAAACGCGCATCGCTTGTCCCCTGACCTCCCACCGTAACCGGCAACTCCCCAAAATTTTCCTTCCCCTCGCTTCTACCACGTTTTTTTCGTCATGGACGGCCCAAAGAATGTCATGCAGCTGCGTCTCCGGCCCGCCCAGGATGAAAAACCCATTTTCGGTCATTTTTTTGTCATCAAAGTAGGAGCCCACCACATCTATGATGATACCGGGTTTTGTCACAATTATCGTCATAGAAGTGTCATATGTATAACAGAAAAAAATTCATTTGGCCCAAAATGTCACGGATGTGTCTTTTTTTGTAGTGTTTAGGGTTAGGGTTTGGGTAATGCTTAATTTGGATGGACAAAGTTGTTCTTAGTGGTTTTTTTAGCATTGTGGTATGTGTAGCATTGTTCATTTTTTGTAATTATGTTCCCATTTTTTAGATGGGCAAGATTGTGAATATTCATTATGCTGACAAAGAGGCATTCATGAATGTTAAAATTGTTGACAAGTATGTGGAAGTGTTGATATTTCTTGAGAGTAGTCCTAGTTATGAAGAGGTTGTGGAAGAAACACGGATAAGATTAAAGTGGGTGGATGCAAGTGACCAAGTTGAATTAGTACGAAGATATTATGTTGGGTCGGCACACAAATGTTGAATGAATATAGTGCCTATCAAGTCCAATTTTTATTGGGTTGCATATAAGGAGGTTGTTGCATCCTCGGCTGTCAAGTCACTCAAAGTGTTTGCAAGTAAGGTGGTCAAGGCTCCTCTCTTTCATGTTGACTTGAACCAAACCTTAGTATATGATGTGAGCCTAATTAGTAGTGTGCGGCCTATTGTTAATCATAAAGTTGAAGTGGAATCCAATGAGTATCCCCAATATGAGTTCGGAGGTAGTTCACCGATCAATGATGATGGTCATGACTCCGACAAAGAGTATGAGAGGCACCACAACATTGTTGGTGATATAGAGGCTCAAGTAAGGCATAAGCACATGGATCCTGACATTGTCTATCTGCGTGCTTGTGTGGATGACTCGAATGATGAAGGCCTGTTGAATGAGTTGGACGAGGATGGCCTCACCGATAAAGAAGTGGAGTGGTACACAAAAATCATCGGTAGGGATAACAAAGTTCCCTTGTTTTGGGATGTTAGCCTTGCAGATAAGGCTATAGTCGACAGTGGCATGAGCAAGACAATTGAGGCTAGACAGTTCCCAAGTAGTACACCCAACGAGATTTCGATGTCTTACCCAAGGAAAGTGTTGATGTTCGAGCACATGCTAGAATTCAAGATTTCGTTGTGTGAGTATGCTGTCAAACACCCAGGCCTTTCATAGTTGTTCACTCGGACTGCAACGAGAGATACATCGTCAAATGTGAGGTAGAAAGATGCAAATGGAAAGTCAATGGAAGACTCACGAAAGATGTTGGTGAAAGATAACCAGTTGCAAGCCACTCACCAATGCACACCGCCAACCGTAGAAGCATGGAAGACACATCGTCAGCTAACCTCGGAATTCATCTGTTATAAATACCAGAAACATATAGCCAAGGATCTAACCATTAAAGTTAAGTGGTTGATGAGTTGGGTTGAAGATAGGATATAAGGTCAAGTACGGGAAGACATGGAAGGCCAAGCAAGTCGCTCTTAGAATGTTGTATGGTGGATGGGAAGAGGCGTACAACATCCTACCCAAGTTATTGGAAGCGATGTCCTATAGAAACCCAGGAATGTACCACTATGTCCAAGATATTGAAGGAGTGTTCCGTCGTGCCTTTTGGACGTTTGGCCCATGCATTGCAGCTTTTGAGCATTGTCGTCCGATTTTGTCTATAGATGGAACATTCTTGATAGGCAAATACAACGACACACTCATGATAGCAATCTCAGATGATGCTAATGATCAGGTGTTGCTTGTGGCATTTGCTTTGGTGTCCGTGGATAACCAAGACAACTGAGAATGGTTCATGAGACTTGTGAGGAGCACGGCAATTCAACCGAATAGGGAGGTATGCATAATATCCGATCGTCACCAAGGCATATTCAAGACCGTGGATATTCACATTCCAGGGCATGCGAGGCTCCACCACCGATGGTGTATGAGGCACTTTGTTGCAAACTTTTACAGGGATTGTAAGAACAAGGATCTTTGCAAGGATCTTAACTCCGCATGTGTAGCCTTCTCCGTTCAGTCGTTCACGAAATGCTTGAACAAAATCTATGAGAAGGCAAACGAAGGTGGGAAAGATTTCCTAGAAAGGAATATGGATGAGAGACGCAAGTGGTCACAGGCATGTGACGAAGGAGGCATGAGATATGGTGACATGACAAGCAATCTTGTTGAGTACTTCAAATTTGTCTTGAAGGGTGCCAGTCAGTTGCTGGTGACGGCAATAGCGGAATATACCTTTTACAGGCTAAATGAGTATTTTCTGAAGCATTCCGATGAAATAGACAAGTTGATTGGTGATAGTGAGAAGCCTCCCAATGAGATTTATCCAAAGAAGGTTGCCGAGTGGCTAGATTTTTAGAAAGACAAGTCAGCCATCTAGCGAGCCACTTGTTTCGCTAATGTTGAGAGATGGACAATGAGAGATGGACAATGATACGTCTCCAATGTATCTAATTTTTTTGATTGTTCCATCCTGTTATATTATCATTCTTGAATGTTTTACAATCATTTTATAGCAACTTTATATCATTTTTTGGGACTAACCTATTGACATAGTGCCCAGGGACAGTTGCCGTTTTTTGCTTTTTTTTCACTTCGCAGGAAATCAATACCAAACGGAGTCCAAACGCATCGAAACTTTTTGGTGATTTTTTCTAGACCAGAAGACACCATATGTGCTAAATAAGAACTAGAGGGGTGCCCCGAGGGGGGCACAACCCACCTGGGCATGCATGAGGGCCCAGGCGCGCCCTGGTGGGTTATGCCCACCTCGATGGCCTCCCGCACCGCCTCTCGGCTCTATAAATACACCAATATTCCAGAAACCCTAGGGGAGTTGATGAAAATCAATTCTAGCCGCCGCAGGTTGCAGAAACCGCAGATCCAATCTAGACACCATCACGGAGGGGTTCATCATCTTCATTGGTGCCTCTCCGATGATACATGAGTAGTTCATTGTAGACCTAGGGGTCAGTACTTAGTAGCTAGATGGCTTCCTCTCTCTCTTTTGATTCTCAATACAATGATCTCTTGGAGTTGATGTAACTCTTTTTGCGGTGTGTTTTGGGATCCAATGAACTTTGAGTTTATGATCAGATCTATGTTTTTATCCATGAAAGTTATTTGAGTCTTTTGATCTCTTATATGCATGATTACTTATAGCCCCGTATTTCTTCGTCGAATCTTTGGTTTAGTTAGGCTGACTAGATTGATTTTTCTTGCCATGGGAAGAGGTGCTTTGTGATGGGTTCGATCTTACTGTGCTTGATCCCAGTGACAGAAGGGGAACTGACACGTATGTATCGTTGCCATTAAGCATAACAAGATGGGGTCTAATTCCTACATGAATAGATCTTGTCTACATCATGTCATTGTTCTTATTGCATTACTCCGTTTTGCATGAACTTAATACATTTGATGCATGCTGGATAGCGGTCGATGTGTGGAGTAATAGTAGTAGATGTAGGCAGGATTCGGTCTATTAATCTTGGACGTGATGCCTATATAATGAACATTGCCTGGATATCATCATAATTATTTGAAGTTTTATCAATTTCCCAACAGTAATTGTTTTACCCACCGTATGCGATTTTTCTTGAGAGAAGCCACTAGTGAAATCTACAGCCCCGGGGTCTATTTTATCATCATATACTTTTAGATCTATTTTGCTATTTGCCTTTTTATTTATTTGCAACTTTTATTTTCAGATCTATATTATCAAAAACCCAAAAGTACCTCGTTCAATTTTATTTGCTTTTATTTTCATTTATCCAATCTACTACAATTAATCTCCCGTCAACTCGCCAATTTCTGGCGCCGTTACCCGAAAAGTATTGACAACCCCTTTAACACGTCGGGTTGCAAGTATTTTTTCTTTGTGTGCAGGTACCGTGTATGTAGTGTTGCTTAGTTCTCCTACTGGTTCGATAACCTTGGTCTCATCACTGAGGGAAATACGTACCGTTGCTGAGCTGCATCATCCCTTCCTCTTTGGGGAAATACCAACGTAGTTCAAGCCAACATCAAAAGGAATTTCTGCTACCGTTGCCGGGGAGACATCATCAGCATTTACCAGGTTCCTAATCACATATCTCATCTCCTTGCAATTTACATTATTTGCCATTTGCCTCTCGTTTTCCTCTCCCCCACTTCAGAAAAATTTGTCGTTTTATTCGCCTTCCTTTTTGTTTGCCTTTTTCTCGTCAGATCTCATGTTTGCTTGTGTTGCCATGTGCCTTCTATTTGCTTGCATCTTTGCTTGCTAAAATTTATTGTTATGGATCCTCATCCACTTGCTAATGTTTTAAAAAGATCCAATTATGATGAACCAATTGCTAGTGAATTGAGTGCAATAGATTATCTTTATGAAGTTTTGCTTGAGATTTATGAATCTGAAAATTGTGATGAAGTGTTAAATGAAGTAATTTATAAATTGAGATTATCTTTATGAAGTTTGCTTGAGATTTATAAATTATATTAATGTCAATTGTGTTAAAGATATGAAAAACTTCAAGCTTGGGGATGCTAATTTTGATATGTCCACTACTTATTGCAATGATCATGATTGGGGTGATAATGATTCTTATGATCTTGAAATTTTATTTAAGACTCATGACGTATATGTTTGCGATAATATTGAAAGTGGATTTGTAAGAGTGTCAACTCTAGGTAATAATGATCCCACTACTTTGGAGCATGATCAATCTTATGAAATTTTTGATAAAAGTGGGCTTGGAGAGGTCATGACTTTATTTGATGATCCCACTATTTTGGAAGAGTGTCAACTTTGCATACATGTGGATCATGTTGAGAACATTTTATATGATAGCTATATTGTTGAGTTTGATTATGATCCTACATGTAATTATTATGAGAGAGGAAAATATGGTTGTAGGAATTTTCATGTTTCTAAATTACCTCTCGTCATGATGAGATCTTTAACGTTTTATTCCTTTTCTTTGCATATGCAAGATGTTTCTTGTCTTGGTAATTTGTTTGCATACAAAATTCCTATGCATAGGAAGTATGTTAGACTTAAGTGTGTTTGTCACATGTTTTATGATTCTCTCTTTGTGCTACAATTCTTCTCCTTCATGCGAGCATCATTAAAAATTATTTATGCCTAGCTAGGGGCATAAAACGATAGCGCTTGTTGGGTGGCAACCCAATGAATAATTTTTTTCTTTCTGTTCTTGAGTGTTTGCACAATTATGCCTCTGTGACAATTGTGTTTTTTGTGTTTTAGTTAGTGTTTGTGCCAAGGAAGGCCTTTGGAATCATGTTGGGAGATAGTTGATTTGATCTTGTTGAAAAACAAAAACTTTTGTGCTCAGTGAAATAATATTTATAAATCATAGAAACGTGCTTCTGCTCTGAATGTTTTACACAAGATTGATATATAAATTTCCCACGTTGTCCCAATTTTTCGGAATTTTTGGAGTTACAGAAGTATACGAGGTTCCTTGATTACCACAGACTGTTCTGTTTTTGACAGATTCTATCTTCTTTGCATTGTGTGCTTATTTCGATGAATCTATGGTTTGTATTGGAGGATATAAGCTATAGTAAAGTTGGGATACAGTAGATATAATGCAAAAAATAAAATATGTTTGCAATAGTACTTAGAGTAGTGATTTGCTTTGTTATACTAATGGATCTCACGAAGGTTTTGTTGAGTTTTGTGTAATTGAAGTTTTCAAGTTTTGGGTGAGATCATGATGGATGAAGGAATAAGGAGTAAGAAGAGCCTAAGCTTGGGGATATGCCATGGCATCCCAAGCTATTATCTAAAAGGGAAGCAAGCAACTATGCTTGGGGATGCCCCGAGTGGCATCCCCTCTTTCTTCTAACGACTATCGGTATTTTACTTGGAGCCATATTTTTATTCGTCACATATCACGAGTTTTGCTTGGAGCGTCTTGTATGATATGAGTCTTTTCTTGTTTTGCTTTTTATTTTATGCCCTCTATCCTTGCTGGAAACACCTATTTGAGGGAGCCAAAATTATGCTATGACTTGTTAGAATTGCTCTTTATGCTTCACTTAAATCTTTATGAGCTATGGAATTGCTCTAGTGCTTCACTTATATCTTTTTGAGCACGGTGTGATTTATTATTTTTGAAGAAATGCTCTCATGCTTTACTTAGATTTATTTGAGAGTTAGTAATTTTTTTAGAAATTTTCTCATGCTTCACTTAAACTATTTTGAGAGAAGAAAACTTTATGCTCATGTTCTTCACTTAGATTTGTTTGAGCTATCAAAAGCAACATATGAAATTAGTCCCAAAGTGATAGATATTCAAGAGGGATATAATAAAAACTTTCATGAAGGTCATTGGACAAAATAAACTTGATTCTATGTAATAGTTTTGCGATATGTTGATATAATATATGAGTCATGTTGATGAGTAATTATGCTTTAGTAAGAATATTGGTGTTAAGGTTTGTGATTCCCTATGCAAGCACGAAAGTCAATAGTTATGCAATGAAATTATATCCTACTTCTGGTGCATTATTCGGAGTTAGTTATGCTGAATGCTCGCTTATGAGAATTTTCATTTCTTTGTTGGATGCTTCCCAATATTTTGCTAGCCTTCATTTGCACTAAGTATGATTACTACTTGTGCATCCAAAATCCTTAAACCCAGTTTTGCCAAATGAGTCCACTATACCTACCTATATGCGGTATTTCCGTGCCGTTCTAAGCAAATTTGTATGTACCATATCTAAAATCAAAATAAATTTCTCTTTTGTGTGCTCGTACCGCTCATGAAACGATAGGGGGTGGCTGATATTTTTCCATGCTAGATGCGTTATTCTCAAGATGAGTGTTTATTCGCTTGTCATTGCACGAGAGTACGGCAAAGGTATTAGGGATGCCAAGTCCCGAAATGAAAATGAATTTACTCTGTGTTGTTAGATAATAATTTTCTTGGAAAGTGTTGGTATGGACGACGCCCGTGGATTCGGTTAGCCATGGAATGTGAAAGTATGGTGGAAAAAGGAATAAACTTTATTTTCTGTTTGGGAACCGCCTATGATATATCTAGCATGGAAAGTATTGGGAACTACTCGTTCACTTTCGTTGACAGGAAAAGCATGCCACCCAAAATGTTTTATCTCTACCTTTTTGGCTTTGAGCTCTGGCACCTCTACAAATCCCTACTTCCCTCTGCGAAGGGACTTTCTTTTACTTTATGCAACTTTTATTTTTAGTTGAGTCTCCATCTTCTCTTATAAAGCACCAACTAAGGGGCACTATGATCATACTTGAGCATTGGGTGTAGCTAATATGCGAGTGTGTTTCATGAATAGATCAATGATTGAGCATAATGGGCTAGGGATAACTTGCTTTAGTTTGGATATTTTGAAAGACATAGTTGCTTGTTGATATGCTTGAGTATTGAAAAATCTTCATGTCAAAACTAGACTATTGCTTTGAATCATATAAAAGTCCAAATGTCCATGCTACAAAGAAAAGAATATGTGATGAACATGTTAGGCAGCATTCCACATCAAAAATTCTGTTTTTATCATTTACCTACTCGAGGACGAGCATCGCCTTTTTGCTCTATAAATACCCCAATATTCCAGAAACCCTAGGGGAGTTGACGAAAATCAATTCCAGCCACGCAAGTTCCAGAAACCGCAGATCCAATCTAGACACCATCATGGAGGGGTTCATCATCCTCATGGGTGCCTCTCCGATGATGCGTGAGAAGTTCATTGTGGACCTACGGGTCCGTAGTTAGTAGCTATATGACTTCCTCTCTCTCTCTCTCTCTCTCTCTCTCTCTCTCTCTCTCTCTCTCTCTCTCTTCTGATTCTCAATACAATAGTCTCTTGGAGATCTATTTGATGTAACTCTTTTTGCGTTGTGTTTGTTGGGATCCAATGAACTTTGAGTTTATGATCAGATCTATGTTTTTATCCATGAAAGTTATTTGAGTCTTTTGATCTCTTATATGCATTATTACTTATAGCCCTGTATTTCTTCTTCGAATCTTTGGTTTAGTTAGGCCGACTAGATTGATTTTTCTTCCCATGGGAAGAGGTGCTTTGTGATGGGTACGGTGCTTGATCCGAGTGAAAGGAGGGGAACCGACACGTATGTATCGTTGCCATTAAGGATAACAAGATGGGGTCTAATTCCTACATGAATAGATCTTGTCTACATCATTTCATCGTTCTTATTGCATTACTCCATTTTCCATGAACTTAATACACTAGATGCATGCTGGATAGCGGTCGATATGTGGAGTAATAGTAGTAGATGCAGGCAGGAGTCAGTCTACTAATCTTGGACGTGATGCCTATATAATGATCATTGCCTGGATCGTCATAATTATTTGAAGTTCTATCAATTTACCAACAGTAATTTGTTTACCCACCGTATGCGATTTTTCTTGAGAGAAGCCACTAGTGAAATCTACGGCCCTGGGTTCTATTTTCTCATCATATACTTTCAGATCTATTTTGCTAATTGCCTTTTTATTTATTTGCAGCTTTTATTTTCAGAACTATATTATAAAAAACCCAAAAATACCTCGCTGAATTTTATTTGTTTTTATTTGCATTTATGCAATCTACTACAATTAATCTCCCGCCAACTCGCCAATTTATGGCACCGTTACCCGAAAAGGATTGACAACACCTTTAACATGTCGGGCTGCAAGTATTTGTTCTTTGTGTGCAGGTACCGTTTACGTAGTGTTGCTTGGTTCTCCTACAGGTTCGATAACCTTGGTCTAATCACTGAGGGAAATGCCTACCGTTGTTGTGCTGCATCATCCCTTCCTCTTTGGGGACATATCGACGTAGTTCAAGCCAACATCAGACAATCATACGATGGTTGCTCATTTAAGGTGGCTCTTCGGACACGGCATTGCACTTGTGAGCGGCCTAGTAAGTAGCACTGGCAATGCTCGTACATGATGATGGTGGCCCGCAAGAGGAATTTGCCTGTTTCTGATGGAGTGGTTGTGAGGTTGCATGGATTCAACTTCCAAACTCGTAAGTAAACATCCATTCTATACTGAGCACGTGCCCGCACATCCATGGATGAACCACCATGGCAAGAGAGTAAAGCGTCTAGTGTGGTGGCAACGATTCAGGACCTTCTGCACAAGGAAAGACATTGGCATTAGATTATGCAAAAAAGAGTTACAATGAAAGAAAGCACATGTTCATATTGACATGTTAATCTGCAGAGTAGTCTTAACAAGCACGTTCGTTTCTGGACCAGGGGCATGCTACTTCTGAGTTGCGTTGCGATTTCCTCAAAGAGGAGAGGATGTTGCAGTACAACCGAGATAACTATTTCCCTCAATTATGAACCAAGGTTATCAATCCAGTAGGAGAACCACGCAACACCTTGTCAGTAGTACCTACACACAAGATAACAAATCCTTGCACCCAACGCGAACAAGGGGTTGTCAATCCATCGGCGGTTACTTGCAAGATTAAATTGTATGGTGATAGATAGATAGATAGATAGATAGATAGATAGATAGATAGATAGATCGAACATAAATACAAAATAAAATAAATAAAGAAAAAGTGCTACAAGGTATTTTTGGTTTTAATATATGATAAAAAGTAGATCCGGGGGTCATAGTCTTCACTAGAGGCTTCTCTCTTGAAAATAGCATACGGTGGGTAAACAAATTACTATTGGGTAATTGATAGAAAAGCAAATAATTATGACGATATCCAAGGCAATGATCATGTATATAGGCATCACGTCCAAGATAAGTAGACCGAGTCCTGCCGGCATCTACTACTATTACTCCACACATCGACCACTATCCAACATGAATCTAGAGTATTAAGTTCATAAAGAACGGAGTAATGCCTTAAGCAAGATGACATGATATATACAAAGTAAACTCATGTATGAATAAACCCCATCTTTTTATCCTTAATAGCAATGATACAATACGTGTCATGTCCCTTTCTGTCACTGGGATTGAGCATCGCAAGTTCGAACCCATTACAAAGCACCTCTCCCATTGCAAGATAAATCAGTCTAGTTGGCCAAACCAAATAAATAGACCGGAGAGAAATACGAAGCTATAACAATCATGCATAAAAGAGTTCAGAGAAAACTCAAATAATATTGATGGATAGATCTGACCATAAACTCACAATTCATCGGATCCCAACAAACACACCGCAAAAATTCATTACATCAAATAGATCTCCAAGAACATCAAGGAGAACATTGTATTAAAGATTAGAGAGAGAGAGAAGAAGCCATCTGGCTACCAACTATGGACCCGTAGGACTGTGGTAAACTACTCACTCATCATCGGAAGGGCATCAAGGTTGATGTAGAGCCCCTCCGTGATCGATCCCCCTCCGGCAGAGTACCGGAGAATGCCTCCAGATGGGATCTCGTGGGAACATAAACTTGCGGCGGTGGAAAAATTATTTCGGGTGGCTCTCTGATGTCAAGGGAATATTTGAGAATTTATAGAGGTGGAATTATGGTTGGAGGTGCCACGAGGGGCCCACAATCCTGGGGGCGCGCCTCCCGAGCTTGTCGCTCCCTCGTGGCTCGTCTGGCCTTCTCCTGAACCTTCTACGGTCTCTTCTGGTCCACAAAAAATTAATCCAAAGTTTTTTCCCCATTTGGACTCTGTTTGATATTGATTTCCTGAAAAGCAAAAACTGGCAAAAAACAGCAACTGGCATCGGGCACTAAGTTAATAAGTTAGTCCCAAAAATGATATATAATTGCATATAATGACATATAAAACATCCAAGATTGATACTATAATAGCATGGAATTATAAAATATTATACATACGTTGGAGACGTATCAAGCATCCCCAAGCTTAATTAGTGCTCGTCCTCAAGTAGGTAAATGATAAAAACATAAATTTTGATGTGGAATTCTACCTATCATATTTATCATATAATCATTTCTTTTGTAGCATTGATATTTGGACTTGAGTGATTCAGAGCAATAGTCTATCACTGGTGCACGTCGGTGCTATACAAACGGTTTTTAACCCCTTTCCGCGATGGCATTTGGAACCATCGCCAAGTGAGTGTGGACGATAGGGGGATCCTTCCCACACGACCCAGAAACCGTCGGGGATATGCCCTCCTGGCACACACGCTCAGCAAAATGAGATCGTGTGCGACTGGCGAGCGCTCAAATACGGAAATACGTACAGTAGAGCTAAAACAATACAACTATACGGCGAAATTGTTTCCGGTCGCAAGTACATCCCACACAGTCAGTCCCCGCTAAACGTTTCCGTTCCTATGTACATCCCACACAGTCGCTCCTTGGAAAACGTTTCCGTTCACAGGTACGTCACACACAACTTTCCCGTTAAATCGTTTGCCTTATTTAATGTATCACAGACGGTCCGTAGAAGAAACTATGTGGCAAAGGTTGTCCATAACACACAGTTTTTATGTGGTACGTTTACGCAAGGTGGCCTAACGCAAACAGTTTTCAAGAGAAAGTCGTGTGTGATTGTTCATTGATCCAACACGGTTTATTCCTAGAAACTATGTGCGTTGCCTGAGGTCATCACCCACGGTATTTTTTCAACAACTGTTTGAAATAGCAAAATCCAATTAGTAGCCTAATTCGCCATTAGCAGGCTAATTGCGCTATTATTAATAATCCATTTATTAATATAATTGATATTCATATTAAGCACATAATATATTTCATTTCCATATTAAGGAAGAAGAATTTCATAATTGAAATACATCAAAGTACAACATGATATAGCTTCAGCACTCAGCTACCCCATTACACAACTGCACCAGCACCAAGTTTCACATGCAACATGTAGAACCTTTTGAAATTAGCATCATAGACAGTATATAGACAAATGCATCTCATTTGGATAACTGCTGAAGCGGAAGGTGAATATTGAGCCTTCATTCATGTTGAAGGTCTTTGCAACTTTAGGCCAGTGCCTGTGGATGATTGACCGTCCGTCCTTCATCCTTTTCAGGAACACTTCAATATTGAACCGTGGGTGTTGTATGAAAACCTTCCTCGCCTCCTGACCATAGAGGTGGTTTGAGAGGTAATCATTAGTGAACTACTTTGGAAAGGCCCGAAAACAAGGATGTGCATAAATATCTTCTCTATATTGGAAATGTGGCAAAGGAATAAAAAAGGCAAGGTATAATAGTTAGTACCATCTTGTAGTGAACTGATGTCTTTTCATTGTGCAGACAAAGATCTTGTTGTTTTTTGTCGCTAATTTCTTTATCCTAACAATCTTTCTGAGTTTCTTGGACAACTAATTTCCCCATATGCAAAAAGGATCGAACAGTGGGTCAAAACCTCTCACAGCAGGACCTACATGTGCAAGACCAAATTGTTAAAAACCAAAATATTAGAATTGTTCCTGCAATTGCACAATAATGTGCTATTAGACAACGGATCATGCACGTGCTAACCTCGATTGTAAACCTCGGTGCTTCCCATTGTTTCCCTACAACACATATAAGGTAGTTAGTCATCAGGTTAAGTAAGGGTTCGCATGCTATCAGTAAAATATGTTGATGAAAAATAAGCACATTGCAGATTCATCAGATTAATTCAAGCTACATGGAAAACCCATTTATGCAAACGAAGCATGATTAAGAGCTAGGAAATATAGCACTTGTATATGTTTCTCATGTATTAAGTGCAGCCAAATTCGATTTATTCCTCACATGCACAACAATACAAAATTCTACCCACGACAATTGGACATTGCATTGCAGAATTGAACCAAGCAGTTAACTAAACACCACAACAAATGTACCAACATTAACTGAGCACCACATTCCACAATATAACATACTCCTAATAGAAGATCACACAGTTAACCAAACAATTAACTATAGCCAATTGTAGAAATTGTATTTGTTTCTCATGTATTTAGTACAGCCAAATTCAGTTTATTCCTCACATGGTATACAATAACGGAATGCACCCACAACTATTGAACATCACATTGCAGAATTGAACCAAACAGTTAACTAAACACCACAACACAAATGAACCAAACGTTAACTGAGCACCACATTGCACAATGTATAACCAAACCAAGCATGCTTGACAATTTGGAAATATAGCAATTGTACTCGTTTCTCATGGATTTTGTAAAGATAAATTCGATTTATTTCTCACATGGAAGACAATACAAAATTGCAGCCTGAAGAATTGAACGTCACATTTGCAGAATTGAACCAAACAGTTAACTAAAGACGACAACTAATTAACAAAACATGTAATAAGTGAGCACCACACTGCACGACATATAGAACATATACACTAGAGCAACATATGGCATGGTAAAATTAGATAGCACAATTCACTAGAATTTGTGAAGGAAAGGCAGGAGCAGCACACGCAACGGGTAAACCGAGCATGCTTAACCGGCATAGCTAGAAAATGGCAAGGTGCTCCTCCAAGATCTGGGGACGACACGAATGGCAGCCATCGTGACCTCATCCGCACGTGTAGCCGCGATTAGCTTCTCCGCTGCCAAATGCTCCTTGAGATCCTGGCTATACCGCGTGTACCATGGCTCTTAGGGACGTGTTTATTTGGTGGATGAGTCAGTGATTTGGGTGGAAGGTGTCACGCTCGTGCCGGCGGTCGGGGCATGTGAGATGTGGAAGGAGGAGGAGGATGGGGGTTGGGTGTGGATTACCTGCCTGGATAGACGAGGTCGGGCAGCGTGAAGGAGGGTCGCCGACGAGCAGGCGGTGCTGCAAGCAAGAAGTGAAGGTTTCAACTTGGAAAGGAAGGCAGAAACAGGGGAAATGTGGCTTTTGGTAAGGGGAGGGGGCGGGGAGGTAGATATTTCCGTGGAAGCTGAAAATTTGGAATCGCTTCAAAAAAAAAAGTCTTAAATCGTCGTGAGACCACGGTCCCTTATTCAGAATTGTGTACGATATGTGAACATCACAAATGATTCAGATAGTTTAACCCGTGTGTGATGAGTTTGAACGTCGAAAATTTTGGTTCGAATTTCCATGGTTACAATGGTCATCCACGTCATTGCATAATTTGGGTACACAAAGGAGACTACAGCACACCCACACTTCTTAGTCGAGCAAGTTCAGCAATAAAGCAGAGCTAGCTGACCTAAACATTACTCTAACAAATTAAATACTAGCACTCTTAATTAAACAAAACAAAGAGTACTACTACGGCTAGTGCTCGTTGATCTCTGTCGCCGCCTCCATGTCCAGCTTGCGCCCAACGGTCTCCTGGGGAAGGGGCTCCACGGCATCCATCGCACCATACTCGGCAAGCATCTCGCCATCCGCGTCCGCCATCTCTTTGGAAAAGGCCGCCACGATCTGGGCGTGGGCGGACAGGATCTAGGCTTGGACGGGCTCTATCGTTGCAAGGTATGCGGCGGAGGAACGGAAGGCTGCTCGAACACTCTCGGCGATTGCCAACTCTTCGGCCGTAGGTTGCCGACAGTTGTCGGAGAAGCTTCGTTCAATTTGTGCGGTGACCGCCAAGAGCTGGGCCTGGGCGGCCTCGACATGGTCGTGGGCGGCATCCATCAGGGCTAAGGCCGTCGCTGCAGAACGGATAGCTGTTGTACCGCTCTCACCAGTTTCTATCCCCGAGGCAGATGTTGCTGCCACCACCTGAGAAGCAACAGCAGCCATTTGGGCTGCCTTTGCCGCCCGGTCGCAGATTGCGGCCGCGCTCATGCACCTTGTTAGCACGCGCATGGCGGGTGCTGGCGCGCTCTCGTCGGAGTTGGCCACCGAAGTTTCCCTCACGATGCGGGTCCACGTGCCCATGTTTCACTGGAGACAACTGAATAGTGAAATAATATTTGGGGAGCGAGCTAGTGTGCTTGAGACGCCGGCTGTGGATCATAGCCGACACACCTTCTCGTGTAAGCCATAGGCGTACTATACACCGACGGTGCTCCAGGATATTTTGTGCTGCATCTCACACGGTTGGTGATAATAAACTGTGTGTGATCTACTTGATTTTTCATCTTGATTTGAATTACATAATGGGGTCACAGCAGCAATGGACGATGTTTGAATTGCTAGACCTTTTATCTGGAGTGAACATGCAACTATATGTGTGTCGTAAAAGAATTGGAATTATTCAGGATTTGTTTAAATATTTTGTACATTAAATTGGTTTTCTAGCCATTTCAGGTGCACAATTCAAAATTAAACTACATGCACATTCTCCGGTGCACCAACATGGGTTGTAAAATCATATATGTGTCCATGGGTTTATGCTTATTTCCCATGCAAGAAATGGGGATAAAATTCGAACACCACGGTACCGTGGCTCTCTGGCAAATGTCGACGTACCTGCTTTTGTAATTCTAGTAAATCCAAAATTTGCCCGGAATTCATGAAACTTGGCATGCTATCATGGAGCGACATCAACATGTCGTGGTAAATTTTTTGTCCCATTTGGGGCAGGTTTGGGTATAAGCTTCTCATAAACCAGAGCTTCTCACAACAAGTGTGATGGTTTCGGTAGGGAACGTTCACCTTTCTGGACGAAACGATATCCGTTGCCTCTTCCCGATTTCAAAATTTTTCCTAGTGTCAACAAAGAACAATAGGAGTGTTGTGTCAATTTTTGGGATTTTTCGGGGTTCACTTGGACATTTTGATACATTAACTGAGTTTTCTGTGCATTATTCAAATTTGAACTACAGGCAAATGCTCTAATGCATATAAATTAGTTGAAAATCCAAATGTGTGCCCTTGGCTGCCTGCTTAGGTCCCATGCAAGAAATGGGAATGAATGTCAAAGACCCTGCCACCGTCACTCGGCAGCAAACATTAAGATACTTGGTTTTTAAATTCTAGTAAATCCAAAACTCGTCTGAAATTCATGAAACTTGGCATGCTATCATGGAGCGGCATCAACATGCCATGGTAAAAATTTTGTCCCATTAGGGCAGGTTTGGGTATATGCTTCTCACAAACCAGAGCTTCTCACAACAAGCATGATGGTTTCGGTAGGGAACGTCCCACGTTTGGGGATGAAACGATATCCGTTGCCTCTTATTGCTTCCAATTTTTTTTTCTCGTGTCAACATAGAACAACAGGAGTGTTGTGTCAATTTTTGTGATTTTTCGAGATTCGTTTGGACATTTTTATGCATTAACTAAGTTTTCAGTGCATTTATGTGCATAATTCAAACTTCAACTACATGCACATGCTCCATTTCATATAAATTGGTTGGAAAATCAAATATGTGTCCTTGGGCGCATGCTTAGATCCGATGCAAGAAATGAGAATGAATTTCAAACACCAGGGCACCGTTGATTGCCGGCAAAACATTGAGATGCCTGGTTTTTAAATTCTAGTATATACAAAACTCGTCTGAAATTCATGAAACTTGGCATGCTATCATGGAGCGGCATCAACATGCCGTGGTAAATTTTTTTGTCCCATTTGGGGCAGGTTTGGGTATATGCTTCTCACAAACCAGAGCTTCTCACAACAAGCATGATGGTTTTGGTATGGAACGTCCCACATTTGGGGATGAAATGATATCCATTGCCTCTTATTACTTCCAAAAAAATTCTCGTGTCAACATAGAACAATTGGAGTGTTGTGTCAATTTTTGTGATTTTCCGGGGTTCGTTTGGACATTTTTAAGCATTAAATGAGTTTTCAATGCATTTATGTGCATAATTCAAATTTGAACTACATGCACATGCTCCAGTGCATATAAATTGGTTGAAAAAATAAATCTGTGTCCTTGGGTGCATGCTTAGGTCCCATGCAAGAAATGGGAATGAATTTCAAACACCAGGGCACCGTTGATTGCTAGCAAAACATTGAGATGCCTGGTTTTTAAATTCTAGTAAATCCAAAACTCGTCTGAAAATCATGAAACTTGGCATGCTATCATGGAGCTGCATCAACATGCCGTGGTAAAATTTTTGTCCCATTTGGGGCAGGTTTGGGTATATGCTTCTCACAAACAAGAGCTTCTCACAACAAGCATGATGGTTTCGGAAGGGGGCGCCCTACCTTTGGGGACGAAACGATATCCATTGCCTCTTATTGCTTTCAAATTTTTTATCATGTCAACATAGAACAACATGAGTGTTGTGTTAATTTTTGTGATTTTTCGGGGCTCGTTTGGACATTTTTATGCATTAACTGGGTTTTCAATGCATTTATGTGCATAATTCAAATTTGAACTACATGCACATGCTCCATTGCATATAAATTGGTTGGAAAATCAAATATGTGTCCTTGGGTGCATGCTTAGGTCCCATGCAAGAAATGGGAATGAATTTCAAACAGCATGGCACCGTTGATTGCCGGCAAAACATTGAGATGCCTGGTTTTTAAATTCTAGTAAATCCAAAACTTGTCTGAAATTCATGAAACTTGGCATGCTATCATGGAGCGGCATCAACATGCCGTGGTAAATTTTTTTGTCCCATTTGGGGCATGTTTGGGTATATGCTTCTCACAAACCAGAGCTTCTCACAACAAGCATGATGGTTTTGGTAGGGAACGTCCCACCTTTAGGGATGAAATGATATCCATTGCCTCTTATTGCTTCCAAAAATTTTCTCCTGTCAACATAGAACAATAGGAGTGTTGTGTCAATTTTTGTGATTTTCCGGGGTTTGTTTGGACATTTTTATGCATAAAATGAGTTTTCAATGCATTTATGTGCATAATTCAAATTTGAACTACATGCACATGCTCTAGTGCATATAAATTGGTTGAAAAAACAAATCTATGTCCTTGGGTGCATGCTTAGGTCCCATGCAAGAAATGGGAATGAATTTCAAACACCAGGGACCGTTGATTGCTAGCAAAACATTGAGATGCCTGGTTTTTAAATTCTAGTAAATCCAAAACTTGTCTGAAATTCAGAAACTTGGCATGCTATCATGGAGCTGCATCAACATGCCGTGGTAAAATTTTTGTCCCATTTGGGGCAGGTTTGGGTATATGCTTCTCACAAACCAGAGCTTCTCACAACAAGCATGATGGTTTCGGTAGGGAATGTCCTACCTTTGGGGACGAAACGATATCCATTGCCTCTTATTGCTTTCAAAAAATTTATCGTGTCAACATAGAACAACATGAGTGTTGTGTCAATTTTTGTGATTTTTCGGGGCTCGTTTCGACATTTTTATGCATTAACTGGGTTTTCAATGCATTTATGTGCATAATTCAAATTTGAACTACATGCACATGCTCTAGTGCATATAAATTGGTAGAAAAATCAAATCTGTGTCCTTGGGTGCATACTTAGGTCCCATGCAAGAAATGGGATGAATTTCAAACACCAGGGTACCGTTGAATGCTGGCAAAACTTTGAGATGCCTGGTTTTTAAATTCTAGTAAATCCAAAACTCGTCTAAAATTCATGAAACTTGGCACGCTATAATGGAGTGGCATCAACATGCCGTGGTAAAGTTTTTGTCCCATTTGGGGCAGGTTTGGGTATTGCTTCTCACAAACAGAGCCTGTCACAACAAGCATGATGGTTTCGGTAGGGAACGTCCCACCTTTGGGGACGAAACAATATCCATTGCCTCTTATTGCTTTCAATTTTTTTTCTTGTGTCAACATAGAACAACAGGAGTGTTGTGTCAATTTTTGCGATTTTTTGGGGTTTGTTTGGACATTTTTATGCATTAACTGAGTTTTCAATGCATTTATGTGCATAATTCAAATTTGAACTTCATGCACATGCTCTAGTGCATATAAATTGGTTGAAAAATCAAATCTGTGTCCTTGGGTGCATGCTTAGGTCCCATGCAAGAAATGGGAATGAATTTCAAGCACCTGGGCACCGTTGATTGCCGGCAAAACGTTGAGATACTTTATTTTGAAATTCTAGTAAATCCAAAACTCGTCTGAAATTCATGAAACTTGGCACGCTATCATGGAATGGCACCCGACATGCCGTGGTATTTTTCGTGTCCATGTTGAGAGAAGGCGCACTCGAATAATTACAATCAACAAAGGCATTTTGAAAAAATAACTGCCACTTTAATATCTCAAACGTTTGTATAATTCAAACCGTGTGCGTTCTTTTAACCATTCACGTGACGCCACGTGTCTTGGTTTTAATGGCTGTAGGAGGTGTCGTGCGGACAACTGCTTGAACTTGACTGAACGGGAGGCGTGCAAGCACAGTCCGGTGCGCATGCTGACCGAGAGGCATGCAAGTTGTCCTTGAATGTGCAGGCTCACCGGGAAGCGTGCGAGCTGTACGCTGTGCAGGCTCACTGGGAAGCGAGCCCTTTGACTTCCATGGCCGGCCGCCTTCCTCTCCGTGTGCGCGCCCCCCTCAGTGGCATGGGATGCTGCCGTCGAACGCTACCCCTCAGCGCCGCCAGCTGCCGCCCTCCCTTCCCTCGCCCGTCAACCCCGGGACGAGATGATGCAAAGCGAGAGCAGGATTTGTGCATCTCTTCAACCTAAACGGTTCTTTTGGATGACTCATGTGCAACCACTTACAAACAATTTGGTGCGATTTGCATCTGTCATATTGGGTATGTTACTATTTGTCAAACTGGAAAGATTGACAATTGTTGATATAGTAACATTGCCATTTGCCAACCTTGTAACACTACAATTTGTCAAAATATGAAGCTAAAAATTGCTAGCAGTATCTAATTTTTGCAACTAAGATTCAATAATTAAGCATAGGTTTCATTCATAGATTAAGCAGTCGTTCTTAATTTATACAAACAGTTCAACTCGACAGCTGAACTGACCAAACTTTTCCCCAATTTTTGCCAACCACGTACTGAAATAGCTAGTTCAACTATATATACTAGCTAATTTTAAGTACGTTGTACAGTTCCACCACATCTATAGTCAGATGAACTGAACAAAATAGCCCCTAAATACTACTACTACTACGGAGGGGCTTTGTACTACTTCCAGCTGCCTCTCCTCTGTCGAGCACGCTCAGTAAGAGGCGGAGGAGGAGGAGCCTACCGATGAGCTGGGCAACCGCAATACGGTGCCTGCCGCTATTGCAGCTTCAACGACGCTCACCTCGAACGCCCTCTGTCGCTCCGGACGACCCCTCTCGAAGCGGTGGTTCTCCTTGTAGATCTCCTGATTCCTCGCCTCTGAGGCGGCGTGTGCCGCGGCTAGGGCGGCGGTAAGGCTCTTTGCATGCTCGACAAGGTGCTCCTCCTCCTCCCGTAGGAACTCGGTGTAGCGCGCAAAGTCGCTGACGCACGTGTGGGCATCTACCTCCACTTCCCGCCTTCGGGTGGCGGTGGTGGAGCGGGTGATGACCCCGATGGTCGACGGTGGGCTCGCGGTCACGGCGACCGACGACGGGGTGGCGGCCACAACCACCACCTCCTGCCTTTGGGCCGCGGTGGCGGAGCGGGCGATGGCCACGGTGGCCGGCAGTGGGGTGGCGGCCACGACAGCCACCTCCCGCCTTCGGGCCGCGGCACCGAAGCGGGCGATGGCCCTAGCTTTCCACGGTGGTGTGGTGGCAACGGCGGCCGGCAACAACTGCCGATGGGCCGTGGCGGTGGAGCGTGTAGTGGGTGTTCCGCGCACACCCAACAGGGACGCCACATGCACTACACTACGCCGGGGACTACGCCACCGCCGCGGTGTAGCCTCCCAGCTGGAGCTGTCCTCTGATTACGGCGGAGTGGCTGAGTGACGATGACGGACTGGTGCCATTGGCGATTGTGGGAGAAGCATACGAGATAAGCTACAGGGAGGGAGAGGAAAATGCGATGCAGGACTCGCCGGCCATGAGGGTTTTATTAGCAGGCCGGTACGCATTGGGATTTGGGGGGATTTCACCGACGATTCATTGGCGCCACCGTTTGGCCAAAAGAACGCCCCCGTGCGCTGCGTAAGCTTGCGCTGTAAGCCGTCTGCGGCAGCGGGGTGACAAGACGTGCGAGAGGAAGATGAAAGGCCACGTACACATACGGTTAATAAAAAATCATTTGCGATTTAATTACCTACTATACCCCCGTCCTGGTTTATAAGTATGATTAACTAATAAAATACGAATGCATGTCGCCAAAGATTATATAGTTGGATTCATATTTGAACGCAGTTTCCAATTATATAATTTTTATAACATGCATTAACATTTTGTTGGTTAAATTTGAGGGCAAGGTATGGCACATAATATGAAGGGGACTATAGACTAGACGGAGGTGGTAGGACATGGCCGCTCTCTACGCAGCGACGCAACTGTCGCCCGGCTTGTCGGCGACCATTTCCTGCGTGTTCAATTGTTCTATGAGTGTGGTTGCTTGCGGTTCAGGCGGCCGCGGCGCGCTCTGCTTGCGTCCCGCCGCGTGCACTCTGCTCTCGTGTCCATCCGGGTGCTCTTCCCTCGTCTCTCCACGCGCTGCCAGTGTTTGGGGCCGGCGCAGGATTACGCACGTTCATGTGCATGCGGTTGCACCGGGCGCGATGCGACGATGCAGTTACCCGCTGCGAAAACTGTCATGCGGACACGCCGAGAATCCATGCCACCCGTCCCCCTTTTATTCTTGCGGCCATTTACCTTCATCTCTCGTCTCACACGACACAATAAGCACACCCATGAGGACACATACAGAGAGGACATCCAGCGGTTCCAATGGCGCTCCCCGTGGCTCCAATGGCGCTCCCAGCAGCCGACGACGACAACGGCGGGAAGTTCACCACGCAACCCGTTGTGGACACCCACATGAGAGGGAAGGCTCTCTCGATGGTGTACACGAATGATCCGGTCTCGGTGGAGATCTCCATCCAAACTATGGAGCAGTTCCTTGCTGAGGACAAGTACCAAGTGGTCGGCTTCGACCTCGAGTACACCATGGGTCATGCCGGGCTCGATCAGAAGGTTGTCGTCGCCTAGTTGTGCGTGCGACATGACGTCCTCATCTACCACTACCACCTGGCCACAATGCCTTGCGAGCGGTTCTCCAGGTTTATCAACAGCTCCGACTACAGTTTCGCTGCGGTGCACACCACCAACGATCTAAAGCGCTCAAGGTTTCGGGCTTGAAATGCCCGATCTTGTCAACATCCAGAGCAAACACAAGGTCTGTGGCAGTGACAAAAAGTAACTGAACTCCCTGGTTCACCTCGCCTCAGCCATAATCGACCCCTACTACATGAAGATGAAGAATGAAATCAATAAGGACAGGAACGTCTGGCACAGTGTGTGGCATGAGAGACTGGATGAAAAACATGTCAAGTACACGGCCATGGATGCGTACACAAGCTACGAGATGTACATGCGGATCATTGACATGAGGAACTATCTTCTTCCTGACCCAGACAAGGGATCGAGCCACATAGTAGTGGCGGGAGCGTCACAAGAAGTCGATGACTAGACGATCGTTTCTCCTGCTTTAGAATGCATGCAATTGTTTATTGAGGTGTGTGTGAATGATCTGTATAGTCACTTATGTAATTGGATGTTTATTTCAGTTATATATATATACACACACACACACATACATGTTATTCTATTGTAGACAAAGCAAATCACACAGATTATTAGCAGCAATCGTGTGTGTTATTATTGGTGTTCGCACACATTTCTGATTACGGACCTGTTTGCCGCGTATCACACACATCTTGTTCAGTTGAACCGTTTCCATTGTGTTGCCTAATCACGCATAGTTCATCCTAGTGAACCATATGCTATATATCGCACACGCCTTTATCTGGCTGCCCGTTTCTTTTGTTCCTCCTCATCCCAAACAGTTAATTGAACTGAACCTTATGCCCTTCATCGCACACGCAACTAAAATCTGAACCGTGTTTGATGCATCCGTCATCTTAAACGCTTTACACCTTTTTGACCATTTTTCACATCTTTGTTTGCGATTATGGCATCACACATAGTTTCGTAGAAGGGTCGCTGATCGTTGTGTCGCGTTTGGACTATCCTGCAGTAGTGTATAGTTTGACATGAAGACATAAATACTCAAGTATACCAACAAGCAACCATGTCTTTCAAAATATCAACACCAAAGAAAGTTATCCCTAGCCCATTATGCTCACTCATTGATCCATTCATAAAACATACTCAATATTAGCTACACCATGCACAAGTATGGCAATAGTGCTCTCTAGTTGGTGCTTTATAAGAGAAGATGGAGACTCAAAACTTTAAAAAAAATCCATAAAAGCAAATAGTTAGGCCCTTCGCAGAGGGAAGCAGAGATTTGCAGAGGTGCCAGAGCTCAAGGCTTAAAGTAGAGAGATAAAATTATTTTGCGTGGCATGCTTTTCCTGTCAAAGAAAACGACCGAGAATTCCAAATATCTTCCATGCTAAACACATTATAAGCGGTTCCCAAACAGAAAATAAAGTTTATTTCCTTTCCACCATTCTTTCACAATCCATGGCTAGCCGTATCCACGGGTGCCTTCCATACCAACACTTTCCAAGGAATTTATTATTTTTATTTTTTTCATTTCGGGACTGGGCATCCCTATTACCTTGCCACTTTCTCGTGCAATGATCAGTGAATAAACACTCATCGTGAGAATAACACGCCTAGCATGGAAAATATTGACCACCCCCTGCCGCTTCATGAGAGGTACGGGCACACAAAACGGAAAATTATTTTGAAAAATTAGAGTTCGCACATGCAAATTTACTTGGAACGAGAGGGAAATACCGCATATAGGTAGGTATGGTGGACTCATTTGGCATAACTTTGGGTTTAAGGAATTGGATGCACAAGCAGTATTTCCGCTTAGTACTAAAGAAGGCTAGCAAATAGATTGAGAAGCAACCAACCAAAAATACGAAAACGGTCATAAACATGTATTGAACATAACTAACACTGAATAATGCCTCATAAGTAGGATGTAACTTCGTTGCATAACGATTGACTTTACGTGCATGCAAAGGGAATCACAACACCAATATTCTTACTAAAGCACAATTACTCACTAGCGTAACTCACATATTATCATCTCCATATCACAAAACTATTGCAAGGAATCTAACTTGTCATATCCAATGATCTATACGAAAGTTTTTATTTATCCTTCTTGAATATTCATCACTTTGGGACCAAATTCATATCTTGTGAAAATTACCATTACTATTATTAACTCTCAAAAAGATATAAGTGAAGCATAAGGGTTCATCTATTTCTTTAAAATATAATCACCGCTATCCTCAAAAAGATTTAAGTGAAGTACTAGAGCAACTGCCTAGCTCAAAAGATATAGGCAAATCACATAGAGTATTCTAACAAATCATGAAAAATGAGTGTCACTCTCAAAAAGGTGTGTCCAGCATGGATGACTCTAACAAACTGAAAAGAAAACAAAGCAAAGACTCATATAATACACGATGCTCCAAGGAAAACTCATATCATGTGACAGATAAAAATATAGCTCCAAGTAAAATTACCGACAGTTGGTAGAAGAAAGAGGGGATGCCTTCCAGGGCATCCCCAAGCTTAGTTGCTTGAGAGTCCTTGAATATTACCTTGGGGTGCCTCGGGCATCCCCAAGCTTAGGCTCTTGCCACTCCTTATTCCTTCATCCATCGTGATCTCACCCAAAACTTGAAAACTTCAATCACACAAAACTTAACAAAACCTTCATGTGATCCGTTAGTATAACAAAGCAAATCACTACTTTAAGTACTATTGCAAACCCATTCATATTTTATTTTTGCATTATACCTACTGTATTCTAACTTATCCATGCCTTATACCCCCCGATACAATCCATAGTTCCATCAAAACAATGCATCAAAAACAAAATCTGTCAAAAATAGAACAATCTGTAATAATTCAAACAATGACCATACTTCTGTAACTTCAAAAAATCTAAAAAATTAGGACAACTTGGGAAATTTGTATAACAATCATGTGTAAAAATTCATAATTTAATCACGCTCCAGCAAATTTTAAAAATTCTGCTACTGGACGCAAAAGTTTTGATTTTTGCATAGAATCAAAGCAACTATCATCCAAATCATCCCAAATGCTTTACCTGGTACACACACACTAACTAAAACACAAAAAACACAATCATATCAGTAACATAATTGTGTGCACTCAAGAAAACAGAAAAATAAACAAGAAAAATAAGATAACTATTGGGTTGCCTCCCAACTAGCGCCATTGTTTTACGCCCCTAGCTAGGCATAATACATAGTTTCAAGTTTTGTCATCTTTCTTCTTCTTTCCTAAGGATGCGTTCTCATCAGGAGGCTTTTCAAAGATAATATGAAACACATCATCCATGAGAATTTTAGCATTACAAAGTTAACCATCCTCGAATCCCTCTCGATTCCCCTTTACAATCAAAGAATATTTTTTATTAATATCATTAAAGACTTGTTGGATTATATTTAAGGGAGGCACCTCCTTTTTTAGTATTCTCATCAAAAGTATGATCGTCGCAAAATAAATATCTCAACAAGTAATCACTATTGTATAAAATCTCATATATCATTGTTTTTTCATGATTAATATAGTTAAAATTAAAGATCTCACTACTGCAGGATGCTGCTAACGCGACACTACAATCAGAGACCCTTCGTGAAACTGTGTGCGATGCCATAATCGCAAACGGTGGTGTATGAAAACCCTCAGAAATGTATAAAACATTTGCGATGACGGATGCATCAAACACGGTTCAGTTTTTAGTTGCATCTGCGATGAAGGGCACACGGTTCAGTTCAATTAACTGTTTGCGATGAGGAGGAACAAAAGAAACGGGCAGCCAGACGACGGCGTGTGCGATACACAGCATACGGTTCACTCGGATGAACTGTTTGTGATCAGGCAACACAAAAGAAACGGGCAGCCATGTGAAGGTGTGTGCGATATACAACATAGGGTTCACTTGGATGAACTGTTTGTAATTAGGTAACACAAAAGAAACAGTCAGCCAGATCAAGGTGTGTGTGATGTATGCATGCGGTTCACTCGGCCCTTGTTGTTAGTGTGTGACCTCTGTGGCAACCGTTCGCTCCCCAGGCGCCTCTTTGTGTACCGTGGCAACCATCCACCGCCTCTTCGCCTTTCCCTCTCAATTTGGAACTGCTGTCGCACGCTCTTCCTCCCTCCATTTGCCTTCACCCATCCTTCTGCCAATGTTCGATCATCTTCTCCATGGAGAGAACATGCCGGAAACGACCCCGTTATTATTGCCCCGATCTGAAAGATGACGTGGTGGAGGAACTCATTGATCGTTGCGACGTCATCACCTCGGCTAGCATGGCAGGTTCATTCAAGACCATTCTTGACTCAACTAATAACATCATTACAAGGAACCCAAGGGTCCAGGAGCAGTTTGATCTCTCCTATCCTCTTCGCCATGACCCTGCTGACTGGTGCGGGAACGAGGGAAGCCTCGCCTTGTGCAAGTTGATGCCACTTGATAATGATACGTATGATGTTAAAATGCCATCGCTTGAGGGCAAGGCTTGGGCAGGCGCAAATGGAGAATGGGTTGTTTATATTGGATACAACTGCGAGTGGGAACTTGTGAATGTGTACACTCGTCACCGGGTTCCACTTCCAAAAATCTCAGGCAACTGCCTAGAGGTTGAGTACACCGGTATTCTACGTGACTTCAAATACGGTCATGGTGACTGTCGTCTACGGAAGATAGCAATTTGTCGAGTTCCCAACCACACTTGGGATTACACGAACTATGAAGTTGTTGCTATCTTCGACAAGCTTGTTGCCGTCCTTACTTCCACGCCTCGATGGATATTGCTCAAAACTCAATTTGTGTACACGGATGAGTACTGTGATGCAATTCAATACGAGGGTCTTGTGTTCTTGCCACCACTGTGGCCTTTGTTTTTGCATGGAATCCTGATGCTTTCGGTATGTTTGTCTTCCAACGTAATTATAATTGTTTCATCCACATGCATGTGGGTTAGCTAGTTTCCCTTTACTAATTAATTAACCTTCTTGTGTTTCCATGGTCTTGTGAACATTCCACCACCTATACTTCAAAAAATTTATAACCAAGTGGGAGATGACGATGCTGATGATCACGAGCATGAGGACGAGCAGGACCCATATACTCAGTGGCGCCTGGCAACTTATTCCGATGGATCACCTTTTCTTGTGTATATACATTGCACTACTGATGTTACTAAGGAAGCAGGTGTTGTCTCGCATGGTCGCACTCTCCGGACCTATTCCAACATTCGTTGCGGGGTATTCGGGATGGATACTAGTATACTAGCGCCAACACCTTCTCCCTAGTTCAGTATTGAAAGTCTTGGAGGAAACTCGCTCTTCCTTGGACATAACTATCCAATGATGGTGGAAGGCGATCCAGCTGCTGTTGACACAACGTTACTACCATTTATGAGAAGCAAATGTATCTATACCTCGGACATTGCTATGCTTCCCTACCGTCCCAATATGGGTCCTGACATAGGCCGCTTCAGCCTGGATGATCACTCCTGCGTTGGTCTCGAGATTGACAGTAGCTGGCCCTTCCCAGAGAATCACTTCTGGTTCAAAGCAAGCATTTCAAAAGCCGCGAGTGGTTGAGCTAAAGTTCATTTCAGCGCTTTGTTATTTGTTGTGTGAGAAAAACTTTACTAGAATGTTTTGTTGGAAATGATCTATAATCCAACGTGTATCCTAGTTGTCATTGTGGGCTGATGACTTGTTGTATGTAATCAATGGTACATTTGCATATGCGTCCATCAACTCGCGCCTGCTAGTGGTGTCCATATGAACAGTGCTAGTGATTTTAGTTGTAAAAATTAGATAGTGCTAGTGATTTTTAGCTGCATATTTTGACAAATCGCAGTGTTACAAGGTTGACAAATGGCAATGTTACTAGATAAACAAATGTCAATCTTTCCAGTTTGAAAAATGGCAACATACCCAAAATGACAGATATGCAAATCTTACCCAATTGTTTGTACGTGGTTGCACACGAGTCATGCAAAACCACCGTTTGCATTAAGGGGATGCAAAAATCCTGCTCGGCACATTTTCCCTTGGCTTCCTGGGGAAGTTGTAGGTTTGCATACGGGTGTTCTAACTAAAACGTTTGCGATGAGTGTTTTATATTTAAAAACTGTCGTGGAATTGTCACATCAGATGTCCTAGTGAAAGGACTTAGTCATGGAGCCATCGCAACTAGGAAGCTTGAAGGGGTTAATCAGGACAAGAGACACGAGAGGTTTTATACTAGTTCAGCCCCTTACGATGAAGGTAAAAGCCTACGTCTAGTTGTGATTGGGATTATGTATGTCTCGATAACCAGGGAGCAAATCGCTTTACCTAGTTCTCGAGTTGTTGTTTCGTGTCCTGAACCGCCGCCGGGTCGTCCCTTTATATACTGAGGTTGACGCCCAGCGGCTCTACAGAGTCCCGGCCGGCTTATAGTCTGTATCCGGCTCTGTCTCTTAACATTTATGCCTTATAGTACAAGTTACATGAATAAGGCGGTTTAACACTACGGGCCTTAAATCGCCCTTGGGCCTTTGGGCCTTTACTAAACCGCCGTCTTCAACCTTGAGCTTTAGTCTTCAAGAATGCCTATAGGAATAACCCAGCTCCTTCTGGCGGGTCATACCTAGTACTTATATCCCCAACATTAGGCCCCAGACTGATTTGAACTGGTTCATGTCAGTCTTCAAAAAGTCTTCTGCTCCTTACTTAAGAAAGTTCGTGTAACCCACCATGACATCACCCTTCAGATTTGTGGTAACCCGCCATGTCATCACCTGTCATAAATGCGTGCTTTGTCCAACATATCCTAACGGATCTCTGTCTTAATGACCATCCAAAAATCGAGGCGCCCTTGTAGCTGGATAAATTTATTTTTTCAGCATCCTTGTTTTTTGTGCCCACTTAACAGGTTTTCCTTATAAATAGCCCCGACTAGGCCTCTTTTCCATTCTTCGTTCGCATCTTCTTCCTCTCGCCCCATCTGCCACTGGAGCTCCGCCGTCGTCGCCACTGCGCCCTTCGTTCTCGTCGAGCTTTGGCCGCTGCATCACCCTGACCTTGACCAGAGAACGGCGGTGCTCCTCCTCCGCAGATCCCCCGCAGTAAGTGTTTCCCTTTCCGCGCCATAGATCTGCATTAGGGTTATCGTGTTCTTCTGCAGAGACATAGTTCATCCGAGCTCTTGCTCTTTTTCCTTGCCACGACGTCGCCTGATCCAAAGAACCCCATGAATCTGATGTGGTTCATGCTCCGCATTCATTTTGATTAGCAATGGACCTCCTTTACTTGTAAGAAAACCTCCCCGTAGCATATGAACTTCTCTGCGTCCTGTTTTTAGGTCTAGTAATTTTTCTTTTCTGAACCTTTGTTTGATCCAAAATAATTACTGCAAACTGCGAAACTTGTTTATCCTACACTTAGGAAAAATCCATAACTTGTTAGACTTGCCAGTCACGGCGGCCCTGACTGCCGTCTTAAAGAAGTAATAATCTGAACTTCCCCTGTTAGTTTAAATAGTACTAACGGCTTTAAAAAACTTATGGCGGCTTAAGTAACCCGGATGTAAGTATCCTTATACCATTAGGCCTCTTCATAAGTCGCCATACTTCATTCCACTAATATTTTTGTCTGGCTTAAATTTGAACCGGCCCTATTTACTTTGTATTCAGGTTTTCAAACATAATGGCGCCCAAGGCACCTACCTCTTGCAACTGGGTGAAATCCATTGTCACTGACACCACGTTAGATGACTACGTGAAAACCGGCTATCTTCCAAAGAAAGAAGTCATGCCTTACCGTGCTCCTGACCCGGATGAAGAAATCCCTCAACCCAAAGATGGAGAGGTGGTTGTCTTTACAGATCATATGAACCCGGGTTTTACTCCTCCCGGTTCAAAAATTTTCAGAGATGTGCTGAAGTTTTTTGACCTTCGCCCACAAGACATTGGACCCAATTCCGTGTCTAACATCTGCAATTTCCAAGTGTTCAGCGAAGTTTATCTTGGTGAAAAACATAATTTACTGCTTTTCAGAGAGCTGTTCTACTTGAACCGCCAGACAGAATGCGCCAGTGGTCAGAGCTTGGAACTTGGTGGGATTTCAATTCAGCACCGCAGGGATGCGATTTTCCCCTATGCCAACCCGCCAAGCCATCCAAAAGATTGGAACATGACGTGGTTCTACTGCAAGGATACCTTCCCGGCTGACGAGAATCCTTTGCTCGGCTTTCGTGCCCTTTGTCTTGACACCAACCATCATTTGCCCAACAAGATTACTGCCGCAGAACGCATATCCCTCTCTCCTACTCTAGCCAAGATCAAAGCTCTGTTGGGGAACGGGCTGACGGGTGTTGACCTGGTTCGAGTCTGGCTTGCCTGGCGAGTTATCCCATTGAGCCACCGTGCTGTCTTAATGTGTGAATATACTGGCGCCAAGAATGACCCCCTGCACCATAGCCCTGACGACTTACCTGCTCATGTTGTTGATGACATGACCAAATCTCTTCTCAACGAGAGTCTGGCGGATTGTGGCAGAGTGGGTCTAGCCCCGTTCTGCAAAGATAACCCGGCTCCAAAGGTAAAGCACCCGTATAAAATGTTTATCTTATTCTCTTAATGCTTCACCCATACTCATAATATACTTAATTCTTGCAAGCGGGTGATAAATTTTGGAAAGTTAAATGTGATCATGAAGCGGCCAAGAAAGCCAGGAAAGAAAAGAAAGCCGCCAGGAAAGAAGCTGCCAAAAGGAAGGGGAAAAAGCTACTGCTTCCGACTTGCTTTGGCTGGCGGACTCTTCTGAGTCAGAGGTAGCCCTTGACTCCCTTGGCTTGTTTTTTAATCATCTTATTGACACTGATCATCAGCAAGAGGACACTGGGACAAGCCGTAGCAAGGCTGACGAGGTAACTATCCTTTCCTCCGACTCCGAGCCTTTGCCAAGACAGAAAATCTGCAGAGTGACCCGGAAAGTAAGATTTTCTCATCCTCTAGCTCATCAAGATCCTCAATTTCTTTTGAAGTAGCAAATTCATGAGAGCCGGATGCAGACCCGGACCAGCAAGGACGCGGAGCTCTCCTCCGGCTTACCACATACACCAAGGAAACGCCGAAATGAGGTTACCTCTATTTTAACTAAGTTTTACCCCTTGGCGGGTCTCTTTCGTCAACCACTTAATCCCTCTGATAAGGATTATCAGGATACTTCCCCTTCCTCCGGCGAGTCATTGCAGTCCAATCTGTTAACTTTTAAGACTGTACCAGGGTACAATAAGCCACTCACTTTTGTAGTTATTGTAATCTTCTTACTTCTGTATTAATCTTTTTATTTGAATGTAGTGGTCAAGCTAAACCCAGCAAGAGGGTTAGAAAGAATAAACCGAGTGAAGAAAGAGTCGCCGCTGATGAGCCGGTTCTTGAAACGACCGTGCCGGAGTTAAGCACTCATGAACCGCCACCTGAACCAGCAAAAGATGTGTCACCTCCTACTGACCTGCCCATTGACCAAGGTGCTACCGACTCAGAAAATCCCAAACCTCCAAGCCCAACCCGGACAGCTGATCCTTCCAATGCTGATGTCGAGATCACCGGAATCGGCCATGCTGACCCAGGGAGGCCAACCGTGCTGGCCAAATGCCCCGCCAAGGAAGAACTTCTGGACCAGCACCGAGTCAAGATGGATGTCACCAATTATGCTCATATGAGTATTGGAGATGTCTTCTCTGGCTATATGAGCCAAGTGCACAGCAGTCGGAACCTCGAAATTGACATGGTGAAGCAGATGCACCATAAATTCGAGGTATAACCCGTTTTCTCTTGTTCATTATCCTTCAGTATGTTAGCCCCCAAGTCTGCTGCTTAAGATGCTTATGCTATAGACTTAGAAACAAATTTGACAACATAAAGAAAGAATAAACTTCCGGCTTACCATTTAGTCCCCAAGGGGCGGCTTAACCAATATGGTTGAACCGGCTCTTTATAAAGAAATTCTTATGGGTCTTTGAACAGCAATATGCATTAGCCCCCAAGTGCCAAGTGTTATTGCTTGCAAAATGCTTGGGACTTACTCATATTAATCACCATATAATGAATCGCCGTAGAAAATAAAAAACTCTGTAAGACATTAGCCCCCAAGTGCCAAGTATTATTGCTTGCAAAATGCTTGGGACTTTAATACTGCATAAACAACATACTTGATTTTATACTTGCACAGCTACCATGAGTCAACTCGAGTGCAGGGTGACCAATTTGAAGAAACCGCTTTGAATTCCAAGAGTCGAGAACTTGAGAAGGCCAGCAGTGAGTTCGAATTCGGTGTTTCTAAGCAGGATAAACTAAAGAAAGACTTTGAGATCTGAAAAGCACAGGCGGATGAGAAGACTGCATTGATAAGTGAGCTGAAAAGCGAAGCGGCTCTAGAAGAAGTCAGCGGGGAATTGTCAGAGTTAAGCGCCATATTTCACAAATGGTGCAGCCATCTTGATGAAATCGCCTTGCCGTTGTGTACATATCTTAAGCCATGCAATAGAGTATGTGCAGAAATTAACTTTTCGAGTATGCTTTATACAGGCCCCGAGCGCAAATTTGAACCACAACATCTTGTGAAGCCGAAAGCATGTATACCTTAATGGAACAATTGTACACGGGTCTAGCGTACACTTGCTTGGTGTCCTTATCAATGAGATTCCAACCCTCCTACCACGGGTCTTGAGTAAGCTTTCAGTCCTTCCTCAGCGGATCAATGAATTGAGGCGGTCATTTGCAAAGCCGGAGCAATAAATGCTCTAAGCCGGGCTAAGGCACTGCTACAGAATGAACCGGAGGATATCGCCATTGGTTACCCAAGTGCGAAGGAATCGACCGCGCCGTTTGAGGGCGCGGACTTTCTTGCTGTGTCAAAGAGATCGCCCCATGGCGACTCGATAGCTCTTGAAGTAGATCTTACCAAGTACCGGGCGGGTTATGATGAACAAAATCGAAGAATTCGACACCTCAATATGGCGTGACCGTCTGATTCCCCAATTCATAAGCATACCTTTTCTCCCGAAGTTGATCCGCCGGTCTTGTTGATGATGAAGCGAATTTGAAGCCTTAAACAACATTGGTGGTCATCATCAACCTTCGAGAAAAAGGAAGCGCATAGCGCGGAGAGGACTAACCGGACACTTCCGCCAATCCACGAAGGCAAACCTGTCATGGCGGCTCAATACCTGGTGTAAAAAACAATGCAAACTATTTGGACTTAATGAGTCCTGTAATAGGATAGAGATAACTTCTATTGTGGCCGTGCTGTCGTGCATGTTTGGATGCTTAATATTCTTAAACCGCCTTGCTGTTTTTGTTCACACAGTTGGTCATTTTTGAAAAACTGTCCTTCAAATAAACTGCTAGGCCGGTCAAAAAGGTTATCAAAATAATCATAGATTATCTGGTTGATAAAAACACAACTATGAAGAAATTTCACAACTTGCACCACCGGTTCATACAACCCGGCTGGTAAGGATAAAGGTTCAATATTTGGATACTCGAAAAGTACAAGGATGCTTATGGATCGGCGACTCATCAGTTGATATTGAACCGGGCTACAACCATCATCTTTATAGTTCTAAGCCTCGGAAAAAATCTTAAGTCAAATAATGGGGCTTCCAAAGAGAACTTGAACCAAAAAGGAAACTAAAAATGGCATGGCTACTGATTCGAATATGATCAGTGAACCGTCCTAGAGGGGTTTAAACTAGGATTCGAATACGATCATGTAGCCCCCAATGGCTTTGGCATTGCGCCGGTCAAGACGTACTGACAGCTGTGTTCTCTTTGGTTCGAATACGACCTATGTTTGAACAGGAAGCCCCCTAATGACCTTGAGAGTTTTTTAACGACTCTGATTCGAATATGGTCAAAGTCGGTTCCTAGATGGGGTTAAGCTATGATTCGAATATGATCAAGAAGCCCCCAAGTGAGCTCGGCAGTGTGCCAATCAAAAGGGTATCGACAGCTATGTTCTCTTTGGTTCAAATACGACCTATGTTTAAGCAGGAAGCCCCCTAGTGATCATAATTTTTAATAGCTAGATTCGAATACGATTGTAAGCCGGATCAGAACGGGCTAAGCCGGATCAAAAATGACCTGCTCCCGAGCGATCATGTGATAAAAATGATGACAATGATAATGACAAATTTACCTTGTGAAGAGGAAAAAAGGACAGAGGTCCTGCTTTATTATTTATCATAATATGTACATGGGGAAAATATATACATCAGTGGAGCCTATGGCTCAAGTGTAGTAGGGCCAAAGATGAGCAATATTCCACGGCCTCCGGGTCTCTTCCTCCGACTTACATGAGTCTTTGTGCTCTCGAACGTCAATAAGGTAATATGACCCGTTGTTCAAGTTCTTGCTGACCACAAATGGCCCTTCCCAAGGTGGGGATAACTTGTGAGCGTCAGTTTGATCCTGTATGAGCCAGAGCACTAAATCACCTTCCTGAAAGGATCTAGACTTAACTCGGCGGCTGTGATAACGGCGCAAGTCCTGGTGATAAATCGCCGAACGAGCTGCTGCCAAGTCCCGATGTTCATCTAACAGATCAAGAGCATCCTGTCGCGCCTGTTCATTGTCTTCCTGGACATAAGCTGCCACCCGAGGTGAATCATGACGGATGTCACTAGGGAGAACAGCCTCAGCTCCGTAGACAATGAAGAAAGGCGTATAACCTATAGATCTGCTAGGAGTAGTGTTGATGCTCCATAACACAGAAGGTAACTCCTCAACCCAACAACCCGGCGTCCGTTGCATGGGGACAAAAAGCCGGGGCTTAATTCCTTTCAGGATCTCTTGATTGGCTCTCTCGGCTTGACCATTAGACTGAGGGTGAGCTACTGATGAAACATCAAGCCGGATATGCTCACGTTGACAGAATTCCTCCATGGCGGCTTAGACAGATTAGTGCCATTGTTAGTTATAATGTTGTGTGGAAAACCAAAACGAAATATCACCTTATTCATGAATTGAACCGCCGTGGCTGCATCACACTTACTGACCGGCTCTGCCTCAACCCACTTTGTTAACTTACCAACTGCCACCAAGAGGTGAGTCTTTTTATCTTTGGATCTTTTGAAAGGGCCAACCATGTCAAGCCCCCAGACTGCGAACGGCCAAGTAATTGGAATCATCCTCAACTCTTGATCCGGCACATGAGCCCGTCTTGAGAACTTCTGACAACCGTCACATTTACGGACCAGATCCTCTGCGTCAGCATGAGCCGACAGCCAATAAAACCCATGATGAAAAGCCTTAGCCACGAGAGATTTTGACCCGGCGTGATGACCACAATCTCCTTCATGAATCTCACGGAGAATTTCTTGGCCTTCTTCAGGAGAGATGCAACACTGAAAAGCCCCTGTAACACTGCAATGATGCAACTAGCAATTGATAATCGTCATGGATTTAGACCGCCGGGTTATCTGCCTGGCCAAGGTTTCATCCTCAAGCAACTCGCCCCGTGTCATATAAGCCAGATACGGCACCGTCCAATCTGGAATGATATGAAGAGCCGCCACCAACTATGCTTCAGGGTCAGGAACAGCCAAATCTTCCTATGTAGGTAGCTTGACAGAAGGGTTATGCAAAATATCAAAGAAAGTATTAGACGACACCGGCTTCCGCTGAGATCCCAACCGGCTTAAAGCGTCAGCCGCCTCGTTCTTTCGACGGTCAATGTGTTCCACCTGATAACCCTTGAAGTGCCCCGCAATTGCGTCAACCTCCCGGCGATAAGCCGCCATGAGAGGATCCTTTGAATCCCACTTGCCTGATACTTGCTGAGCCACTAGATCTGAGTCACCGAAGCACCTTACCCGGCTTAAATTCATCTCTTTAGCCATCCGGAGACCATGGAGCAAGGCTTCATACTTAGCTGCATTGTTAGTACAAGGAAACATCAACCGGAGTACATAACAAAACTTATCACCCCGAGGGGAAGCCAAAATAACTCCAACCCCCGAGCCTTCCAATTGCCTAGACCCGTCAAAATGAATTGTCCAATAGGTATTGTCCGACTTTTGCTCAGGCATCTGCAACTCTGTCCAATCATTGATGAAATCCATCAGCACTTGAGATTTAATAGTTGTGCGTGGCACATATTTTAAACCATGAGGCCCAAGCTCAATGGCCTATTTGGCGACTCGCCCTGTGGCCTCTCTGTTCTGAATAATATCCCCCAAGGAGGCAGAACTAACCACAGTGATGGGGTGGCCAAAGAAATATTGCTTAAGCTTCCGGCTGGCCATGAACACCCCATAGACAAGCTTACGCGGTCACGGATATCGTTGCTTGGACTCAATCAGTACCTCACTGATGTAATAAACCGGTCGCTGAACCGGGTGCTCCTTGCCAGCCTCTTTGTGTTCCACCACAATAACCATGCTAATAGCACGCATGTTAGCAGCCACGTACAGTAACAAGGGTTCATTGTCAATGGGAGCAGCAAGAACCGGCATCTCAGCCAACTGTTTCTTCAGATCTTCAAAAGCAGTATTGGCGGCATCACTCCAAGTAAAGCTATCCGTCTTCTTCATCATCTGATACAGTGGCATAGCCTTCTCCCCTAACCGGCTTAAAGCGGCGATACGACCCGCCAAACGCTGAACATCATTGATATAGGCTGGTTTGGCCAGAGAGGTGATGGTTTTGATCTTCTCCGGGTTAGCTTCGATGCCTCTGTTAGAGACTAGAAAGCCCAAAAGCTTGCCTGCAGGCACGCCAAAAACACACTTAGCCGGGTTAAGCATCATTTTGTAAACCCGGAGATTATCAATCAAGGTCTCTTTCTCCCTAGATTTAACCACTATGTCATCCACATAAGCATGAACATTGCGTCCAATCTAATTAGGAAGACAATTCTACACGCATCGCTGGTAAGTCGCCTGGGCACTCTTGAGTCCAAAAGGCATTGAAACATAGCAGAAGGCTCCAAACGGAGTAATGAACGCCGTCTTCTCCTGGTCCTTAACAGCCATCTTGATCTGATGATAACCAGAGTCAGCATCCAGAAAGCTCAAACGCTCACAACCCGCAGTAGCATCGTTGATCTGATCAATACGAGGGAGAGCAAAAGGATCAGCGGGACAAGCCTTGTTTAAGTCCGTGTAATCCACACACATACGCCAAGTGCCGTTTTTCTTAAGAACAAGCACTGGGTTAGCCAGCCACTCTGGATGAAACACCTCAATGATAAACCCAGCTGCCAAAAGCCGGGCCACTTCCTCACCGATAGCTTTCCTTCTCTCCTCATTAAACCGCCGAAGAAACTGCTTTACCGGCTTAAACTTTGGATCGATATTAAGAGTGTGCTCAGCGAGTTCTCTCGGTACACACGGCATGTCAGATGGCTTCCATGCAAAAATGTCCCGATTCTCACGGATGAACTCAATGAGCGCGCTTTCCTATTTGGGGCCCAAATCAACACTGATACTGAACTGCTTGGATGAATCGCCTGGGACAAAATCGACAAGCTTAGTCTCATCCGCCGACTTAAATTTCATGACCGGCTCATGCTCTGTAGTTGAATTCTTTAAGGATGTCATATCCGCCGAGTCAACATTGTCCTTGTAGAATTTTAACTCTTCCGTCGTGCAGACCGACTCAGCATAAGCCGCGTCACCCTCTTCACATTCCAGAGCCACCTTGCGGCTCCCGTGCACCGTAATGGTTCCCTTATGACCCGACATCTTGAGCTGCAAGTACACATAACACGGCCGTGCCATGAACTTGGCGTAAGCCGGCCGCCCAAATAGAGCATGATATGGGCTCTTGATCTGAACTACTTCAAACGTCAATTTCTTGGCTTTGGAATCATATTCATCCCCAAATTCTACCTCCAACTCTATCTTGCCGATCGGATACGCCGACTTACCAGGTACAACTCCATGGAAAACAGTGTTGGACTTCTTAAGGCTCTTATCAGTCAGCCCCATGCGACGGAAGGTCTCATAATAAAGGATATTGATGCTGCTGCCTCCATCCATCAGCACCTTGGTGAACTTGTATCCACCCACTTGAGGGGCCACGACCAGGGCTAAGTGACCCGGATTGTCAACTCGGGGAGGGTGATCCTCTCTACTCCATACGATAGGCTGCTCAGACCACCTCAAATAATGAGGAATTGCCGGCTCAACCGCATTCATAGCCCTCTTATGAAGCTTTTGGTCCCGTTTACATAAACTGGTGATAAACACATGGTGTTGCCCATAGTTCAACTGCTTTGGATTGCTCCGGTATCCACCTTGCTACTGCTGCTGGCTGCCCTGGCCAGCCTGTTGGTTATATCCACCCTGGTTTCCCTAGGAATTTTGAAAATTGGGATTTGACCCGCCGCCCGAGCCATGAACACCGCCACCACCGAGCCGCCGGGGCCATTGTTACCGTCAAACATGTTGGAATTTTGAAAGCCTTCATAATCGTGCAGATCCTTCCACAAATGTGTAGCCACTTCTCCTTAGTACCGTGTCTCGGACAAGGTTCATTCAACAACTGCTCAAGTGTGGGTCCCGACCCGCGGATCGAGGAGGTGGCCTTCCCTTCGCCGCTGGTTATGACCACATGCATTGGTGTTAGCCACAAAATCAAACTACCGTCGACCTTCGTTTGTTACCTCCTTGATTGGCGGGTTGTCTTTGAGAGCCCTTGCCGTTGCCATTCCTCTTTCCCTTCCCTGCCTTCTCATCATCAGACTCGGGATCCTTGGTACTATCAGAATCGGCATACTTGACCAGAGCCGCCATCAGCGTGCCCATATCATTACACTCACATTTGAGCTGCACCAGCTTTTGTTTCAAAGGTAAGAAACGGCAATTCTTCTCCAACATTAAGACTGCAGAGCCGGCATCCATCTTATCAGATGAATGTATTATGGATTTAACCCGGCGTACCCAATGGGTTGTAGACTCACCCTCTTCCTGCTTACAATTCATTAGATCCATGATCGACATGGGCTGCTTGCACGTGTCTTTGAAGTTCTGGATGAACCGGGCCTTTAACTCCGCCCATGAACTGATTGAATTAGGCGGCAGGCCTTTCAGCCAGGTGTGAGCGGTTCCATCCAACATCATGGTGAAGTACTTAGCCATTGCTATGTCAGTAACCTCCAACAACTCCATAGCCATCTCATAGCTCTCAATCCATGCCCCGGGCTGCAAGTCGGATGTGTAATTCGGCACCTTTCTTGGTCCTTTAAAATCTTTGGGCGACCGCTCGTTACATAGAGCCGGTACTAGACATGGGACTCCTCCAGTCCGGGTGGCTATACCTGCCTCCACAGAAGTCGCCGGATAAACCGAATACGGCTGATAAGCCGTTAACTGAGCCGCTTGCTCAACCGCCTGCTGCACCGCCCGTTCAGCCTCTTGCCGTAGTCTCTCTTGCTCTACCAAGTTAACGGCCTCATGACATGGCGGGTTACCACCACCTGGCTGGTCACGGTCTCTAACATTGCTTGACACGGCCGCTGAATCCATGTGCCTGCTGTAACTCGGTCTTCGGCTTGGACGAGGGCTCGAGTGGATCCTGTCTCGGCTGTATGAGTATGCCTCCTGCTGTGCTAAGGCCGTTTGAAGAAGTTCCCTAACCCGGCGGGTTTCAACTGCAGCCGGAGAGTCGCCATCAGTTGGGAGAGCCGCCAATCAGGTTGCTGTTGCTATCATGTTTTCCAATGGGTTAGAGTAATGACCCGGGGGTGTTGGTACATACTGAGGTGGCACCATGTTCACGCGGGGAGGTCCCATCACTGGCGGCTGAAACGGTGCTCCGTCCCCGGTTGTCACAACATGGTCCGTTCCTGTGCGCGGAGGGAGCCATGGCGGGTTACTTGTCTGCGGGGTAAGCCACGGTGGGTTACTGGGTCCTGCTCCTGGCGTGTTAAAAAGATTCCGAGGGTCATAAACCGGGGGAAGTCGAGACTGAGTCTTCTGATACCTTCTCCTCATGACCTCATTAGCCGCGTTCTGGTCTTGTGTGAGCCAGAAAGCGTGCACCTGGATCTGCTGAGCCTGGACATCCAGAGCCGCCCGCCCTGCGGTTATCCTAACATCTTCTGCTGCCAGTTCTTCCTTAGCTTGTGCCATATCCAAATTTAATTGTGCCACTTCTGCATCATGACGGGCTTGATCCGCCGGGTTGACCTCGGCGGTTAACAGGGTGGTCAATTTGTCGGTGAGATCCATTAACACCTGGGCCGGTGAATGCACAGGGCCTCCTGCCCTGGCTGCCGCTGACCCGGAGGTTACGTCTGCGGCAGTTGTGGGGTCTTGGATGGGTTGGGTGCCGGCCATGAAGATCCCGACCCTGCTTGGCGGCTCGAGACAATCCGGAATACTGTTGCCATCGGAGCAGCCCCCAAGCCCACCATCCTGCAATTGGTACAATGAATCCGTCTCCAATGGATCCTGCAATTGGTAAGTCTGTACATTAAGACAGAAAAACGCAAGTTCGTTCAAAACATATCTTTCATTCAGTCACACTGCGAATTTATATTCATATGATCAAGAATTCGAGATACAGTATTAAACCCAAAAAAACTATTTCCGGCGGCGGCGGAGGTGGCGTGCCACGCCATCGTTGTCGTTGTCGTCCTCCGGGACGCCGTTGTTGAAGTCTTCAAGGAAGCACAAAATGTTCTTCACTGGTAAATCAAACATCATGTTGTCGCGCGATCGACGGGCGGGGCACATAAGGATGGCAACTGGCGCCGCTGAGAGGTAGCGGTCGACGGCAGCGTCCCATGCCGCTGAGGGGGGCGCACGCATGGGCAGGGGCACGGGCGCGGTGGGTGTAGCCAAACTCATGGGGGCCGGCGCCATGGTGGGTGGATGGGCGCACACGGGCATGGGCGCTGGCGCTGGCATGTACATGAGCTTGCGCGGGTCCGTGGAGACCTCGTTGACGCCCGCGGCTTCTAGCTCTGCGATAGTGCTCGGCGACCAGCCCGTCAATGCAATAGGGATGGTCGCTGGCACGGGCGCGGGGATGGGACCTCGGACGGGAGCGGGGGCAGCAACTTCCGTGGCTAGCTCGTTCTGGCCCATGTCCATGAGGCCCCATTCCTCCTTATTTTCTATCTCCTCTGGCTCGAAGTCGACTTCACAAAACTTGAAGACTAGTGGCAGATAATCGTTCTGCGCCAAGGCATTGGTGAAGGTCTGCGAGAGGGAGGGGAATTGGAGGCGAACAGTAAGACCGCCCGTATTAAACAGCGGCTCGGGTGCCATTAATGGAGAGGAAGGCGTGCGGCCATGGAACTCAAAGGGCTGGCTTCCTAGTGAGCCTGCACAGCGTACAGCTCGCATGCTTCCCGGTGAGCCTATGCATTGGAGGAGAGCTTGCACGCCTCTCGGTCAGCCTGCGCACCGGACTGCGCTCGCACGCCTCTCGTTCAGTGAAGGTCAAGATGTTGTCCCAACGGCACCTCCTACAGCCATTAAAACCAAGACACATGGCATCACGTGAATGGTTAACAGAACGCAGACGGTTTGAATTCTACAAACGTTTGAGATATTAAAGTGGCAGCTATTTTTGCAAAATGTCTTTGTTGGTTGTCCTTATTCGAGTGTGCCTTCTCTCAAAATGGACACAAAAAATGCCACAGCATGTCGGGTGCCATTCCATGATAGCATGCCAAGTTTCATGAATTTCAGACGAGTTTTGGATTTACTAGAAATTAAGAACCAGGCATCTCAATTTTTTGCCGGCAATCAACGCTGCCCTAGTGTTTGAAATTCATTCTCATTTCTTGCATGGGACCTAAGCATGCACCCAAGGACACGGATTTGTTTTTTCAACCAATTTATATGCACCGGAGCATGTGCATGTAGTTCAAATTTGAATTATGTATATAAATGTATTGAAAACTCAGTTAATGCATAAAAATGTCCAAACGAACCCCGAAAAATCCCAAAATTGACACAACACTCCTGTTGTTCTATCTTGACACGAGAAATTTTTTGAAAGCAATAAGAGGCAATGGATATCGTTTCGTCCCCAAAGGTGGGACGTTCCTTACCGAAACCATCATGCTCGTTGTGAGAAGCTCTTGTTTGTGTGAAATATACCCAAACCTGCCCCGAATGGGATAATTTTTTTACCATGGCATGTTGATGCCGCTACATGATAGCATGCCAAGTTTTATGAATTTCAGACGAGTTTTGGATTTACTAGAATTTAAAAACCAGGCATCTGATTTGCCGGCAATCAACAGTGCCCTGGTGTTTGAATTTCATTTTCATCTCTTGCATGGGACCTAGAAATTCACCCTAGGACACAGATTAGATTTTTCAACCAACTTTAGTGCATTTGAGCATGTGCTTGTAGTTCAAATTTGAATTATGCACATAAAATGCCTAGAAAACCCAGTTAATGCATAAAATTGTCCAAGCGAACCCCGAAAAATCACAAAAACTGACACAACACTCCTGTTGTTCTTTGTTGACACTAGAAAAAATTTCAAAGCAATAAGAGGCAATGGATACCGTTTCGTCCCCAAAGGTGGGACGGTCCCTATTGAAACCATCATGCTTGTTGTGAGAAGCTCTGGTTTGTGAGAAGCTTATAACTGAACCTGCCCCAAATGGGACAATTTTTTTACCACCACATGTTGATGCTGCTCCATGATAGCACGCCAAGTTTTTCATGAATTTCACACGAGTTTTGGATTTACTAGAATTTAAAAACCATGCATCTCAACGTTTTGGCGGCAATCAACAGTGCCCTGGTGTCTGATTTTCATTCCCATCACTTGCATGGGACCTAGAAATTCACCTAAGGACACACATGTGATTTTTCAACCAACTTTGGTGCATTGGAGCATGTGCTTGTAGTTCAAATTTGAATTATGCACATAAAATGCCTAGAAAACCCAGTTAATGTATAGGAAGGCCAAACAAACCCCGAAAAATTCCAAGATTAAACACAACACTCCTGTTATTCTATGTTGACACTAGAATTTTTTTCAAAGCAATAAGAGGCAAAGGATAGAGTCCCGTCCCCAAAGGTGGTACGTTCCCTATCGAAACCATCATGCTTGTTGTGAGAAGCTCTGGTTTGTGAGAAGCTTATACCCAAACCTGTCCCAAATGGGACAAAATTATCACCACGGCATGTTGATGCCGTCCATGATAGCATGCCAAGTTTCATGAATTTCAGACGAGTTTTGGTTTTACCAGAATTTAAAAACCAGGTATCTCAATGTTTTGCGGCCAATGCACATTGCCCTGGTCTTTGAAATTCATTCCCGTCTCTTGCATGGGACCTAAGCATGCACCCAATGACACACATGTGATTTTTCAACCAATTCATATGCACTGGAGCATGTGCATGTAGTTCAAATTTGAACTATGCACATAAAATGCCTAGAAAACTCAGTTAATGCATAAAAATGTCCAAACGAACCCCAAAAATCCCAAAAATTGACACAACACTCCCGTTGTTCTATGTTGACACGAGAATTTTTTTGAAAGCAATAAGAGGCAATGGATATCGTTTCGTCCCCAAAGGTGGGACGTACGTTCCCTACCGAAACCATCAGGCTTGTTGTGAGAAGCTCTGGTTTGTGAGAAGCATATACCCAAACCTTTCCCAAATGAGACAAATTCTTTACCACGGCATGTTTATGCCGCTCCATGATAGCATGCCAAGTTTCATGAATTTCAGATGAGTTTTGGATTTACTTGAATTTAAAAACCAGGTATCTCAATATTTTGCCGGCAGTCAATGGTGCCCTGGTGTTTGAAATTCATTCCCATTTCTTGCATGAGACCTAAGCATGCACCCAAGGACACAGATTTGATTTTTCAACCAATTTATATGCACTAGAGCATGTGCATCTAATTCAAATTTGAATTATGCACATAAATGCATTGAAAACTCAGTTAATGCATAAATATGTCCGAACGAACCCCGAAAAATCCCAAAAATTGACATAACACTCCTGTTGTTCTATGTTGACTCGAGAAAAAATTTGAAAGCAATAAGAAGCAATGGATATCGTTTCGTCCCCAAAGGTGGGATGTTCCCTATCGAAACCATCATGCTTGTTGTGAGAAGCTCTGGTTTGTGAGAAGCTTATACCCAAACCTGCCCCAAATGGGACAAAAATTTTACAATGGCATGTTGATGATGCTCCATGATAGCATGCCAAGTTTCATGAATTTTAGACAAGTTTTGGATTTACTAGAATTTAAAAACTAGGCATCTCAATGTTTTGCCTGCAATCAATAGTGCCCTAGTGTTTGAATTTCATTCCCATCTCTTGCATGGGACCTAGAAATTCACCCAAGGACACACATGTGATTTTTCAACCAACTTTAGTGCGTTAGAGCATGTGCTTGTAGTTCAAATTTGAATTATGCACATAAAATGCCTAGAAAACCCAATTGGTGTATAAAAAGGCCAAACGAACCCCGGAAAATTCTAAGATTAAACACAACACTCTTGTTGTTCTATGTTGACCTAGAATTTTTTTGAAAGCAATAAGAGGCAACAGATAGAGTCCCGTCCCCAAAGGTGGTATGTTCCCTATCGAAACCATCATGCTTGTTGTGAGAAGTTGGTTTGTGAGAAGCTTATACCTAAACTTGCCCCAAATGGGACAAAATTTTCAGCACGGCATGTTGATGCCGCTCCATGATAGCACGCCAAGTTTCATGAATTTCAAATGAATTTTGGATTTACAAGAATTTAAAAACCAGGTATCTCAACGTTTTGCCAGCAATCAACAGTGCCCTGGTGTTTGAAATTCATTCCCATCTCTTGCATCGAACCTAGAAATTCACCCAAGGACACACATGTGATTTTTCAACAAACTTTGGTGCATTGGAGCATGTGCTTGTAGTTCAAATTTGAATTATGCACATAAAATGCCTAGAAAACCCAGTTAATGTATAGAAAAGGCCAAACGAACCCCGAAAAAGTCATTCCCATTTCTTGCATGGGACCTAGGCATGCACTGAAAGACGCGGATTTGATTTTTCAACCAATTTGTATGCACCGGAGCATGTGCATGTAGTTTAATTTTGAATTGTGCAGGTGAAATGGCTAGAAAACAAGTTTAATGTATAAAATGTTCAAACAAACCCTGAATAATTCCAATTCTTTTACGACATACATATAGTTACATGTTCACTGCAGATAAAAGGTCTAGCAATTCAAACAATGTACATTGCCGTTGTGACCCCATTTTGTAATTCAAATCAAGTAGATCCCACACAGTTTATTATCACCAACCATGTGATATGTAGTACAAAATATCTTGGAGCACCTTCGGTGTATAGTACGCCTATGTCTTACGCGAGAAGGTGCGTCGGCTACAGTCCACAGCCGGCGTGTCAAGCACACTAGCTCACTCCCCAAAAACTCCCGCCTCTGCATCCCTCGCAATCTCGAAAATATCTACCGCCTGGAAGGTTTTAATGTTTGATAGCACACGATTAGTATGTGCGTACCGTGTGCGGTGTCTGTTACTCCCGCTCTACTTCAGCCCCTTGATTCAAATTTTCAGTAGCCCCGACATTTTACTCCCGCCTCTGCATCCCTCGCAATCACAAAAATATCTGCTCGCCCTTGATCCAAATTTTCAGTAGCCCCGCCTGTTTACTCCCACCTAGTAAAATTTTAGTTGCCGCAGTATTTCCTCAAACACAACCTTGCCCCCCTCCACCCCCCAAACCTCCGCTCACACAGACACACACACAACCCACGAAACCATTGGTAGGTCGCTGCCATCGCCGGCACCTCCATCCTCAACCTCTGCCTGTGTGCCGGGGAGCTCGAGGAGCCAATGGCCAAAAAGAGGTTTATCATGGCCTTTTCGCCCGACGCCGGCGAGGTGGCTGCCGAGCTGTCCCCGTCGTCCTCCGCGGGCCTGATCCGCCGTCACCGATCCCCTGATCCGGCCGCCTCCGCGCCGCTACACCGGTTCGAGGACTTTCCTGTCCTCCCTCAGACCCAGCAGCCGACGAAGTCCTACCTTAGGGTCCAACAGCGGTGGTGGGGGACGTGGGTCGCCAAGATTACAGATCGAGAGACCCACACCCACCGGTGGCTCGGTAGCTTCCACACGGCCGAGCTCGCAGCCATGTAGTACGACCGCTGGCAGGTCCGCTGCCACGACGTGGCGGCTAGGCTCAATTTCCCCTTCAGCACACGTCCGGTCCACCTCGTTCCACCAGAGCCAGGGGTGGTGAGCTCGGCTATGGCGTGGGAGGACCATGAGGCGTGGGGGCGCCTCGAGGCCAAGGCTGCCGACGAGGCCTACATGCAAGATCTTCGTCGGCAGCACCCGGAGCTCATGGAGGCAGAGCGAGTGATCTTTTCCAGCGAGAAGGGCGGCGAGGTTATTGCGCTCTCCTCCGATGACGAGGTCGAAGGCGGCGCGGACGGCGGTGCGGACGGTGGCGCGGAGGGCAGCGAGGTTATTGCGCTCTCCTCTGATGACGAGGTCGAAGGCGGCGGCGACAGCGGCGCAGAGGGTGTCGAGGTGGGCCCCGAGGATGAGGAGATCGATGTCGACGAGTGGAGGAGTACCTTCCCCAATGACCCTGACGACGGTACTGGCCCGGACCCGACTCGCGGCACACCGTACATGACGAACAAGGATTGGCTCGACCTCTACTTCGACTGAAAGTAGTTTAGCTTAGTTTAAATTTAGGTTTTATGTTCGGTTATGCAAAACTATCTATGTTTATGTTTGAACGCATGCTACTTTCGGTTGAACCTGCTTTGAACTTGATCAAATTGAAGTATACAACCTTAAGTTTAGGGGGTCGACTAGAAAAGGCCAAAAATTGTTGGAGTATATATATACCCACTAGGGGTTTTAGTCCTTTAACTTTTTAAGGATCTCCTAGAGATGTCCTTATGACTTGTTTATTTTAGTTCTTCACAATGTGATGCTCTATATGTGCAACTATTTGCCGTGCAGTTCAATTTCATCAATAATAGTTTCAACGGTACCACTATAAATCAAATTCCTTGGCGGCATGGGACCTGGTTTGTAGGCCAAAGTTGAAAGGAGGTCTGGGTGTTATTTACATCAAAACCCAAAATGTGGCTCTCCTTCTTAAACACCTCTTCAAGTTCTATAACAAAGATGATGTGTCGTCGGTTTATCTGGTTTGGAGTGCACACTACCCTGACAAAATTCCTCACTCTTGTAATTCGGTTGGCTAGTTCTGGTGGCGTGATGTCATGGCACACATCGACATTTTTAGAGGGATCATGATGGTGGATGTTGGAAATGGTTCCTCGACCTTATTCTAGAAGGATTTATGGTTTGATGGTGTGGATCACCCTCTGATGCAATCTTATCCCAGGGCTTTCTCCTTCTGCATAGATGAAGACGTGACTGTTCTGTCTGTTTTGCTTGCCGTTGATCCCAGCGATCTGTTTCACCTTCCGCTCTCTGCGCAAGCTAGACAGGAAGTCAGAGAGATGCAATCCCATTCTGCCCATGTGTTGATTGATTTGGATGTTAATGATGTTTGGGCTTGCTCCATTGCTAACAAGTTCTCCTCCAAAGCTTACTATGATCATTGCTTCAGGGAGGTGGTGGTGGATGAAGCGTTTGGTTAGCTGTGGAAAGCAAAAGGCCCCATCAAATTCAAAGTTTTCTGCTGGTTGTTGATGGTGGGTCGACTAAATACTAGAAATATGCTCAAACACCGTCATTACAATGTTGTCAACAACAACTATGCCTGCCTTTTTTGTGATCAGCCGCCTGAAGAGACTGTGGAGCACCTCTTCTTTTACTGCCCCTTCAGTGTGCAATGTTGGGCTAAGCTGGGAATTCATTGGCCTGACCTTGACAACCGTCTCACGTTGATCCATGCTGGGAAGCAGAGTTGGGGCCAGCCCATCTTCATGTACATTTTTATGTTGTCATCCTGGAGCATATGGAAGGAACGCAACAACAAGCATTTTCGAGGGGTGCCTCACTCTGTTGACTCCTGGCTTGCTCGCCTAAAGAGCCTGGTAGAACTCCCGGTACACAACTGCAAACAAGAGTTGCACCCCTTCATCTCCACGTTCCTCCAAAGCTTGTAATAAACCCCCAAGTAACTGTCTTTGTGTCACCACTTTCAGTTGTAATCTTGCTTGGTAGACCCATTTAGATATGGCCTGGGGGCCCTAACCCCACCTCTGTAAGTATGTAAGTTTGTGATATGGTTTAATACAAAGTCAGTGGGAGCCTCTCCCTATGTCACTTAACCCTAAAAAAACAATACCACTATGAATTACGATATTTGGTTGTTGTTAAGGATATTGCAGTTAACATGCCTTTTCATTTTTCAGTTGTTGTTTAGCAACATGCATTGTACTGAATGACTAATATGCAATCCCATGCTACATAGCAACAAGGAGGAGTGTTACCTTAATGTTCTAATGATGTCTAGATATACATATAATAAAATCTTATATAATGGGATGGATGGAGTGTTGTACTACATCATTTTTCAATTGTTGTTTAGCTTCTAATATTAACTTGGTGCTTTTAGGTACATATATCATTGCCAAAGATCCACACTTCGACCCTTTCTACGTATGGGGCAATGCAATATTCATGAACCAACTTCAAGTGAGGAAACTGATAAAGATTGTTATTAAAATGGGTCAAAAGATGTCAATCGAACTATTTGTTTACACTTTATGCAAGACAACAATGAACTGCAGGATGGTAAGTAAGAACCCTGCAGCCTTCTTTTTACTGCCCGTAATGAGTTGTGTTAGATGACAATATTTGAATCTTTTTCTTTTACAATGGATCTTGAAGCAGTTTACTCAAGATTACCTCTCAAACTACATGATTGGCGGCCAGCCATCACAAGGGGTTGGACTAGAGTCCTGCATGCCTTCTGCATCCAGGAGAGCACAATAGGGCCGTTCCGCTTCAGCTTGTTCAGCAACTGGAATGTATGTCGCCTCTTTCTTTACCATTTGTAATAGTACAAGTATAGAACCCTGGTACATCATTCTATATTTGGTGCTTATGTAATTCTTAAACATATGTACCTGTGAATCGAATAATGCATTGGTTGTTTGAACCTGATGGATATGAATAAAGCCATAGCCTACTTTCAAGTTTAAATTAGGTACAATTTTAAATAGCAGCAATTAAATTAGGGAGAAATTACGTTCTGCAGGTCATTACGGCACACACGGTTGGTAAAACACAAATGTTTGTGATATACACCATAATCCGAGATGGTTCATAGAGAGGAAACGTGTGGAAGCATGCACACAGTTGCCATTTGCAAAGCGTGTGTGATGTCAAACACTATCACATACGGTGTGGGAAAACTAAATGTGTGTGATTGTCTACCCATCGTACACGGTTTATAATCATGAACTGTTTGTGATGTGCCAGGCATCGTAAAATTCTTGTGCCTAGAATCTGCCTGGAAAACTCCCGTGCCTGGAATCTGCCTGGTTTTAGGCAGAACCACAAAACTCCAACTGTGATGGCAATGCGAGCACAAACGAGTAGCAAGGATGAAGCATTTGGGATATTCGAGATATCGGAAACGGTTATATAGGGACAAATGTATGCATCAAGACTCCTTATCCCCGACGGTTTCTAGGTCGTGTGGGAAGGACCCCCCTATCGCCCACACTCACTTGGCGACGGTTCCAAATGTCGTCACGGAAAGGGGTTAAAAACCGTTTGTTTAGGACCGACGCATACTAGTGTCTCTTCAGCTTCCCGCACTATGTAATCAAATTCATTTATAAGGAAAAGGGTAGCTATATTTGTAGCCCTAGGATTTTTTATATCTGGCAATTCATAAAACAATCTTTGCAAAGTAGGATGAGTATGGATAAATCTTCTCTCGAGTTTAGAACAAGTGTAGAAATAGCTTCGGCATAATTTTTAGTTCTTTTCAGTATAGGAGCCTCATCACAAGCCAAAGTTCCAGTGCAATTAAAGAACTCTTGTATAACACTTCTTCCTATAATGTTCCCATGTCCCATCACAATATATAAACTCTAGGAGTTTTACCATCCTCACTTTTTTCCGTCCAAAATCAGCCATGATAACAATTTCAAGCAAGCAAACAAGAAAGAAAGCAAAAGAAAATATTTTGTATTTTTGTAAAAATGTTTTATAAGTGGGGGAGATGAGAACGAGAGGCAAATGGAAAATAATGTAAATGCAAGGAGATGAAAGTTTATGTGAAGTTACTTGATAGATGTTGAAGATGTCTCCCCAGCAACGGCGCTAGAAATACTTCCAGCTACTTGTGAGCTACATTGGGATTTGCTCGAAGAGGAGAGGATGATGCAGTAAAATAGAGATAAGTATTTCCCTCATTTATGAACCAAGGTTATCAATCCAGTAGGAGAACCATGCAACATGTCATTAGCAGTACCTACACACAAGATAACAAATCCTTGCACCCAACGCGAACAAGGGGTTGTCAATCCCTCGGCGTTACTTGCAAGATTAAATTGTATGGTGATAGATAGATAGATCGAACAAAAAAACAAAATAAAATAAATAAATAAAAAGTGCAGCAAGGTATTTTTGGTTTTAATATATGATAAAAAGTAGACCCGGGGACATAGTTTTCACTACAGGCTTCTCTCTTGAAAATAGCATACGGTGGGTAAACAAATTACTGTTGGGCAATTGATAGAAAAGAAAATAATTATGACGATACCCAAGGCAATGATAATGTATATAGGCATCACATCCAAGACAAATAGACCGACTCCTACCTGCATCTATTACTATTACTCTACACATCGATCGCTATCCAGCATGCATCTAGAGTATTAAGTTCATAAAGAACAGAGTAACGCCTTAAGCAAAATGACATGATGTAGACAAAGTAAACTCATGTATTGATACGTCTCCATCGTATCTACTTTTCCTAACGCTTTTCCTCTTGTTTTGAACTCTAATTTGCATGATTTGAATGAAACAAACCCGGACTGACGCTGTTTTCAGCAGAGCTACCATGGTGTTGTTTTTTGTGCAGAAATAAAAGTTCTCGGAATGAAACAAAACTTTGCGAGGATTTTTTATGCAATAAAAGTGAATTTTTGGAGCCAAGAACCACCGAAGGGGGGCACGTGGGTGGGCACAACCCACCAGGGCGTGCCCTGGTGGGTTGTCCCCACCTGATGGCCCCACAGACCCTGAAACCGACGCTATACAATCCTATTTTTCTAGAAAAAAATCAGGGAGAAAGAATTATCGCGTTCCACGAGACGGAGCCGCCGCCGTCTCCTGTTCTTCATCGGGAGGCCAGATCTGGAGTCTGTTTGGGACTTCGGAGAGGGGGATCTTTGATCTTCGTCATCACCAACCCTTCTCCGTCGCCAATTCCATGATGCTCCCCATCGGGAGTGAGTAATTCCTTCATAGGCTCGCTAGTCGGTAAGGAGTTGGATGATATTCATCATGTAGTCGAGTTAGTTTTATTAGGGCTTGATCCCTAGTATCCACTATGTTCTGAGATTGATGTTGCTATAACTTTGCCATGCTTAATGCTTGTCACTTTGGGCCCGGGTGCCATGATTTCAGATCTGAACCGTTTATGTTATCACCATTATATCTAGGGATAATTAGATTTATGCCCCTAGTTGTGTCCCACTCGTCTGTTTTACCCCTAATTCCCAAAAGTCACCGGTTCTGTCCAAGTCACTTTGCTCCTCTTATGCTTTTGCACTTTGACCGTTTGACCGCCAGTTTGAAAAATTCATAACTAATTCATACTAAATCAGAAAATTGCAAATAAGATACCAAAATGTTCAGAAAAACATCACCTATATGTCAGTGTCATTTGCATTCATGAAAAGAGTGTTGGAAAGTGCCCATCCGAGTTTTAGCTCTTATGCTACCACCATGAATAGTAAAATCTAAAAAAGTTCAAAAAAATTCAAAAAAAATTGGTGGCAAAGAATGACAAATGTTTTAAGTGTCTGCAAAGTTTCATCAGGGAATAACATTCGTGGGTGTCGCGGCAAAAAAACAATTAGCACTCCAAAATAGATTATTTTTTTGCCACGACTTCCACGAATGTCGTTTCCTAATGAAACTTGGCAAGCACTTAGAACAATTGTCATTCTTTGCCACCATATTTTTTTTGATTTTTTTTGAACTTTTTTAGTGTTTACTATTCATGGTGGTATCAAAAGAGCTAAAACTCGGATGTGCACTTTCCAACACTTTTTTCATGAATACAAATGACACTGACATGTAGGTGATGTTTTTCTGAACATTTTGGTATCTTATTTGTATTTTTCTGATTTAGTATGAATTAGTTCTGAAGTTTTCAACTGACGCTCAAATGGTCAAAGGGCAAAAGCAGAAGAGGAGCAAAGTGACTTGGACAGAACTGGTGACTTTTGGGAATTGGGGGTAAAACAGACGAGTGGGACACAACTAGGGGCATAAACCTAATTATCCCTTATATCTATGTTCTAGATCCAATCTTGCAAGTTATAGTCACCTACTACGTGTTATGATCCGGCAACCCCGGAGTGACAATTGTCGGGACCACTCCCGGTGATGATCGTAGTTTGAGGAGTTCATGTATTCACAGTGTGTTAATGCTTTGTTCCGGTTCTCTATTAAAAGGAGGCCTTAATATCCCTTAGTTTCCAATAGTACCCCGCTACCACAGGAGGGTAGGACAAAAGATGTCATGCAAGTTCTTTCCATAAGCACGTATGACTATTTATGGAATACAAGCCTACACTATATTTATGAACTGGAGGTAGTGCCGTATCGCCCTGGGTTATGACTGTGACATGATGAATATCATCCAAAAAATCACTGATCCAATGCCTACGATTTTCCTACATATTGTTCTTGCTAAGTTACTACTGCTACCGTTATTGTTGCACTTGCTAAAAAATCACTGATATCACTGTTACCATTACTATTGCAACTGCAACTATTATCAAAACTATCATACTACTTTGCTACTGATCAATTTGCTGCAGATAATTAATCTCCAAGTGTGGTTGAATTGTCAACTCAGCTGCTAATACTTACAAATATTCTTTGGCTCCCCTTGTGTTGACTCTATAAATTTGGGTTGAATACTCTACCCTCGAAAACTGTTGCGATCCCCTATACTTGTGGGTTATCAAGACCTTTTTCTGCTGCCGTTTCTGGGGGCATAGCTATATATGTTGAGTTACTTGGGATTATTATCAATTTATCACTATGAAGAATCTGAAGGATGCTAAGACTAAGATTTTTCCCTCTAAGACGAGGGGAGGTAAGGAACTGCCATCTAGCTCCGCACTTGATTCATCTTCTGTTATAAGTAAACTTGCAACACCGCCACATGATATCAATCCTGATATGTCGCAAGTTATTGATGATGCTACTTCTGCTATGAATGATGCTTATGATGATTCTAGTACCTTGCTTGATTATAATGTGCCACTAGGTGAATTTATTGATGAACTAATTGCTAGAGTAAGACAACATGATATTGTTGAAACTAATGATGCGCTTGAAACTGAAAATCTTGAAACTTCTGTTAGAATTAGCCCTCCTAGATATGAATTTCTAAAGGTGCCGAAAGGTTATGTTATGGGTGAGGAAGCAACTAGAGATATTCTTGCTTGTAAGGATATAGATGATCTAGAGGAATTATTATGCAAGTATAAAGAGAGATTTTTTAATGCTAAAATGAAATGTGATTCTAAGTTTGCTACTTCACCTATCTTTGTTGATGATAAGGATTATGAATTCTCTGTCGACCCAGAGTTAATTACTTTGGTTGAATCTGATCCTTTTCATGGTTATGAAACTGAAACTGTTGTGGCGCATCTTACTAAGTTGAATGACATAGCCACCCTTTTTGCTCATGGTGAGAAAATTCGCTATTACTATATTCTCAAATTATTTCCATTCTCATTAAAGGGTGATGCTAAAGCTTGGTACAATACTCTTGCTCCTCGTTGTGTGCGTAGTCCCCAGGATATGATTTATTACTTCTCTGAAAAATATTTTCTTGCTCATAAGAAACAAGCTGCCTTATAGGAAATATTTAACTTTGTGCAAATTGAAGAAGAGAGTCTCCCACAAGCTTGGGGGAGGCTTCTCCAATTGCTTAATGCTTTGCCTGATAATCCTCTTAAGAAAAATGAAATAATTGATATCTTCTATAATGGACTAACCGATGCTTCTAGGGATTTCCTAGATAGTTGTGCTGGTTGTGTTTTCAGGGAATGAACTACTGGGTAAACTGAAAAATATTATGGAATAACTTATTGAAAAATTATGATGATTGGACTCTTCCTGAACCACCTACTAAACCTCCGAAGAAGAGGGGTATCTTATATCTCAGTCCTGAAGATATGCAAGAGGCAAAGGAATCTATGAAGAAAAAAGGTATTAAAGCTGAGGATGTCAAAAATGTACCTCTTATTGAAGAAATACATGGGCTTGACACACCACCACCACCTAAGGTGGTAGAGGTAAATTCTCTAATGAAATTCAATGATAATGATAATCCTCACAATATGCACCCTAGCCAATGCCTTTATGAGTTTGAAAATTACATTAGAAAGCAAGATCACTTCGATGCAAATGTTATGAAACAATTGAAATACAATTCTGATATGATTGCTCGCTCGAGTGACTTGCTATTTAGAATCTCAAATGATGTTAGAGGTGTGGGGAAGCATGCTTCTATGATCCAAACTCAGTTAGAACAGGTTGCTAAATCTCAAAGAGAATTGCTTGATGAAATGAATAACAACATACATGACTTTGCTGTTAGAGTAGCAACCAGAGGAGGTAAAATGACTCAGGAACCACTTTATCCTGAGGAACACCCAAAAAGAATTGAACATGATTCACAAAGGAATAATACCGCTGCACCTAGTCCGTCTAAAAAGAAAAAGAAAAAGAAAAATGATAGGACTTTTCATGTTTCTAGTGAACTTGAAGTAGAAAAACCTCCTCATAATGATAATGATGTTTCTATTTTTGAGGCTGAAACTCAATCTGGTAATGAACATTCACCTAGTGATAATAAAAAGATAATGATGATGTTCATGAAGATACTCAACCAAACAATGAAAAAGAACCAGATAATGATGTTGAAATAGAACCAGTTGTTGATCTTGATAACCCACAATCTACAAATAAAAGATATGATAAAAGAGACTTTGTTGCTAGAAAACACGGTAAGGAAAGAGAACCGTTGGTTCAAAAACCTATGCCTTTTCCACTTAAGTCAACTAAAAAGAAAGATGATGAAGAATTTGAACGCTTTCTTTGAAATCTTTGAGGCCGATCTTTTTGCGTACTCGCTTGACTGATATCCTTAAAATGCCTCCTTATGCAAAGTACATGAAAGACATCATCACTAATAAGAGAAAAATACCGGAAGCTGAAATCTCCACCATGCTTGCAAGTTATACTTTTAAAGATGGAGTACCTAAAAAACTTGGAAATCGGGGAATACCAACTATACCTTGCTCCATCAAAAGAAACTATGTGAAAACTGCTTTATGTGATTTAGGAGCTGGTGTCGGTGTTATGCCTTTCTCTTTATATAAAAGACTTGATTTGAATAAACTCACACCTACTGAAATATCTTTGCAAATGGCTGATATATCAACCGCCATACCTATCGGTATTTGTGAGGATGTGCCCGTTGTCGTTGCTAATGTTACTATTTTGACTGACTTTGTTATACTTGAGATGCCTGAGGACGACAACATGTCGATTATCCTTGGTAGACCCTTCTTTAATACTGCAGGGGCGGTTATTGATTGCAATAAAAGCAAGGTCACTTTTCATATTAATGGCAATGAGCATATGGTGCACTTTTCGAAGAAACAATTCCAAGTGAACGGTATTAACGTTATTGAAAAATCTCCGACAATCACTATTGGAAGTTTTCAACTACCTCTACCTACTGTTAAAAAGAAATATGAAGTGCTTATTGTTGGGGACATTCATATCCCCATTGAGGTAACTTAGTGATTTACGAAATTTCTTTGGTTTCATGCTAATCGAAAGTGGTTGTTAATAAGACTTGATCAACCTTATTAATGGATCATTTTTGAGAGGTATGAAGTTGATGAATTTAGTGAGCACTACCTTTTGTCCCTACCTTTTATTTTCTGTTCTTATTAGTTAAATAAAATAAAATGCCATGTCTTGTCTGTTTTCTGAATTTCCCGTGCAATAAAAAATGACCCAAAAATAAAAATTCTCAGAATGCTCAGAAAATTTAACATGATTTTTTTCTGAATATTTAAGAATTTTTGGTGCAAATAATATCAAAGGGAGGTGCACAAGGTGGGCACAACCCACCTGGGCGCGCGAGGACCCCCAGGCGCGCCCTGGTGGGTTGTGGTCCCCACGTTGGCCCCCTTACTTATCTCTTCATCCCAAATCCTCACCTACCTCCAGAAAAAATTCACCATTGCTCTCTTTCTCGTGTTTTTGCTAGCAAACCCGCGGATTTCGATCTCTTTGCTCGAAGCTCCGTTTCAGAAACTGTTTCGAGGGATTGTTGCTTGGTATGTGACTCCTCTGTTTGTCCAATTAGGTTTTGCTTTAGTGGTTTATATTTTGAATAATTAGCTATTCTTGGTGCTGCTGTAGATGAGCTTGCATGTTGAATTCTTAGAGTTCTAAGTAGTTTGAATGCTTGCTATGGCCTCTATGCATCCCTATGAGTAGTTGCTATCAATCTTGTGAAGTTTTGTTGACAAATTTTTGCCACCTGAAAAAGTTCAGAAAATTGTACACGAATATGATGAACCTCTTTGGAAGGAGTTCTTCGATGAGGAGATCCTCGGAGGCATCTTCTAGTGATAGCTCTGTTCGTCGGTCTTATGTTGAACCAAGTGAAATTTCCATACAAGATGCCGCCACCGGAACATGCCTATGGCCATGCGACAATTATATGGTGAGTGTGGGTATTAAGGAGGAATTTGAGAAATATGTTCACAATGCCGATCTCGGTCCCTACATTACAGATAAGTGCAATCAACACCACACTCTCACTGAATCATTTTTCAAAGGATTTAAATTCCATCCCCGTGAGTCTAGGGTGTCATTTAAACTATATGAAAATTCATTTACCATATCTTTAGAGAGATTTGATCACCACTGCAAAATCCCATTCTGGGGTTCGCTTGACGAACCACCAAGATATGAGTTCCAAACATTTTTAACTAGCATTTGCTATGGTGAAACTAGGGGAGTGACGCAAGGTAGAATAAAGAGCATTCATTTTCTCGCAATTCAGTACTTCGCATTATTTAATGGAAAATGTATTGTAGGCAAACAAGATTGTAGTACACTTTGTGCTCCCGACTTGAGCCTCATACACACCGCTCTCACCGGTGACAGAAGTTACAATCTTGGAGTGATTGTTGCACGCAGGTTACAACACAACGCTAATAATGGCTATTTCTATGGTGGAATTTATGCCACACGCTTAGCCAGAGAGCTGGGTGTTTCGCCTTTGCCCTATGACCCTATTTTACCCACGCAGTATTTAGACTTTGAAGCTATGAAACGTCATAAGATCCTTAGAGGTGATCCCCATAATTTCACATATAAATTGTTGTTTAATCAAGACTCCGTTGTACACACATATTTGCCTGTGCCTCCTCTCTTGGATTTTCACAGTAGGGGAAGATATTTTGTTCTTGAGAGCGAGGCCCGAGCTCATAACGTTGTGGTTGTAGGCGCACGGCAGGCTGAGGCATCCGCACCACGAGCCTCTGTGAGCTGTCACTCTGACCAATATGCAGGCTACTGACTGATAACCAAGTTAGGCCAAAAGTCTATTCTTGCGGTACGTATTTTCACCGACATTTCATTCATGTTCACACATTTCATTCCAGTTGTCGGTGTCCGCACTTTTTCATCATATTATCCATGCTAAATTTATTTTCTCGCTTTCTTCTTGTGTGTTTGAAAAACTTTGAGAAAATCCAAAAATATATTTCCTGCTTCTTTTTTATTTTTCTTCCTATTTTAAATCGTTGTAGCACTAAAAAGAAAACCCAAAAAGATTTCTTTGTTCTTCTTTTGCTTGTTGGGAGCTTTCCCGTGTAAATAGGTTTTCTCGTTTTTGCTTTTCCCTTTTATTTGCTTGTTCAAGAAAACCAAAAACTCCAAAAATATTTTAGTGTGTTTCTCTCAATTTCTTTTCTTCCTATTGAATCATACCAAGGAGAAGACCACGATGAAAATGTTGAGTGGCTCTCATTTGCATAATTGTTAAATTAATAAAGAGCCCATTTTACCGTGTCTTCTCCTGTTGAATAAAATGTTTGCAGATTCCAGCTTAGTCCATGGCACTCTTGCACTATTATTATTTTCATATCGTTCGGTCGTGCAAGTGAAAGGCAATAATGACGATATTCGATGAACTGGCCGTGGCAGAGAGAAATGGGTATGAACTCGACTTGTTCCGTTTTTTGTAAATATGTTTAACCTAGTATCCATGATTTAGCTCATAATGATTAAACATGTTTGCAATGACAATTAGAGATTATAGTCCCGCATGCCATGCATAAGTAGCTAGGAGTGGATAATGATTTATCTTGGGTGTTAGCATTGCGTTAAAATGATTGTGATGTAGTATGATGATATGGTATCCTCCTCTGAATGTTTGAGTGGCTTGACTTGGCACATGTTCATGCATGTAGTTGAATCAAAACCAACATAGCCTCTATGATATTTATGTTCATGGTGTTCATATCCTACTCATGCTAGTGTCCAATGTTACTTATGCATAATGCATGTTCATAACCGTTGTTGCTCTCTAGCTGGACACTTCTCAACCTATTTGCTAGCCTTCGCCTGTACTAAGTGGGAATTCTGCTTGTACGTCCAAAACCTTAAACCCAAGTTATTCTAAAAGAGTCCACCATGCCTACCTATATGTGGTATTACCCTGCCGTCCTAAGTAAATTTGCATGTGTCACCTCTAAAAACTTCAAATAATTTTTCTTTTTGTGTGGCTAGATTATTCATAGAACGACAGGAGGTGGTCGGTATCTTCCATGCTAAGCAGGTTATTCTCAGGTTGAGTGTTTATTAACTCGCCATTGCATGAGAAAGGGGGCGGTAATAGGGATGCCCAGTCCCAAACTGCAAAAATAATTGAGCTTACAAATAATCAAACAAAAACTCCTACAGAGTAATAACATTTACTTTATCGCTGGGAACCGCCACTAATGTGTTTAGCATGGAAGATATTGATAAATGATGGTCACAAATTAAACAAGAAGGGTGCATTTATCAAAATATCATTTACCTCTGTTTTAAAAACTTGAGCTCTGGCACCGCTGCAAATCACCGCTTCCCTCTGCGAAGGGACTATCTATTTACTTTTATGTTGTGTCATCACCTTCTAAAATAAGCGCTAGAACCTGATAGCACTGCTGTCATGCTTATTCATTATGTGTAGCTAATTTTGGGTGCATCATGACTGGATCTTTTCTACCATGAATTACAATGTTTAGTCGTTGTTTGAACTTTGGAGGTGCTCTGCATTTATGTTTTACAGTCTCAGAAAGGGCTAGCGAGATACCACTATTGTCATATTATATCATGGTTGTTTTGATAACGTGTTGCTATTTGAAATATCTTATTATTGTTCGCTAGCTGATTATGTCATTGATATGAGTTAATATAATTTTTAGGAGTTATTGTCGGCATGGTTAGTTATAATATTGGCTGAAAACCTGGGTGGTGTTTAAGCTTATTTATGCAAACAAGAGCAAAAGAGTTTGTAAAAGTTTTTCTTTTTCACTTTCAGATTATCAACTGAATTGCTTGAGGACAAGCAAAGGTTTAAGCTTGGCGGAGTTGATACGTCTCCGTCGTATCTACTTTTCCTAACGCTTTTCCTCTTGTTTTGGACTCTAATTTGCATGATTTGAATGAAACTAACCCGGACTGACGCTGTTTTCAGCAGAACTACCATGGTGTTGTTTTTTGTGCAGAAATAAAAGTTCTCAGAATGGAACGATACTTTACGAGGATTTTTTATACAATAAAAGAGAATTTCTAGAGCCAAGAACCCTCGGAGTGGGGCACCTGGGTGGGCACAACCCACCAGGGCACGCCCCCTCCAAGCATGCCCAGGTGGGTTGTCCCCACCTGGTGGCCCCGCAGACCCTGAAACCGACGCTATAAAATCCTATTTTTCCTGAAAAAATCAGGGAGAAAGAATTATTGCATTCCACGAGACGGAGCCACCGCTGTCTCCTGTTCTCCATCGGGAGGCCTGATCTTGAGTCCGTTTGGGACTCCGGAGAGGGGGGTCTTCGATCTTCGTCATCACCAACCCTTCTCCATCGCCAATTCCATGATGCTCCCCACCGAGAGTGAGTAATTCCTTCGTAGGCTCGCTGGTCGGTGAGGAGTTGGATGAGAGTCATCAAGTATTCGTGTTAGTTTTCTTAGGGCTTGATCCCTAGTATCTACTATGTTTTGAGATTGATGTTACTATAACTTTTCCATGCTTAATGCTTGTCACTTTGGGCCTGGGATCTAAGCCGTTTATATTATCACCATTATATCTATGTTCTAGATCCGATATTGCAAGTTATAGTCACCTAGTACGTGTTATGATCCGTCAACCCAAGAGTGACAATAGCCGGGACCACTCCCGGTGATGACTGTAGTTTGAGGAGTTCATGTATTCACCGTGTGTTAATGCTTTGTTCCGGTTCTCTATTAAAAGGAGGCCTTAATATCCCTTAGTTTCCAATAGGACCCTGCTGCCACGGGAGGGTAGGACAAAAGATGTCATGCAAGTTCTTTCCATAAGCACGTATGACTATTTATGGAATACATGCCTATATTATATTTATGAACTGGAGCTAGTGCCGTATCGCCCTAGGTTATGACTGTCACATGATGAATATCATCCAACAAATCACTGATCCAATGCCTGCGATTTTCCTACATATTGTTCTTGCTAAGTTACTACTGCTACTGTTACTGTTGCACTTGCTACAAAATCACTGCTATCATTGTTACCGTTACTATTGATGCTACTACTATTATCAAAACTATCATACTACTTTGTTACTGATCACTTTGCTGCAGATAATTAATCTCCAGGTGTGGTGAATTTACAACTCAGCTGCTAATACATACAAATATTCTTTGGCTCCCCTTGTGTCGAATCTATAAATTTGGATTGAATACTCTACCCTCGAAAACTGTTGCGATCCCCTATACTTGTGGGTTATCACGTATGAATAAACCCCATCTTTATTCTTAATAGCAACGATACAATACGTGTCATGCCCCTTTCTGTCACTGGGATTGAGCACCACAAGATCGAACCCATTACAAAGCACCTCAACCATTGCAAGATAAATAAATCTAGTTGACCAAACCAAATCAATAGATCGAAGAGAAATACGAAGCTATAACAATCATGCATAAAAGAGTTCAGAGAAAACTCAAATAATATTCATGGATAGATCTGATCATAAACTCACAATTCATCGGATCCCAACAAACACACCGCAAAATGTCATTACACCAAATAGATCTCCAAGAACATCAAGGGAACATTGTATTGAAGATCAAAGAGAGTGAAGAAGCCATCTAGCTACTAACTATGGACCCATAGGTCTGTGGTAAACTACTCACGCATCATTGAAAGGGCATCAAGGTTGATGTAGAGTCCCTCCATGATCAATTCCCCCTCCAGCAGAGTATCGGAGAAGGCCTCCAGATGGGATCTCGTGGGAAAAAAAACTTGCGTCGGCGAAAAAAGTATTTCGGGTGGCTCGCTGATGTCAGGGGAATATTTGAGAATTTATAGAGGCGGAATTAGGATTGGAGGTACCACGAGGGGCCCACAAGCCTTGGGGGCGGCCCTGGGGCATGCCTCTCGAGGTTGTCGCTCCACGTGTCTCGTCTGGCATTCTCTCGAACCTTCTAGGGTCTCTTCTGGTCCAGAAAAAATTAATCCAAAGTTTTCTCTTCGTTTGTACTCTGTTTGATATTGATTTCCTGAAAAGAAAAAACAGGCAAAAAACAGCAAATGGCACTGGGCACTAAGTTAATAGGTTAGTCCCAAAAAATGATATATAATTGCATATAATGGCATATAAAACATCCAAGATTGATACTAAATATCATGGAACAATCAAAAATTATAGATACATTGGAGACGTATCAGGGCACGACCAGGCACCACATTACTCTCATTGATACATCCGCATAGCTTTGTGCCCTGAATAAAACATATATCACACACCACTCATGAAGAAATGACACATGTTCATGTTTCAAAAGAGAAACAAAAGAGAGACATACTGCTCGGTCATGCAGAGGGCCATCATCTAATTGCACTCCGATGGTCTCCCTGATAGAGTTGTTGAATGCACCATCAACAACCTCACTTGGCATTAGGTCCAAGCAATCGGCACGAGTCCAAGCACCCTTGTGGATAACTCTGTACTCTTTGGGAAACCACTCCAAATGCCTTAAATATGCCCCCTCATCATTGTCGGCTGTGTAATCATTTTCAACTCGAGCATTCCTCTGAGCATTCCAAATGTCCACCCACATAAGGTGGTGATCCTCCCAGTTCATGACACTCTTGTTGTTTTGCTGGCTCGTCCTACAAAGCATCAGAAGAATACATCAGTTTCATTTTTTGTGTTGAAACTGATGGAGCATCCAAATCTGTAGGGCCCAAACCAAATCACATAGACAAGATTTTGGCTTACTCCTCATACATGCTCCGTCCAACTGCACATTTGTACACACGTTAAACGATCGCACGCAAACATCTATTTCATATAATGAAAATGCGTCATAGTAAGCATTACCTGACATTACAAGAAGGCTAGTGCTGCCGACCCCCCAACTCCACTTAACATCCCAGTCACGAAGAGGGTCCAAGAACATCCACGAGGCTGTGTCCCCCGTGCCATCTGAAAACACCACTTGGGTCAAAAGATTCCATAAGTAAGCCCTGGTGTACCTCTCCACAACAGCCAGATTAGCATCCTCTGGGCACTCGTAAAAATGTTCTCGTAGCCACGAGAACAACACACCGGATGGCCTAGGATCCTTCTTTGTTTCATGAATCCACGGGGCAGGTTCAACACCAACCAATCTTGCAACCTATTGTCGCCACCCCTCAGACTTCACCTTCCAGTAAGAGCCCTACCCTTGATCGGAAGCCTGGAGATCATCGTAATATCCTCCAAAATGATAGTCATCTCACCAAGAGCAAGGTGAAAGGAGTGCGTCTTCGGCCTTCAACGGTCCGTAAGGGTGGTAATGGCCGTCGAGTTCAGCCATGATGGTGTGCCTTTAAAGTTGAGCACAAACTGAAGAAGATCCATTATTCTAAAATAAGGCTCGTAGCGATGGTCATATTTCACAGATTCACGTGGGTTGTGGCCCCTTAACCGAAGTATTGGAGGAACCTAAAAAAACAAACGCACAATTTTGATACTTCTCTCAACTTGTCACAATATGGAAATCAAACAATGTAGATACATAATTACCTCCCCTCTTTCCACTAGCACAACACGATGCTTCTTCTCGTAATAATCATCAAGGCCAGGATATGTATCCGGCTCAAACATCCTACAAATTAAGGTGAATGGATTTGTTATGACATGTGCTTAAAATTATGACCACATTGCATACAAAATCGTTTGAGAAACTACTACAAATCCACAACCACATTACCAACACCAATTCTTTTCAACCAAGTTTATCCCAAAGAATGTATTACAACTAATTATGAACATATAATCTTAGAATTCTACATAATCCAAAATAATGGTCTATCTCTAAATCCAATACTACACAAGTTCACTAAGAATACTTCAACACAAATAGTATATCTTCTTTCTAAACATAACCTAACCCAAATATTCATCAAACAAATCACAAACAACTCATCTTAGGGTTCCAGCATGTTTGAAAAAATGCATCTACAATACTCAATCTTGACTGAAAAAACGGAGAATTAGGAGGAGAATACCTCAAGCAACTCGGGGATGGTTCGATCTACTCGTTTGATGGACAAAATAGAGGATTTGGGAGGGATTTGGTGAAGGAGAAAGGAGCAGTCTTCTCTGGCGGCTAAGGAAGAACTGCCCGACCCGGGGCTGCGAGTGGGGTGGGTCCCACCCATGGCCTCGCGCGCATTAGTTAATCCAGGCCAGCAACCCCATGGTCTCTGGCGTTTCAGCCTCAGCAACGCCATGGCTCATGGCGTTTCAGGCCTGCCACGTCAGCGAGCAACACTCGCCCGGGCAGACCGTGGACCAGGGCTGGAACGCGAGCTTGCTCAGCGTGTCCCTGTGGCGCGGAAACGCTCCATGGCTTGGCCTTTCTTTGTCGGGCAGAAACGTCGTGGGTTGTGGCGTTGCTAAAAGAGTTAGATCGTGAAATACTTTCCTGTCGAGTTCAGTTTGCGACAAAGATCGCTGACAAGGCCAGAACAGTGATTTCGGCCGGCTGCTGTCTGCTCTACCTGTGTCGCTCCGCATAGTTTTTCAGTTCGTTTTCCATAGTTGGACCAACTAAATCTAATGGTGTGATTTCTGCGATATGTTTAAAAGTACGGGAGAATAAGAAAAATAAGCACCCACGCGTGAGGTGTAGTGAAGGCACCACTGCCAGTCAATCCCGACTGGATGGCCACGTACTACCCAAAGCAAAAGTTACCATGTGATACCAGTACCACCCAAAGCAAAAAAGTAACAAAAGTAACATCACATGTCACGCAGACACGAAACAGGCTTTCGCCCTAGGCCGGCCACTGGCTACGAGACAACGAACGCGAGGAAACATTTTCTCATGCAACGTCGAGCTCGGTCCCAGTCGACAGTCGACACGGCTCAGTGCCACACCGGCGTCTCTGCCTCGTCGTGGTAACAATGATTGGTGTAGTTTTTTAACCACAGCTAGTACTAAGTGACTAGGTAGCGAATATCAGACGCGGCTACAATCCCGAACCATCCTCCCAAAGCCCTAATGAAGTTTCTCCGCCTATAAATACCCCCGCAAACCTGAGCCATAAACCTCACCCCAAAGCAGTGCCAGCCTCTTCTTCCTCGACTCCCTGGTCATAGCATCATACTGATAGCTAGCTAACAATGGCGGCCTCCAAGCCCCTTGCCCTCCTGCTGCTCGTGACTCTGTCCGCGACGGCCATGTCTGCCGCCGGTCAAGGCTGTGGCGGCCACAAGGTGACGGTGCAGAACCTATGCGGCCACGACCTGAACCTGGGTATCGCGGCGGTGGCGGACAGCAAGGTCCTCTTCCCCAACGGCTGGCTGCTCCCCAACGGGAAGCACGAGTCGTTCGACGTGTGCTCGTGGTCCGGGAGCGTGTCGGCGCAGGGCGCCGCCGTGGCCAAGTTCCACCTGGGCCACGACGGCGGGGCGTACTACGAGGTGAGCACCGACCAGGCCAACATGCCCATCCGCGTCTCCGTCACCCCGCACGGCAGCCCGCTGCAGGGGCACTGCCCCACCGCCGGATGCAACAGCGGCAACCACTGCTTTGAGCACTCCGTCCCCGGCGGCAACTGCCACGGCGTCACCGAGATCAAGATCGTCTACTACAACCCATAGATCGATCGATCCATCGCCCGCCTAGCTAGCTGCACCTGCTTAGTAGTGTTGAATAATGTTGCAGCTGTTTCTAGTTAATCTGTTGTGTGTTCCAACGAGGTGCCAGTAGATTGTACCGTCGTCAGTCGTGTGTACTAGTGTCGGATTTGCAGTTTAACTAGCTGTGTTTGCATGGATGTAGTATGAGCTTAGCTCAAATGCAAATGTTTGCGTGTCGTGACTTGTTGGTCCGACATATAAGTACCGATCTTATTTCTACGCGCCTAAATTAAGTACTTGCTGGATTTGCTTTGTTGGTTGTGTTGTGTTCGGCAGAGTTTGAGCTGGATCTGGGAGAAGGCACTTCCTGAATATGAACCCGCTCGTTAAAAATGCATTTTAAATGGTTTTAAATTGTTAAAAAAAATCAAAACAATACTTCATGTGTACATGTTCGCACTATATGTGCGCGGCACAAAGTATTATGAAAAAACGCCTTTTTTATTTTGTCTCCGTAAAAAGGAAAAACCTCAGTGCTTCTAAATAGTGATTCATGACACATTTGTTTTGCACATGCCAAAGAAGAAGCTATTTTCCCGCAAAACTTTTGTGCATACATGAACGTGGAGATGTATGCTTGCAACTTTTTTTCAGAATTTTTTCGCATTTAGAAATGTGTTTTCAAAGTGGGTCCATATGTATCCGGGTTCCTCCATTTGTTTTCCTGGATTTGACCCATAGGACAGTACGTAGATCGTATGTATTGGACATATATTTCGCGAGGCCTATATGTCATGAAATCACTAGTTAAGAGGTACCTCTTACAAAGGTCACCCAACTTCATGTGATGTGTGTCACTTGTCGCAACCTGGGTGGTTTTTTCCTTTTTGTAGATTCATTTATTCAAAACATTTTATCTCTAGAATCGTGCGACCGAATTCCGAACCGTTTCACCGTTGGATTTCTCGCATCAAGATCTTCGAAACTAGATCGCATGTTAATCGCTTTCGACAATTATTTTCAGAAAAATCAAAAACTAAAAAAAAATCATGTAAAAAAAATCAAAATCTAAGAAATTCACTAACCAAAAACACCGATAACAAAATAACGGAAGAAAATACTGGAGCCCAGAAGCACGGTTGTGTTTTTTCACTTCTTTTTCAAGAAGTACAGTTTTTTTTACCTGAGAAAACACAGGTGTGCTTCTCGCGGAAGCACATCTATACTTCTCGCGGGAGCATACATTATTTGTTTCGAGAAGCATAGTTATGTTTCTCGCGGAAGCAAACTCGTGCTTCTCGTGAAAGTACACATTTTTTTCTTTTTCGAGAAGCACAACTGTGCTTCTGGTGGAAGCAAATCTATGCTACCACGAGAATTAAATCTGCGTTTCTCATGCAAGCACATTTTTTTCGAGAAGCACAACTGTGCTTGAACAAAATCTCCAAACCGTAGAGAAAATCAGGCAAAACCCACAAAGAAAAAGAAAAACTCATCTATAACCTAAAAACACGAACAAGATAAATAAATAAATCAATCAAAATCCAAAGGGAGCGCCGTAAATGCGCCATGTGGCAGCGGCTGAAATTGTATAAACATTTTGTAAATTTTCATGGACGTTTTATGGAAACATGCAATTATTTTTAAATGTCATGTAATGTTTCTAATGGAAATACACATTTTGAACCCACTGGAACATTCTTTTCTAACGTTTTTACTAATTGACATGAATTTTTTGAAGCCCGGGAATATTTCTATAAAATGTAACGTACATTTTTATGGCAAGAACAATTTTGTTACACTGTATACAACTTTTCTAAACTTTCGTACATTTGTTTGAAACACGCAAACATTTTGTCATTCACAAACTTTTTTCTGAAAGTTATCAACAATTTTTAAAACTATGCTAACTAATGTTTTATACTATGTCAAATTTTATTCAAATTCGTGTTTTAAATTTCTGAAGTATTTTTTCTATATATGCATTTGTTTTAAATATAAAATAAACGTAAAAAGAGAAAAAACGTAAATTCTAGTGATGCCAGCATGACGTGCCACGTCCTACTGGGCCGGCCCACCACCGCGCCCTGCAGGCGAGGCACTGTGCCTCGCTGTAAGCGGCACATATTGCTAAAAAAAATGTAAACGGCACATAGGCCAATATTTGGATTTCGTTTGTTTTTAATCATCAGTATATGGAGATGCTAAGCTAAGAAAAACGAGGATGCCCCATTACCGTGCCCACCCATAATCTAAACTAGAATAACAGTAATAAATGTATAGTAATATCATACTCCCTTCTTTCCATAATCAAGTGCGCATCGATTTTTTAAAAAGTCAAACCTCACAAACTATGATCAACAAGTTTTTGGAGGAAATCATTTACATCTAAATGGCAAACATACAAGATTATATTCATTATAAGGATTAGTTTCGTCTTTTATATATTTGGTATTTTAGATAAATAGGTTTCTCCCCATAGCGCTTATCAACATCCCGTTTAAAATATGTTCTAAGGCTTGTTCTACGCGCTTGTCTCCGGTGGCTCATCGTATTATTAGTAGGAACCAAACGGCTTTTATTCGTGGTCGCAACATCTTGGAGGGCCCGTTGGCCCTCCAAGAGATCGTTCACTCGCTCAAACGTAGTCGCCATCCGCAATACTTCAAAATTAGATTTCGAGAAGGCGTCGATCGAGTGAATTGGGAGTTTCTCAAACAAATCCTTACGGATCGAGGATTTTCGGCGATTTGGGTTCACCGTATGATGCAATTGGTCTCGGGAGGCCAAGCGGCGATAGTGGTGAACGAGAAGAGGAACTTCTTCCGCACAAGCGTGGGCTGCGTCGAGGGACCCGGCCTCACGTTGCTTTTCAACTTTGTGGCGGGCGCCTTGGGCGCCATGCTAGACAAAGCTCGCGATCTTGGCCACATCGGGGAGTGGTCGGCAACTGATCCCAAAGGTGGGGTGTCACACCTACAAGATATCGGATGACACTCTACTCCTTTTGAGCGGACACACACAAAGATAGCAACGGTTAAGGCCATCTTGCGTGTTTTGAACTCATGTCCGGACTAAAATTAACTTCCACAAATGTGAAGTGGTGTCCATAGGGATGGATGCGGCCGAAAGTGAACGGGTGGCCAACTTGCTAAATTGCAAACTTGGAAAGTTCCCGTTTACCTACCTCGGCCTCCCGATCGCAGAGAAGAAATGCTCGATTGCCGATTGGGAACCTCTCAACACTAAGGTGGCGGACCGGGTATGTCCGTGGAGAGGTCGATTTATGTTTTCAGGGGCAAGACTAATCCTTACTAACTCTAGCCTCTCGTCCCTACCCATGTTTGCCATGGGTATGTTCTTGTTGGCTGATGGGGTCCATAAGAAAATGGACACACCTCGGGCACGTTTCCTTTGGGAAGGAGCGGGCCCTAAACGGAAGTACCACATGGTTAAGTGGCAAGCCGTCTGTAGACCTAAAGCCCAGGGGGGCCTCGGGATCATCAACTCTAAGCTGATGAACATCGCACTTATGTGCAAGTGGATCTGGAAGCTGTCCCAGCGAGGGACCGGCCTCTGGATTGACCTCCTCCGTGCCAAGTACTTCCCGCTTGGGAATTTCTTTGAGGCATCACCTCACGGGTCACCTTTCTGGACCTCCATCCAATCCCTCAAACCATACTTCGCCAGGGGCGCGAAGTTCACGGTTAATAACGGCCGCTCCATCCGGTTTTGGCACGACGTTTGGATTGGCCAGCAACCCCTTTGGTCTGAGTTCCCCCATCTCTACTCCATCGCGGTTGAGCCCAATCAACTGGTGGCGTCGGCCCTTAGTGCCACCCCACCCCCCATCTACTTCAGAAGGGAGCTCTTGGGGCCGGAGCAGCCAGAGTGGGATCGCTTGCGGGCTCTGATAGCGACCATACGCTTGTCGGACTCCGTAGACGAGGTCTCTTGGAGACGTTCGGGCTCCGGCAGGTTCACTGTCAAGTCAATGTATAGAGAGCTGTGCCGCGGCCATGCCCCTATGGCAGCCATGGGGCTTTGGAAGGCGCGAATCCCGCTAAAGATTAAAGTCTTCCTTTGGCAATTATGCCAAGACCGCCTTCCTACCTCTATCAATATAGCTAAGCGCAATGGCCCTGCTTCCGGGCCTTGCGCTTTGTGTCATAACGCAGAAGATGCTGACCACGCGTTCTTCCGTTGTCCTTTGGCGCGTTTTGCTTGGAGCGCGGTCCGTGAGGCCGCTGGGGTGGATTGGGATCCACGCTCACGCTCTGAGCTCGTGTCTCACTTATCTTCGATCCCGGGCTCTTTACGCCGGATCATGTGGACGAGTGCTTCGGCCATGCTATGGGCCTTATGGCATATTCGTAACAAGTTTACTATTGAGGGAGCGTTTCCCTCTCACCCCGCTGATGTTATATTCAAATGCATCTTATTCTTGCAACAGTGGGCACCGCTGGGAAGACAACAGGACTCTGATCTCCATCGACAAGCTATCGCACGTCTCCGCTCAGTGTACTCGGCGTCCCGCGCCTCGTCTCCTTCGTCTGCTGCCTCATAGGGATGGGCAGCCCTTTTGGTCCTGTTTCTATTTGAGCCTGCGTGCTCGTTAATCCGCACTTTATCGCCGCTTTCGCCTTTTGGCTCTTCTTCGATACTTGGCTGTCTAGCTTCGGTTTCCGTTTAGTTGGTTTTGTTCCATGTATGCACGCTGCCTATGTTGAGGGCTTTATTAATTTAAAGCCGGACGTCTCTGACGTCTATGTTCTAAAAAAAAATAAAAAAATAAATAGGTTTCTCTATAATCTTGATCAAAGTTTGCAAACTTTAACTTCTCAAAAAATCTACATGCACTGCAATATAGAACAGAATGTGTACATTTCTTTATCGCAAATACACAAAGCATGTCTATCTTTCCGTTGATAGAAGAAAAGAGAATGCGTACAAGTAAGATACTCCCTTGGTCCCATAATATAAAAGCGTTTTTGACACTGGTGTAGAGTAGAAACCGCTCCTATATTATGGGATGGAGGGAGTACCACACATGCACGAATACAAGGTGGCGTGAACATGGTACCCAGTGCAGACAGACAAGAGGTGCTCGGCCCGAACATGCAAACAACACTGTTACACCCCAAGCTTGAGGGCAGTCTGAACCTACATGACGTCCTACATCCACTAGTATAACACCGGGTATGTCTTGAGCACACAAGACAACGCCATCAAGAAGGACAACGACACAGAGCACCGTCACTATCCGATCTAAAGAATCAAACCAAGGTTTTCCCCTGGTGCTAAAGGGGGGCTCAGAGAGAGGCCATGGCAACACCTCCAAGGAGGAGACAACTCTCGCGAGTGTTGCTGCTGCCAGCACCGGCAAGCCGATCAAGAATTTTTCCCCGCCCTGGGTCTTTACAATCCCATAGCCACCAGATCTGAAACTGGGAGTCGAAGGTCAAAGTAGGAAAAAAACCACAACCAAGAAGGAGAGCCACGCTGGACACTCGAGCCTTGGACATGACGTGGGGCAGTGAGGTTGCCGGGCTTGGGGAGGAGGCGGGGCGAGGGGGCCAATGAAAGGGTGCGACGAGGACCAACGATGTCGGCATGCTAGGAACTGGAAGGGGCGCAGATCCGGGCAGCCGGGGCCGAGGTCACCCGGATACCGACAAGACATAGAGGCTGGAGAAGACGTAGCCTCTAGAGCACTGGAGCGAACTGAAGGCATGTCGCTGTCATCGCCCCTCCTTGGTCGGAGTTGAGCAAACTTTGTTGTACTAGGCAATCGGAAAGTCATCATGATAAGACCAGCACACTAGAACAAAGGCAATTGATGATGAAGAGAAGCGTAAGCCCTCCATGCTCCTCCTCCTCCTTCTCCTCCATCCTCCCGCGCCAGTCACCCCCTCTCCCGCATCTCGTCTACCCCGGGATCCGAGGTGTGCGGGCGTGGAGGCGTGCTTTCCCGGCGGCAGCAGCAACCTACAAACAAAGGCCGACAGTGGCGGCGCTTGATTCAATCTGCAGGAGAGAGAGAGAGAGAAGATGAGAAGGAGAAGAAGGAAGGAGTGGAGGGAGAAAGAGAGAGGCCTCCGGGCGGTGCTCCCATGCCTCCTCCCCACCCATCTCGCCGACATCTCCTTCCTGAGCTCTACCCTCTTTATGCGCGGTGGTCGATGCATCTCCGCACCGCCGGCGTCGTCCCCTCTCCTCCCTTGGTCTCTGGGACGCCATGCTGCCGTCTCCACCCCATCGCAGCCTCTGGCCATTGGGTTGGGCCCTCCCTTCATCTGAGGTATGAGCATCTGGGTTGTTTGTTTTTCATCCGGCGCATCATCATTTTTCTGTTGTTAAATCAATCGATCCCAGCAGGGTAGGAAGGGTTGGGGACCTTCTTGATTTCTGTGTGTGTCACCGCTCTATTTATTTTGATCTGCCCTCATGGCAGCGTATTGTGTGGCCTCTTGGGTTACAAATTGCTACTTTAAGATGTGTCAATGTGCTAATACTTTGTGCAAGATTTTCATGCAATACAGATGAACTCCCTTGCGCACATCAAGGGATCCGAATATCGTACAGCCTGCATTGTGTTTAACAAAAGCGTAAATTGTTGCATTCTGAACTGGAGATGAAATAACTTTCGCTGATTCTGTAAGGTGCTGCATGATGCTAACTAGGGTAATTTATCTCCTGATTGTTTTTTCTTTTTTTGCATTCTGCACCTGGAGAATAAATGTCGTGAGTGTTTGTGTGTAATTTGAACTCCCATTTCATTACGGTAATTCATAATTAGTAGCCTTGTTCCCTTTGATGTTCCAAATGCAGGGAGGAAATAGTTTGTCATCATTTCTTCCATTGACGCTTGCAAAAAAATACTACATAGTATACCTTACAACTATTCTCATTACCATTTATTTCGAGTGTTCCTACATCTACTCCATGAATTGTGTAATCAGAATCTGCATGTGCTGCTGTATTAGGCTATTAGTGTGGTTCAAATATTTCAATGGAATTTTTAGTTAAACTCTGCACGTTACTGTCATATATCAATCTGATATAATTCCATTCCTACAGTTGGATATGGCATCAGCTGTTACCATGACTTCAGTTAGTGCTCAGTCCTCTTTGGTTTCAAGGTGAAGGAGCCATGGCATCACAAGCTACGGTGCCTTAAAGGTGTCATACTCATCAATTGGCTTTGAATTGGGATCCTCATTCCTCGGCAAGACCACATCTCTCCAGGCATCTGTTACTGCAAGGGTTGTGCCAAAGGCAAAGTCTGCGGCTCAGATACTACCTGAGGCGTCTTACAAAGTGTCAGTTCTTGGTGCTGCGGGAGGCATCGGACAACCATTGGGCCTATTAATTAAGATGTCTCGAGACGTGACGGTGGTCTATGGCACCGTCACTGTCTTCCTCGGCGGAAGCAGCGTGGGCTGCAGAGATGGCCGGCTTCATCCTGCTCTTACGTTGCTGTTCATCCGCCCGACGAAGAAGAGATGCATCAATAGGAGAAGCAACATGCACGTACACACACTCTTCTCTTCTTTCTGATATTTTCTCGCCTCTATTCCTAGAGCTTCTCATCTTTATCTCTTTGTTTGTGCATATTTTGTTTCTCTATGCCTACAAGGTGTTCTTCGTCCTTCCATGGCTCCAACGTTAGTACACCCCCATCTTATCTCCTGCTTAATTGTTTTGCTTCTTTTCATTAATTTGGTGCAGATTCATTCATTAGCCAATGAGATTGTTTTGGTACATAGCCTTTATAGCGTTCAATGAACTCATTTATCTAATAATAAAACAGGGACAACGCTTCAGCATAGTTGCATATCAATGTGAGATTATATGGTCAAGTATGCACTGTGATCAATGTATTTATTTAGATTTTTACAGCATGTCCATGAGTTGAGACAAACGGACTACCTGCTTCATGAATGCCTTCATCACTTGTTTATGATATTCAGGATTGCAAAAAATCTGGTTTGCCAAAGCTCGAAACTGTAACAATCGGTCATTTGTGGGATTAAAAGAACATACTGAAGAAGTAACAATATGTTAATTAACTTGTTTACTTTAAGAAATGAATATTAGGTTTGAGTCCCGTCAGGATTTCAGATAATCCATCTTACATGGACCTACTTTCAGTAGTAGGTGGCGGCGTAACACGACTTTCTTCCGCTAGATCCGGCGACATACGAGATGGCAATGGTGGTAAGCTGATGGCGGGTGAGAATGGATCATGTACCGTTTGTTCGAATAATTCTTTTCCAATGTGATAGAAAGGAAGCAATGAGTTTTGCTGGTTTGTTTCCTGAAGGAGTTGTGGTTTGTTTCAACCCATCTCCATGGTAACACAGGGCCAGGGTTTTGTTGTAAGTGGCTCTAAAACAGCAACCAACACGGAGCAAAATAATATTTTTATGTTGCCATGACTAATTAAGTCAAGTCGTAACTTATGTTCGCTAATTTCTTTCATACCCGTTATATGATTGAGATCTCGTGTTTCTCTTTTGGTTTTTTCTTCTTTCTTTTGCTGGTCTTTGGAATTTGTTGGGGGTATTTTGGTTGTTTGTTGAGTGTTTGGTCCTTGGATTTTATCTGTTCACTTTCTTTTTCTTCCCCTGCTTTGAATTTTTCTTTTGGATGATCTTCTCCTGATTGGCATTGTATGGTTTATGTGTTGTTTCAGAGGTACAAATTTTGGTGTCAATTCCTGGACCTCGCCGCCAGCATGGCCATCAGTATCGTCAATGACGCCGGTCAGTTATACATATCCTCCCTCCTTCTGCTACCTGTCTTCCTGAGGCATGCAGGCGGCCTAGAATCTGTCAAATGTGTGGGAGTATGCAAGTGTTGTTAACTGCTAATGCAAATTTTGGGGTAGCTAAATATGATGACGATGAGTTACAGGACGGAGTTAGTCATGCCACTTGATTTTGTGCTCTTACTTGGGACATGCTTGACCATAGTTTATAGATGAAAACAATGTGTCCCGCTTGTAGAATCACACTTGTTGGATATTGCTGGTTTGTGGCATGATAATTCTATTTTTGGGAATAAAACAAAACAATGTTTTTATACTGATGACACACTCTAATTTAGCCCAGATTATGACTTGCAGATAGTACCGTGTCTATTTAAGGCTTCTACAGAATGAAAATGGCTTTGTCTCGTTGCATCCTTGTAATGTGCAAACTAATCTAAAAGAAAATTTAATTAGTGCATCTGGAGAGTGTTCTAGATGTGGTCCTTTACTAAGTTTAGTGTGTAAATCATAATCAGAAATTCTTTATTAAGCATCCTACCGAGATATGGCTGCCTTACACTGTCTAATTAAAATAAAGTTCAGTTTTTACAGTAGTATGCTCCTGACTTTTTCAATTTGGACACGCTGGCCATATTTGCTTGACTACCATGACCTCTGGTCTCAGTTATGAAAAACTTATTATCATGGTTTGCGTAGTAGTAAATGGTTTTGCTTGTCATTTAGGATCGACCCTCTTCGCTGGCGATGAACTGACGGCTGGTGCTCTGCAGGAACTACCAACATGGCAAGTAACCCTATCCATCCCCTCTCTAATTCAAACGTGGCCACAACTGATTCAGATTCGTTGCTCCTACACTGAGTCCGTTGCATGTCTTGGATTTGTATATGATGTTGGTTTTGGATGGTGCATGCAGTTGCAAATACGGGGAGCAGTGGAGGTTCTGGTTCATGCATGCCAACTCTAACCAACAGCAATAGGTGTTAACCATGGAAAGTTAAAAAAATATTGTTAGCATATCATATACTCCCTCCGTTCCATAACATAAAATCATATTACATCCATATAAGACTGCCTCGCAAAAAAATACTTTATGAGATGCTAAATCTATTAATTACACTTGAAATCTATTAGATTCCTCAGTGCCATTGATTATCTTACAAAAATTATAATTTTCTTACTGAACTTCGTATTATATTTTTTATTAGGATGCAATGATGTTTCATACCACATGTCAAAGAACTGGCAGCATAATGCACCCTCCTTGATTTCAGAGGCATGCTAATCAATCAATAGGCAACAACTCAATTCCGAAGGTGGTGCGGGATTATGGAAACTTGTTACGATTTCATAAGTTATCTTTTCTATCCACTTTCAGTTCTTACCCATTGCTCTGATTTGGTATTCTGCTACTTCTATTGTAGTTTCCTAAACCTTAAAGACTTTGTTTGCTGTGAACTATTGGTCTGCAGAATAGTGTTTAGAATATTATATCTTGCTTGTCGTGAACTATTGTTTTCCTTGTATTTCATAGGTGTGATAATTTTGTTTGATTCACTTAACTTGATGTCTAAGTTTGTGATTGCACACTGCTAGAGCACTGACTGCAGAGGATATATTGTGTTTTATGACATTGCAGGTCCAATAGTTATGGACTTATCTCGGCTTACAACTTAACCAAGCTTGTTGTGCAAACATTGTTTGGAAAAATCACTCATCAGATGTACTCAGTTGCGGCTGAGAATTTTCTTGACTCTAAATTAGAGTTAAAATGTTTTAGGTGTCATGATGTTGTATTATAATGCATTCAGCTCCTTACCTCCCTCATTATAACTGAATACATGCGAATTATTCAGCTCCCAGAGTTCTGTTCTCGGGACAACTTGCTTGTTGTCAAAGAAATCTTTTGAGTTACAAAGTATGGATAAATATTTTTGTGGATTATCATCACAAATTTTATAACACAGCTGGTGTTTTCAATACTACTTCCATAACCATTGTTTCTCATCCTGTTTCTATCTGAGCAGTGCAGACACAGAAAACCTTGGCAGTTTTACCCTTTCGGAAGCTGGTGATACCGAGTCATTAGAAAGGATGGTTGATGATTATGACTTTGAACATGACACCCCATCATCATATTGAACATGATACTCTGAATGTATGCATTTATTATAGTGTGCAATCGGCACCCCCCAAGAACCCTGATGTTGCAGGTGTTTGACTCATGTTTCTTGTTGCTGTGTTGTATGTACAGAGTGGAAGGATGTGGCGAGTCATTGGAAACACACATCGGGTGATGAAGCGCACAACGGATGAGGTGAGTGCGCTCCTCTCGTAGTCGCTGCACGGTCGGAGCGAGGCATCAGAGGCATGTCGCCAGCAATTTCTATTGTTGTATCTTATGTTGCCATGAAGCAAGATGCTTCTTTCGATGGTATTATATTGTTGCGTGTTGCCTGTGATGCCATCTCAGTTTCTTTCTCATGTGATGCATCAATATAGTAAGTTTATCAAGAACTGCATGTACTATGTGTTATCCAGATCCAAAAAGGAAACTGAAAGGGGTGTCCGGTCCATTCTCTGGATATGTTGCTTTTGCACTCCTCTGTCCTTTTATATTCCTCTGCTTCGAGTATGATCAAATAAAAATACATGCTACATATAAGAAAGTGGAAGGGGCGCACCCCATCTGGCACCGCCTCAGCTCCGTCTCAGATGGCGCCACCGGGTGGCACCCCAACAACTAGTGGAATTAGCAAGCGCCTAGGAAATTTGAGCCTCTTTGGTGTAAAAAGTTGTTTTTTTGTATATTTTAACTCACTATATATATTCTCGCTCGGGAGCACAAGCACCCGATGCGGCAACACCTGACAATGTAATGTGATTTTGTGTTGTCCTACCAAGTAGACTCAAAATTCGTGGAAAGTTTGATTAGAGCATCTACAACCGGAATTCTCAAATCTGCCTCATATGCCCGGGCGGGCCGCCGGTCACTGTCCGGTCACGATTTTTCGACCCAGACGGGCCCCTCAAACGGCCCTCAAATGCTTGGGCTGACCGGCACCCCCCGTATACAGCCCAAATATGGGGCAGATATGAGGGCGCCCGGGCACGCCCGTCATGTTGGACTCGACAGCCTGCCCCCTTGCTCCCAATCCTCACCTCTGGTCCCGATCCACCGCCGGAGATGTCGTCCAGCCTGACCCACACCGCCGCGACAGAGACGCAGTCCGCCTCGTCCGTTGGAGGCGTGATTTCATCGGCGGTGACTTGCAAGGCAGAGAACGTCGCCTGCAAGTTGCGGCGACGTCGGCAGTGAGAGAGGGAGGCGGCGACGGCGTTGTAGGGAGGTTCGGACATGGTGGAGCAGTTGTCTCCTTCGCTGCGCCCAGATCCCCGCACCCCTTCCCTCCGAGCGCCTACGCGGATTACGCGATCCGACCCCCTTGGGACACACGATGATCCGAGCGTCGGCGGGGCCATCTGGACAACTTGCCACCCACGCAGATGCCAGCGGTCGACGTGTGTGACTCGCCGCAGCTCATTCGGGTGCGGATGAGCACGGGCTCCGGCAGTGCCCGTGCTACCCTCAACATGTTCGACGAAATTACCGAACAAGAGTCGGTGTGTTTTGTTTGCTCTTGTCTGATCAAATTTTAGCATAGACCACTAGTTCATTCCACTCATGATGAACGCTGGCAAATCTTAATCGTGTAGGGGGTGTTCTTGTCGAACATGATCAATGACAATGAAGATCCGACCAAAATGGAGTATGAATTGGAGGCCACCACCACATTTGAAGTTGGGACAAAATCCGATCCCAATCCGAGCAAGAAGAAGACCAAGACACCGAAGGCAAAAGGTTCGGCATTCTCAAAACTTGAGGACATCTTGTTGGTCATATATTGGTTGGCCACAATGATGGATCCAATATGCGGCACCGAGCAAAAGGGGAACACCTATTGGGCGAAGATTTGGAAGGAGTATCACGAGCAAAAGGAGTATGTGGAGCCGCATCCTATCGTGACCACTCGCAATGTAGAATCTCTCCAACATCGTTTGGGGACCATTCAAGGGGAAGTGAACAAGTACGTCGGCTACTACTCACAAGTTACCAAACGCCCTCAAAGTGGGACAGTTTGTATCGTACGATCGACGTGCATGGATTGCATGGATTTGAGGGTCGGAATTTGCGGTATGTGGATGTACGGCGCAGCATTTGAGGGGTGCCCGGTCAGTGCCCGCGGACACGTTCGGGCGCGTCCGCGGGCGTTTGAGGGCCCGGATTTGCCAAGTCCGATTGTAGATGCTCTTAGTACGGTATTTCTCAAAATCATAGCAAAATATTTCTGTACTCCCTCCATCCCTATTTACATGACTGTAATGTATTTTGAGGTTCAATTATAAACATCAGTTTGCCCAATAGAACATGGAAAAAAAATACTTTTTAACTCTTAGTAAATATTGTTTTCAACGGCATCACTTTTCATCCCTTCACAAGCAACAAGCAACGACTTCACACGCAACCGAATGAATCTCATAACACCAAGTTTAAGTGGTTTTTTGTGTGAAAATAACTCAAATCTATTATAAAGTTTACGAAAAGTATAAAGCACCAAAAAAATTACCTTGAGGTCCTTGGACCACTGCCGACGCTAGAACGAGCCGCTACCGCCGCTTCCATACAAGAGTCTACTTAACCTTGTCGATGACAATCGAAAAGTATTCGGGCATGTGCCCCAAGGGACCATCAAACCGGAGCCGCAATCGTCGCGTTGAACCCTTGAATCGATTGAAGAAAATGACACCAAATTTCGCTGTCGCTTATGCACAACGAGAAACCCTAACTGTCAGTGTCAAAACCGACAGACCTCGGGGTAGGGAGGTCCCGAGCTGTGGATCTCGGACAGATGGTAACAGGAACAAGGGAGACAATTTTTACCCAGGTTCGGGCCCTTTTAATGGAGGTAAAAACCCATGTCCTGCTCTTGTTTATAGTGATGGAGATGTATCGACTACAAGCTTGATCTACCTCGAGATCGTAAGTTGTGTTCTAACTCTAGGGCTAGGTGAATGCGATTGTGTTCAAGTCCCCTCTACGGGCTAAGTCCCTTGGCTTATATACATGCCAAGTAGGGAATCTAGGGTTACAAGGTCGGTAGCTGGTCATGGAGGCAGCAGGAGAAATCTAGGAGTATACGTCAAGTCTTCGGTAGATGTAATCTTGATCACGTCCCTTGTGTGTAGCTCCCGGAGTCCACCTTGAGCAGAATGAGGGCCCACTCACCCGAAGACCATGGGATGACTAGGTTAGTACCCCCTAGTCCGGGACACCGTCACTAACCTTGCAACCCCGAAGAGCTAGAATCTACTATGAACCTCTATCTAATACATCCCGAAGATCGACTTGAGAAGGAACAATCCCTGAAGACCGGGTCGAAGAAGAAGGAGTGATGCCATTCGTCCGAGCATTGCCCCTACAAGGACTAGAGCACTAACCTATATACTAGTTGGAGTGACGCAATAGGATTCCCCTCCCCCGCCATAGGCTCGCTAACGGAGATCGAAGGGAGAAAAGTTTTGCTCTAGTCACCTATCAGAAAGGTAAGAAAGTGGTCGAACTGAGATAAAAAAGTTTAAGCGGTTAATCTAGAAGAATTTTTTTCACATTTGCCCATAAATTTGTGTATATAAACAGGCCTAGAACTTCTTTTCCTCTGCTGGCCTATACTATTTGTATATTTTCCTAAAAAGCAACTTTCTCTCTTTGAAATTAGTTGACGCTCAAATAGAGTTTTTATACATATTTTCAGTTACATGGTGCCGTGCACATTAATTTATTGCTCTATAAGATTTTTTTCTTTTTAGAAAAACTTCCGATCTATTCATCTTCAATCATGGTAGTACAACGAACACTAGAAATAATAAAAATTACTTCGAGATCCGTAAACCACCTAGCAACAACTACAAGCAGTGAAGCGAGCCGAAGGCGCGCCGCTGTCATCGCCCTTCCTCGCCGGAACCGGGCAAAACATGTTGTAGTAGACAGTCGGGAAGTCGTCGTGCTAAGGCCCCATAAGACGAACGCCCTAGAACAGCAACCGTTGCCGATGAAGAGTAGCGTAAATCAGAAGGATCCAACCTGAAGGCAGAAGAAAGATCCGAGCAAAATCCACCAAAGATAGATCCGTCGGAGAGACACCTCCACACGCCCACCGACAATGCTAGACGCACCACCGGAACGGGGACTAGGCGGGGAGACCTTTATTCCATCTTCATGGAGTCGCCGCCGCCTCGTCTTCCTGAGAGAACACAAACCCTAATGAGACTCGAGGAAAGATCTAAAAAACGGAGTCCTCCCACCACCCCCATGGCCCTAAGACCATCGAAGACGCGGCAGACCAGAGGCGATGTCGGCGGGAGGCGGAGGAACCTGTCACCACAGTAGTGCGGGCACCACCGCGTGACAGCCAGTTGGCCAGCCAAGTGTAGTGGGTGATGGATTCATGTACCTAGGGTAGGGTCATAGGCCTGATCTAAGTACCATACCCAAGGACACCCATAGAAGAGATCACCTTCCAGTCGACCTACGAGGAACCCACTCGACTGGATTGAAGGACTCGACCATGAAGACTCACTCGACCACCAGAAGGTCAGAAGGCATTCTGCACTACAACGACCTGTAATTGAATAGACTTTATGGTAGTTAAGACACTTTATGTGGGCGTTACGATGCGCCCAGACTTAATGTACTTTAAACCCTTCATTACGTGGGCTGGCGGGGTCTGGCGCACTCTATATAAGCCACCCCCTCCACAGGCGAAAGGGTTCGCACCCTGTAACACATACACACATAATCCACTCAACCGCCTCGGGGCTCCGAGGGCGTGGGGCTTTTACTTCCTCCGAGAAGGGCTGAACTCGTACATCGCTTGTGTTTACAACCTCTCCATAGCTAAGACCTTGCCTCTCCATACCTACCCCCACTCTCTTGTCGGACTTAGAACCACGACAGTTGGCGCCCACCTTGGGGCGGTGTTTTAGCGATTTTGTGGAGAAGTTGCAGTACTTCAGTACTTTCATCATGATGATTGCTGGAGTTTTGGTCGAGGCGCGAGATCCGTCTCGGCGCTCTCACCTTTGTTGCCGGCGACTCGCGTGGCTCGGGAGGCTCCACTCGGCGTTGATCGCTCCCGTCCGCGGTGCGGCGCATTTTCGCGCATGTGTCCGCGGCGTTCTGCTGCGGCAACCGTCGACCCGTGTCGGTCGACTCCCCTATCGGCCACCGGCCCGGTCTCCCACCAGCGCAAGCGCTCTGGTCGGTCGAGTATCCAGCGGTGGGTGAAGCCTGCGATGGCTCGCCAGACGGCCACCGCCAGTCGCGGCAATTGAGCCCGACGAGTCTCTCTGGCTGCTCGATCGTCGACCGGTCTCGTGAGAGCGCATCCGAGTGTGATAGCAGCGATCCGGCGGCAGAAATCCTGATGGTCAACGGACCCCTCAGTCCTCCTGGCTTCGCCCTCGAGGGTGGGGCAGGCGGCGGAGGTGACCCCGTACGAGACCACGAAGAGTACCAACCCGAGACACTTGACTCTCTACAGAGGGAGGAGCTTCGCCGCAGGAACATCGATGCCTTGCATACTCCCATCGCGGGAGAAACCCCCGAGGCTCGTGCCTTGGAGGAGGCACGTTTGGCCAATCTGGCTGAACGCGCTCGTCTGGAGAACCTCCAGTGAGCACTCGACGAGCGCGCACGGCAACGAGTTCCCGACGCCAATCGACGTCAACTCTTTCTGCCGACTCAGGTATATCGAACCCCAATCCAGAACTTAGCAACGCAACCCGTATAGCAGTCCATCCAGCCCTCTCGGAGGTCGGGCGGAGGTTTGATCACGGTCGAGATTTGCTCCGGCAGCAGGAGACCGAACTCAACCATGTCGCGATCGCGCAATGAATTCACGATCGATCCGTCACTGCGAATACGGTTCGATCGGCTCACGATCCCAGATCGCCTCCATGGCGGGAAGGGCGCGACAACCGGCGAATCGATATGGAGACCGACACGACCGAGATGACAAAGCGTCCGAGTGCCGCTTCCCCTCCGAGGGATGGGTCTTACGCTCCTCGGCGGCAGACGACAGCGTCGATTCGGTCTTGAGCGAAGAGCTCCATCGACCCTAGGGAACCGAGCTTCGACGCGCGATCCATTATCGTGCAAGGCTTGGTCGACCGGAGCAGAGCCCATCGAGGTGGACCCGAGAGATGCGCCCACAGTAGTCGAGTGCATGTTTACGGTCGAGTGTTTTAGCGAGGCTATCGAGCGCGATGATTCCCCCAATTTCAGGTTGGCAGCGAGTCGACAAGTTCATTTGGGAGTCCAAGCACAAACTTGGCTTGAAGATTACCGAGTGGCTGTTCAGATTGGTGGTGGGAATGACGAGGTGGCCATGAAGCATTTGCCCCTCATGTTGGAAGGTTCAGCCAGGCGTGGTTGAATCGATTACCTCCTAGCGATATTTACACTTGGGAAGATTTGTCCCAGTGTTCGTGAACTTTTGAAGGAACTTGCAAGCGACCAGCTGGCTTGACAGCTGCAAGTTTGTGTGCGAAAAACCAATGAGACTCTCGAGAGTATATTCAGAGGTGGATCACTTTGCACCATACTGTGGAAAATGTGTCTGATCATCAGGTAGTCTGCGCCTTCAAGGATGGCGTCAAGAACAGAGAATTGAGTCTGAAATTTGGTTGAACCGGAGACATGACCCTGAGTCGGATGATGGAGATTGCTACTAAATGCGCCAACGGCGAGGAAGAAGACCGACTCGAGCGGCAAGTACAAGCGAATCGATCGGAGAAGGAAACTCGGTCGGAAGCAGAAGCGGAAGGCCGAACCAGCAGCTCCTAGAGAGGCTCTGGCCGTCACTCAGGGAAAGTTCAAGGGCAAGCCAAAAGGATCCTGGAACCCTAAGAAGGTGAAGGATAAAGAAGGAAACAACGTGATGAATATGCCGTGTCACATCCACACGAAGAAAGATGAAGAGGGCAACATCATTTACCCAAAGCACACCACTGCCAATGTCGACTCTGATCCAGCGGTTTAGGAAAACAGTCTAAGGACAAGGAGAAGGAGTCGGACAAGGCGAAGACAAAGAGGACGGTGAGGAAGGATATCCGCATGTCAACTCCACTCGATGATCTTCGCAGATGTGGAAAGCAAGAGTCGATGAAAGTCATTAACCGTGAGGTGAACATGGTTGCCCAAAGAAACCAAGTTATCGAGATGGTCCCAAACACCCATCACATTCGACCAATCTGATCACCCGACTCATATTGCCACCCACGGGAGGCAAGCTTTGGTGGTCGATCCGGTTGTCAAAGGCACTCGGTGACAAAAGTCTTGATGGACGGTGGTAGTGGGCTGAATTTGTTGTATGCGAACACCGAAAGGAATGGGCATCCCGATGTCGGCCGAGCACCGATAACATGAGTTTCCACGGAGTCATACCAGGGAAGAAAGTTGAGTCACTCGGCCAAATAGCTCTGGACGTGGTGATTGGCGATTCAAAGCATTTTCGCAAGGAAAAGTTGACCTTTGAGGTTGTGGATTTTCAAAGTGCGTACCACACCATTTTGGGGAGGCCAGCCTACGCACGGTTCATGGCTCGACCATGTTACGTGTACCTCAAACTGAAAATGCCAGGTCCCAAAGGAGTGATCACTGTCACCGGCGATCGGAAAAAGGCAGAAGAGTGCTTTCAGAAGGGCTCGAAGATTGCCGATTCCCAGGTGACAGCGGTCGAGTTCGAAGAGTACAAGCAAAGTGCAGATCCGAGTGATTTGTTGCGATCCAAGAAACCCGCCACAGAATCTGCATTTCAGTCGTCCGGTGAGACGAAGCCTATTCACATTCACCCGACCGACCCCAATGCAGCCCCGACCCACATCTCCACAACACTCGACCCGAAATAGGAAGAAGCGCTCATCCAGTTCCTCCGTGAGAACTGGGACATTTTTGCATGGAAGCCAGCTGACATGCCAGGTGTTCCCAGGGGACTGGCCGAGCATCACCTCAGAGTCGACAAATCAGCAAAACCAGTCAAAGAGCATCTGCGGCGGTCCGCCGTCCAGAAGAGAAAGGCTATTGGTGAGGAAGTGGCTCGACTGTTGGCGGCAGCATTTATCCGAGAAATATACCACTCCGAGTGGCTCGCTAATGTCGTCATGGTTCCCAAGAAGGACAAGTCACTCCGCATGTGCATTGATTTCAAGCACATCAATCGGGCCTGCCCGAAAGATCATTTTCCTCTCCCTCGCATAGATTAAATTGTTGACTCGACCGAGGGATGTGAGAGATTGTCTTTTCTAGACGCATATTCCGGGTATCATCAGATCCGTCTGTATGGACCCGATGAAATAAAAACAACTTTCATCACTCCATTCGGTTGCTTCTGCTATATCACCATGCCATTCGGCCTCAAGAATGCGGAGCCACATTTATGCGAATGATTGAAGTCTCTTCTCACTCAAATCGGTCGGAATGTGGGCGTATATGGATGATATCATTGTCAAGTCGCGAAAGGGTTCCGACCTGCTTGCGACCTCGCCAAACATTTGCCAACCTCGGAAGGTATGATATCAAGCTCAATCCATCAAAGTGCACATTCGGAGTTCTGGTGGAAAGTTACTCGGTTTTCGTTTCGGCGAGGATCGATGCTAATCCGAGAAGATCGGCACTATTCTCCGAATGAAACGCATACTGCGAGTGCACGATGTCGAGCTTCTTGGATGCTTGGCGCATTAAGTCGATTCATCTCACGACTCGGTGAAAAGGCATTGCCTCTTTACCGATGATGAAGAAGGCGGAACAAGTTGAGTGGACTCGAAGCGATGCAGCGTTGTCGAGCTAAAAGCTCGCTTTCCACCCAGCCGGTGCTTGCTGCTCCAATCAGCAAAGAGCCTCTGTTGCTTTATATCGCAGCCACAGGACAAGTCGTCGATCTGATTAACTTACGGTCGGCGGGAAGAGGAAGGAAAAGCCTTCAAAGTTCAGCGCCCAGTGTATTATTTGCCTGAAGTCTTGACTCCATCCAAGCAGAGATACCCTCACTATCAGAAGCTTGTGTATGGGATATACATGACCACAAAGAAGGTTGCTCATTATTTCTCGATCATTCTATCACGATCGTCGTGACGCTCCACTATCGAGAGATTACGCACAACAGAGATGCAACCGGTCGAGTGGCGAAGTGGGCGATTGAACTTCTTCCCCTTGATATCAAGTTTGAGGCAAAGAAAGCCATTAAGTCCCAGGCAATAGCAGATTTCCTTGCCGAGTGGATCGAACAATAACAGCCGACTGAAGTTCACTCGGAGCATTGGACCATGTTCTTTGATGGCTCTAAGATCTTTGAATGGTTCCGGTCTTTGGGGTTGTTCTGGTTTCCCCGGAGGAGATAAGCTTAGGTATGTGCTCCAGATTCACTTTGATTCCTCCAAAATGAGGCAGAGTATGAGGTCCTTTTGTATGGATTAGCATGGCCATCTCACTCGGCGTCCGTCGCTTTGATGGTCTATGGCGATTCAGACCTAGTGGTCAACCAGGTGATGAAGGAGTGGGGCGTGAGAAGCCCAGCCATGATGGATCTTGCAATGCAATGAGGAAGCCGGAAAAGAAGTTCGAGGGTTAGAGCTCCATCACATCCCCGATGAAAAATTAGGCACAGATGATCCGCAAAGATAGGTTCCAAAAGAGAAGCCATTCCGAGTGGTGTGTTCTTGGAGCATATACACACTTCGTCAGTCAAAGAAGATCCTTTCACAGAAGAAACTCCACAGCCCAAGAGTGCCACAGATCCGACTGAGGTTGAGGTCCCAGCAGTGGTCGACTCGGTCATGGAGGTTTTAGTGGTCACTCCCGACTAGACAATTCCCTATATCGCGTATATCCTGAGAAAAGAGCTCCCAGAGGATGAGAAAGAGGCTCGGCAGATCGTCCGTCGATCCAAGGCCTTTACCGTTATCAAAGGACAGTTATATAGAGAGAGCCCGACTGGAGTTGGTTAAAAATGCATAACGCCAGAAGAAGGTCGAATCATTCTCAATGATATCCACTCGGGGACCTGTGGTCACCATGCGTCCTCTCGGACCATTGTGGCCAAAGTATACCGAGCCGGATTTTACTGGCCGAGGGCGAATGAGATGGCGAAGGAAATAGTGGACAAGTGCGAAGGATGTCAGTTCTACTCCAATATGTCACACAAGCCTGCGTCAGCTCTGAAGACCATTCCACTCGTCGGCCGTTCGCGGATGGGGGTTGGACATGGTCGGTCCCTTGAGAACAGGTCGAAGTGGTTTCACGCATGTCTTGGTAGCGATCGACAAGTTCACCAAGTGGATTGAGGCTAAACCAATCAAGAATCTTGACGCTGGTATCTTTGTTACCTTCATCGAGGAGTGACATTCAGATATGGAGTCTGCGCACAACATCATTACAAATAATGGGTCGAACTTTGACTCGGAAGAATTCAGGATTTACGCAACTCTCAAGGCACACGAGTCGACTACGCTTGATCGCCCATCCACGGTCGAATGGACAAGCGAAAGAGCCAATGGCTTAATCCTCAAGGGTTTGAAGCCCGGATGATCGTGATCTCAAGCATGCGGCTGGAGCATGGGTCGACGAACTCCCTTCGGTGCTTTGGGGGTTGAGGACCACACCCAATCGGTCGACCGAAAGAACTCCATTCTTCTTGGTCTATGGAGCTGAAGCAGTCTTACCGAGTGATCTTCTTCACAATGCTCCTCGAGTTGAACTCTACAACGAAGCAGAAGCTGAGCAAGCGCGTCAGGACGCAGTCGACCTTCTAGAGGAAGAAAGGGAGATGGCTCTGATCCGATCGACCATCTACCAACAGGACTTGCGTCGCTTTCACGCCGAAAATGTGAGAGGTCGAGCCTTCCGGAAGGAGATCTAGTTCTCCGAGTGGATCAGCGAAACAACATAAGCTCGCTCCTTCTTGGGAAGGACCCTTCATCGTCACCATGGTTCTCCACAGCAGGGCATACCGTCTTAACAACGTCGAACACAATATCGAAGAGCCCGAGCTTGGAATGCGGATCTGCTCCGCCCATTTTACACTTAAAGTTTTCACTCGGATGAGTTGTAATAAAGTACTACATAGTTCATGGATTTGAAATAATAGTGTCATAATTCCTTCATAATTTTGTCACTTTTTGTTTTTGTCGATAAAATTTTCCCCGATGGGTGGCTTAGCCGCGAATCCGTTTCGCCTAAGTTTGTACAAATCCTACCGAGTGGTAAGCGGACTTCCACTCGGGGCTTAGCCGAATCCGTTTAGCCTAAGTTATAAAAATCCTACCGAGTGGTAAGCCGGACTTCCACTCGGAGGCTTAGCTGCAGCCAGTGCTCGCCTAAGTTATAAAAATCCTACCGAGTGGTAAGCCGGACTTCCACTCGGGGCTTAGCTGCAGTCCAAGTACTACTTTGAGTTATAAAAATCCTACCGAGTGGTAAGCCAGACTTCCACTCGGAGGCTTAGCTGCAGTCCAGTACTCGCCTAAGTTATAAAAAATCCTACCGAGTGGTAAGCCAGACTTCCACTCGGAGGCTTAGCTGCAGTCCAGTACTCGCCTAAGTACAACGTGACGCTCAAGAGGGAGGACGAGGTGCAGGTCGATGCGACCCTTTCCTCGAGCTCGCCATAAGTACAATGTGTGCTCAAGAGGAGGGCGAGGTGCAGGTCGATTGCGACCCTCCCCTCGAGCTCGCCATAAGTACAATGTCGCAGAAGGAAGACGAGGTGCAGGTCGACTGCGACCCCCTCCTCTGAGCTTCGCCACAAATACAACGTAAAAATCCTACCGAGTGAAGAGCAAACCTCTCACTCGGGGGCTTAGCTGCAACCCAGCGCTTGCCTAAGTTATAAAAAAATCCTACCGAGTGAAGAGCAAACCTCTCACTCGGGGGCTTAGCTGCAGCCCAGCGCTCGCCTAAGTTACAAAAAATCCTACCGAGTGAAGAGCAAAACTCTCACTCGGGGGCTTAGCTGCAGCCCAGTGCTCGCCTAAGATATAAAAATCCTACCGAGTGGAGAGCAAACCTCTCACTCGCGGGCTTAGCTGCAGCCCAGTGCTCGCCTAAGTTATAAAAAAACCTACCGAGTGAAGAGCAAACCTCTCACTCGGGGGCTTAGCTGCAGCCCAGTGCTCGCCTAAGATATGAAATTCCTACCGAGTGGGGAGCAAACCACTCACTCGGAGGCTTAGCTGCAGCCCAGTGCTCGCCTAAGGAATAAGTCGACTGCAGAGGGCATCTTGCCGTGAACCTGCAAAGGACATTTTGAGCCAAAAGCAATCATATTCAAACATCAAATCCAAGTTCAGACCGATACCTAAAGGAACCGAAAGTGCTCAGGCGCTAGGCCTGTTACGGTTTATCGGTTACAACTCCACTCGGCATACCGAGCAAATTTAAAGTGTCGGGCTTAAAAGAAGTTTTTTACCCCTCCTGTGGAGGGCTGGAAGGAGCAACGAACTCATCAAGGTCGATTCCGTCTGCGATCCGAGTGGCAGCAGCGATGAAGGTTTCCATGAAGGACTGAAGTCGTGTTTCTTGGTGTTAGCCACCGGAGAGCCGCCACTTGTCTTCTCGTAGCGTCTTTGCGGTGGACTCGGGCGGACACGAGCAACATCTGCGCCGAACGAGCCAAGGACTTCTTCCACTTCGCACTCGGTCGGGGACTGCGTTCGGTCGAGCCATCACGACTCGAGGTCATTCTCGAGTGTCGCCACAGGCGAGCGTCGAGTCGATGCGGAAGTGGCGACCTTCAACCTTGCAAGATAGTCCACGACAGCTGCAACACGGACTCGATCGGAAGATATTCATGGCAACTCCATCATTCATTTGGAGAATTGACGGGTCCGGTTTGGTTCCAATGGCTAGTCTCTTCTTCAAAGTTTCGACGAGTCGCAAGGACAAACGCCGAGTCAAGACATTGGTCGAATGGAAGCATCACGATTGAAAATGTTGGTCGAGTATAAAGGTTACCTTGAGCATAAGGAACAATTTCTTGGCAAGACCACCGGAAGGCTTCGGTCATTTTCTTCCCAGTCGGTGATTGATCTTGTCGGTCGAGTAGTCTTGTCGATCTTGATCGGTCGACTTCCTTGTTGGCAATCCCAAGAGCAGCTTTCAGATTGGTATTTTCTGTTCAAGCTTGGTGGTGAAGCTAACTTCTCGTCGACAAGCTTGGTCTTCTCAACTAGCTCAAGGTCTTTTCTCTTGGGCCTCCTTCACCTTGCACGCAAGTTACAACAAAAAGTCGATTTGGAAACAAATGAAGGGAAAAAGGAGTCGTCGAGGTCTCACCGAACATACCTTTGGTCTCCTCCTTCGCCTTCGTCAAATTCTCTGCACCAGCTTCAGATCCAACTCGAGTTGAATGTGCTTCGCTCCAGCTCGGTATAGCGAGCATAAAGGTCGAGGATTTCTCGAAGAACCAATCGACAAAATATCAAAGATAATTCACTTCCGAGTGGATAAGAGAAAATCATCGTTTCTAAGACTACGGCCGAATGCAAGCATTCGACCGTAGTCTCGGGGACTACACCCAGTGGGTGCACTCAGCGTGCCCCCACTAGTTCTATTAAAGACAGAGTTGACCAGTCGACCCACAAAAAAAAGACGTACTCTTCAGACTATAATCGACTGCCAGCAGTCGACCATAGTCTCAGAGACTACACCTAGTGGGTGCACTCAGCGTGCCCCCACCGGTTTCGGAAATCCATTCGTTTCAGTCGAATGACAGAAAGACTTTACTTATAAAGCCTAAAGCCGACTGCCAGCAGTCGACCTTAGCCTTGGGGACTACACCCAGCGGGTGCACTCAGGCGTGCCCCGCTAACACGGAGTTTTAATCAACACACCCGGTGGGTGATCGCTATAATTCTAGAAAGAGAAGTTTTGATAGCATATCCTAACGAGCGGCGATGGTCGTTCGACACGAACGTTGCTTTGAAGGGCGGAGCTGGCATCGTAAGTCGCTTGGCTCGCATCCGGATGGTCTTCATCTGCTCCATCATGGCCCCCGCCGTATCGCTTCCTTGGCGGCGGCTTGGTCCTCTGGGACGTGGTGCTTCGTGAAGAGAGAAGGTTGTGCGGCACTCGGCGAAGTGGGATGAGCACTCGTCAGCGGCACGCGAAAGACACGGTGTGTCGAGTGGTGTTCTCCCCTTCGATGTTCGAGTTTGGCGCCGTCACATCTGGGCCACCTGCGCAGACGCTTTCCTGCTCATACGTGCTTCAGCGGTTCCTCATCCTCATCATCATCGGGAAGAGTGATAACAACATTGGATGGAGCTACGAGAAAGAATCGAGGATCGAGATCATGAGTCGATCGACTAAAGATGGAATTAAGAGTATAGTACCAGGATTTGAGGTTGCTGCGTCCTCCATCTCATGGTCGTCACCCTTGCCTGAGGTCTCAGAAGTTGCAGCACTGCAATTCCAAAGAATCAGTCGACTAATTCAAGTATCAACCAGAGACAAAGCTTACACAAAACAAGAAGACTTAAGCAGCATGTTTACCCTGATATGGTGGGGATGGACACCTTCATCTTCGGCAGGAGCTTGGTTGGCTTTGACGGAGCCACCTTCGACTCCTTCGGCGCCTTCTCAGTCGGCGCCGGAGAAGTGTTTCGAGGGCGTTTGGTCGACTGCGCGATAGTCGCAACCCCCTTGCCACGTTCAGTCGCAGGGTCATGGACAAGCTTTGACCGCCTTTCCGAGCGCAGTGGTGCAACCTCCTCCTCCTCCTCTTCTTCGTCCTCATCATCGTCGTCGTCATCGTCGTCATCCTCGGCAGCATCTGAGTCCCACTCCTCCTGGCTCTCGCCCCCGCTGGCTTCTCCCTCCTTAGTCGGAGCCTGAGCTCCATTGGGCATCGAGTACAGCTCGGTGAGGGCCTGAAAGACGTCAAGACAAAGATCAATCGACCAATTTGCAGAACATACAGAAACAAATACGACAAATATACAATGGAAGGCAGAGCAAATGTACCTTGTCTGGAACGCTGTGATGGTCGAGTGGAGGAATCCTCCTTGATCCACGGGGATTATCCTTGTTCCCAGTGACCGCGGCCATCCACCTTTCCACCGTGGCATCGTCGACTGCTTCCGGGTGGATCCGAGTCTCGCCTTGATTCATGAAGACAACCACATGCAATGGCTCCGGGCCAAGAGGCTGGATCGTCGCCGAAGAAAACCTCCAAAAGGTCCATGCCAAGATGCGCCGTCCCAACCAACCGCACCACGCGATCCATCAGCATCTTCCGCCAGCTCTCTCCTCCGGAATCACCTTCAGAGAGGAGGGCTTGTTCACTCGGTCCATGGTGAATTGAGGAGTCCACTCGACGCCTCGGCGTCGGCTCATTCAGCGATAGAACCAGGTCGATCGCCACCCTGACCGACTCGAAATGTCATGGCTGGGAAGGTGCTCTTGTTCCTCACTTGAATCCCGTGCCCCGCACATTTGGACAACTTGGGTTTCTCATCGCTTGACTCGCCTTCTTCACGGTCCGAGGCGACCGTGAAGATGTGCTTGAACAGACCCAGTCGCGATCGACAGCCGAAATTCTCACACATGGATACAAACGCAGCAAGATACACGATGGAGTTCGGGGTGAAGTGGTGGAGTTGGGCTCCAAAGAAATTCAAAAAACCACGAAAGAAAACACTTGGTGGCAGAGAAAATCCGCGATCGACATGAGTGGCCAGGAGCATGCACTCACCCTCTTCCGGCTGGGGCTGCCACTCTTTCCCTGGAAGCCTTGCGGCGCCGTGGGGGATCAGCCCGTCGTCGGCCATGTCGAGGAGATCCTTCTCCCTGATGGTCGATGGATCAATCTCCTGGACCCACCCCTTGGCAGAGATCTAGACGAAGACCCGCCGCGACTGGTGGATCTCCCCTTCGCCTTCTCCGCCGCTGACGCCTTCTTTGCACGCTCCAGCACCGCCGTCTTCTCCTTGACCATGGCCGCCGACGAGATGCGCGAAGAGGAGCTTTGCGGAGGTGAAAGCGGGCGCGTTGGGCGGAGACGAGGAGAGCAGAGAAGAGAGAATGGAGCACTGTTCAGAAAACCCTCGCTGGTCGCATTTATAACGTCCCTTCCGAGTGGATGACAGGTGGACCCAGTCAATCTAATCATATCCCGAAACAGTTGCATTGACGTGATACGTGGCGGAAAAGGCGGCGCGGGGATCGAGGCGTCTATGTCCTATCCCTTCCGAACGCCGCGGTCCGCCCCGCTTCGCGCGCTTCCCCAAATTTCGTATCCCGTGGAATCCGCGAAGGCGGATCGATCACCGCGGACGCGGATCTCCTGCGATCCGTCGCTCGGGAACCGGAGAAGTCTGAGAAGTCACTCGACGAAAGACAAGAATGGATCGAGTCGACTGAAGAAAAGTTGCTCGTTATCAACAAAGAAGATCTTGATCCAGAACAACGCATAGCCAGTATGCAAAAGTCAATCGGAAACAGCATCAACTCCTTCCTCACTCAAGCCTCAATCCATTCGGGGGCTAATGATGGATTCATGTACCTAGGGTAGGGTCACAGGCCTGATCTAAGTACCATACCCAAGGACACCCATAGAAGAGATCACCTTCCAGTCGACCTACGAGGAACCCACTCGACTGGATTGAAGGACTCGACCATGAAGACTCACTCGACCACCAGAAGGTCAGAAGGCATTCTGCACTGCAACGGCCTGTAATTGAATAGACTTTATGGTAGTTAAGACACTTTATGTGGGCGTTACGATGCGCCCAGACTTAATGTACTTTAAACCCTTCATTACGTAATGGGCGGGGTCTGGCGCCTCTATATAAGCCACCCCTCCACAGTGTAAGGGTTCGCACCCACAGTAACACATACACACATAATCCACTCGACCGCCTCAGGGCTCCGAGACGTAGGGCTTTTACTTCCTTCGAGAAGGGCCTAAACTCGTACATCGCTTGTGTTTCCAACCTCTCCATAGCTAAGACCTTGCCTCTCCATACCTACCCCCACTCTACTGTCAGACTTAGAACCACGACAGTGGGTGCGTGTGTGGCCAGGGTGTTGGGTACTTAACCCCTGGAGAGGCGTTGTAATGGACAGGCTGTTATTTGAGTAATCAAAATCCTCACCTAGCTTTCTGTCTCGCTCATCCCCTTCCTCACGCTCTCCTCGCCCCTTTCTCCTCTCCTGCCTACTCTGGTCATCCCGATCCAGATCGGGGCATGACATTTGGTTATCAGAGCCACCGATTCCTGCCGCAAAAATTTTTCTCCGCTGCTCCCCGAATACTCTTGGCCTTGATCTGTAACACCCACCGTCGCGGGTGCGATCTACTCCAGCAAATTGCCCAAAATCCCCGGCGGGGTTGGATCGGCTTGGAGAGGAGCAACGACTGAGGGAGTCCTGGATTAAGAGGTATCCGGACAGCCGGACTATATACTTTGGCCAGACTGTTGGACCATGAAGATACAAGACTCAAGACTTCGTTCCCTGTCCGGATGGGACTCTCCTTTGCGTGGAAGACAAGCTTGGCGGTTCGGATGTTAGATCTCCTTCTTTGTAACCGACTCTGTGTAACCCTAGCCTCCTCCGGTGTCTATATAAACCGGAGGGTTTAGTCCGTAGGACAACAATGATCATAATCATCATAGGCTAGCTTCTAGGGTTTAGCCTCTACGATCTCGTGGTAGATCAAGTCTTGTAATACTCATATCATCAAGATCAATCAAGCAGGAAGTAGGGTTTTACCTCCATCGAGAGGGCCAGAACCTGGGTAAAACATCGTGTCCCCTGCCTCCTGTTACCATTACCCTTAGACGCATAGATCGGGACCCCCTACCCGAGATCCGCCGGTTTTGACACCAACATTGGTGCTTTCATTGAGAGTTCCTCTGTGTCGTCGCTGCAAGGCTCGATGGCTCCTTCAATCCTCAACAACAACGCTGTCCAGGGTGTCACTTTTCTCCCTGGACAGATCTTCGTGTTTACGGCCGCGATCAAGGGCCAATTAAGCAGCCATCCGGAGCAGATCGACAGCTCGCCCGCCATCGTGTCAAGTTCGTAAAGTTGAACTACACGGCCGATATCCGCGGAGACTTGATCTTCGACGGATTTGGGCCTACGCCAGGAGCGCCGAACAGTCACGACGAGCACGGCTTAGAACTGCTATCAAACAATACTCGGGATATCACACCTGCAATAGCTCCGGACCTAAATCTGGGGCAGATCGCGTCGTCCGAGGACGGGTGGATGGACCCCGCCCCGGAGACCGCGTACCCATCGGCGGTAGAGCCGAACACAGACTCCACCCTCAAGGAAGTCTGTGTCACTGGACCCCTGGACTTATGTCCGGCTGTAGGTTCCAGACCGCGCACCCCCGAGCCCGCCGAATCTGGTTGGGCTCCGGTAATGGAGTTCACCGCTGCGGATATCTTCCAGCACTCACCCTTCGGCGACATGCTGAATTCATTAAGGTCTCTCTCTTTGTCAGGAGACTCTTGGCCAAACTATGACCGACTCGAGGGGGAAGAAGGCGACGAAGAAATTCGTTGCCCACCCACCACCCACTTCGTAGCTACTGTCGATGATGTAACAGACATGCTTGACTTCGACTCTGATGACACCGACGGTATGGACGTCGGCGCAGGGGATGATTTGGAACCACCACCCACGGGGCGCTGGACTGCCACCTCATCATATGATATATACATGGTGGACACGCCTAAGGAGGACGATGGCGACAAAAAAGACACAACGGAGGATAAAACCCCCGGACAAAAGCCAAAACGACGGCGCAGACGCCGCTCTAAGTCCAGCCACAATAAAAATAGCGATAACAGCGCTAGAAAGATCGACACCCCAGTCAACTCCAAAGGCAACAACGACCATATGGACCCGGCGATGGAGCAGGATGAGCCAGGTCACGCCGAACACAGCCCGGAGCAGACACCCGATCACAGCGATCCCGGGGCCGAACTCATTAACCTGCCTCACGAGAGGAGCACAGTCCGGACGATGATGCATTAATCATCCCGGAAAAATGTTTGGAACAAGATAACCTCCACAGAAGGCTTATGGCCAATGCGAGAAGTCCAAAGAAGCAGAAGCAAAGACTTAAGGCCACACAGGAAACGCTCAACCGCAGATGGAATAAAGTGCTAGATACTGAAGAAAAATACGGCGACGATCGCCACACAAAGAGCTACCCAAAGCGCAAGCTGCTGCCAGAATTCGACGATGAGGCCATTCCACCGAAGAACAATACGGCTAGTGTACCTCTTGAGCACTGCGTTGTATTTCCCCAAAGAGGAGAGGATGATGCAGTAAAGTAGCGTAAGTATTTCCCTCAGTTTTTGAGAACCAAGGTATCAATCCAGTAGCAGACCACGCACAAGTCCCTCGTACCTACACAAAATGATAGCAACTCGCAACCAACGCTTAGGGGTTGTCAATCCCTTCACGGTCACTTACGAGAGTGAGATCTGATAGAGATAATATTTTTGGTATTTTTGATAGATAGATGCAAAGTAAAAGTAAAGGTAAAGTAAAAACAAAGCGAGTAAATAAAGTGATATAGATTGATATGATGAGAATAGACCCGGGGGCCATAGGTTTCACTAGTGGCTTCTCTCAAGAGCATAAGTATTCTACGGTGGGTGAACAAATTACTGTTGAGCAATTGACAGAATTGAGCATAGTTATGAGTATATCTAGGCAATGATCATGTATATAGGCATCACGTCCAAAACAAGTAGATCGAAACGATTACGCATCTACTACTATTACTCCACTCATCGACCGCTATCCAAAGATGCATCTAGAGTATTAAGTAAAAAGCAGAGTAACGCCGTAAGCAAGATGACATGATGTAGAGGATAAATTCATGCAATATGATAAAAAACCATCTTGTTATCCTCGATGGCAACAATACAATACGTGCCTTGCAACTCTTTACATCCTTTGAGTAAGGACACCGCAAGATTGAACCCAAAGCTAAGCACTTCTCCCATTGCAAGAACTACCAATCTAGTTGGCCAAACCAAAAAGGATAATTCAAAGAGACTTGCAAAGATAACTCAATCATACATAAAATAATTTAGAGAAGAATCAAATATTTTCCATAGATAATACTGCATCATAAACCCACAATTCATCGGTCTCAACAAACACACCGCAAAAAGAAGATTACATCGAATAGATCTCCATGAGAGAGGGGGAGAACATTGTATTGAGATCCAAAAGAGAGAAGAAGCCATCTAGCTACTAGCTATGGACCCAAGGTCTGAAGTAAACTACTCACACTTCATCGGAGGGGCTATGGTGATGATGTAGAAGCCCTCCATGGTGGATGCCCCCTCGTGAGCTCATGGCCCCAAGATGGGATCTCGTGGATACAGAAGGTTGCGGCAGTGGAATTAGGTTTTTGGCTCCTTTTCTCATTGTTCGGGGATACGTAGGTGTATATAGGAGGAAGGAGTGCGTCGGTGGAGCTCGAGGGGCCCACGAGGTAGGGCGCGCCCGGGCGCGCCCCACCTCGTGACCTCCTCGAACCTTTGCTTGAGTAGGGTCCAAGTCTCCGGGTCACGTTCGGTTGGAAAATCACGATCCCAAGGTTTCATTCCGTTTGGACTTCGTTTGATATTCTGCTTCTTGAAATCTTGAAAAAGGCAAAAACAACAATTACAGGCTGGGCCTCCGGTTAATAGGTTAGTCCCAAAAGTAATATAAAAGTGGAAAATAAAGCCCAATATAGTCGAAAACAGTAGATAAAGTAGCATGGAGCAATCAAAAATTATAGATACGTTGGAGACGTATCAGGCATCCCCAAGCTTAATTCCTGCTCGTCCTTGAGTAGGTAAATGATAAAAAAAGAATTTTTGATGCAGAGTGATACTTTGGCATAATTTTAATGTAAATCTTCTTAATTGTGATATGAATATTCAGGTCCAAAAGATTCAAGACAAAAGTTCATATTGACACAAAAATAATAATACTTCAAGTATACTAATCAAAGCAATCATGTCTTCTCAAAATAACATGGCAAAAGAAAGTTCATCCCTACAAAATCATATAGTTAGGATATGCTTCATTTTCGTCACACAAAGATGTTCCCAACTTCTATACCCCCAATGACAAGCCAAGCAATTGTTTCATACTTAAATAATCTCAAACTTTTTCAACCTTCACGCAATACATGAGCGTGAGCCATGGTTATAGCACTATGGGTGGAGTAGAATATGATGATGGGGATTGTGTGGAGAAGACAAAAAGGGAGAAAGTCTCACATTGACGAGGCTAATTAATGGACTATGGAGATGCCCATCAATTGATGTCAACATGAGGAGTAGGGATTGCCATGCAACGGATGCACTAGAGCTATGAATGCTCAACAAAAGAAAACTAGTGGGTGTGCATCCAACTTGCTTGCTCACGAAGACCTAGGGCATTTGAGGAAGCCCATCGTAGGAATATACAAGCCAAGTTCTATAATGAAAAATTCCCACTAGTATAAAAAGGACAACTTATGAGACTCACTACATGAGGAACAAGGTGCTACTTTGAAGCACAATATATGAGACTCACTACATGAAGAACAAGGTGCTACTTTGAAGCACAAGTGTGGAAAAAGAGATAGTAGCATTGCCCTTTTTATTCCTTTTTTGGGCCTTTTTTTGGCCTTTCTCTTTTTTTTTGGGCAATGCTCTAATAATTATGATCATCACACTTCTATTGATTACAACACAAGGATTACAACTCAAAACTTAGAACAAGATATGACTCTATATGAATGCCTCCGGCAGCGTACCGGGATGGTGCGATGAATCAAGAGTGACATGTATGGAAAATAATGCATGGTGGTTTGCCACAAATAGGATGTCAACTACAAGATCATGCAATGGCAATATGACAAAAGTAATGTATGTCATGATGATGATGATGGAAGTTGCATGGCAATATATCTCGGAATGGCTATGGAAATGCCATGGTAGGTAGGTATGGTGGCTGTTTCGAGGAAGATATAAGGAGGATTATGTGTGATAGTGTATCGTATCACGGGGTATGGATGCACCGGCAAAGTTTGCGCCAACTCTCAAGGTGAGAAAGGGCAATGCACGGTACCGAAGAGGCTAGCAAAGGTGGAAAGGTGAGAGTGCGTATAATCCATGGACTCAACATTAGTCAAAAGAACTCATATACTTATTGAAAAAATTTAGAAGTCATCAAAAATTCAAGTACTACGCGCATGCTCCTAGGGGGGTAGATTGGTAGGAAAAGACCATCGCTCGTCCCCGACCACCACTCATAAGGATGCACAAGCCAGGTACACTTCATGTTTCAAATTTGTTACACAACTTTAACCACACGTGCATGCTACGGGACTTGCAAACTTCAACACAAGTATTTCTCAAATTCATAATCACCCAACTAGCACGACTTTGATATGATCACCTCCATATCTCAAAACAATTATCAAGCACCAAACTTATCTTAGTATTCAATTCACTCAAAAGAAAGTTTCACATATCTTGAACACCAAGTATATTAACATTAAGCAAATTACCATGCTATTAAAGACTCTCAAAATAATCTAAGTGAAGCATGAGATATCAAATAGTTTCTTTAAAACAAATCCATCACCGTGCTTTAAAATATCTAAGTGAAGTACTAGAGCAAAAATTATCACGCTCAAAAGATATAAGTGAAGCACTATGAGCAAAACTATCAAGCTCAAAAGATATAAGTGAAGCACATAGAGTATTCTAACAAATTCCAATTCATGTATGGCTCTCTCAAAAGGTGTGTACAGCAAGGATGATTGTGGTAGACTAACAAGAAAAGACACAAATAATACAAGATGCTCCAAGCAAAACACATATCATGTTGGTGAATAAAAATATAGCTCCAAGTAAATTACCGATGGAAGTGGACGAAAGAGGGGATGCCTTCCGGGGCATCCCCAAGCTTTGAATTTTTGGTGTCCTTGGGTTATCTTGGGGGTTCCATGGGCATCCCCAAGCTTAGGCTCTTGCCACTCCTTGTTCCATAATCCATCAAAAGAATTCACCCAAAACTTGAAAACTTCACAACACAAAACTCAACAGAAATCTCGTGAGCTCTGTTAGAGAAAGAAAACAAAAGACTACTTCAAGGTACTGTAATGAACTCATTCTTTATTTATATTGGTGTTAAACCTACTTTATTCCAACTTCTCTATGGTTTATAAAATAATTTACTAGCCATAGGTTCATCAAAATAAGCAAACAACACACGAAAAACAGAATCTGTCAAAAACAGAACAGTTTGTAGCAATCTGTAACTAACGCAAACTTATGGAACTCTAAAAATTCTACAAAAATAGGAAGTCCTGGATAATTTGTTTATTGATCAGAATAAAAAAGAATCAACACACAAGCACGTTCCTGTGATTTATCATAACTAAATTCGTGCGTGCAAAGTTTCTGTTTTTCAGCAGAATCAAATCAACTATCATCGTAGGTTATCCTATAGGTCCTACTTGGCACAAACACTAATTAAAACATAAAACCACATCCAAACAGAAGGTAGATGGATTATTTATTCCTAAACATAAGCAAAAACAAAAAACACAAAATAAAATTGGGTTGCCTCCCAATAAGCGCAATCGTTTAACGCCCCTAGCTAGGCGTAAAAGCAAGGATAGATCTAGGTATTGTCATCTTTGGTAGGCAATCCATAAGTGGCTCTCATGATAGATTCATATGGTAATTTTATTTTCTTTCTAGGGAAGTGTTCCATACCCTTCTTTAAGGGAAATTGGAATCTAATATTCCCTTCCTTCATATCAATAATTGCACCAATCGTTCTAAGAAAAGGTCTACCAAGAATAATAGGACATGAAGGATTGCAATCTATATCAAGAACGATAAAATCTATGGGCACATAATTCCTATTTGCAACAATAAGAACATCATTAATTCTTCCCATAGGTTTTTTAATAGTGGAATCCGCAAGATGCAAGTTTAGAGAGCAATCATCAAAATCACGGAAATCTAGCAAATCACATAAAGTTTTGGGGATAGTAGAGACACTAGCACCCAAATCACACAAAGCATGAAACTCAAAATCTTTAATTTTAATTTTAATAGTAGGTTCCCACTCATCATAGAGTTTTCTAGGTATAGAAACTTTCAACTCAAGTTTTTCTTCATAAGATTGCATCAAGGCATCAACAATGTGTTCGGTAAAGGCCTTATTTTGACTATAAGCATGAGGAGATTCTAGCACGGATTGCAACAAGGAAATACAACCAATCAAAGCGCAATTTTCATAATTAAATTCCTTGAGATCCAAAATAGTGGGTTTAGCAACATCACGGTTTTTGTTTATTTCAATCCCACTTTCATCAATTTCATCATCAAGATCTAGAAACTCCGAATTCTTAGAACGCCTTCTAGGTAAAGGAAGATAATCTTCAGATTCATCAAGATTCATATGGCAAAACAAAGATTTAATGGGGGACACATCAATAACTTTTAGATCTTCATCTTGATTTTCATAGGGATTGGAAGAACACGCTTTAATAAAGGCATCTTTGGAAGCATGCATCCTAGCGGTTCTTTCCATGCACTCATCAATGGAAATTCTCATGGCTTTGAGAGACTCATTGATATCATGCTTAGGAGGAATAGATCTAAGCTTTAAAGAATCAATTTCAAGAGAAATTCTATCAACGTTCCTAGCCAAATCATCAACTTTAAGCAATTTCTCTTCAAGCAAAGCATTAAAATTCTTTTGTGAATTCATAAACTCTTTAACACTACTCTCAAATTCAGAGGGCATCTTATTAAAATTTCCATAAGAGTTATTGTAGGAATTTCCATAATTATTAGAAGGATTACAAAGATAAGGCTAGGATTAAAATTCCCTCTATAAGCGTTGTTTCCAAAACTATTCCTACCAACAAAATTCACATCCATAGATTCATTATTATTATCAAGCAAGGTAGACAAAGGCATATCATTGGGATCAAGAGGAGTATTTTTAGGAGCAAACATCTTCATAAGTTCATCCATCTTTTCACTCAAAACATTGATTTCTTCTATAGCATGCACTTTTTTACTAGAAGATCTTTCGGTGTGCCATTGAGAATAATTAGCCATAATATTATCAAGCAATTTGGTAGCGTCTCCTAACGTAATTTCCATAAAAGTGCCTCCCGCGGCCAAATCTAAAAGATTTCTAGAAGCAATATTCAATCTGGCATAAAAAATTTGTATGATCATCCATAAATTCAAACCATGAGTAGGGCAATTGCGAAGCATTAATTTCATTCTTTCCCAAGATTGGGCAACATGCTCATGATCAAGTTGTTTAAAATTCATGATATCGTTCCTAAGAGTGATAATCTTAGCGGGAGGAAAATACTTAGAGATAAAAGCATCTTTGCACTTGTTCCAAGAATCAATACTATTTTTAGGCAAAGATGAAAACCAAACTTTAGCACGATCTCTAAGTGAAAACGGAAATAACTTTAATTTGACAATATTGTTATCCGTATCTTTCTTCTTTTGCATATCACACCAATCAACAAAATTGTTTAGATGAGTAGCGGCATCTTCACTAGGAAGGCCGGCGAATTGATCTTTCATAACAAGATTCAACAAAGTGGTATTGATTTTACAAGACTCATCATTATTAAGAGGAGAAATCGGAGTACTAAGGAAATCATTATTATTGGTATTCGAGAAATCACACACTTTGGTATTATCTTGTGCCAGGGCAACAAGTAATCCAACACACAAGCAAACAAAAAGGCAACAAGAAAAAGGCAAACGGGAAAGAGAGGAGGAGATTGGGAAAGAGAGGGCAAATAAAACAGCAAGGGTGAAGTGGGGGAGAGGAAAACGAGAGGCAAATGGCAAATAATATAATGTGAGAGATAGGGATTGTGATGGGTACTTGGTATGGTTGACTTGCTTGCGTGAGCCTCCCCGGCAACGGCGCCAGAAATTCTTCTTGCTACCTCTTGAGCACTGCCTTGGATTTCCCGAAGAGGAGAGGATGATGCAAGAAAGTAGCGTAAGTATTTCCCTCGCTTTTGAGAACCAAGGTATCAATCCAAGAGGAGACCACACACAAGTCCCTCGTACCTACACAAAACGATAGCAACTCGCAACCAACACTTAGGGGTTGTCAATCCCTTCACGATCACTTACGAGAGTGAGATCTGATAGAGATAATATTTTTGGTATTTTTGATAGATAGATGCAAAGTAAAAAGTAAAGGTAAAGTAAAAACAAAGCGAGTAAATAAAGTGATATAGATTGATATGATGAGAATAGACCCGGGGGCCATAGGTTTCACTAGTGGCTTCTCTCAAGAGCATAAGTATTCTATGGTGGGTGAACAAATTACTGTTGAGCAATTGGCAGAATTGAGCATAGTTATGAGTATATCTAGGCAATGATCATGTATATAGGCATCACGTCCAAAACAAGTAGATCGAAATGATTCTGCATCTACTAATATTACTCCACTCATCAACCGCTATCCAACATGCATCTAGAGTATTAAGTAAAAACAGAGTAACGCCGTAAGCAAGATGACATGATGTAGAGGGATAAATTCATGCAATATGATAAAAACCCCATCTTGTTATCCTCGATGGCAACAATACAATACGTGCCTTGCAACTCTTTCTATCACTGAGTAAGGACACCGCAAGATTGAACCCAAAGCTAAGCACTTCTCCCATTGCAACAACTACCAATCTAGTTGGCCAAACCAAAAAGGATAATTTGAAGAGACTTGCAAAGATAACTCAATCATACATAAAAGAATTCAGAGAAGAATCAAATATTTTCCATAGATAATACTAGATCATAAACCCACAATTCATCGGTCTCAACAAACAGACCGCAAAAAGAAGATTACATCGAATAGATCTCCACCAGAGAGGGGGAGAACATTGTATTGAGATCCAAAAAGAGAGAAGAGGCCATCTAGCTACTAGCTATGGACCCGAAGGTCTGAAGTAAACTACTCACACTTCATCGGAGGGGCTATGGTGATGATGTAGAAGCCCTCCATGGTGGATGCCCCTCCGTGAAGCTCAAACAGGCCCCAAGATGGGATCTTGTGGATCTGAAGGTTGCGGCGGTGGAATTAGGTTTTTGGCTCCTTTTCTGATCGTTCGGGGATACGTAGGTATATATAGGAGGAAGGAGTACGTCGGTGGAGCTCCAAGGGCACGCCTGAGGTGCGCCCTCCCCTCGTGACCTCCTCGAGCACCGCTGGAGTAGGGTCCAAGTCTCCTGGGTCACGTTCGGTTGGAAAATCACGATCCCGAAGGTTTCATTCCGTTTGGACTCCGTTTGATATTCTGTTTCTTCGAAATACTGAAAAGGCAAAAAAACAGCAATTCTGGGCTGGGCCTCCGGTTAATAGGTTAGTCCCAAAAGTAATATAAAAGTGGAAAATAAAGCCCAATATAGTCCAAAACAGTAGATAAAGTAGCATGGAGCAATAAAAAATTATAGATACGTTGGAGACAAATCAGCCAGTAGGCTGGACCAACCACTTCATGATCGCAAGAGAGCAGCTACTGACGCCGCACACGATTTACGTGAGCTCCTGGACAAAAAGGCCGGTGCGACAAGGCCCATCTATGGATCTAGAGGACATACTCCGGCGCAGGATCATGGTCACCAAAACGATCAGACTGATCGAATACCAGTTTGGAATCAGCATCGGACACAACAACAGTCGACAGCATGCCACAACATGTCCAGATACAGAGGGGCTACTCACCCTCTGTGCTTCACTGAAGAGGTACTGGACCACGAATTTCCACAGGGTTTTAAACCCGTGAACATAGAGGCATATGACGGAACGACAGACCCCGGGGTCTGGATTGAGGATTTTATCCTTCATATCCACATGGCTCGTGGGGACGACCTCCACGCCATCAAATACCTTCCCCTCAAGTTGAAGGGACCAGCTCGGCACTGGTTGAAAAGCCTCCCCGAAAATTCAATAGGAAGTTGGGAGGAATTGAGGATGCTTTCAGGGCCAATTTTCAAGGAACCTATGTCCGACCTCCGGACGTTGACGATTTAAGTCACATAATTCAACAGCCCGGAGAGTCCACCCACAAGCTTTGGAATAGATTCCTCACTAAGAAGAATCAAATTGTCAATTGTCCGGATGCCGAAGCCCTAGCGGCCTTCAAGCACAGTATCCGGGATGAGTGGCTCGCCAGACACCTTGGCCAAGAAAAGCCGAGGACAATGGCAGCCTTAACAAGCCTTATGACCCACTTTTGCGCGGGTGAAGATAGTTGGTTGGCCCGTAGAGGCACCAGCGACCCAGGCACATCCGATAGGGATGGCAACGGGAAGCCACAGTGCAATAAAAACAAGCGTCGAAACAAGGAAGAAAGTCCAGAGAATACAGCGGTCAACGCCGGATTCAGGGGCTCTCGACCCGGTCAACAAAAGAAGCCATTTAAAGGCAGCAAAGAGGGACCGTCCAGCCTGAACAAAGTCCTGGACAGACTGTGCCAAATTCATGGCACCCCCGAAAAACCTGCGAACCACACTCACAGAGAATGTTGGGTCTTTAAGCAGGCCGGCAAGTTAAATGCCGAACACAAGGGAAGGGAAACACCAAGTGAAGACGAGGATGAGCCTCGCCAGCCGAACACTGGGGGACAGAAAAATTCCCACCAGGGGTAAAAACAGTAAACATGATCTATGCGACTCACATACCCAAGAGAAGGCGCAAACGCGCGCTCAGAGACACATACGCTGTAGAGCCCGTCACCCCCAAACTTAACCCCTGGCCGGCCTGCCCGATCACCTTTGATCATAGGGACTACCCGACTAGTATGTGGCACGGAGGATCGGCTGCCTTGGTGCTCGACCCAATAATCGGCGGATACCATCTCACTCATGTCCTCATGGACGATGCTACGTCTTGAGCTTGCGTTGGTTTTCCTCGAAGAGGAGAGGGTGATGCAGCAAAGTGTAGCGTAAGTATTTCCCTCAGTTTTGAGAACCAAGGTATCAATCCAGTTGGAGGCTCCTCAAAAGTCCCACGCACCTACACAAACAGACTGAGAACTCGCAACCAACGCAATAAAGGGGTTGTCAATACCTTCATGACCACTTGCGAAAGTGAGATCTAATAAAGATAGTATGATAAGATAAATATATTTTTGGTATTTTTGATATAGATGCAAAAAGTAAAGATGCAAATAAAGGTAGATTGAAAGCAAATATGATAAGAGATAGACCCGGGGGCCATAGGTTTCACTAGAGGCTTCTCTCGAGATAGCATAAGTATTACGGTGGGCGAACAAATTACAGTCGAGCAATTGATAGAAAAGCGCATAGTTATGAGATTATCTAGGCATGATCATGTATATAGGCATCACGTCCATAACAAGTAGACCGACTCCTGCCTGCATCTACTACTATTACTCCACACATCGACCGCTATCCAGCATGCATCTAGTGTATTAAGTTCATAAGAACAGAGCAACGCATTAAGCAAGATGACATGATGTAGAGGGATAAACTCAAGCAGTATGATATAAACCCCATCTTGTTATTCTCGATGGCAACAATACAATACGTGCCTTGCAACCCTTTCTGTCACTATGTAAGGACACCGCAAGATTGAACCCAAAGCTAAGCACTTCTCCCATGGCAAGAAAGATCAATCTAGTAGGCCAAACCAAACTGATAATTCGAATAGACTTGCAAAGATAACTCAATCATACATAAAAGAATTCAGAGAAGATTCAAATATTATTCATAGATAAACTTGATCATAAACCCACAATTCATCGGATTTCGACAAACACACCGCAAAAAGAGTTTACATCGAATAGATCTCCATAAGAGAGGGGGAGAACATTGCATTGAGATCCAAAAAGAGAGAAGAAGCCATCTAGCTAATAACTATGGACCCGTAGGTCTGTGGTAAACTACTCACAACTCATCGGAGGGGTAAGGATGTTGATGTAGAGGCCCTTCATGGTTGATTCCCCCTTCGGCAGAGTGCTGACGAAGGCTCCAAGATGGGATATCGCGGATACAGAAGGTTACGGCGGTGGAAATTGTGTTTCATGGTGCTCCTGGATGTTTTCGGGGTACATAGGTATATATAGGAGGAAGAAGTACGTCGGTGGCCGCCCGAGGGGCCCACGAGACAGGGGGCGCGCCCTATAGGGGGGGGGGGCGGCCCCTATCTCGTGGGGCCCTCGGGAGATTCGTGACTTGCACTCCAAACTCTCTGGATCACATTTGTTCCAAAAATCACGCTCCCGAAGGTTTCATTCCGTTTGGACTCCGTTTGATATTCCTTTTCTTTGAAATACTAAAATAGGCAAAAAAACCAGCAATATGGGCTGGGCCTCCGGTTAGTAGGTTAGTCCCAAAAATGATATAAATGTGTAAAATAAAGCCCATAAACATCCAAAAGGGGTAATATAATAGCATGGAACAATCAAAAATTATAGATACGTTGGAGACGTATCATACGGCGGTAGTAGTCTCAATCCAGAATCAGCCAGAATCAGCCAAAGTAACACCACCTTTGAAGGGGTGATACCAGGCGTTGAGGCCCGTTGCAGGGGCTCCCTCGTATTAGAGGTGACATTCGGTTCTCCAGACAACTTCAGAAGACAAGAATTATTCTTCACCATCGCTCCCCTCCGAAGTGGTTATCATGCATTGCTCGGAAGAACGGCCTTTGCTCGCTTCAATGCAGTAACACACTACGCCTACCTTAAACTCAAGATGCCCGGTCCACGTGGCGTCATCACTGTTAGCGGAAATACAGAGCGTTCCCTACATGCAGAAGGTTATGCGGCGGCTCTAGCAGCCGGACACTAAGCGGCCTCTAATATCAAAACGCATGATCGGTCATTAAGACCACGGACACGATTAGATGAGTCCGGCACACCACCATCGGTAACATACCAGATAAACCTGAGCTGGGTGCTATACATGTAATCCCATAGAGGACACCAGGGGCTGCAGACATGCAATAAAGCCCACCTTTTGGCTTGAACTCATTAATAGGCCAATATGTTACACTTCTACTATCCACTGATAATAACCAACTCTTCGCATGCTTACGTCATACTCTTTTACATGAGTCTTCCTTTTTATAGACACCATTCGTGCGATACCCTCCCAGGACACGGCACAACAGAGACAAAGGCGCGGACGTGCAGCAGGGCCCCGCTCAAAGGTTTCTCTTTAGATTAAGCCCCTGTGTAAACCTTCTTTATTGTCTCTTGTTGCTTGATATCTCATGGGTACTCAATACACCCAAAGGGGATACTGGCGTTATTGGCATTTCACCACGACAGACTAATGCACGTACCTGGAAATACAGGGTTCATAATCAAGGGCGCTACTCAGCCTAGTATATGTTATAAAGTCCGAATACCTTCGGGAGTGTTCGGTGTCGCGAGTTAGGCCTTATACGCATCAGCTCCGAATCATGTCTTTGGTCAAATGTTGGGTTTGCCCGGCTCCTGGGTTTGCCGCCTTACGTTCCGCTTCTATCGGGTAAGGCGGCCAAAGGAGAACTACTGCGATTGTGCCCTGGTTATTCCGGATGGGCACCTCAGTAGAGAAAGCCAAAACCGATCGTCATGATATAGCGAGACCGGTCAACCACTCGAGGACTCATCGAATCGTTAGGATTCCTCCGCATTAACGAAGGACCGCTTCTGGTCATGTACACACGCCGCCGTATCCGGATGCACGCGAAGGTACCAGGGGCTACATAGTAGCCCCACCGTCAAACTCCTATGGCTAAGTGAAAGTGTTAAAGCTATATAGTCCGGTTGCCTAGTTCGATGTGCGACCACCTCCTTAATGGACCAAGACGTTGGATCAAGTGTGATAACGCACATTTTTTTCGAACACCCCCGCATTATATGCGTGGGGGCTGAAGCCAACGACTGCTAACTTTCAGGTTATATACACATCAAACGGCCCCACAGGAGGCACAATAACACTTTCGGGCGCAAGTATAAACATAGCCTCTATAATTAAAATACAATTGTTTTTACAATGAAACGATTTGTCACTCGAACATGACATTCTTCGAGCACTGAGCCTCTATCAAACGAGCACCATCTGTTACCTGCTCCAAGTAGTACTCGGCCGGATCCTGGCTTCCCGCCGGATTCTGGGTTGCAATGATGGTGGCCTCCATATCTGCCCAATATGTTTTAACACGGGCAAGAGCCATCCGCGCACCCTCTATGCATGCCGACCTATTCATGGCATCGATTCGTGATACGGCGACAAGGAATTGTTGCACTAAACCAAAATAACTATCCGGCTTCGGCCCTTTCGGCCATAGATGGTCTATTACACACCTCATTGCAAGACCGGACAACCTATGGAGCTCAGCCACAGCGGCCATCTTTTCACTCAATGGCAACGGGCGCGTTGGAGCACTAAATTGTGACCAGAACAACCTTTCTACTTCACTATCTTTTTGATCCTCGAAAAACTTGGTCGCATCAGCCGTACTTTTTGCCAGATCCGCATACATGTCTACAACGCTCCAGCGCCAATCCATAGGACCGTACTTTGGATCTAAGAACTTCATCCGCAACAAAAAGGGGCTTCCAGCCGCGATTTTTCCGGCCTGTCGAAGCTCCTCCCGTGCATCCCTAATTTCGGAACGCGCCTCCTTGGCCGCATCAAGGGCCTTCTTCAGGTCAGCCGACTTCGCCTGATTCTCCTTTTCAAGGAGCTCATACCGCCGGCGGCGTTTTTCAGCTCCACAGCCATCTCGGCTATTTTATCTTCACTTCGGCGATGAGCAGCCTGTTCGGCTCTCAAGTCTTCAGCCGCCTTTAGGGCAGTCGCATTGCTAGTCCGGGCTTGTTCCTTGGCTAGGGCAAGCTCCGCCCTCAGGGCCTCCACGGCAGCAGCTCCGCCTACAGTCAAAGCATATCACATTAACATTATGCTCCTCTTAATATTTCCTATAAAAACAAGGAAAATAGAGCACATACTCTGTGACTCATTAAGCCGCTCGTTCACAAGTGTGATGTCGGCATCCACAACTTCAATCTGTCGCCTCAGTTCGGCGACTTCAACGGACCGGTCGGCCGTTGGACCCTTAGCCACCTGCGCATGAATACAATGCGATCATTACTTAACAATGTGATCCTCCGTTTTCCGCCTAGGGCTGGCAACCAGAGTCTCAGGGGCTACTATCTATATGGAGCACACCTAGCGCGTGCGCCACAACCAAAAATTACGTATTTCATTACATACCTCAAAGCCTTTGAGCAGGCTCGTAAAAGCTTCGTTCAATCCACTTGTGGCGGATGGAATCTTCTCAAGCACCGTGCTCATTAATGAACGGTGATCCTCCGAGAGAGCAGCTTGCTCCAAAAGGCTCGTCAGCGTGTCCGGCCGGTCGCCGAACTGTGCCGGACCCTTCTTATCGCCCCCCGTGGGAGCCGAACGCTCCGGGCTCAGGGCGTCCGAAGTATTGGCTTCTGGCCTCGGCAAATCTGGACTCCTCCGTGACGACACCTCGGGGTTGCCCGCCCCATGAGGCGGAGAGACAGATGGGGTTTCACTCTCCATCATCTCCGGAAGAAGATCCCCCGAAGACGAACTCTGTCGAGAAGAGCTGCTAGCCGGACTGCAAAGAATGATCCTGGTTATTGTTCTCGGGGGAGGAAGCAGTAGCTTTGTATTTACGATTAACTTACAGCTCGGCTGAGGGCTGGCCCGTTTGCGGGCATGGCACGGTGAGGACGCCCTCCGGGGCAGGGCCCCCTGGTGAAGTTTTCTTCCCTTGTCTAGGCACCTCCATCTCCAAATCTTCGGAGGCGGCCCTCTTCTTCCCGCGGGGGGAGGAGACCGTAGATTCCCCTCCCGGACTATCCTCCTTCGTGGAGGTAGTAATTCCCCCGGTTTGGATGTGCAATGTGTGAAGCTCTGCTTCTCTGTTCTTCCCTTCGTCTTTCCCCGAGGGCACTTGGCTTTCCACACGACTAAGCATCCTGGCTATTGCAGGACTAGGCGAGCCTTCGGGAAGCGGTGCCGGACACCTGATTCTCTCCACCTTGCTGAGCCATTCCTGGCAGCGGATGGTTTTCAGAATAATGTTATGATAAATATAAATGAAGTGTTCGGTTTCTGGGTTACTTACTTGGGTATCTGGGCGGCTGCAGCTCAGGCCCGCATCCTCGGTGGTGTTCGGACACTTTACTTGTGGTCCGAAGAATAACTTACACATCCCTTCGAGCGTCATGTCGAAGAAGTGCTGAATAGTCCGCGGACCTTCTGGGTTGAACTCCCACATCCGGAGAGGCCGACGTTTGCACGGCAAGATCCGTCGGACTAGCATTACCTGAATTATGCTGACAAGACTAATGTCCCTCTCAAGAAGCTCCCGAATGCGGCTCTGCAATATTGGTACATCATTAGCAGGCCCCCAATCCAGTCCCACATTGGCCCATGACGCCAGTTGAGGCGAAGGGCCCGAGCAGAAGTCGGGGGCAGCCACCCACTTTGTGCCTCTGGGAGGCATGGCGTAAAACCACCTCCGCTGCCATAGATCGGACACCTCCGGGAAGAAGCCCTCTGGCCATGGGGCATCGACGTTTTTGCTTATTGTAGTGCCTCCGCACTCCGCGTGTCGCCCCTCAATCATCTTCAGCTTCACATTGAAGGTCTTGAGCCATAAGCCGAAGTGCGGAGTGATGTGGAGGAAGGCTTCGCACACAGTGATGAACAACGAGATGTGAAGGATGGAGTCCGGAGCTAGATCATGAAAATCTAGCCCATAATAGAACATGATCCCTCTCACAAAGGGATCAAGGGTGAAGCCTAAGCCGCGGTGGAAGTGAGAAACAAATACGATACTCTCGTTGGGCTCGGGAGTAGGGATGACCTGCCCTCGAGCAGGAAGCCTGTGCTTGATGTCAGCGGTCAGATATCCGACCTCCCTAAGCTTCGCAATGTCCTTCTCTGTGATAGAGGAGGCCATCCACCGGCCTTGAAGGTTGGATCCGGACATGATTGAAGATCCGAAGTGCCTAAGCTTGGGCAGCGGGTGTTGGAACTCGAGATGCGGAAAGGCGCAAGCGTGGTAGGAAAGAGGGATAGGCCTCGGCTCCTCTATAAAGGGGGTGAATATCAAGCGTCCTCAGTGTAACTGCTTGGGACTTGCCTAAAAACATGGAGAAATACCAACAGGCGTCGTGGGGTTGTCCGCGCCCGTATTGATGGAGGATCCCGCAATAAGGGGAACACAATCTCTACTTCGACAAGGCGTGCCAATAAAACCGCCTCACAATGCGTGTCGAGGCAGGCTGGAAAAAACCGGTTCGTATTGAGCCGGGCCACGGAGTAAGGGCACACCGCAAAAAATTGTTAGCAGATTAGATTTGTAAAGTGTTATGCTCTCTACGGTGGTATGTGATGACCCACAAGTGTAGGTGATCAATCGTAGTCCTTTCGATAAGTAAGAGTGTCGAACCCAACGAGGAGCAGAAGGAAATGATAAGCGGTTTTCAGTAAGGTTTTCTCTGCAAGCACTGAAATTGAAGGTAATAGATAGTTTTGTGATAAGATAAATAGTAACGAGCAACAAGTAAATAAAATAAATAAAGTGCAGCAAGGTGGCCCAATCCTTTATGTAGCAAATGATATGCCTGGATAATTTCTAATAATAATAAAGGAGCTCCCTAGGACACATTGGGAATTATCGTCAAGCTAGTTTTCATCACATTCATATGATTCGCGTTCGGTACTTTGATAATTCGATATGTGGGTGGACCGGTACTTGGGTAGTGCCCTAACTTGGACAAGCATCCTACTTATGATTAACCCCTATTGTAAGCATCCGCAACTACAAAGGGAGTATTAAGGTAAACCTAACCACAAAATTAAACATATGGATCCATATCAGCCCGTAACGAAGAAACACATAAACTAGGGTTTAGGCTTCTGTCACTCTAGCAACCCATCATCTACTTATTACTTCCCCATGCCTTCCTCTAGGCCCAAATAATGGTGAAGTGTCATGTAGTCGACGTTCACATAACACCACTAGAGGAAAAGACAACATACATCTCATCAAAATATCGAACGAATACCAAATTCACATGACTACTAATAGCAAGACTTCACCCATGTCCTCAGGAACAAATGTAACTACTCACAAAGCATATTCATGTTCATAATCAGAGGGGTAATAATATGCATAAAGGATCTGAACATATGATCTTCCACCAAGTAAACCAATTAGCATCAACTACAAGGAGTAATCAACACTACTAGCAACCCATAGGTACCAATTTGTGGTTTTGATACAAGATTGGATACAAGAGATGAACTAGGCTTTTGAGAGGAGATGGTGCTGGTCAAGATGTTGATGGAGATTGACCCCCTCTCGATGAGAGGATCGTTGGTGATGACGTTGGTGATGATTTCTCCCTCCCGGAGGGTAGTGTCCCCGGCAAAACAGCTCCGCCAGAGCCCTAGATTGGTTCCGCCAAGGTTTCGCCTCGTGGCGGCGGAGTTTCGTCCCATAAGCTTGCCTCACGATTTTTTCCAGGGTAAAAGCGATGATATAGCAGAAGATGGACACCGGAGGCCCACCAGGGGGCCCAGGAGATAGGGAGCGCGCCCTATAGGGGGGGGCTGTCTCCTGGACAGTGTGTGGGCCCCTGGTGTATTTCTTTCACTCAGAAATTCTTATTAATTCCAAAAGGTTGTTTCGTGGAGTTTCAGGACTTTGGAGCTGTGCAGAATAGGTTTCCAATGTTTGCTCCTTTTCCAGCCAGAATTCTAGTTGCGGCATTCCCCCTCTTCATGGTAAACCTTGTAAAATAAGAGAGAATAGCCATAAGTATTGAGATATAATGTGTAATAACAGCCCATAATGCAATAAATATCGATATAAAAGCATGATGCAAAATGGACGTATCAACTCCCCCAAGCTTAGACCTCGCTTGTCCTCAAGCGGAAGCCGAAATCGAAAAATATGTCCACATGTTTAGAGATAGGGGTGTCGATAAATATAAAATACGGACATGAGGGCATCATGATCATTCTTATAATAGCAACATATATAGAATTTATCATATGATTTCTATGCTCGAGTAACAATCAATTCACAATGTCAAGTATGGTTCAAAAACTTCATTGGGAACTAACAAACTATAATCTCAGTCATTGAAGCAATTGCAATTTATCGTAACATCAGAGAGAGTCAACAATAGAGCTTTTCAGCAAGTTCGCATACTCAACTATCTTGTAGTCTTCTATAATTGCTAACACTCATGCAATACTTGTGGTTATGGAGTTTCAGCCGGACACTGAGAAAGATAGGGGCTTATTGTGTTGCTTCCCAATGTATTCACCTTTAGCTGATGTCAAAAATAATAGCCCATGCTAACTAACATCCAATTGGATATATATATCATGATCTTTCAAACACAAGGAGCTTGCCAAAGGATAAAATTAAAAAGGGAAAGGTGAGGACCACCTTAACTTAAGCATAAAGTAAAAACATAAAGTAAAAGATAGGCCCTTCGCAGAGGGAAGCAGAGGTTGTCATGCGCATTTAGGGTTGGATACACAAAATCTTAATGCGAAAGAACGTCACTTTATATTGCCCCTTGTATGTGGACCTTTATTATGCAGTCCGTCGCTTTTATTACTTCCACAACAAGATCGTACAAAGCTTATTTTCTCCACACTAATAAGTTATGCATATTTAGAGAGTAATTTTTATTGCTTACACCGATGACAACTTACTTGAAGGATCTTACTCAATCCATAGGTAGGTATGGTCGACTCTCATGGCAAAAACTGGGATAAGGATATTTGGAAGCACAAGTAGTATCTCTACTTGGTGCAAGGAATTTTTGGCTAGCATGAGGGGGAAAGGCAAGCTCAACATGTTTGGAAGGTGAATGACAATATACTTTAACTGAGATGCACGAAAACATAAACCATTACGTTGTCTTCCTTGTCCAACGTCAACTCTTTTAGCATGTCATACTTAATGAGTGCTCCCAATTATAAAAGGTGTCCAAGATAATATATTTATATGTGAACCTCTCTTTCCTTATCACTTCCTATTAATTGCAACGATGACCAAGGCTAAGTTTATCAACTCTCAACAATTTTTATGCCTCATACTTTCTATATGTGAAGTTATCACTATCCATAAGATCAGTATGAACTCTTTTATTCTTTCTAATTTCTCAAGATCATAGCAACATAGCAAAGCCCTTGACTCAACACTAATATTTATTATAGATAGCTCACGGACTCGATTACAAAAAGAGATCATAAAGCAAAACTAAAACTACTTGAAAGCGAAACTTCAATCTACTAGATCAAGATACTGCTAAAAGGATCGAACTAAATAAAGAGGTAAAAATAGGAGTGTGATGGTGATATGATACCGGGGCACCTCCCCCAAGCTTGGCAGTTGCCAAGGGGAGTGCCCATACCCATGTGATTATGTCCTCGGAGGTGGTGAAGTAGGAGTTGTTGATGATGTAGGCTTGTCGTCCGTCTTCCAAGGCATGGTCTCTCCATCATAGAAGGATGATCGAGTCTCTGGGATCCTTAAATCTCCATCCAAACTCATCCTCTTGAATCTATATTCATACTCACAGTTCTGGTTTTGCAGGTCATAGATCTGGGCTTGGAGGTGCTCGATTTTCTCTTGAAGCTTGAAGATGGTCTCCCCAATGACTTTGGCAACCAGCTTGTGGTTATTGGTGAACTCCGTGATCATCATCTGGTTGGCGTTGAGTCCACGCTCCACCATCCCTTGGCACTTGAAAAGTTGCTGCTCCACGGCTTCGAGCTTTGTCTCCACGCTCCTGGTACGCCTTGATCCCTCCACATCACGGATGTGCAGCACCCCCTCACGCATATCAATAGTTTGAGGGTGTTGCAGCACCTCCGCAACATAGGGGTTGATAACCCTCTCGAAAAACTTGTCCTTGGGAGCACTTGGAGACGACATGATGCTCTTAGATCTGAAACAGAAACAGCTCGAAACAAAAACAGAGGATATTTGCGTGATACGGTGGTCAAAACCTTGGGAGTATATATAATGAATTTTTACCGACCAAAATACATAACGTGCAAGAAAACAGAGTCAGGGAGGCACACGAGGTGCCCATGAGACAGGGGGCGCGCCCAGTAGGGGGGCGCCCTCCACTCTCGTGGGAGCCTCGTGTCCCTTTCGGACTACTTCTTTCTTCCTAAAATTCTTAAATATTCCAAAACTGATAAAAATTGCCATTGGAGTTGTTTTGGAGTCGGTTTACTTACCGTACCACATACCTATATCTTTTCGGAGTCTGGAACGTTCTGGAAAGTGTCCCCTTTGTATTCCTCAGGGGTTACGGTTTCAATAATATTAGTTTCAACATTGATAGGATTACCTGAAATATAATGTTTAATTCTTTGACCGTTTACCACCCTTGGACTCGTGCCATCGCAGTTGTTGATTTTTATGGCACCAGAACAATAGACCTCCTCGATAACGTAAGGACTTTCCCATTTTGAGAGAAGTTTTCCTGCAAAAAATTTTAAACGAGAGTTGAATAATAATACATAGTTTCCTACGTTAAACTCACGCTTTTGTATCCTCTTATCATGCCAGTGTTTTACTTTTTCTTTGAAAAGCTTGGCATTCTCATAGGCTTGGGTTCTCCATTCATCAAGGGAGCTAATATCAAACAACCTCTTCTCACCGGCAAGTTTGAAGTCATAGTTGAGATCTTTAATAGCCCAATATGCCTTATGTTCAAGTTCAAGAGGCAAATGACACGCTTTTCCATAAACCATCTTATATGGAGACATACCCATAGGATTTTTGTATGTAGTTCTATAGGCCCATAATGCATCATCAAGTTTTTTGGACCAATTCTTTCTAGATCTATTCACAGTCTTTTGCAAAATTAATTTGAGCTCTCTGTTGCTCAACTCTACTTGACCACTAGACTGCGGATGATAAGGAGATGCGATTCTATGATTGACATCATACTTAGCAAGCATCTTACGGAAAGCACCATGAATAAAATGTGAACCACCATCAGTCATAAGATATCTAGGGACTCCAAACCTCAGAAAAATAACTTCCTTAAGCATTTTAATAGAAGTGTTATGATCAGCACTACTAGTTGGAATAGCTTCTACCCACTTAGTAACGCAATCAACAGCAACTAAAATATGTGTATAACCATTAGAGGCAGGAAAAGGTCCCATATAATCAAAGCCCCAAACATCAAACGGTTCAATAACAAGAGAGTAGTTCATAGGCATTTCTTGGCATCTACTAATGTTACCTATTCTTTGACATTCATCACAAGATAAGACAAACTTACGAGCACCTTTGAAGAGAGTAGGCCAATAAAAACCAGATTGTAGTACCTTGTGTGCAGTTCTATCTCCAGCGTGGTGTCCTCCATAGGATTCAGAGTGACACTTGTGTAGGATCTGTTCCTGTTAATGCTCAGGCACACAACGTCTAATAACACCATCTACTCCTTCTTTATAAAGGTGTGGATCATCCCAGAAGTAATGTCTTAAATCATAAAAGAACTTTTTCTTTTGCTGGTATGTAAAACTAGGCGGTATAAATTTAGCAACAATGTAATTAGCATAATCAGCATACCAAGGAGCAGTTCGAGAAGCATTAATGACCGCTAATTGTTCATCAAGAAAGCTATCACTAATAGGTAGTGGGCCATCAAGAACATTCTCTAACCTAGACAAGTTATCTGCAACGGGGTTCTCAGCTCCATTTCTATCAATAATATGCAAGTCAAATTCTTGGAGCAAGAGAACCCATCTAATGAGTCTAGGCTTAGCATCTTTCTTTTCCATAAGATATTTAATAGCAGCATGATCAGTGTGAATAGTAACTTTGGAATCAACAATATAAGGTCTAAACTTATCATATGCAAACACAACTACTAAGAACTCTTTTTCAGTTGTAGCATAATTTCCCTAGGCAGTATCAAGAGTCTTACTAGCATACTGGATAACATTCAATTTCTTATCGACTCTTTTCCCTAGAACAGCACCTACAGCAAAATCACTAGCATCACACATAATTTCAAAAGGTAAGTTCCAATCAGGTGGCTGAACAATAGGTGCAGTGATCAAAGCTTTCTTAAGTGTTTCAAATGCTTCTACACAATCATCATCAAAGACAAAAGGAATATCTTTTTGCAATAAATTAGTCAGAGGCCTGAAGATTTTAGAAAAGTCCTTAATGAACCTCCTATAAAAACCGGCATGACCAAGGAAACTTCTTATACCTTTTATGTCCTTGGGACATGGCATCTTTTCAATAGCATCAATGTTGGCTTTATCAACTTCAATACCTCTCTCGGAGATCTTGTGCCCCAAGACAATGCCTTCATTAACCATAAAGTGACACTTTTCCCAATTCAGGACGAGACTAGTGTCTTCGCATCTCTGCAAAACTCGATCAAGGTTGCTCAAACAATCATCAAAAGAGGATCCATAGCGGAGAAATCATCCATGAATACCTCACAAATCTTTTCACAAAAATCAGAGAATATAGCCATCATGCATCTTTGAAAGGTAGCAGGTGCATTACATAAACCAAAAGGCATACGTCTATAAGCAAAAGTACCAAAAGGGCAAGTAAAAGTAGTTTTAGATTGATCCTTCGCTGACACGGGTATCTGAGAGAAACTAGAATAACCATCTAGAAAGCAGAAATGTGTGTGCGTGGATAGTATTTCTAGCATTTGATCAATAAAAGGTAAAGGGTAATGATCTTTCTTAGTAGCTTTATTTAACTTACGGAAATCAATTACCATCCTATAACCTGTAATAATTCTTTGTAGGATCAATTCATCTTTATCATTAGAAACAACGGTAATACCTCCCTTTTTAGGAACACAATGGACAGGGCTTACCCATTCACTATCAGCAACGGGATAAATAATACCTGCCTCAAGGAGCTTTAATATCTCCTTTCTTACCACTTCCTTCATCTTGGGATTTAATCATCTTTGAGGATCTCTAACTGGTTTGGCATCGTCCTCCAATGTAATTTTGTGTTGACATAATGTGGGACTAACGCCCTTAAGATCATCCAGCGTATATCCAATACCTACTCGGTGCTTCTTCAGAGTTTTCAATAATCTTTCTTCTTCTTTCTCTGAAAGGTTAGCACTAATAATAACAGGATATATCTCTTTTTCATCAAGATAAGCATACTTAAGATTATCAGGTAAAGGTTTGAGTTCAAACACGGGATCACCCTTGGGTGGAGGGGGATCCCCAAGAATTTCAACGGGAAGGTTATGTTTCAGCATAGATTCCTGTTTTAAGGAACACTTCATCTATTTCCCTCCTTTCCTTCATAATCATATCATTTTCATGGTCTAGCAAGTGTTGTTCTAACGGATCAGTTGGAGGAACAGCAATGGAAGCAAGACCAATAATTTCACCCTTAAGGTGGTTCTCTTTCACGAAGTTGTCTATTAAACTTAGCAAAATTAAACTCATGAGACATACCATCTATGCCAACAGTGACAATATTCTTTGAACAATTAATCTTAGCACTAGCTGTATTCAAGAAGGGTCTACCAAAAATAATGGGACAAAAATCATCTTGTGGGGAACCAAGAACAAGGAAATCAGCAGGGTATTTAACCTTCCCACACAAAACTTCAACATCTCTAACAATCCCAAAGGGTTTAATGGTATCCCTATTAGCAAGCTTAATAGTAACATCAATGTCTTCTAATTCAATGGGTGCAATGTCATGCATAATTTCTTGATATAAAGAATAAGGTATTTCACTAGCACTAGCACCCATATCACATAAGCCGTGATAACAATGATCTCCTATTTTAACAGAAATAACAGGCATGCCTACGACAGGTCTACGTGTCTTAGTATCTGGCCTAGCAATATTAGCAGTCTCACCATCGAAAGAAATAACATGCCCATTTAAATCCTCATCCAAGAGATCTTTAACCATAGCAATACTAGGTTCAACATTAATTTCCTCAGGGGGTGTATAAGTCATAGTATTACTCTTACGTACAACAGTCGAAGATTTAGCATGATCCTTTATCCTAACAGGAAAAGGAGGTTTTTCAACATAAGCAGTAGGAACAATAGGATCACTATAGGTAATAGTCTTTTCTTCGACTGTAATAGTAGCAACTACTTTCACTTCAATACAAGGATTATATTTAAACCACTTCTCTTTAGGGAGATCAACGTGAGTAGCAAAAGATTCACAGAAAGTAGCTACTATCTCAGAGTCAAGTCCATATTTAGTGCTAAATCCACGAAAAGCATCGGTATCCATAAAAGATTTAACACAATCAAACTTAGGTGTCATACCTGACTCCTTACCATCGTCGGAACCCCAATCTTCAGAGTTGCATTTAATTCTTTCCAATAAGTCCCATTTGAAATCAATAGTCTTCATCATATAAGAACCAGCACAGGAAGTATCGAGCAGGTTGCGATTATCAAGAGAAAGCCGACCATAGAAGTTCTGAATAATCATTTCTCGAGAGAGCTCATGATTGGGGCATGAATATAACATTGACTTAAGCCTCCCCAAGCTTGAGCGATGCTTTCTCCTTCACGAGGCCAGAAATTATATATGTAATTACGATCACGATGAACAAGATGCATAGGACAGAACTTCTGGTGAAATTCCAACTTCAATCGCTTATAATTCCAAGACTCGTATCATCACATAGCTATACCATGTCATTGTGTCTCCCTTAAAAGATAAAGGGAAGACCTTCCTTTTGACAACATCATCGGGAACACCTGCAAGCTTAAATAATCCACAAACTTCATCCACAAAGATAAGGTGTAAATCGGAATGCAATGTTCCATCTCCTGCAAATGGATTAGCAAGCAGTTTCTCTAGCATACCCGAAGGAATCTCAAAGTAAATATTTTCATAAAGTTCAGTAGGTTGAGGAGCAACTCTTTGCTCTTCTGGTTGGGGTGAAGATACCCCAAACAAGCCCCTCAAAGGGTTAGTTTCCATAGTGACAAGTAACAGAAAATTTCAGCACACTATATAAATGTTTCCTTACCAAGTTCCACTCACCAAAAGTGCTACACTCCCCAGAAACGGCGCCAGAAAAGAGTCTTGATGACCCACAAGTGTAGGGGATCAATTGTAGTCCTTTCGATAAGTAAGAGTGTCGAACCCAACGAGGAGTAGAAGGGAATGACAAGCGGTTTCAGAAAGGTTTTCTCTACAAGCACTGAAATTGTAGGTGATAGATAGTTTTGTGATAAGATAAGTAGTAACGAGTAATAAGTAAATAAAGTAAATAAAGTGCAGCAAGGTGGCCCAATCCTTTATGTATCAAAGGATAAGCCTGGACAATTTCTAATAATGAGAAAGGAGCTCCCGAGGACACATTGGGAATTATCGTCGAGCTAGTTTTCATCACGTTCCTATGATTCGCGTTCGGTACTTTGATAATTTGCTATGTGGGTGGACCGGTACTTGGGTACTGCCCTTACTTGGACAAGCATCCCACTTATGATTAACCCCTATTGCAAGCGTTCGCAACTACAAAAGAAGTATTAACGTAAACCTAACCACAACATTAAACATATGGATCCATATCAGCCCCTAACGAAGCAACGCATAAACTAGGGTTTAAGCTTCTGTCACTCTAGCAACCCATCATCTACTTATTACTTCCCCATGCCTTCCTCTAGGCCCAAATAATGGTGAAGTGTCATGTAGTCGACGTTCACATAACACCACTAGAGGAAAAGACAACATACATCTCATCAAAATATCGAAGGAATACCAAATTCACATGACTACTAATAGCAAGACTTCACCCATGTCCTCAAACTACTCACAAAGCATATTCATGTTCATAATCAGAGGGGTAATAATATGCATAAAGGATCTGAACATATGATCTTCCACCAAGTAAACCAATTAGCATCAACTACAAGGAGTAATCAACACTACTAGCAACCCACAGGTACCAATTTGTGGTTTTGATACAAGATTGGATACAAGAGATGAACTAGGGTTTTGAGAGGAGATGGTGCCGGTGAAGATGTTTATGGAGATTGACCCCCTCCTGATGAGAGGATCGTTGGTGATGACGTTGGTGATGATTTCCCTCTGCCGGAGGGAAGTGTCGTCGGCAGAACAGCTCCGCCAGAGCCCTAGATTGGTTCCGCCAAGGTTCCGCCTCGTGGCGGCGGAGTTTCGTCCCGTAAGCTTGCCCACGATTTTTTCCAGGGTAAAAGCGATGATATAGCAGAAGATGGACACCGGAGGCCCACCAGGGGGCCCAAGAGATAGGGGGCGCGCCCTATAGGGGGGGGCTGTCTCCTGGACAGAGTGTGGGCCCCCTGGTGTATTTCTTTCGCTCAGAAATTCTTATTAATTCCAAAAAGTTGTTTCGTGGAGTTTCAGGACTTTATGGGGTAAACCTGTAAAATGAGAGAAATAGGTTTCAATAACAGCCCATTGCAATAAATTTGATATAAAAGCATGATGCAAAATGGACGATCAAGATGCTCACGCAACCGGACACAATCCTCTTCATGGTAAACCTTGTAAAATAAGAGATTGAAGCCCGCCATAAGTATTGAGATATAATGGCGGACTGTAATAACAACCCATAATGCAAGAAAGCTATCGATATAAAAGCATGATGCAAAATGGACGATCAAACCATTAGCCTTAGACGCACAGATCGGCACCCCCTACCCGAGATCCGACGGTTTTGACACCGACAACGGCGCCGTCCAAACCCTCGGTTCAAACGCGACAGCTGCTGTCCGCCATGGACGACAACACCAGTACGCTCAAGGCCCTGATGGAGACAGTCCTCGCTCGCCTCGACGAGTAGAAGATCGACAACGACAAACGACTTGAGGTGCAGGCCGCCTTCAACGCACAGGTCGGGCAAGATCTGCGGGCGCTGTCCAAACAGGTGGATCTCACGCAAGCCAACGTCGACGAGACGCGCAAGGCGCTCGAGAGGTCGTCGTCACCGCGCGGATCGGGATCGGCTTCTGTCCTCAACCCGTTACCACCTCCACCCCTGCCGCCTCCTCTTCGGCACCCACCTGCGCACCAGCAGCAGCAACAGGGACCACCACCGTCCCCCAGGCACGCCGACTAGCGTCCACCGCTGCTGCAAGTTCCGCCTCAGCAGCAGAGCGAGCCGCTCCATCACCAACACCACGACAACTACATCAAGCTGCCCAAGCATGACTTTCCGCGCTTCGACGACACAGCTCTGTACCTGTGGTTGGATCGCTGCCGCGCCTACTTCGACCTCTACCGCGTGCCGCCGTCAAGTTGGGTGACCACGGCGACGCTGTACATCGAGGGCCAAGCCGCCCATTGGTTGCAGACATTTCGGCAAACACATTGTGGCCTGGGATGTGAGGCGTTCTGTGTAGCAATAATTGAGGAATTCGGCGTCGACGAGTTCGAGCTAGAGATGCACAAGCTTCTGCAACTCCGACAGCTCGGCACCGTCAGCGAGTACCGCCAGGTGTTCGACAGCCATATGTACCACCTGCTGGCGCTCGACCCCTCGCTCTCCACCAAGTTCTTCATCACGCAGTTTTTGCTGGGCCTCAAGGACGAATTGCGTGTAGCCATGCGTCTTTAGGCTTTCACAAGCATCACGCGCGCGTCGATCCTCGCCTGCATTTAGGAAGAAGAGTTGAACACACCGCGGGCGCGGCCACGACCTCAACCGCAAGGCCGTCCACCTCCGGCGCCACCAGCACGCCCGGGCGTTGCGCCACGACAACAGCCCGACGACTATGCACGCGAGCGCCAACTCAAGGAATTTCGCCGCGCGAACGGGCTTTGCTTCAAGTGTGGTGATCGTTATAGCCGGGAGCACCGCTGCAACCCACAAGCGCTACTACTCACGATCCAGGTCGGCGCATACGGGGAAGTGCTCACCGACGACACCGTCCACGCACTGGACTTGCTCCATGCGCCAGAACCAGCAGCTCCTCCTCCTCCGGTGTGCTGCACAATATCAGCACACGCGCTGGACGGCTCGGAGGCGCCTAGTACCATTCGTCTCCGCGCACTGGTGGGCAACCAGGTCATGCTGCTTCTGCTGGATTCCGGGAGCACACACAGTTTCGTCAACAAAACCTTCGTTGAGCGTGTCGGCGCGACTACAAAGGAGATCGCCACCTTGGATGTGCGAGTGGCGAACGGCGACCGCTTCACCTGTTCGCGCCAAGTCCCTGATCTCAAGTCGTGGATGCAGGGTCACACATTGCTCGACACCGATGTATGAACTCGACACAGGCGCCTACGACGGCATCCTCGGCATGGATTGGTTGGAGCAAAACAGTCCAATGACATGTCATTGGCAAGAGAAATTCATTTCCTTCCTCCACGATGGTGAGCTGGTCACCCTGCAAGGTGTTCGACCCAAGATAACGCCTACGCTCGCGGCAGTTCAACCAGCTGAGTTGTGCAAACTGATTGCGGGCAATGACATCTGGGCAATTGTCACATCCCTAGTTCTGGTATGACCTAGACTAGCTAGTCATTTGTGCATCATGTTTATATTCATTTAAATTTGAAATGAGGATTTGTAAAACCCTCAGAAATCATTTCTGGAAATGACCCAGATAAAAATTGCTCCAAAAAGGTCCAAGAAAATGTTCATGTCTCTCTCTGAAAATATTGGACAGAGATAAAAATCAAGCCAATATTTTTAGGAGCTCACAAGTATTTATTTTGGGCATTTGGAATTAATGCATAAATATTTGCTTTGGAAATATATTAGTTGTAGATATTAATATATGTCCAAAAATTATGCCACTTGTTGGGGAGCTCTGGAATAATGCCACTAGCCCCTGCAAAAATTTGGCATAGGTAAATAAAATGATTTAGTATTTTAACTAAATCAAAACAAATGTCAGAAATAGAAAACAGAAAACAAAAGGAAGGGGAAAAGCTTACCTGGGCCTCCTCCCCGTGCGGCCCAGCAGCAGCCAGCGCCGGCCCAGCCCATCCCTCCTCTGTCGTCTTCGTCTTCGACAGGGGAGGGCGCGCCTGCGCGCAGCAGCCTCCGCCGCCACCTCCTCCCTGCCTGCCTGCCTGTCCTCCCCTCGTCGCTCTGGACGGCCCGGACGGCGCCACGCACCTCCCTGCCTCTCTCCCTCACTCTCCCGCGCTCTCACTTCCTTCCCGGATCTCTCTCTCTCTCGCCCGACCGCTGCCGTCGCCGCCGCACACTGCCACCGCGCTCACCGGCCGTCCCTCGAGAAACCATCGTGCCCATCGGCTCCGCCTCGCCGTCTGCATCATCCCGGACAAGCCACGCGTCCTCGGGCGCCCTACAACGTCGCCAGCATCGCCGTTTCCCTCGTCGGCCACCGGAGATCGCCGCCGCCCGTACGTCGCCTCCGACGCCTCCCCGAGTCCACTTCGACGGCCGTCGCCACCGCCGTGAGCCACTGACTCTTCTCCCTCCATCCGCTTTTCCTCTCGCACCCCGTAGCCGCCGCGCCACTTGTGCCCGAACGCCGCCGCCGCCCCGAGCTCGTTTCCGACGAGCTCCGCCTCTAGCCGCTGCTTTGCTTGCTGCTGCTGGATGCGGCGAAGCTCCGGCTCCGCGGTGCCCTCCGCCCGCTGTTTGGGCGCCGGAGAGCGAACCCGAGCCCTCCGTCGTGCCTACTGCCACCGGCGACGAGCCGCCGGCTGGTTTAGCCCCGCTGACCAGGGGTTTGACCTCCCCTGGGTCGCTGACAAGTGGGGCCAGGCCCCTGCTTAATTAGCGTAGGTCTAATTAGTGTTAAATTAATTTAGCTAACTACCCAGTCACTGACAGTGGGCCCCAGCGCCACTAACCTGTTAATTAGGATTAAACTAACCCTGTTAAACCCCACATCGACGTGTGGACCCCACACGTCGGGTTTGACCTAGTCAGCCACGGTTGACTGATGACGCGATCTTGACGTCATCTTGACGCAATATATATTTCTGAAATTAAAATAAATCAGGAAATTCCAGATAATGATTTAAACTTCAAAAATTCATAGAAATTCAACCGTAACTCAGATTGAAATAATTTATATATGAAAAATTATCAGAAAAATGCAATCTATCCATCTGTACTAGTTTCATGCATGAAAAACCAACTTATACCTACTGTATAAGTGAAACACTAAAAATGGCATTTATAAAGAGCTTACTTGGAGTTGCATTTGAATCCTTGATTCAAATGGACTTCATCTAGATAGAATACCAGTTGCATTAGCTCAAACAACATCACATATACATGCCATGTTCATGCATCATATTGTTGCATATATTTGTGTATTGATTGCCGACATCGTTCCTTCTCGATAGGTCCCGCCCCGAGACCGCTCCCGTTCAGTACCTATCTATGAAGCAAGGCCTCCTTGTTGATCTACCGGGCAAGCAAACCCCTTGTTCATTCCGATAAAATCCTACTCTCTCGCTCCTGCTCTCGGTTATTGCATTAGGACAACAACGATTCATCGCTACATTGTGTCATGGTAGTTGAACCCATCCTCTGCATGACTGTCATTGCCACGAGAAATAGTTAAAACCCACTAGCATGTGTAGGAGTTGATTGAGCCCATGTTGTGTTCCTACCATGCTATGCCTGCTATTGCTTAGAGTTGTGTCAGTCTGGTTCATTGGGAATGGATTGGAGTGTTACGATATGTTACGATCTTTGAGTGAGCGTGTGAACACGATCCGTAAAGGTAGCGGTGAGAGGCCATGTAGGAGTACATGGTGGGTTGTCTCACCGGAACCATCCTTAAGCAATCGAGTTCTATGTATGTTGTCCAATGACTCGATACTACCACACATTGGGCTCCGGTGCTCCAAGCCCTCTCGACTTATTAACCGACTTGATCTCTGTCCGTGAGTCGCAACTAGTTTCGGTGTTTGTAGGTAGTGCTATTTTTCTACCAAGTGGCACCCGGCAGGTGGGCTTGGGACAGACTAGGCACAATGTACACGGTACCAAGTGGCACCGGATGGTGGGCTTGGGAACCCTGCTCACATCGTTTGGGGCCGTGGCGACACCCCGGCCGGATCTCCTTGCGGATAGAACCGAATAGGCAATAAACCTGGCTAGAGTCTTGTGTGGTTAGTTAGGTCGTGGCCGACTCCTCGCCAGCTTCGCTTGAAGGTTGCCGAGATACACGACGTGTACATGGTGGTAAGTGGCGAGAGCGTGTGTGAAGAAGTACACCCTGCAGGTTAACATGATCTATTCAATAGCCGGGTCCATGGATATGGACTTCTTGGATGCTTACATAGTACATAGACAACTTGAAGTGGATACTCTAAAATGCTCAAGGAAAGTGTGAGTACTATGGATGGCCTTCTCGTGGGAGACGGGATGAATCCATAGTAGTGTATTGTGTGGTGATTAGTGGACTCGTGCGCCTATATCACCTCAAAGAAGTTCTCGTAGTCGTGAAACAGGATAGCCATCGAGTCAAAGCTGGCTTGCTGCAACTAAACCCCACATTACCCTCTTGATACAAATGCATGTATGATAGGATCGATGTAAGTCTTCTGAGTACCTTTGTACTCATGGTGCTTTATTTATGTTTTTGCAATGGAGACTTCGGTCTTACTAGTGTTCTCGTGGACTTGACGAGTAGCTTGTACCTCACCTACGATCTTGATCGGATGTTGTAGATAGTCGCTCTTGACCTTTTTCATTTGTAGATGTCTGTACCCGCACATGTAATGCTTCCGCTTGTCGCTTGTATGCTCTGTATGATGGGTCCTGTGACCCTGCTTGCAATAAATGCTATGATGGCTCTTCCGAGCCTTTATCTATATGAGTTGTTGAGTTATGCTTGTGATGCCATGTTGTACAGCACATACTTGCATGTTATGCGACGTGTAATGTGTATTGCTATGTGTGGGATCGACTATCTAGTTGTTTATTCTTAGTAGCCTCTCTTACGGAAATGTCTCCTAGTGCTTCCACCGAGCCCTTGTAGCTTGCTACCGCTCCGAGCACTTAGGCTGGCCGGCATGTGTCCTTCTTCGTTCTGTATCCATCCCTTCGGGAAATGTCACGCGATGAATGCCGAGTCCTGTTAGCCCGCCATCTGACCAGTTCACCGAGTCCTGCTAGCCCAAAGGTACTGACTGGATTCACTCACGCGTGACCGACACGATCGATCTTTGGGTCATGGATGTCTGTCCCTGTAAGTTTGTGCCACTTTGGGTTTACGACTAGCCATGTCAGCCCGGGCTCCTTATCATACAAATGCTAGCGACACTATCATATACGTGTGCCAAAAGGCGCAAACGGTCCCGGGCAAAGGTAAGGCGACACCCGCGGGGATACCGTGCGTGAGGCCGCAAAGTGATATGAGGTGTTACATGCTAGATCGTTGTGGCATTGAGTCGGGGTCCTGACAGCAATGGCCATGGTGGAAATGCAACCACCTAAACCCAAGTCTCGCATACCATCGCTGACACCGATCAGTGTTCTATTGGAGGAGTTTGGCGATGTCTTCGCCAAGCCCACTGGCCTGCCCCCTCACAGGCAGTACGATCACGCAGTCACTTTGGAAGAGGGGGCTCAACCCACCAACACCAGACTGTATCGCTACTCGCCACTGCAGAAGGATGAAATCGAGCGCCAAGTGAAAGAGATGCTCGATGCTGGGGCGGTCACACACTGTCAGTCCTTACGCTGCTCCCGTATTGCTGGTGAAGAAGAAGGATGGGACCTGGCGATTTTGCGTGGATTACAGACGCCTCAACGACAACACGGTGAAGAACAAATTCCCTTTGCCGATCGTGGATGAGCTGCTCGATGAACTCGCCGGCGCGACATTCTTCTCCAAGCTTGATCTGCGTGCCGGCTACCATCAAATTCGCATGCGAGAAGAGAACGAACACAAGATTCATAACAACAGATAGCACAATCTATTTTCGGGTTCTTCAAGATTGCTTACCAAATGTACCATATGGTGTAGGATAATCTAGACATTGTCCATCTTGATATAAACGAAAAAAAAAACAGATCTTGTAGAATTATTCCCCCCTGATTTTCGCACCCCATGCATGAGGGCCTACGTAGACGTGGAGCTCTTAAAGAGCATACATTCCCCAAGCACGAAGTGTAGGGTTTAGTTCCCCGCAAAACAAGTATAGGGTTTAGCTTAAACTAATCGGCCCAGATTTGATCAAACAAAACGGAGCGCTGCGTCTGCACCTGCACTGCACTAGGCCGTGCCGTCCTACTCCGGTATCCTATGCGTGCCCGTGTCGTCTTGTTCGTCAGGGAGATGCCTGACACTTGGTCTCGCCACACACCTCTCCATGCTTATCTACAGTACTGAGAGCTACTGGTATCAAAGAAAAGTTTTCTTGTGGTATCTTATATAATTTTCCGAGATTAACAAATGTTTCAGAGAAAATGAGTTTTAATGAAACACTTTTATATTTCTTTACAAAGAGAGTACATAGTTCTCTCTTGAAAAAACTACTCGTTCGTCGCAGTAGTGGTTATTGGTCAGTTGGTTAGTTACAACATCACAAGTACCAAATCTGGTGGAATTTTACAAATTGCAGGGGCACTCACCTGTCAAGTCCCGTCGCCTGCTCATTTTTCCTCATGGTTCACGCAGTAGTTCAATCCGGCACGAGCGCACAATAAGTTTTGAAACTTATGTTTTTTTGCATTTAAATGCAAAAAATTTAACCAGTTTTAGAGATAATTTTAAGCAATTTTTTCTGTCGGTGGTAGACACTAAATAATGGATTTTTATCGACCGCTCGTACTAAGTTTCTAACATTTGTTTTCAAAAGTCATCAAAATATATTTAAAATGGATCTTATTTAAAAGCGCTGCTCACGAGGAACATGAATATGAAGACAAAACTTACTTTGAAATTTTCATTTAAAAAGTATCAAACTTTGAAATCGAAGCCAAAAAATAAAAAGCGGACATCAGGGGCAATCCTCTCCTCTTTTCACGGTCATGTATTCGGAGAAGGAAAATGGATGAGCATGCATGAACCTTCTCCAGGGTACACTGTGGCCTGGCCTGGCCTGGCCTGTATGCGTATAGCTGCGATGCAGTGTCAGTGCACCACGCCTGGACTATGAGCCAGAAAATGACACATGCAAATCACAAGTTTTACCGCCACCGACTGCATGCGCCGTCTGGGTAACGGTAACATTTCGCGCACACAAACAAACAAGTACTACTGTCTACTCACACGTTACACTTATTTCGATTCCTCAAAGAACACGTTACACACTTACTGACTTGCACACGAGGCAACACAAGATTTTCACAAACTTGCTAAGTTAGGTGTTGGTGAGAAAGGAGCCGTGTGTCGCTTGAGGTTCCCCCAAGTTGTATCCTGGATGCTGTCTCGGATGACATTCCGAGCCTAGTTTAAATATATTTGCATTTCCCCTAAAAAAAGCACAAGATTTTCTTCATATGGTACGTTCTCGTACGGCATCGATTTCTCACAACTGCATGCAAGATCGAGCAGGGACCCAGTCTACATGGTTCAGTTCACACCGGCGTGGATGTTTAGAGCATCTCCAACAGCCGCGTAACCGAGCAGGGACCCAGTCTACACGGTTCAGTTCCCACCGGCGTCGACCTTTAGAGCATCTCCAACAGCCGCGTAACCCGCGGTGCGCTAAAAAACGTTTGCAGCACACTGATCGTCAGTTTTTTGCACGGCGAGGAGCGGTTGCTCCAGCGGCTGCTGAAAAATTTAGCGCACGCGAGCCGCTCCAGCAGTCGCTGCAAAACTGCACGCGCTCTTGCACAAGCAACATATGCACTTCAAACATAACCAAGAAGATCAAACACAAACAAAATAAATCAACAATAAATAGTTAAATTTTATTATTACAACTCAAACAAATAGTTTATCTCGCAATAGAACAAATAGTTCAACAATACCACATCACACATGCAACATCAAACGCACAAATCATGATGCTCTTCGTCGGTCATTCCATGCCCACCACTCCTCAATGAGATCCTTTCGAAGATCATCATGCGTTTCGGCACGTCGAATGGCATGATAGGAGGCAACAAAACGGGTCACCCTGGCCGCCCTCCGCCGCACTCGCACGGGATGTCCCAAGAGCTCATAGTGAGAGTAGTCTAAATCTTGTCCACGCTCATTCTCGATGATCATATTGTGCATGATCACACAAGCGTGCATGATGTACCAAAGCATCTTTTGATCCCAAAATCTAGCCGGTCCTCTCACAATAGCAAATTGGGCTTGCAAAATTCCAAAAGCTCTCTTCACATCTTTTCTAGCCGCCGCTTCAGCATTGTGAAAATCAAGAGTTTTCTTACCTTCCGGTTGTTTCACCGGCTTCATAAATGTTTGCCACTTTGGGTAGATGTCATCTGCAAGATAGTAGCAATAGTTGTATGTACGGCCATTTGCTACAAACTGCACCGATGACAGTTCATCATTTGCAATCTTATTCATCAGTGGTGGTCGATTAACAACGTTGATGTCATTCAAAGATTCAGGCATTCCAAAAAAAGCATGCCAAATTCAAGTCTCTGGATCGGCCACTGCTTCAAGGATTATAGTGGAACCCTCTTTTTGGCCATGGAATTGCCCATGCCATGCCTTAGGACAGTTCTTCCAAGTCCAATGCATGCAATCTATTGAGCCAAGCATATCTGGGAACCTACGAGTTTTGTTCATATCCAAAAGCCTTGCACAGTCTTCAGCATTGGGAGATCTCAAATACTCTGGGCCAAACACTTGCACAATTCCGACTACGAAGCGCTTGACACACATGATGGTTTGACTCTCACCCATGGCCAAGTGGTCATCAACTAGATCAGTCGGAATACCGCATGCCAACATACGCAAAGCGGCTGTCACCTTCTGAAAGGTGCTATGCCCGAGCTCTCCGGCGGCATTCCTCCTTTGCAGAAAAAAAATCGATCATGGCTTGCGCCTGAATAACTCGGTGCTCATCCTAACCGGCGACGTAAGTATGACTCGGGGTATGTGGGATTCTCCACAAAATAATGCCTGATCAATCTGCTGCGGGCATCGATCATATCCTTCCAAATTTTCTGCTGACCCATAGACGAACCACAGTGCTTCGGTTTTTTATTGATGTGCATAGATAGGATCATGCAAGATCCTCCTCCTCTTCAATATCAAATTCTTCTTCGGAAGAATCATATGACGAACTCATCTACAATGTTCAATTTAAACTAGACTATAAAAACTATGCACCAACTTCACGTAAAAAATGTGAAGTTGAAGCAATACATACCTTGCAAGTGTTTTGTCGAACACCTTGTGGGCGCCGAGCGGCAGTGGGCGGCCGTGCACTGTTTGTTGGAGGAATGGCGCGCGCGAGGGGCGGTGGCGACTGGAGGGAGACGGAGGAAGCAGCGGTGGCACGGGGATAGGCCGAGGAAGCGCCGGAATGGTCGCCGGAACAAATGGGGTGGTGTGGGAGGCGGCGCTCGGGGTAGGTGGAAGTCGCGAGCGGGCACACGAGTGTGTGGCGCGCGGAAGCGGGCGCAGCAAATAAATGGCGCGCGATGGCGTTTCGGACCGCGCGCTGAACTCTTTATGCCGCACGCGCGGTTATTGCGCCTCCACTGGAGCTCCCTTAGCGGTTGCGCGCGCGCTAAAAACCCAAAATTTCCAGAGCGACGCTTATATAGCGCGGCTGTTGGAGATGCTCTTAGCTAACAAGTTCGTAATCGCTTCCCAATTCCTACCCCCTACGTTCCCAGTAAACAAACTACAGTTTGTAATCACTTCTCGATTTCTACTCCTATGTTCCGATGAATAAGGCATGCACGTTTCCCTAATGTCAATTTTGACCATAAATTAGACAAACTAATTATGAATTATTTGTAGTATTAATTATATTGTTGAATTCATATTGTAAAGAAGTTTTCAATGGTATATTTTTTAATCACATATATAGGACGGTTTGGTTCACCTAAATGCCGAGGCATCTTGCCTAGGTACTGCTGTGTTTTCCCATCAATCTGATATTCAAATGGCTAGACAGATTATCGGGTTTAATCCATTAACACATGGATTGAGATTTTGTAGTGTTTCCATATATTTCTTGCATGTGGTGCTTTTGAAAAAACCTGTAATATTGGGGAATATTTTGGTATGAGGTGGATGGTAATAGTATGGTTGATTTCTATGAGGAGAGATGTTTTGATATGCAAAGTAGTCATTTAGAGACTAAAAAATAAATTCTATCATGAATAGACAGTGGAAAATACTAAATTGGAATATCAAGGGAACGGGAGACAGAGATAAGTGGTTAGCCCTCTCAAATAAAATCGAAGAATCCCAATGTGACATTATTTGCGTGCAAGAGACCAAAAGACAAACAATTGACTCAGCTTTCTTAAGAAATCTCTACCAAAAAGATTTAACAAGTTCGAATTTTTGCCATGAGTGGGTGTTGCTGGTGGACTATTGGTAGCTTGGAATGAGAAGATCTTCATGGGGTGCAAAAAATTTGACAGTCAGTATGCTCTTTCCATTGAATTCACTTCCAATTATAATGGTAGCAAACGGATCTTGACCAATATCTATGGACCATGTCAAGCTGATAAGAGAGCTGAATTTATTGAGTGGTTTGAGAATGTTAACATGCCCATTGATTGGGATTGGCTAGTTTTGGGTGATTTCAACTATATTAGGTACCCTTGCAACAGAAGCATGCCTGGTGGTGATATTCAATACATGATGAATTTTAATGCTGAAATATGTAATTTGGTTGTGGTGTAAATTTCACTTAAGGGCGGAAATTTTACCTGGAGTAACATGCAAGAAGCACCTCTATTATAAAAGTTAGATTGGTGTTTTTCTTCAAAATCCTGGACACTCAACCACCCAAATACTATGGCCTACAGTCTTGCTAAGCCTATCTCCGATCATGTCATATGTATTGTGCAAATTGGAATAAGTATACCCAAGTCAAACATATTCAGATTCGAGAACTTTTGGCTGAAGATTCCAGGGTTTCAAGATACTGTTAAAAACATATGGGATCAAGAAGTTCAGGCTCACACAAGTGCAAACGGAATCACAACAAAATTCAACAGGCTTATAAAAGGTCTAAAAACATTTGTCAGCTGAGTATGCTTATCAAAAATTCAAATCAGCTAATTTTGATGTATGATATCTTGGAAGAGTATAGAGTGCTTACCACAGAAGAATGGAACGGAAGGAATATAATAAATCAACATTTGAGAAATCTGTTATCATATCAAAAAATATACTGGAAACAGGGAGCTACAATTCGTTGGGTCAAATTTACAAATGAAAACACTGACTTCTTCCAGGCAAAAGCTACTATCAAGTACAGACACAACCACATCAAAACCCTCCTGGATGAGAACTTGGTGGAACACAATGAGCACCAAGCCAAAACAGTTATACTATGGAGAGCATTCAAAGATAGAATAGGAACATCAAACCCCACAGAGAACTTTTTCAATATGGAAGAGCTTTTTCTAGACAGACCTTGTCTTGCAGAACTTGAAATCCCATTCACAAAAGAAGAAAAAGCTGGATTCATAAAGGTCTTCCCCCTGACAAGGCACCTGGACCAGATGGATTTAAAGGAGCTTTTATAAAAGCTTGTTGGCTTATTATTGTTGAAGATTTTTATGAGCTCATCAATGACTTTTACATGGGTAAAATCAATTTGCAACCTATAAATGGATCATACATTTCCCTTATCCCCAAGAAGGATAACCCACATCAACCTGGGGACTTCAGACCTATATCCCTCCCGAACTGCTCTATCAAAATTATTACAAAATTGCTGGCAAACAGATTGCAGAAGATTATTCTTCAGCTGGTTCGTACCAACCAGTATGGTTTTCTCAAAAATAGGTCCATCCAAGACTGTTTGGCATGGGCATTGGAGTTCATACATCAAGGTCAACAGTCCAAACTACCAATGGTTTTGCTTAAGCTTGACTTTGAGAAAGCTTTTGATATGATAGAGGATGACACAATCTTGAAAATTCTTAAAGTTAGAGGATTTGGGAATAGATGGATCAAGTGGATCCAAATGATTTCCAGCTCAGGGTATTCATCTGTGATGCTAAATGGGGTGCGTGGTAAGCAATTTCATTGTAAAAGGTGAGTAAGACAAGGAGATCCTCTTTCCCCACTTATCTTTGTGTTTACTGTTGATTTTCCTTAAACAATATTGAATAAAGCAATGGTGGCTGGACTCATTCAACACCCACTCCCCTCAACTCAAACTTAGATTTTTGTGATCCAATATGCAAATGATACTATCCTAATTATGACCGCTTGTCCAAGACAATTGCAACAAGTGGATAACCTTCTAAAACACTTTGCTGCTCACACTGGTTCAAATATAAATTTCCACAAGTCAATCATGATACCCATCAATGTGGAGGATGCTTTATCCAATCAGCTACTCAGCACTCTAGGCTGGAAAGAAGGAAATTTTCCATTCACTTAGCTAGGGCTCTCCTTAAGTGCCAACAGATTAAAAGTTGAGGATTTCACCCCCATTTGTCAAAAAATTGAATGGAGGCTTTCTAGATGTTCAACCATGCTCTCATATGATGGAAGATTGCTTTTGATAAAACCAGTTTCCTACGCACTACCAATATTCTTTATGAGCACATTAGCACTGCCGGCCTTAGTAATTACTGAGATTAACAAGTATCTGAGACCTTTTCTCTGGAGAAAGTGTGAACAAATAATTGCTGGGCCAACTCTGATTGCTTGGGACACGATCTGTAGACCCAAAGAACATGGGGGACTTGGATTTTTGGATGTTGCAACCCACAACAAAGCTTTACTAATGAAGAACATTCAAAAATTCTTCAACAAGCAACCTCTTCCCTGGGTAAAACTCATCTGGGAGAAGTTCTATTCAGAGTCTCTTCCTTGATTCAAGCTGGAAGGCTCTACTTGGTGGAGATGTGAGTTGAAATTGTTGCAAGAGTATAAACAACACTCGATTTGCAAGATGGGTAATGGGAGTTCAACATTGCTTTGGCATGACTGTTGGCTTGAACTGTTGGGGAACATAGTAATTTCAAAACAATTCCTACGATCACGCAACATCTATCTAGGAGAAGCATAGCAACGAGCGAGGAGAGTGTGTCCACGTACCCTCGTAGACCGAAAGCGGAAGTGTTTTATCAACGCGGTTGATGTAGTCGCACGTCTTCACGATCCGATCGATCCTAGCACCGAACGTACGGCACCTCCGTGTTCAGCACACGTTCAACTCGATGACGTCCCTCGTACTCTTGATCCAGTTGAGGCTGAAGGAGAGTTTCGTCAGCATGACGGTGGGGCGACGGTGATTGTCAATTTACCGGTGCATGGCTTCACCTAAGCACTACGACGATATGACCGATATGTGTAAATGTGGAGGAGGGGACCGCACACGGCTAAAAGATCAACTTGTGTGTTCTAGGGTGCCCCATCCCCACGTATATAAAGGAGGGAGGGAGGAGGAGGCTGGCTAGGGATGGCGCGCCCAAGGGGGGGGGGTCCTACTCCAACTAGGATTCGCCCCCCCCCCTGAGGGAGTCCTGGATTAGGGGGTATCCGGACAGCCGGACAGTGTACAACGTCCGGACTATTGAAGCGTGAAGATACAAGACTCAAGACTTCGCCCCGTGTCTGGATGGGACTCTCCTTTGCGTGGAAGACAAGTTTGGCGATCCGGATATTGTGGTTCCTTCCTTGTAACCGACTCCTTGTAAACCCTAGCCCTCTCCGGTGTCTATATAAACCGGAGAGGTTGGTCCTTAGAGGGCCGATCACAATTGCAATCATACCATCATAGACCATCATAGGCTAGCTCTTAGGGTTTAGCCTCTACGATCTCGTGGTAGATCTACTCTTGTACTACTCACATCTTCAATATTAATCAAGCAGGAAGTAGGGTTTTACCTCCATCGAGAGGGCCCGAACTTGGGTAAAAATCTGTGTCCCTTGCTTCCTGTTACCATCAGCCTTGACGCACAGATCGGGACCCCCTACCCGAGATCCGCCGGTTTTGACACCGACATTGGTGCTTTCATTGAGAGTTCCTCTATATCGTCACCGCAAAGCTCGATGGCTCCTTCAATCATCATCAACAACACGGTCCAGGGTGAGACTTTTCTCCCCGGACAGATCTTCGTGTTCGGCGGCTTCGCCTTGCGGGCCAATTTGCTTGGCCATCTGGAGCAGACCGGTAGCTGCGCCCCTGGCCATCAGATCAGGTTCGGAAACCTGAACTACACGACAGACATTCGCGGAGACTTGATCTTCGACGGATTCGAGCCTATGCCAGGAGCACCGGACAGTCACGACAGGCATGGCATAGACCTGCTATCGGACAACTCTGGGGATATCACCCCTGCAGTAGCCCCGGACTCAAATCCGGAGTAGGCTGCATTGCCCAAGGACGGAGGTATGGACCCCGCCCCTCAGGCCGTACCCTCACCTGCGGTGGAGCCGAACACAGGCCTCACTTCTGAGGAGGCCCGTGACTCCGGACCCCCAGACTCGTATCCGGTTGTAGGTTCCTGTCCGCGCACTCCCAAGCCAGTCGAGCCAGGTTGGGCTCCGGTAATGGAGTTCACCGCTGCGGACATCTTCCAGCACTCGCCCTTTGGCGACATGCTGAACTCATTAAAAACCCTCTCTTTAACAGAAAATTCCGGGCCGAACTATGTCCGGCTCGAGTGGGAAGCAGACGACGAAGAAAATCGTTACCCACCCACCACCAACTTCATAGCCACGGTTGATGATTTAACCGACGCGCTTGACCTCGACTCCAAAGGCATTGAGGGTATGGACGACGGTGCAGGAGAAGATTCAGAATCTATGGGGTGCCGGACTTCCGTCTCGTCATACGACATATACATGGTGGATACGCCCAAGGAGGACGACGGTGACAATCCGGAAGATAAAACCCCCGGGCAAAAGCCAAAGCGACGGCGCAGACGCCGTTCCAAGTCCAGCAACAGTAAAAATAGCTGTAAGAGCGCCAGAAGGATCGATACTCCGGTCAACCCCAAAGGCAACAATGACCATATGGAACCAGCAATGGAGCAGGACGAGCCAGGTCATGCCAAACACAGTTCGGAGCAGACGCTCGAGGACAATGATCCAGAGGGACAAGTTCAGCAAACCGGCCCAGGACAAGAAGACAGTCCGAACGATGATGCATTCATCATTCCGGTAGAACGCGTGGAATGAGATAACCTCCACAGAAAGCTTATGCCACAGCGAGAAGTCTGAAGAAGCAGAAGCAACGGCTTAAAGCTGCACAGGAAACGCTCAACTGCAGATGGAACAAAGTGCTAGACACTGAAGAAAGATATGGCGACGATCGCCATACAAAGAGCTACCCAAAATGCAAGCTACTGCCAGAATTCAACGACGAGGCCGTTCCACCAAAGAGTAACACGACCAGGAGGCCAGACGTACCACTTCATAACCGCAACAAAGCAGCTACCGACGCCACACACGATCTATGTGAGCACCTGGATAAGAAAGCTGGCGCAGCTAGGTCCATCTACAGATCTAAAGGACACACCCCGGCAAGGGACTATAGTCATCAAAACGATTATGTCAATCAAATACTGTCGGATTATGGGTTCCGGCAGACCCTAGAGGTTCAAACACTGGGGTGCGCGTGAAGATTTCACCCTCTACCTACCTGCTCCTCGACGCCTCGCTAGGATCTAAACTACGAAAGGAACAACACAAGAGACACAAGGGGTATACTAGTTCAGGCCACCATTGCGGTGTAATACCCTACTCCAGTGTGTGGTGTGGTGGATTGCCTCTTGGGCTGATGATGGTGAACAATACAAGGAAGAACAGCCTCGCGAGGGCTTGTTCTTGGCCGGGGGGATGAACTTCTAGGAGGAGTTCAGTTGCCCTTCTCTCTTGCTATGATGCTACTTGATTCTTGCTCCTTGATTCTCGATGCCCCTATCCTGGGGGTGGCTAGTCCTATTTATAGGCAAAGGCCCTGGGCCTCCGCCCAAATATTGAGCGGGAAGGACGCCAACAATTGGCCATTTTGAAGGGGAACATCTGGTACACTTATCCCGACTAAAGTTGGTCTTCGCTTTGTCAAAGGCTCTGTAGTGGCCTGCTTGGGCTCCACAATGACTTCCTCCCTGCCGTTGGGCGGGTCTTGGTCTTGTTGCACCGAAATGGATGCCTTTGCGTGATGCTCTCACTGCGCTTGCTCCTTTGCACCAAAGAGGAAAGGAGGACATCACTGGGCTGGCACCCTTTGGCGCCCTTGGTCGTCATGGCTTGCGTCATGGGCACCTCGTGAGGTACCCGCCTTGATCTCTCCGCCTCCTCGTGAGCCAGCCTGATGAGGCCGTGCACGAGAAGCTCCTTGTCGTCCGCCCAGCAGGCTTGCCCCTCGCGAGGGTCTTGAGCTTGTGTTGATGAAGATGGGCGTCTTGGGCCCCTTGAGCCACGCCAGCAGCCACAGGCGAGCAGGCTAGGGACCCCCGTTCCCAGAACGCCGACAGTAGCCCCCGAGCCCAAGGCGCGCCCAGACTTGGCCGAGCAGAGAGGCGAGAGGGCAAGTGTGAAGCGCCGCGGGCCCTAACAGCCTGCAGCCTTGGGCGCCGCGTGGCGGTTGATTGGACGTGGGCGTCTCCACTCCCACATGACGCCTTGACAACTGCACGAATTGACAAATCCCTGCATGCAAAGCGGGTCATTATTACCTTCGATCGTGGAGGTCGGCGGTTGGCCTCCTCTGGCTTTAAGTACGGCACGACGCGTGCCCTTCCAGTCTATCTCTTCTTGCTTCTCCTACTTCCCGGTCCTTGCTCTGTCTTGCTGCAATGGCTCCGATCCGCCGGTTCTCTGCGACAGAGAAGGGAAAGGCTCCCCGAGAGGATCCTGACCCGCTTCCGCCGAAGAAACGGGTAGCCCTCTGCCATCGGGGTGAGGGCGCCCGCCAGGAAGTGTCGAGGCCCTGGTGCAAGCGGCCACCACCCGGGTTCCCGCTTCCCTTGTGCGCCCACATCGAGGGCTCTGAAGGAGTCAATGCCGAACGCCACGGGCGGCGACGCCATCGGCGCCGGCGGGTCACAAAGGTGTGCGTCTTTTCCCCTGGAGTTCACGCCGAGGGTTCCTCCCGAGAGTTCGTGCTTCACGCCGCCATGCCGCCTCAGTCTTGGATTCGCCTTCCTCCTTTCTTCGCCTCCGTCATCCCGCAGGGGGAACTCCTGGGGCTCTGGCTGCAGCACACCGGCTGCAGCACCCTCGCGACCGGGGCAAAGGTCGCGGTCGTTGCCCCGGGCGAGGTCTTCATGACTCGAGGCTGGGGCAAGATCGCCCGGGTCTGCAGGACAAGGGGCGCCCTCGCGATCCACCTGGAGTACGACGGTGCTTCGATGATGTTCTTCAAGGTCTTCGATGCGGAGGGTCACCGGCTGGAGTGCTGCCCCGGGAGAGGTGGTCGGGACCCCACTACGGCGAGGCCGAGGCCAGCTAACCGCTCCCTTGGCAGCTCCTCAGGCGGTGGAGGCGCCGGAGGATCCAGCGACTCCGCCGAGCTCTTCGCGACTCCGGAGACGAGCGACGACAGCTACGAGCCCCCGAGCCTGCACCGCTCCCGGAGCAGGGAGGGCTCGTCAGGCCGTCGCTGCCTCTGATCTAGATGGGGTTGGCGCCGGTACCGTACGGCCCACTATTGATGATGGCGTCTTTTGCAGGGGCGCGTGTAGTTAGAGTCCTTTAGGATCTGTTGCCTACGAGGAATCAAAAACGCACCCCATGGGGGCTTTTAAGGTGCTTGCGGGCCTATCTGTTAATACAATCCTTGCCATGGAGTAGTGCGAGTTGCTCATTCCGTCTTAGCTCAGTTCTTCCTTTCGAACCTCGCGAGGGCTTGGTGCTCTGCGCTGACAGGTCCCAGTCCCAAGGCGGCTTCAGCTGTCGCTGGTATGCCAGGTCGCGATGCCGTGGTCAAGGCTAGGAGGTGAGCGGCCCGAGGTCCGGTAAGAGCCCCTGAGTCGCGATGCTCAGGAGGTCCCCCTTGGCGCTCAAGCAGCCATCATCCGGTGAGAAAGGAGAGTGACATTGCTAACACAGGATTGCATTAGGTGCGGGGACGGTGCCATGGTAGCTCGGGCTTCCGGGTGGTGACTTATCTCAAGAATCAGGGACCGCTCCCTGGTGTGTCGCCGGGTCCATGCATCGGCAGGCGAGGGGTTGCTTGGCGAGGACCTCGCGTGCCTCTCCCCTCTCGCCTTCGCTCCCCTTTCTGCTCTACGTCCTCGGGTCCCGGCCCTCGAGCGAGTCTCAGCCGTCGCTGGTATGCCAGGTCGCGATGCTGTGGTCAAGGCCAGATGGTGAGGACTGGAGAGCCGGTAGGAGCCCTGAGTCGCGATGCTCAGGTACCCCCCCTTTAAAGTGCAAGCAGTTTGCGTGGACGAGAATGAAGAAGACACCGTGAGGGCCTCGCCTGACGCTGCTCCTTGAAGAGATCCTGCAGGCTCATCACAGAAAGAACGAGTTCGCCATGACAATCGACAGCCAGCCGTTGGTTGCTCTGGAGAGGTGGTGAGGCACTGAGGGCTCGACGAGGTGGCGCTATGCGGGGCTGCCACGGCCAGAGCTCAGCCATTCTGGTTTGTCGGCGTTGCAGGGACGGACCCATGCGCAAGCGTCGTGCCGTTTGGGAGCAGCTCCATCAGTTGGTGTCAGTTGAGCGGGCAACTAGGTCAAGCATGTTAATCGCGGAGAAGTGAATTCATTCAAATAGATGCTGGGAAGGAGGACATCGCTGGGTCTGGCCCGAGCGACTTGGGGATGATGCAGCCCGAGGGGCGCCCCCAACAAAGTAGGCTAGGAACATGAAATAAAGGGGATACACGCCGCAGGGACGGACTCACGCGGCCTGGGAATAACGCAGCCCTGGGGGGGTGCTCCCAGCTGGAAATGAAACTTGAAAGATGTCACCTGATGATGTTGAAGACAAAGGGGTGTTGGTGTAGCAGACTCGGTGGGCTGCGGGAGCCGATCCTCACGAGCCCCCAGGCCTTGGGGCCTCGGGAGGCTCCGGAGGCGCTGGTGGCTCCTCGCGGACCATCTCCATCTCCGCCAAGGCTGCAGAATGCCTGACCTCATGAGCCTCCAGGATGTCCCTCATGAGGCGCTGGTACGCGGCAGCCGCGTTCGGCAAGCCATAAGGCATGCGAACGTAGCTGTGGGGTGGACCTTCGCAGCGCCCCACTTGCAAGGGCCAGAGGCGCTCCTGAGAGGCAGCTCGGTTGAGCCCTAGTATGTCCATGCAGCGGGTAAGCGGCGGCTGCCTCTCATGACTCTTGACTCCTGTAGCTCCTGAATGGCCTTGCTGGCGAACTCCTGAGGGTTTGGCTCTCCTTGCCTTGCTCCTTGAGGGAAACGTGCTTCGAAACACGCCTCCAAGTGGTGCCCAAGCGCCTCCCTCGTGACCTTGGCGAGGTCGGCGGCCCTCCAGGGGAGAGCCCCCGAGCCCAGCCTGAGGAGGGCACCGGACGCATTTCCCTATGCGATGGAAGGAGGTTCCCCCTGGGCAGGCGTGGGCTCTGAGGGGCCTGTCTCCTGAGGGGCCGGGCCGGACGATGTCTTCTTCTTCTTGGGGGCGGTCTCGGGAAGCCTCCTGCTTCCGCGATCCGGGTCTTCCAGTGATGCGGCCTGAAAGGCTCGTTCCAGGGAGCACACCGCGTCTTTCTCTTCGCATGGCACCGTGATGACTCCGCCATTTCCTGGCATCTTGAGGACGTTGTAGCCGTGGTGGGTTACGGCCATGAACTTGGCCAGCAATGGGTACCCGAGGATGGCGTTGTACGGCAAGCGAATGTGGGCGACATCGTAGTCGATGAGCTTGGTGCGGTAGTTGTCGCGCGCCCCGGAGAAAGGCTTGGTTGGCTGAAGCTGATTGTAGGGCACTTGGAGATTGTTGAATGTTTCCACGGACAGGACGTTGAGCCCTGCCTCGCCATCGATGAGTGTCCTGGTGACTAGCACGTTGCTGATGATTGGGGAACAAAGCATTGGGAGGACTCCGGCTGTGGCCGCGCACTTGAGATGATCCGCTGAGCTGAACGTGATGGTGCACGCCGACCACCTGAGGGGGTGCGTGGCCTCGAGCTTGGGGAGGACTGCATTTACCTCGTGGGCGAACTGCTTGAAGATGCGTTGAGAGGCTGGGGCTTGAGCTCCGCCCAGATCTGAGCGATCGCGTGGCTCTGAAGCCCCCCCCCTCATCCCGATGACGGTCCTCATTTCTCCTTAGCTCTGGCGGCAGCGGAGGGAGGCTGCGTTGCCTTGTGGGCGATCCTCGCGAGGCTGACCCCTCTAGTCTCCCTCGCGAGGCGGGTCCTGCCAGCGATCCTCGCGAGGTTGGTCGCGCCACCCTTGGCGAGGGCCGCGGTCTTCCCAGCGTCCTACGTTCCTTCCTCCTCCTCGACCGTAGCCCCGGTTGCTGTGGTCGGGACGTCGGCCGATCCTTCCTTCACGCACGGCTCTGAGCTCTTAGCATTCATTGGTGTTGTGGGTGTGGAGGTCGTGGTACACGTAGTACCGACTGCCCTTGGAAGGTTCGGGCTGATCTCTTCCCTGCTTGGTGTCTGGTTCTGCCGCGAGCACGGCAGCCCCCTTGTGCTTCACATCCTTGGCCTTGGGTGACGAAGAGCATGGTCCTGCGGGTCCCATGCGCTGCAGCTGGGAGCAGCGCGGGGTCTTGACGAGCTGGGGCAGGAGCGTGGTCGCGACGAGCCGGAGTAGGGAGCGCTCGGGCAGCTTCTCGCGGGCGAGGGAATTCTTGGAAGCTCTGCTCCTGCCGTGCTGGCGCCTGACGGAGCGGGTTCCGCCCAGGGGCCATGCGCCTTGGGGCCAGGGTGCCTTCTTGAGGAGGAGGCGGCTGAGGCGCCCCTGGAGCTTCGTCGCCCGCGCAGGGCGGGGTGCGGTGCAGCGGGACGGACAGCGCAGGAGAGCCCCCTGCGGCACGGATGAGCTCGACGACGCGGTCGAGCCATTCTTCGTAGACATCGTCAACGGGACGGTAGCGCAGGAGCTCGTTTGCCGCGATGAGCGCAGCTCGAGCCTCCATAGGCGCGCAGAATGCGCGAGACGAAGAACCAGCTGGGGTGAGCGAGGGGGTGGCAGTGTGGCCGTCTTGCCTCACGGAGGGATGCTGGGACGATGCTTGCTGCTCATTCCCCACCGGGCCGGTGGCGGCGTTGACGGCAGGTGACGGGGAACGACGAGGGCGCCCGCTGACGGGAACCGTCTGGGCGACACAGGAAGCGAGGGCGGCTCGGCGCTCGGCGCTGGCCCGACGAGCATCCGACATGGATGCGATGGTCGGAAAGGAACAGGGCGACAGAACACGAATTCCGGCGCACCCCTACCTGGCGCGCCAAATGTCAGATTACGGGTTCCGGCAGACCCTAGAGGTTCGAACACTGGGGTGCGCACGGATATTTCGCCCTCTACCTACTTGCTCCTTGCCGCCTCGCTAGGATCTAAACTACGAAAGGAACAACACAAGAGACACAAGGTTTATACTGGTTCAGGCCACCATTGCGGTGTAATACCCTACTCCAGTGTGTGGTGTGGTGGATTGCCTCTTGGGCTGATGATGGTGAACAATACAAGGAAGAACAGCCTCGCGAGGGCTTGTTCTTGGCCGGGGGGATGAACTGCTAGGAGGAGTTCAGTTGCCCTTCTCTCTTGCTATGATGATACTTGATTCTAGCTCCTTGATTCTCGATGCCCCTACCCTGGGGGTGGCTAGTCCTATTTATAGGCAAAGGCCCTGGGCCTCCTCCCAAATATTGAGCGGGAAGGGCGCCAACAATTGGCCATTTTGAAGGGGAACATCTGGTACACTTATCCTGACTAAAGTTGGTCTTCGCCTGTCAAAGGCTCTGGTAGTGACGCCTGCTTGGGCTCCACAATGACTTCCTCCCTGCCGTTGGGCGGGTCTTGGTCTTGTTGCACCGAAATGGATGCCTTTGCTTGATGCTCTCGTCTGTGCTTGCTCTCTTTGCACCAAAGAGGAAAGGAGGACATCTTGGCTGGCTGGCACCCTTTGGCGCCCTTAGTCGTCATGGCTTGCGTCATGGGCACCTCGTGAGGTACCCGCCTTGATCTCTCCGCCTCCTCGTGAGCCAGCCTGATGAGGCCGTGCTCGAGAAGCTCCTTGTCGTCCGCCCAGAGGCTTGGCCCCTCGAGGGTCTTGAGCTTGTGTTGATGAAGATGGGCCATCTTGGGCCCCTTTGAGCCACGCCGTGAAATACAGCGAGCAAGTCTGGGGACCCCCGTTCCTAGAACGCCAACAAATACCAGTTTGGAATAAACACCGGACACAACAACAGCCGACGGCATGCCATAGCACGTCCAGATATAGAGGGGCTGCTCACCCCCTGTGCTTTACCGAAGAGGTACTGGACCATGAGTTCCCACAGGGCTTTAAACCTGTGAACATAGAGGCATACGACGGAACGACAGACCCAGGGGTCTGGATCGAGGACTTTATCCTACATATACATATGGCTCGTGGGGATGACCTCCACGCCATCAAATACCTTCCCCTCAAACTAAAGGGACACGCTAGACACTGGTTGAAAAGCCTCCCCGAAAATTCAATTGGGAGTTGGGAGGAACTCGAGGACGCTTTGAGGGCGAATTTTCAAGGGACTTATGTCCGGCCTCCAGATGCTGACGATTTAAGTCACATAATCCAACAGCCCGGAGAGTCCGCCCGCAAGCTTTGGAATAGATTCCTCACTAAAAAGAATCAAATTGTCGATTGTCCAGATGCCGAAGCCTTAGCGGCATTCAAACACAACATCCGCGACGAGTGGCTCGCCAGACACCTCGGCCAAGAAAAGCCAAGGACAATGGCAGCCCTAACAAGCCTTATGACCCGCTTTTGCGCGGGTGAAGATAGCTGGCTAGCCCGTAAAGGCACCAGCGACCCCAGCACATCCGAAATAAGAGATGGCAACGGGAGGCCATGTCGTAATAAAAATAAACGCCTAAACAAGGAATAGAGCCCGGACAACACAACGGTTAATGCCGGATTCAGGGGCTCTCGGCCTGATCAGCAAAAGAAGCCATTTAAAGGCAGCAAAGAGGGACCGTCCGGTCTGAACAAAGTCCTGGACAGACTGTGCCAAATTCATGGCACCCGGGACAAACCTGCGAACCACACGCACAGAGAGTGCTGGGTCTTCAAGCAGGCCAGCAAATTAAATGCCGAACACAAGGGAAGGGAAACACCAAGTGAAGACGAGGATGAACCTCGCCAGCCGAACACTGGGGACAGAAAAAATTCCTGCTAGAGGTTAAAACAGTGAACATGACCCACGCGACTTGTACATCCATGAGAAGGCACGAACGCGCGCATAGAGGTGCGCGCTACATAGAGCCCATCATACCTACACCTAACTACTGGATGTCTTATCTGATCACCTTCTACCGCTCGGACGGCCGAACTGGTATTTGGCGCGAAGGATCAGAGGCCTTGGTGCTCGACCCAATAATCAACGGATACCATCTCACCCACGTCCTCATGGACGGCGGCAGCAGTCTCAATCTAATATATGAGGACACGGCCTGCAGGATGGGGATAGACCCATCCAGAATTAGTCAATGCAACACTACCTTTGAAGGGGTGATACCAGGCGTTGAAGCCTACAGCAGGGGCTCCGTCATACTGGAGGTAACATTCGGCTCTCCAGGCAACTCCAGAAGCAAAGAACTACTCTTCATCATCGCACCCTTCCAAAGCGACTATCACGCATTGCTTGGAAGAACGGTGTCGGTGTCAAAACCGGGGGATCTCGGGTAGGGGGTCCCGAACTGTGCGTCTAGGCGGATGGTAACAGGAGACGAGGGACACGATGTTTTACCCAGGTTCGGGCCCTCTCGATGGAGGTAAAACCCTACGTCCTGCTTAATTAATATTGATGATATGGGTAGTACTGAAGGAAATATGCCCTAGAGGCAATAATAAAGTTATTATTTATTTCCTTATTTCATGATAAATGTTTATCATTCATGCTAGAATTGTATTAACCGGAAACATGATACATGTGTGAATGCATAGACAAACAATATGTCACTAGTATGCCTCTACTAGACTAGCTTGTTAATCAAAGATGGTTATGTTTCCTAACCATGAACAAAGAGTTGTTATTTGATTAACAAGGTCACATCATTAGTAGAATGATCTGATTGACATGACCCATTCCATTAGCTTAGCACACGATCGTTTAGTATGTTGCTATTGCTTTTATCCATGACTTATACATGTTCCTGTAACTATGAGATTATGCAACTCCCGTTTACCGGAGGAACACTTTGGGTGCTACCAAAAATCACAACGTAACTGGGTGATTATAAAGGAGTACTACAGGTGTCTCCAAAGGCAGATGTTGGGTTGGCGTATTTTGAGATTAGGTTTTGTCACTCCGATTGTCGGAGAGGTATCTCTGGGCCCTCTCGGTAATACACATCACTGAAGCCTTGCAAGCATTACAACTAATGAGTTAGCTGTGAGATGATGTATTACGAGCGAGTAAAGAGACTTGCCGTAGCGAGATTAAACTAGGTATTGGATACCGACGATCGAATCTCGGGCAAGTAACATACCGATGACAAAGGGAACAACGTATGTTGTTATGCGGTCGACCGATAAAGATCTTCGTAGAATATGTAGGAACCAATATGGGCATCCAGGTCCCGCTATTGGTTATTGACCGGAGACGTGTCTCGGTCATGTCTACATTGTTCTCGAACCGTAGGGTCCGCACGCTTAAGGTTTCGATGGCGGTTATATTATGAGTTTATGTATTTTGATGTACCAAGAAGTTGAGTCCGGATGTGATCACGGACATGACGAGGAGTCTTGAAATGGTCGAGACATAAAGATTGATATATTGGAAGCCTATATTTGGAGTTGAATGGTTCCGGGTGAAATCGGGATTTTATGGAACACCGGGGTTACTGGAACCCTCCCGGGGTTAATGGGCCTTAGTGGGCCATGAGGGAAAGGAAGAGGGCCGGCCGGGGCAGGCGCGTGCCCTCCCCCTAGTCCGAATAGGACAGGAGGGGGCGCGCCCCTTCCCTCTTTCCTCCCCCAATCCTACTCCAACTAGGAAAGGGGAGTCCTACTCGGTGGGAGTAGGACTCCTCCCAGCGCCTCCTTGGGCGGCCGCACCTCCCCTTGCTCCTTTATATACGGGGTAGGGGGCACCCTAGGACACACAAGTTTGATCTACGGATCGTTCCTTAGCCGTGTGCGGTGCCCCTTCCACCATATTCCACCTCGGTCATATCGTCATGAAGCTTAGGCGAAGCTCTGCGCGATAGAACATCAAGATCGTCACCACGCCGTCTTGTGACGAACTCTCCCTCGACACTCGGCTGGATCGAGTCGAGGGACGTCATCGAGCTGTCGTGTGTCAAGAACTCGGGCGCGCCGAATAACGGCGCCGGATCGGTCGGATCGCGAGGAGAGCGTCGACTACTTCCTCTACGTTGTGATCGCTTCGCCGGTCTCTCACGAGCGTACGACAACACTCTCCCCTCTCGTTGCTATGCATCACCATGATCTTGCGTGTGCGTGGGAAATTTTTGAAATTACTCGTTCCCCAACAGTGGCATCCGAGCCTAGGTTTTATGGTTTGATGTTTTGCAGAGTAGAACACAAGTGAGTTGTGGGCGATACAAGTCATACTACCTACCAGCATGTCATACTTTGGTTCAGCGGTATTGTGAGATGAAGCGGCCCGGACCGACATTACAGCGTGCGCTTACGCGAGACTGGTTTCACCGCTTCGAGCACTAGTTGCTTAAAGGTGACCGGTGGGTGTCTGTCTCTCTCACTTTAGTTGAACTGAGTGTGGCTCGCCCGTCCTTGAGAAGGTTAAAACGGAGTCTATTTGACGAAGTATCGTTGTGGTTTTGATGCGTGGGTGAGATTGGTTCTTGCTTAAGCCCGTAGCAGCCACGTAAAATTTGCAACAACAAAGTAGAGGACGTCTAACTTGTTTTTGCAGGGCATGTTGTGATGTGATATGGTCAAGACGTGATGCTATATTTTATTGTATGAGATGATCATGTTTTGTAACGAAGTTATCGGCAATCGGCAGGAGCCATATGGTTGTCGCTTTATTGTATGAAATGCAATCGCCTGTAATGCTTTACTTTATCACTAAGCGGTAGCGATAGTCGTAGAAGCATAAAATTGGCGAGGCGACAACGATGCTACGATGGAGATCAAGGTGTCGCGCGGTGATGATGGTGATCATGATGGTGCTGCGAGATGGAGATCACGAAGCACAAGATGATGATGACCATATCATATCACTTATATTGATTTGCATGTGATGTTTATCTTTTATGCATCTTATCTTGCTTTGATTGACGGTAGCATTATAAGATGATCTCTCACTAAATTATCAAGAAGTGTTCTCCCGAGTATGCACCGTTGCCAAAGTTAAATCGTGCCCGGACACCACGTGATGATCGGGTGTGATAAGCTCTCGTCCATCTACAACGGGTGCAAGCCAGTTTTGCACACGCAAATACTCGGGTTATACTTGACGAGCCTAGCATATGCAGATATGGCCTCGGAACACGGAGACCGAAAGGTCGGCGTGAATCATATAGTAGATATGATCAACATAAGATGTTCACCATTGAAAACTACTCCATTTCACGTGATGATCGGTTATGGTTTAGTTGATTTGGATCACGTGATCACTTAGATGACTAGAGGATGTCTGTCTAAGTGGGAGTTCTTAAGTAATATGATTAATTGAACTTAAATTTATCATGAACTTAGTACTGATAGTATCTTGCTTGTCTATGTTGATTGTAGATAGATGGCTCGTCTTTGTTGTTCCGTTGAATTTTAATGCGTTCCTTGAGAAAGCAAAGTTGAAAGATGATGGTAGCAATTACGCGGATCGGGTCCGTAACTCGAGGATTATCCTCATTGCTGCACGAAAGAGTTACGTCTGGATGCACCGCTAGGTGCCAGACTCTTCTTGAGAGCAACACCGGATGTTATGAGCGTCTGGCGAGCAAAGCGATGACTACTCTATAGTTCAATGTGCCATGCTTTACGGCTTAGAACCGGGACTTCAACGACATTTTGAGCGTCATGGAGCATATGAGATGTTCGAGAGTTGAAGTTGATATTCAACAGAATGCCCGGATTGAGAGATATGAAGTCTCCAATAAGTTCTATAGCTGCAAGATGGAGGAGAATAGTTACATCGGTGAGCACATACTCAAAATGTCCGGGTATTACAATCACTTGACTCAACTGGGAGTTAATCTTCCGGATGATTGTGTCATTGATGTAATTCTTCAATCACGCCACCAAGCTACAAAGGCTTCAGATGAACTATAATATGCAAGGGTTAGTAAAGACTATACAGAGCTCTTCGCAATGCTAAAGGCTGCGGAGGTAGAAATCAAGAAGGAGCATCAAGTGTTGATGGTCAATAAGACCACTAGTTTCAAGAAGAAAGGCAAAGGGAAGAAGAAGGGAACTTCAAGAAGAACAGCAAGCAAGTTGTCGCTCAGAGAAGAAACCCAAGTCTGGACCTAAGCACTGGCCGAGTGCTTCTCTGCAAGCGGTAGTCCTTTGAAGCGGAACTGCCCCAAGTATTTGGCGGATAAGAAGGATGGCAAGGTGAACAAAGGTATATGTGATATACATGTTATTGATGTGTACCTTACTAGAGCTCGCAGAGCACTGGGTATTTGATCTTGGTTACATTGCTAATATTTGCAACTCGAAGCAGGACTACGGATTAGCGAACACCGCAAAGGGCGAGGTGACGATCGCGCGTGGGAAATGGTTCCAAAGTCGATGTGATCGCGATCGACACGCTACCTCTACATCTACCTTGGGATTAGTTTTAGACCTAAATAATTGTTATTTGGTGCTGCGTTGAGCATGAACATTATATCTGGATCTTGTTTGATGCAAGACGGTTATTCATTTAAATCGAGAGAATAATGGTTGTTCTATTTATATGAGTAATATCTTTTATGGTCATGCACCCTTGAAGAGTGGTCTATTTTGATGAATCTCGATAGTAGTGATACACATATTCATAATGTTGAAACCAAAAGATGCGAGTTGATAATGATAGTGCAACTTATTTGTGGCACCGCCGTTTAGGTCATATCGGTGTAAAGCGCATGAAGAAACTCCATCTTGATGGACTTTTGGAGTCACTTGATTATGAATCACTTGGCACTTAAGAACCGTGCCTCATGGGCAAGATGACTAAAACCCGTTCTCGGTACTATGGAGAGAGCAACAGATTTGTTGGAAATCATACATACGATGTATGTGGTCCGATGAATATTGAGGCTCGTGGCGGATATCGTTATTTTCTCACCTTCACAAATGATTTAAGCGAGATATGGGTATATCTACTTAATGAAACATAAGTCTGAAACATTTGAAAAGTTCAAAGAAATTGAGTGAAGTTGAAAATCATCGTAATAAGAAAATTAAGTTTCTACGATCGATCGTGGAGGTGAATATTTGAGTTCTGAGTTTGGTCTACATTTGAAACAATGCGGAATAGTTTAGCAACTCACGCCACCCGAACACCACAGCGTAATGGTGTGTCGAGCGTCGTGTCGTACTTTACTAGATATGGTGCGATCTATGATGTCTCTTCTGATTTACCGCTATCGTTTTGGGGTTATGCTCTAGAGGCGACCGCATTCACCTGAATAGAACCCGTCGAAATCCGTTGAGGCGACACCTTATGAACTATGGTTTAGCAAGAAACCAAAGTTTTGTTTCTTAAAGTTTGGGGATGCGATGCTTATGTGAAAAAGCTTCAACCTGATAAGCTCGAACCCAAATCGAGAAATGTGTCTTCATAGGATACCCAAAGGAGGCAGTTGGGTACACCTTCTATCACAGATCCGAAGGCAAGACATTTGTTGCTAAGAATGGATCCTTTCTAGAGAAGGAGTTTCTCTCGAAAGAAGTGAGTGGGAGGAAAGTAGAACTTGATGAGGTAATTGTACCTTCTCCCTTACTTGAAAGTAGTTTGTCGCAGAAACCGTTTACGAGACATCTACACCAAGTAGTGAGGAAGTTGATGATGTTGATCATGAAACTTGGATCAAGTTACTCTGAACTCGTAGATCAACGAGTAAGATCCGCACTGAGTGATGCGGTAATCCTGCTCGGAAATCATGCTACTAGATCATGATGAACCTCGAACTATGAAGAAGCGATGGTGAGCCCAGATTCCGCAAAATGGCTTGAAGCCATGAAATCGAGATGGGATCCATGTATGAAAACAAAGTATGGACTTTGGTTGACTTGCCCGAGGGTAGGCAAGCAATAGAAAACAAGTGGATCTTCAAGAAGAAGACGACGGCTGACGGTAATATTCTTGTCTACAAAGCTCGACTTGTTGCAAAGGGTTTCGACAAGTTCAAGGAGTTGACTACGATGAGACCTTCTCACCCGTAGCGATGCTTAAGTCTGTCCGAATCATGTTAGCGATTGCGCATTTTATGATTATGAAATTTGGCAAATGGATGTAAAGACTGCATTCTGAATGGATTTACGGAAGAAGAGTTGTATATGATGCAACGGAAGGTTTTATCGATTCAAAGGAGCTAACAAAGTGTGCAAGCTCTAGCGATCCATTTATGGACTGGTGCAAGCATCTCGGAGTTGGAATAAGCGCTTTGATAGTGTGATCAAAGCATTTGGGTTCATCTGAGACTTTTGGAGAAGCTTTGTATTTACAAGAAAGTGAGTGGGAGCTCAGAGCATTTCGATATTATATGTAGATGACATATTGCTGATCGGAAATGATATAGAATTCTGGATAGCATAAAGGGATACTTGAATAAGAGTTTTTCAATGAAAGACCTCGGTGAAGCTGCTTACATATTGGGCATTAAGATCTATAGAGATAGATCAAGACGCTTAATTGGACTTTCACAAAGCACATACCTTGACAAAATTTTGAAGAAGTTCAAAATGGATCAAGCAAAGAAAGGGTTCTTGCACGTGTTACAAGGTGTGAAGTTGAGTAAGACTCAATGCCCGACCACTGCAGAAGATAGAGAGAAAATGAAAGATGTTCCCTATGCTTCAGCCATAGGCTCTATCATGTATGCAATGATGTGTACCAGACCTGATGTGTGCCTTGCTATAAGTTTAGCTGGGAGGTACCAAAGTAATCCAGGAGTGGATCACTGGACAGCGGTCAAGAACATCCTGAAATACCTGAAAAGGACTAAGGATATGTTTCTTGTATATGGAGGTGACAAAGAGCTCATCGTCAACGGTTACGTTGATGCAAGCTTTGACACTGATCCGGACGATTCTAAATCTCTTTCTAAATCGTCATCGTCAACGGTTATCGCAGACCGGATACGTATTTACACTAAACGGAGGAGCTGTCAGTTGGTGCAGTTCTAAACAAAGCGTCGTAGCGGGATCTACATGTGAAGCGGAGTACATAGCAGCTTCGGAAGCAGCTAATGAAGGAGTCTGGATGAAGGAGTTCATATCCGATCTAGGTGTCATACCTAGTGCATCGGGTCCAATGAAAATCTTCTGTGACAATACTGGAGCAATTGCCTTAGCGAAGGAATCCAGATTTCACAAGAGGACCAAGCACATCAAAAGACGCTTCAATTCCATCCGGGATTTAGTCCAGGTGGGAGACATAGAGATTTGCAAGATACATACGGATCTGAATGTAGCAGACCCGTTGACTAAGCCTCTTCCACGAGCAAAACATGATCAACACCAAAACTCCATGGGTGTTAGAATCATTACTATGTAATCTAGATTATTGACTCTAGTGCAAGTGGGAGACTGAAGGAAATATGCCCTAGAGGCAATAATAAAGTTATTATTTATTTCCTTATTTCATGATAAATGTTTATCATTCATGCTAGAATTGTATTAACCGGAAACATGATACATGTGTGAATGCATAGACAAACAATATGTCACTAGTATGCCTCTACTAGACTAGCTTGTTAATCAAAGATGGTTATGTTTCCTAACCATGAACAAAGAGTTGTTATTTGATTAACAAGGTCACATCATTAGTAGAATGATCGATTGACATGACCCATTCCATTAGCTTAGCACCACGATCGTTTAGTATGTTGCTATTGCTTTTATCCATGACTTATACATGTTCCCGTAACTATGAGATTATGCAACTCCGTTTACGGAGGAACACTTTGGGTGCTACCAAGCGTCTGGCAATGAATGGGTGATTATAAAGGAGTACTACAGGTGTCTCCAAAGGCGGATGTTGGGTTGGCGTATTTGAGATTAGGTTTTGTCACTCCGATTGTCGGAGAGGTATCTCTGGCCCTCTCGGTAATACACATCACTGAAGCCTTGCAAGCATTACAACTAATGAGTTAGCTGTGAGATGATGTATTACGAGCGAGTAAAGAGACTTGCGATAACGAGATTGAACTAGGTATTGGATACCGGCGATCGAATCTCGGGCAAGTAACATACCGATGACAAAGGGAACAACGTATGTTGTTATGCGGTCGACCGATAAAGATCTTCGTAGAATATGTAGGAACCAATATGGGCATCAGGTCCGCTATTGGTTATTGACCGGAGGCGTGTCTCGGTCATGTCTACATTGTTCTCGAACCGTAGGGTCCGCACGCTTAAGGTTTCGATGATAGTTATATTATGAGTTTATGTATTTTGATGTACCGAAGAAGTTGGTCCGGATGTGATCACGGACATGACGAGGAGTCTCGAAATGGTCGAGACATAAAGATTGATATATTGGAAGCCTATATTTGGAGTTGGAATGGTTCCGGTGAAATCGGATTTTACTTAGGAACAGGGGTTCTGGAACCCTCCCGGGGTTAATGGGCCTTAGTGGGCCATGAGGGAAAGGAAGAGGGCCGACCAGGGCAGGCGCGCCCCCTCCCCTAGTCCGAATAGGACAAGGAGGGCGGCGCCCCTTCCTCTTTCCTCCCCCAATCCTACTCCAACTAGGAAAGGGGGAGTCCTACTCGGTGGGAGTAGGACTCCTCCGCCGCCCTCCTTGGGCGGCCGCACCTCCCCTTGCTCCTTTATATCTGAGGCAGGGGGCACCCTAGGACACACAAGTTTGATCTACGGATCGTTCCTTAGCCGTGTGCGGTGCCCCTTCCACCATATTCCACCTCGGTCATATCGTCATGAAGCTTAAGCGAAGCTCTGTGCGATAGAACATCAAGATCGTCCTGCGCCGTCGTGCTTGTGGAACTCTCCCTCGACACTCGGCTGGATCGAGTCTGAGGGCGTCATCGAGCTGTCGTGTGTCAAGAACTTCGGGCGCCGAATATGGCGCGGGATCGGTCGGATCGCGAGGAGAGCGTCGACTACTTCCTCTACGTTGTGATCGCTTCCGCCGGTCTCGAGGGTACGTAGACAACACTCTCCCCTCTCGTTGCTATGCATCACCATGATCTTGCGTGTGCGTAGGAAATTTTTTGAAATTACTGCGTTCCCCAACAAGTACAAGAGTGGATCTACCACGAGATCAAGGAGGCTAAACCCTAAAGCTAGCCTATGGTATGATTGTTGTAATGTATGTTGTCCTACGGACTAAAGCCCTTCGGTTTATATAGACACCGGAGGAAGCTAGGGTTACACAGAGTCGGTTACAATGGTAGGAGATCTACATATCCGTATCGCCAAGCTTGCCTTCCACGCCAAGGAAAGTCCCATCCGGACACGGGACGGGGTCTTCAATCTTGTATCGTCGTAGTCTTGGAGTCCGGCGAATAATGATAGTCCGGCTGTCCGGACAACCCCTAGTCGAGACTCCTCGGTAGCCCCGAACCAGGCTTCAATGACGATAAGTCCGGCGCGCATAATGTTCGGCATTGCAAGGCGGGTTCCTCCCTTGAATAATCCAGAGAAGATCATGAACACCAGGATAGTGTCCGGCTCTGCAAAATAAATTCCACATTCCACCGTAGAGAGAATAAAATGTACACCAGTCCAATCTGCTGACGTATTATGCGGCGTGACATCACACCACTACCAAGCCTTTGTTTGAATCGTTTTTTACTATACCACCTCAGCACGTTTAGCGAAGCGGTTTCCTTGGCTCGTCTTGTCGAAGCAGAGATCGTGTTCCCCTTATTCCGGGATTCTCATCAATACGGATGTGGGTAACCCAACCGTGCCATTGATGGTGGCGCTTGGGAGATAAGCGAATTTTATCGGGCCGGTGGGGACGCATAGTTTTCGTCCGCCTATATATAAGGGATAAGGATTTACCCTCTCACCTACGCCCTCTTCCTCCTTTGCTTATCCATCTCCGCGTACTCAAGCTCCAACGCCCAAGCTCGCGCATCTCGCCCCGATCTTCTCCGAATATGTCCGGAGCGGGAGGCAAATGGTTGGCCTCCACCATTAAGGAGGACCACATCACCAAACTGCGCAGCGCCGGATACCTTTCCGCGATATCGCATGCATCGGCTGCCGACGAGGGCAGCTCATCCCCCACAGGCCCCATGAGAGGTCGTATTCCTTCCCCACTTCCTCCGCGGACTGGGCTTTCCACTGCCCCCATTCGTTCGGGGGGTCATGTTTTACTACGGCCTGGATTTCCATGATCTGGCACCGAACTTCATCCTCAACATCTCGGCATTTATCGTCGTGTGCGAGGCCTTCCTCTGCATCCGGCCCCACTTCGACCTGTGGCTCAAGACCTTCAACGTCAAGTCGAAGGTTGTGAAGGGCATGCAAGCGGAATGCGGAGGCGCTATGTTGGGTAAGTTGCCCAACGTCCTTTGGCTCGAAGGGGCCTTCGTGGACTCCGTCAAGGGGTGGCAATCGGGGTGGTTCTACATCACCGAGCTGCGCAATCCCACATGGGCAGCGGCCCCTGAGTTTAGATCTGGCGTCCCCACGCAGCTCACCTCCTAGAAAGAGAAGGGCTTGCAGTGGGGCAATCCGAAGGAGGTGACGGGACTCCGAGCCTGCATCCAGAAGCTGGTGAGCAATAAGCTCAGGCTCGTTGACGTGGTCCAAGTCATGCTAATCCGCCGGATTCTCCCATGCCAAGAACATGCATTCAATTTGTGGGAGTTCAATCCGGAACAGCACCAGGCGCTGAGCGGGCTCTTCGATACGACATACAAAGGCGCCTGGAGGGTGCTGTTTAAGGGCGCCGAAGCCCCCGTATCCGCGACGGAAGATCGCGGATTCCGCTCGCAGCATCCAGTTGACGAGGTAAGTGATTCAGCCCCGTTACGGGACACTTGTGGTAATTAAACCGATTCTAAGAGGGTTTCAATCTCTCTTTTCCTTTGACAGGATGGAGAAGGCCAAGCAGCTCATCAGCCCGGCTCCCATGCGAAAGACCCGAGAACGCCCGTTTAGCGAGGCTGCTTTGGTTCCGGCACCGCACGTGGTGCCGAGAAGAAGGCCAAGAAGGTGGCCGTGGGGACTCGAAAGAGTTCCCAATCGGCGTCCGACGACGGGCGGACTCCTCCCCGAGACGAGGAGGAGGAGGAGGACTCTCTCCGGAGGAGGAGAGAAGAAGAGGAAGGCTTCCCCAATAGGGGAGGCGAAGGGTCAGAGGGAGGACTATCCCCGGACAGTTCGCCAACAACACCGTTGGCGAGGATGAGTAACCTCCAAGGGCGAGCGTCCGCAAGATCGTAAAATATCCGGATCCTTGATGTGTAATTTCTTTAGGTGTCGCGTAGTGTCCTTCTAATGCCGCGTTACATCCATAGCCCGCCGATGATGATCTCCTCGCTTCATCGAAGCGGTCGTTAGCCCCGTCGGATGTGGATTCACTTCAACCGCCTCTACCCCCGCGCCAACGAGGGCGCCGAGGTGGGATCGAAGAAGGACCCATCGGAGGAGGCTCGGGCGCCGTCGAGCTGCCTCCGGACTTTGTGCGGACTCTACGCCGGAACCCGCATGGTTCGAGTCAGGCGGGCCCCCTTCGAAGAAGGGCAAGACCGTGAGACCGGCGACCTCCGTCCAACCGGCGCCCGGATAACTTGTTGGGCGCAAAAAGCGCTTCCATCGAGGAAGAACACCGCACTATCATGAGTGCGGTGATTCAAAAGGTTCGGCTTCGCCAAAAGCGGGCTGACCAAAGCTTCTGAGCAACCTTCTAACAGCTTTGAGGTAAGAAGTTAAAATTATGTAATGTAATACCGCATAGACAGTAGCCTGATGCTCGGTTCGGTGTTGGAAAAGAAAAGCGGATGAGGATCTAACAAGATATCTGTGAGGTTGCTTAAAATATGTCAATATGGGTTTGCGAGGCTGCTCTGCGACCTCTGCCGCACTATCGGCGGAGGTCGATGTGTTGAAAGAAGGATCTCGGCGGTCCAAGCAAGAGCTCGGCCATGCCAAGAAGCAGCTTGAGGACAAAGAAGGTGAGTCACACCACTTTGAATAGTTACCTTCTGAAAAGGATTTTGGTTGCAATGAAATTAACAAGGATAATATGGGTATTGGGGGCCACGAGCGAGGTGGCAGCCACGAAGGAGGCTGTGTCATGACGAGCAATCGCAGTCGGCCTTGACAGCGGGAAGAGCGAGAGAAGCAGGAGGCACGGGTGGCGGAATGCGGCAAGAGCTCCGGGCTCTCATGGAGAAGCATGAGAGTTTGGGCGTGACTCAAGACTTCGAGTCGAGCTTGCCTCGGCTCTCGAAAGTGCCAAAACGCCAAGGCGAGGCCCGTAAGGCCCTTCGGAGGTTGAAGATGTGAAGAAGATAGCGGCGGGTAAGGCATTTTTCATGCAAAGCAAGCATGTTAATTAAAATACGACACTTACCGCATTTGGAGCTCTCGAGGCGTTTGCGGATCTGCCGCATAGTCGTCGATGCCGCCGCATTCTATCGTGGCGAGGAGGGACCTCGATGGAGAAAGTCTTACGGTCTCGATCTGTTGAGGCGGACACCAGTGCCCCAAGCGACCAGGTGAAGCGGTGGTCGAACTCCTAAGGTAGCTAAGGAGGCCATGAAGGGCCTTATAGTCCGGTATGTGGCTGGACGAGCCATGCACAGGAGCTACTTTGGCCTCGTCGGCGGCTGGTGGATGCATGCCCACAGGTGGAGGTCGTCAAGCGCTCACTTTGTATTGAAGGTGCTCGTCGGGCCCTTGCCCGCACAAAGTTACATTAGGGCAAGTTGGATGCGAGAAGCTTCTCACGGACCCACCGCCACCGGGCAAGGAGTATCGCACGCTGAAATGTATTATAAAACTGTCTGAAGGGAGCCCGCGATATGCGGATGAGTGCCCCGAAATGTAATCTTTGAGTAAACTCGGTGTATTATCACATGCGCTGAAAACTGCGTTCATATGCGCCTTGAGCAATGCTTGTTTTAATTTAAAATATTACCTTCATTGGCCGTTTATAAAATCGAGAGATGGCAAGTCGTTGGCTTGACCTCCAGAGCCCACAGTCTTTGGGGTGTTAAGGATAACCTTGAGCACTCTTGTTCCCATTTTGGGTCCATCTAGGGAGGCGCTCAACACAACGAACAAGGCGACCGGACTTATAATGCTTGAACACTCTCCTTAGCCATAGAATTCTATAATTTTAAATTTGGTGAAGCCCCTGGTATTCGGAAGGCGAATCCGGGCGCTATCCACGCCTAAATCGGACATGGTCGAACTTACGCTCAAGTAGCGTGAGTCTTTAAGGACCCGAAGAAACCTCTCGAATAGCGACCAGTCTCTCGCCTTATCATGCCGGTCAGTTTTAGCTTTCTCCATTGAGGCGCTCGCCCGGCTCAACCAGGCATAATCGTGAGTGGTTCTCGGTGCCACCTTAGCCGACGAACGGAATGTAAGGCACCAAAACGTGGGAGCCGGGCAAACCCAACTATTGACCCAAGACATGATTCGAGCTGATTCATATAATGCTATAAGTTAGGGTGCCGCACTTATGAAAGTGTTCGGACTTATCACACCACAATGTGGGGAACATATGCCCTCGTGTATTAGGCCGTACCAAAATATCTGGTGCAAGATGTCATGTAATGAACATATATATATATATATATAAGGTAATGTAATTGCAATCGAAAAGTGCTGCATTATTTATTAAAGGAAATGCTGCTATGAGTGCGGATGATACAAATAGTCTTGATAAGCAAGGGATTTGGACTAAGTAAACATGTCCCCCTCGAGGGTGAGCTGCGGACTTGGTGTATATAATCAATTTAACGCTTCGTAATTGAGACCACACAGTGTTAGTCGCAGCCTTCTTTCGTCCCATTGTTGCATCACGAGTTGGCGGGTTCGCCCCGGACGAGGCCTCTGTTACGGAGTCTGTGTACACAAAGAATGAAAATAATAAATAATAAAAAGGTTGATGCGTAGGTGAGATTGGTTCTGCTTAAGCCCGTAGCAGCCACGTAAAATTTGCAACAAAGTAGAGGACGCCTAACTTGTTTTTTGCATGTTGTGATGTGATATGGTCAAGACGTGATGCTATATTTTATTGTATGAGATGATCATGTTTGTAACCGGTTATCGGCAATCGCGTGGAGCCATATGGTTGTCGCTTATTGTATGAAATGCAATCGCCCGTAATGCTTTACTTTATCACTAAGCGTAGCGATAGTCGAGAAGCATAAGATTGGCGAGACGACAACGATGCTACGATGGAGATCAAGGTGTCGCCACGGTGACGATGGTGATCATGATGGTGTGCAGAGATGGAGATCACGGCACAAGATGATGATGACCATATCATATCACTTATATTGATTTGCATGTGATGTTTATCTTTATGCATCTTATCTTGCTTTGATTGACGGTAGCATTATAAGATGATCTCTCACTAAATTATCAAGAAGTGTTCTCCCAGTATGCACCTGCAAAGTTCCGTGCCTGCATAACCACGGATGATCGGGTGATAAGCTCCACGTCCATCTACAACGGGTGCGCCAGTTTTGCCACGCAGAATACTCGGTTATACTTGACGAGCCTAGCATATGCAGATATGGCCTCGAACACGGAGACCAAAGGTCGAGCGTGAATCATATAGTAGATATGATCAACATAAGATGTTCACCATTGAAAACTACTCCATTTCACGTGATGATCGATGGTTTAGTTGATTTGGATCACGTGATCACTTAGATGACTAGAGGATGTCTGTCTAAGTGAGTTCTTAAGTAATATGATTAATTGAACTTAAATTTATCATGAACTTAGTACCGATAGTATCTTGCTTGTTCATGTTTGATTGTAGATAGATGGCTCGCGTTGTTCCGTTGAATTTTAATGCGCTCCTTGAGAAAGCAAAGTTGAAAGATGATGGTAGCAATTACACGGATCGGGTCCGAATCGAGGATTATCCTCATTGCTGATGTAAGAGTTACGCCCCGATGCACCGCTAGGTGCAGTGCTCAGCTGCAGAGCAACACCGTATAATGAACGTCTGGCGAGCAAAGCTGATGACTACTTATAGTTCGCAGCCATGCTTACGGCTTAGAACCGGGACTTCAACGACGTTTTGAACGTCATGGAGCATATGAGATGTTCCAGAGTTGAAGTTGATATTCCAAATGTAATGCCCGATTGAGAGATATGTCTCCAATAAGTTCTATAGCAAGATGGAGGAGAATAGTTCACAAGGAGCACATACTCAAAATGTCCGGTATTACAATCACTTGACTCAACTGGGAGTTAATCTTCCGGATGATTGTGTCATTGATGTAATTCTTCAATCACCGCCACCAAGCTACAAAGGCTTCAGATGAACTATAATATGCAAGGGTTAGTAAAGACTATACCGAGCTCTTTCGCAATGCTAAAGGTCATGGAGGTAGAAATCAAGAAGGAGCATCAAGTGTTGATGGTCAATAAGACCACTAGTTTCAAGAAGAAAGGCAAAGGAAGAAGAAGGAACTTCAAGAAGAAAAAGAAGCAAGTTGCGTCAGAGAAGAAACCCAAGTCTGACCTAAGCCTGAAACTGAGTGCTTCTACCGCATGACCGGTCATCGAAGCGGAACTGCCCCAAGTATTTGGCGGATAAGAAGGATGGCAAGGTGAACAAAGGTATATGTGATATACATGTTATTGATGTGTACCTTACTAGAGCTCGCAGTAGCACTGGTATTTGATAATCGGTTCTGTGCTAATATTTGCAACTCAAATGGACTACGGATTGCTTAACACCGCAAAGGACGAGGTGACGATGCGGGAAATGGTTCCAAAGTCGGTGATCGCGTCGGCACGCTACCTCTACATCTACCTTCGATTAGTTTTAGACCTAAATAATTGTTATTTGGCGCTCGCTGAGCATGAACATTATATCCGGATCTTGTTTGATGCAAGACGGTTATTCATTTAAATCGAGAATAATGGTTGTTCTATTTATATGAGTAATATCTTTATGGTCATGCACCCTTGAAGAGTGGTCTTTTTGATGAATCTCGATAGTAGTGATACATATTCATAATGTTGAAACCAAAAGATGCAGAGTTGATAATGATAGTGCAACTTATTTGTGGTAATCGCCGCTTAGGTCATATCGGTGTAAAGCGCATGAAGAAACTCCATACCGATGGACTTTTGGAGTCACTTGATTATGAATCACTTGGCACTTAAGTAACTGCGCCTCATGGGCAAGATGACTAAAACCCCGCTCTCCGGTACTATGGAGAGAGCAATGATTTGTTGGAAATCATACATATGTATGTATGTGGTCCGATGAATGTTGAGGCTCGTGGCGGATATCGTTATTTTCTCACCTTAAATGACAAGCGATATGGGTATATCTACTTAATGAAACATAAGTCCAAACATTTGAAAAGTTCAAAGAAATTGAGTGAAGTTGAAAATCATCGTAATAAGAAAATTAAGTTTCACGATCCGATCGTGGAGGTGAATATTTGAGTTACGAGTTTGTCTACATTTGAAACAATGCGGAATAGTTTCGCAACTCACGCCACCCGAACACCACAAGCGAATGGTGTGTCCAATCGTAATCGCACTTTACTAGATATGGTGCGATCTATGATGTCTCTATGCATTTACCATCGCTTTTGGAAGCGTCGACGATCAGACGATAATTATGTGAAAAAGTCAACCTGGCGCTCTAACCCAAATCGAGAAATGTGTCTTCATAGGATACCCAAAGGAGATATGGGTACACCTTCTATCACAGATCCAAGGCAAGACATTTGTTGTTAAGAATGGATCCTTTCTAGAAGGAGCTCTCGAAAGAAGTGAGGGAGGAAAGTAGAACTTGATGAGGTAATTGTACTTCTCCTTACTTGAAAGTAGTTTGTCTAAACCGGTTCGAGACATCTACACCAAGTAGTGAGGAAGATGATGTTGATCATGAAACTTCATCAAGTTACTACAACCTCGTAGATCAACCAGAGTAAGATCCGCACCAGAGTGGTACGGTAATCCTGCTCGAAATCATGCTACTAGATCATGATGAACCCACGAACTATGAAGAAGCGATGGTGAGCCCAGATTCCGCAAAATGGCTTGAGGCCATGAAACTGAGATGGGATCCATGTATGAAAACAAAGTATGGATTTTGTTGACTTGCCCGAGGGTAGGCAAGCAATAGAAAACAAGTGGATCTTCAAGAAGAAGATCACGACGGTAATGTTATCACTACAAAGCTCGACTTGTCGCAAAGGGTTTTCGACAAGTTCAAGGATTGACTTTATGAGACCTTCTCACCAGAAGCGATGCTTAAGTCTGTCTGAATCATGTTAGCAATTGCCGATTTTATGATTATGAAATTTGGCAAATGGATGTAAAGATCAGATCCTGAATGGATTTGGAAGAAGAGTTGTATATGATGCAACCGAAGGTTTTATCGATCCAAAGGAGCTAACAAGTGCAAGCTCCAGCGATCCATTTATGGACCGTGCAAGCATCTCGAGTTGAATAAACGCTTTGATAGTGTGATCAAAGCATTTGGGTTCATACAGACTTTGGAGAAGCCTATTTACAAGAAAGTGAGGGGAGCTCAGAGCATTTCGATATTATATGTAGATGACATATTGCTGATCGGAAATGATATAGAATTTCCGGATAGCATAAAGGGATACTTGAATAAGAGTTTTCAATGAAAGACCTCGGTGAAGCTGCTTACATATTGGGCATAAGATCTATAGAGATAGATCAAGACGCTTAATTGGACTTTCACAAAGCACATACCTTGACAAAATTTTGAAGAAGTTCAAATGGATCAAGCAAAGAAAGGGTTCTCTTGCTGTTACAAGGTGTGAAGTTGAGTAAGACTCAATGCCCACCACCCAGAAGATAGAGAGAAAATGAAAGATGTTCCTATGCTTCAGCCATAGGCTCTATCATGTATGCAATGATGTACCAGACCTGATGTGTGCCTTGCTATAAGTTTAGCGGAGGTACCAAAGTAATCCAGAGGATCATCGGGATGTGTCAAGAACATCCGAATACCGAAAAGGACTAAGGATATGTTTCATATGGAGGTGACAAAGAGCTCATCGAACGGTTACGTTGATGCAAGTTGACACGATCCACGGATCTTCTAAATCGCATCACGATCGGAGATACGATTTACACTAAACGGAGGGAGCCGTCATGGTGCAGTTCTAAACAAAGCGTCGAGCGGATCTACATGTGAAGGGAGTACATAGCCGGAAGCAGCTAATGAAGGAGTCCGGATGAAGGAGTTCATATCCGATCTAGGTGTCATACCTAGCATCGGGTCCAATGAAAATCTTCCGTGACAATATCGAGCAATTGCCTTAGCAAGGAATCCAGATTTCACAAGAGGACCAAGCACATCAAGAGACGCCTCAATTCCATCCGGATTTAGTCCTGGGAGACATAGAGATTTGTAGATACATACGGATCTCAATGTGCATCTGCCGACTCAAGCCTCTTCCACGAGCAAAACATGATCAACACCAAGACTCCATGGGTGTTAGAATCATTACTATGTAATCTAGATTATTGACTCTAGTGCAAGTGGGAGACTCAAGGAAATATGCCCTAGAGGCAATAATAAAGTTATTATTTATTTCTTATTTCATGATAAATGTTTATCATTCATGCTAGAATTGTATTAACCGAAACATGATACATGTGTGAATGCATAGACAAACAATATGTCACTAGTATGCCTCTACTAGACTAGCTTGTTAATCAAAGATGGTTATGTTTCCTAACCATGAACAAAGAGTTGTTATTTGATTAACAAGGTCACATCATTAGTAGAATGATCTGATTGACATGACCCATTCCATTAGCTTAGCACACATCGCTTAGTATGTTGCTACTGCTTTTATCCATGACTTATACATGTTCTCGTAACTATGAGATTATGCAACTCCTGCTTACCGGAGGAACACTTTGGTGCTACCAACGTCACAACGAATCGGGTGATTATAAAGGAGTACTACAGGTGTCTCCAAAGGCAGATGTTGGTTATGATTCGAGATTAGGTTTTGTCACCCATTGTCGGAGAGGTATCTGGCCTCCTTCATAATACATCACTAAGCCTTGCAAGCATTACAACTAATGAGTTAGTGAGATGATGTATTACGAACGAGTAAAGAGACTTGCGAAATAGATTGAACTAGGTATTGATACCGACGATCAATCTCGCAAGTAACATACCGATGACAAAGGGAACGATGTTGTTATGCGGTCTGACCGATAAAGATCTTCGAGAATATGTAGGAACCAATATGGGCATCAGGTCCCTATTGGTTATTGACCGAGACGTTCGGTCATGTCTACATTGTTTCGAACCGTAGGGTCCGCTTAAGGTTTCAAGGATAGTTATATTATGAGTTTATGTATTTTGATGTACCGAAGTTCGAGTCCCGGATGTGATCACGGACATGACGAGGAGTCTCAAATGGTCGAGACATAAAGATTGATATATTGAAGCCTATATTTGAGTTCGGAATGGTTCCGGTGAAAATTTAAGAACACCGGGAGGTTACCGAACCTCCTGGGGTTAATGGGCCTTGGGGCCATGAGGGAAAGAAGAGGGCCGACCAGGCGGCCGCCGCCTCTCTCCCCTAGTCCGAATAGGACAAGGAGGGGGCGGCGCCTCTTCCTCTTTCCTCCCCCAATCCTACTCCAACTAGGAAGGGGGTCTCACTCCTCGGGAGTAGACTCCGGCCGCCTCCCTTGGCCGGCCGCACCTCCCTTGCTCCTTTATATCAAGGGGGGCACCCCAGAACACACAAGTTTGATCTACTGGATCGTTCTCAGCCGTGTGCTGCCCCTCCACCATATTCCACCTCGGTCATATCGTCGCTTAGCGGCTCGTACGGTAGAACATCAAGATCGTCACCACGCCGTTGCTGACGGAACTCTCGACTAACTCTACCGATCAGAGTACGAGGGACGCCATCGAGCAGACGGTGTCAAGACTCCGCCGAGTACCGATCGGTCGGATCGCGAGGAGAACGTGACGACTACTTCCTCTACGCCAGATCGCCGCTTCGGTTCACGAGGGTACGAGACAACACTCCCTCTCGCTGCTATGCATCACCATGATCTTGCGTAGCGGAGAAATTTTTGAAATTACTGCTCCCAACAAGTACAAGAGTGATCTACCACGAGATCAAGGAGGCTAAACCCCAAAGCTAGCCCATGGTATGATTGTTGTAATGTATGTTGTCCCACGGACTAAAGCCCTTCGGTTTATATAGACACCTAGAGGAAGCTAGGGTTGCTACGTAGTCGGGCGCAATGGTAGGATCTACATATCCGTGACGCTAAGCTTGCCTTCCACGCTTAAGGAAAGTCCCATCCGACACGGACGGGTCTTCAATTCCATCGTCAGAATGGAGTCCGCGTATCAATGATAGTCCGGGTTGTCCGGGATAACCCCAGTCCAGACTCCTCAAGAGTCTCCCCAACTGTGCTTCAATGATTTATAAGTCCGCGCCAAGATAATGTTCGGCATTGCAAGGCGGTTCCCTTGAATAATCCAGTAGAAGATCATGAACACCAGATAGTGTCCGGCCTCGCAAAATAAATTCCACATTCCATCAGAGAGAGAATAAATGTACCAGTCCAATCACGACGATTATGCGCGTGACATCACACCACTACCAAGCCTTTGTTTGAATCGCTTTTTACTATACCACCTCAAAGACGCTTAGCGGTTACTTTTGGCCTGCCTTTGTCGAAGTAGATCGTGGTTCCCTTATTCCGGGATTCTCATCCACGGATGTGGTAACCCAACCGCGTTATTGATGGTGGCGCTGGGAGATAAGTTAATTTTATCGGCCGGTGACGATAGTTTTCGCCCCGCCTATATATAAGGGATAAGGATTTACCTCTCACCCACGCCCTCTTCCTCCTTTGCTTATCCATCTCCGCCGCACTCAAGCTCCAACGCCTAAGTCAAGCATCTCGCCCGATCTTCTCCCGAATATGTCCGAGCGGGAGGCAAATGGTTGGCTCACCATTAAGGAGGACCATATCAACCGCAGCAAATACCGATACCTTTCCATGATATCGCGATCGGCTGCCGACGAGGGGCAGCTCATCCCACCCCGGCCCCATGAGAGGGTCGATTCTTCCCACTTCCTCCGCGATCATTTAACGCCTCCATCGCTCGGGGGTCAGTGTTTTACTACGGCCCGATTTCCATGATCCGCACCAACTTCATCCTCAACATCTCGCATTTATCGTTGCAGGCGAGGCCTTCCTCTCGCATCCGCCCCACTTCGACTCGGGCTCAAGACCTTCAACGCAAGTCAAGGTTGTGGGGCATGCAAGCGGAATGCGGAGGCGCTTATGTTGGGTGTTGCCCAACGCCCTTGGCTCAAGGCCGGACTCGCTGGCGGGTGGCAATCGGTGGTTCTACATCACCGAGCCGCGAATCCCACATGGGCAGCGGCCTCGAGATCTGCGCCCCACGCAGCTCACCTCCTAGAAAGAGAAGGGCTTGCAGGGCAATCCGGGCGAGGTGACGGGACCAGCCTCGATCCGTAAGCCGTGAGCAATAAGTTCGTGCTCGCTGACGGGTCCAAGTCATGCTAATCCGCGGATTCTCCCATGCCAAGAACATGCATTCAATTTGTGGGATCAATCCGAACAGCACCAGGCCGAGCGGGCTCTTCGACACGACATACAAAGGCGCCTGGAGGGTGCTGTTTAGGCGCCAAGCCCCGATCCGCGACGGAAGATCGCGATTCCGGCAGATCCGCTGACGAGGTAAGTGATTCAGCTCATTATGGACACTTGTGGTAATTAAACCGATTCTAAGAGGGTTTCAATCTCTTTCCTTTCGACAGGATGGAGAAGGCCAAGCAGCTCATCAGCCCTGCCCCATGCCAGAAGACCCAGAACGCCTGCTTAGTTAGGTGAAGTTTGTTCCGCACTGCACGTGGTGCCGCAGAAGAAGGCCAAGAAGGTGGCGGGGACTCAAGAGTTCGCAATCAAAGGCCCGACGACGAGGCGGACTCTCCCCAAGACGAGGAGGAGGAGGAGGACTCTCCCGAGGAGAGAGAAGAAGAGGAAGGCTTCCCCAATAGGGGAGGCCAAGGGTCCAAGAGGGATCCCTCGGACAGTTTCCAACAACACCGCATGCAGGATGAGTGGCTCTCAAGGGCCAAAGGCCCGCAAGATCGTAAGTATCCGGATCCTGATGTACTTCTTTCGTCGCAGAAGTGTCCTTCTAATGCCGCTCGCCCATAGCCCGCCGATGATGATCTCTCGCTTCATCGAAGGGTCGCTGCCCCGCCGGATGTGGATTCACTTCAACCGCTTTCTACCCCTGCCGCCAACGAGGACGCCGAGGTGGGATCCTGCAGGACCCATCAGAGGAGGCCCGGAAGCTGCCGCTGCTCGGACTTTGTGCCGGATCACATCGAACCCGCAGTGGTTCCAGAGTCCGCGGGCGCCCTTCAAAGAAGGGCAAGATTGCGGAGACCGCGCCTCCGCCCAACCGGCGCCGGATAACTTGTTGAGGCGCTTAAAGCGCCCATCGAGGAAGAACACCGCACTATCATGAGTGCGGTGATTCAAAAGGTTCAGCTCGCCAAAGCGGCTGACCGAAGCTCCGCAGCATTTCTTCTAATGAGCTTTGAAGTTAAAATTATGTAATGTAATACCGCGATAGACAAGAGTTTCGATGCTCCGCCCGTGTGTTCGAAGAAAAGCCTGACCGAGGATCTAACAAGATATACGCAGGTTGCTTAAAATATGTCAATATGGGTTTGCAGTGCTCCTACACCGCCGCACTATCGCGGAGGTCGTGTGTTGAAGAAGGATCTCGAGCGGTCCAAGCAAGAGCTCGGCCATGCCAAGAAGCAGCTTGAGGACAAAGAAGGTGAGTCACACCACTTTGAATAGTTACCTTGCTAAAAGGATTTTGCTGCAATGAAATTAACAAGGATAATATGGGTATTGCAGGGCCATTTAACCAGGTGGCAGCCTCAAGGAGGGTCCAGGAACTGTGCTTCACAGCAAGGCGGGCATGAGCGGGAAGAGCGAGAGAAACAGGAGGCACGGTGGCGGAAGTACTCGAAGAGCTCCGTGCCCTCATGGAGAAGCATGAGAGTTTGGAGCGTGACTCCAAGACTTGAGAGTCCAGCTTGCCTCGCCTCGAAAAGTGCTGGCACGCCAAGGCCGAGGCCCGTAAGGCCCTTCAGAGGTTGAAGATGTGAAGAAGATAGCGCGGTAAGGCATTTTTCATGCAAAGCAACATGCATTAAAAATACCCGACACTTACCCGCATTTGAGCTTTCTGTATGGCAGATTCGCCAGATAGGCCCTGCTGCCACAGAGATTCTATCGTATGGGGAGGGGACCTCGATGGAGAAAGTCTTCGTCTCAAGACGCGAGGCCGGACACCGTGTTTCTAAGCGACCAGGCACAGCTGGTCGAACTCCACAAGGTAGCTAAGGAGGCCATGAAGGGCTTTAGAACTGCCGTCAGGTCGATGTGCCATGCCTGGAGCTACTTTTATTCGCATGCGCGTGGATGCATGCCCGGTGGAGGGGTCGCTGGCGCCCTACCAGATTGGTGCGCTCGTCGGCCCTTGCCCGCACAAAGTTGCATTCAGTGTTGATGCGAGAAGCTTCACGGACCCACCGCCACCGTGCAAGGAGTATCGCACGCTGAAATGTATTATAAACTGTCTCAAGGGAGCCCGCGATATTGCGGATGAGTGCCCCAAATGTAATCTTTTGAGTAAACTCATTGCAGTATTATCCTGCGGCGCTGAAAACTCGCTCATATGCGCCTTTGAGCAATGCTTGTTTTAATTTAAAATATTACCTTCTGCTCGCCGCTTTATAAACCGAGATGGCAAGTCGTGGCTTTACCTCCGAGCCACGAAAGTGCCGGGTACCTGGATAAATTTGAGCACCTTTGTTCCCATTTTGGGTCCATCTAGGAGGCGCCAACACAACGAACAAGGCGAATCGGACTTATAATGCTTGAACACTCTCACTTAGCCATAGAATTTATAATTTTAATTTCGGCGGAAGCCCCTATTCGAAGGCTCAACTGGGCGCTATTCATCGCCGCTTGACATGGTCCGGAACTCGCCAAGTAGCGCGGAGTCTTTATGACCAAGAAACCTTCTCAATAGCGACCAGTCTCGCCTATCATGCCGGCCGTTTTAGCTTTCCATTGAGGCGCCGCCTGCCCAACCAGGCGCAATCAGAGTAGCTCCCAAGTACACCTTAGCCGATGAACGGAATGTAAGGCACCAAAACGTGGGAGCCGCAAACCCAACTATCGACTCCAAGACATGATTCGAGCTGATTCATATAATGCTATAAGTTGGGTGCCGCACTTATGAAAGTGTTCTGACTTATCACACCACAAAATATATGCCCTCGTGTATTAGGCCGCACTAAAATATACGGTGCAAGATGTCATGTAATGAACATATATATATATATATATAAGGTAATGTAATTGCAAATAAAAGTGCTGCATTATTTATTAAAGGAAGTCTGCTATGAGTGCGGATCGATACAAATAGTGCGTAAGCAAGGGATTTGGACTATAAACATGTCCTCCGGGGTGAGCTGCGGACTTGGTGTATATAATCGAATTTAACGCCGAATTGAGACCACCCGAGTGTTAGTCGCAGCCTTCTTTCGCCCCCGATCAGCAGATCACGAAGTTCGGCAGGTTCGCCACGGACAGGCCTCTCGTTACCGGAGTCCCGTGTACACAAAGAATGAAAATAATAAATATAAAAAGGGGGCGACTTATGAGCCCCGTGTGGTCGAACCGCATTATGGGTCCATTTGCGATCGTGCTCTTCCCTCGCGCCTATGGTATCTCCAAAGCGTAATGATGTACGCGAGTGTTATTCTTACATCATGCGCGGCGGGGTTGGGCCGATTGCTACGCTGCGGCTCTAATCGCGCCAGTGGTCTTGGCTGGTATTGCTTCGAGCGCTGTTCAGTATCCGCCGCTTAACGGCCGGACTCGAGAATTGCCTCAAGAGGCTGCTCGATTTCGGCCAGAGAGCCAGATGTTCCTCCGCTCAAAGGGAGCGCTCAGATTCCCGCTGACCGTGATGACTCCACGAGGGCCCGCATCTTGAGCTTGAGGTATGCATACGCGCCCCGCTGCTGAATTTTGCAAACGCGTTCGTCCGAGAGAGCGTGATAGCCGCCATAAACGGGACTATGTCAAGATTAACTCGCCCGAAATTGTTCGGGATCCAAGACCACTTCCAAGTTATCGAGCTCGACATGGCTGCCACACCGGTATGACACCTTTAAAGGTTGTCTTTGTAGGTTTAATCCTTGAGGGTCTATGCCCATTTTGCACATCGATCCTCGATAAAGCAGGTTCAAAGCTACTACCGCCATCCATCAGACTCTCGTGAGGTGGAATCCATCGACGATTGGGTCTAAAACCAATGCGCGAATCCGCCATGGTGTATGCTGGTCGATGGTCTCTTCGATCGAAAGTGATCGACAAGAGGACCATGGATTGAACTTCGGGCGATCGCTCCATCGCCAGACGCCCTTTAGTGCGCCTTTCCTCTCCCTCTTGGGTATATGGGTCGCGAATCATGTTCACCGTCCGCACTTGTGGGGAAAACCCTTCGCCTCTATTGTTTGGCGGTCGGGTCTCCTCCTCGCTGCCGCTTATTTAGCCCCTTGTCGTTGTTTTCAGCATTAACTTGCTCGCCGCTTGAACACACAGCATCTCTATTAGTGTGATTGGCTGGTTTTTCGTGGTGCCATGTATCCGCATAAGCGGTCGAGTATTCGGTCCAAATTGGACGACACGGAGTGGTTCTTTTGAATGGTTTTCCCACCGGTTTGGAAACCGGTGAGGATTTTTTGCCCCCCTTGGGAGCACTCCCTTGGCTTGATTGTTTTTTAGGGGAATTTTTCGGAGACTCGTTCCTCCCCGCCAAGGGGTCATTAATAGCGGCGCCTTTTGGCTTTTCCCGCCCCGCCACGCTTTTCTTGGGGGTTCGACCGGAAGCCACGCATTTATTTTTCCGCCAAAATGTTTAAGTTGCCTTCGCCTCGAAGAGGCATATCATCCCTTGGCCCCGCTTCGGAAGTTTCAAGGTCGCCCGGTCTTCCCAAAATTGCCATCGGTATTAACCTCGATTCCTTTGTTGGGGGATTTGAGGCGAGAGCCGCCTGGGCCTTGGTTTTCTTTAAAGGGTCTGCCTGGTTCTTTCATTTAAACCCTTCGGTTTATGACCATTATGCCCAAGACGGGTGGGTTTTCTTCCAGCCTCAGAGGCGCGTCCCTGTTCGCCCCGGGATTTTATCCAAACGGTTTTCCTTTGGTCGGGGCCCACATCCTAAGATGGCCAGCCTTGCTTTTCCTCAATTTCCATCCGTTCAGCCAACTTTCTGCCTAGGTCTTTGGGGCCTGTGCTCCCCACGAGGTGGTTTGGTTTGGAAGCCCGGTATGGAAGATGTTCCCCCTTAATCCAACGCGCCTTGATGTTTTGGAGGGGAGTTTATTTTCCCGCAAGGATCGCCTGATCGCCAAGAGGGACAGTTGGTTCCCCTTTTGGCGCGGAAAGGGTTAAAAGCCCGACGGGTTCCTCACGAACGGCATTGTCGGGCTTGGCCGAGGGGGATTGTTGAACCCAACCTTTCCCCGGGAGGGTTGTCAAGGCCCTCCCCACCGGAAGGCCATTGGTTTCTTTTCTTTAATCTCCCAAATTTTCGGGGGTTTGGGAACCCGGGCCGGGCGTTTTTTAAAAATCCGGTTTTTCCACGCGGTAAATGATTTTGGGGTCTTCCACCCCGACGCCGGCTGGCTGATCCACCTACGCCGAGCTTCGTAGGATTTCCAATTGGAAAACAAATGGGTGGGGTGGGTCAACCATCTCCAGTCCCAACCACCCGCCAAGCCGGGGTCCCGAAAAGAGATGTTTATAATTCGGTCTCAAAAGGGGTAAAATTCCCGGGTAATTAATAGGAATGATTTGGGGTAGGTTGGGAGGTTTTACCCAAGGAGGCCCAAACCCAAAGTTTTGCAGGAAAGATTGGTTGCCCATCCCAAAAGCCCCGGGCTTATAGACCCGGGGAAGCCCCTTTTAACCGAGCGGTTCCCAAAGGAGAGTAATATCCCACGCCAAAAGGCCCTTTCCCGGGCCCAAGAAAGTCCCCGACACGGCGGGTTTTTCCAATTAACCGACGGAGGCGAATTAATGATATCCGTTATCCGGGCCCCCGTCAAGATTCTCAAGGCCCCCCCGGGTTCAGAGCCACCATGGTCGCTTTAAAACTCCAAGAAAGCCCGGGTTCAAACCGGGCGGATCCGTAGGGGCCCAACCGCCTAGGCGGAGGAACAGGACGAGGGCCGGACCTTTTCGCCCTCCATATAAAACCTAGCCCCGTTAAAAATTGATGATATGGGTGTCAAGGTGGACATTTAGTAAAGGTAAAACCCAAAGCACCAGGTATAAATTACTTAATTAAAGCCCCCCATATAGCACCAAACATTACAATTTTTACAATGGTGGAATTAAACGCCAACTTCCTTAGAAGGGTCCCACCGACAACGGGTCTTAACAATTCTATCGACCGGAAAAAGGCCGCACCGCACCCCGTCCATGCTTTTCCCTTAAGGTTAAGCCCGAAACCTTTCTAAATGCCCCCCAACCCCATCCCTGGTTCACCTTACAGAGGAAATACGCCCTGGGCCGGACTTAAAGCCCCAAATTTAAAAACATGTGGTTTAAAAAGAATGGCATCCTGAGCCCAAACCCAAGTTATTAATCCCAAATACCTTTATTTAAAGCCCCAATTTCCCTTATTGGCCAACTCTTCATTTTTTCCATGTGTTTCCCTTCCAGGCTTTACGTCGCCGATATTTTCCGAAGGCAAGGAGAAAACCAACGCCGATTGGCCCTTTTTGATTAAGCCCTGGAAAAGCCCGAACCATCCCAGGGTTCCAACCCAAGGAACTTTACCCAACTTAAGACCACCAAACTTTGGTTTATAAGGGGCATTTTGGCCCAATAATAAACCTATTCGGATGCCCACGAAGTTTGGCCTTATAGCCCTCAATAGCTTTGGCAAATGTTTTTGTCCCGGTTTTTTACGTGATTATCCTAAGGCCAAAGGAGCATCAAAGTGTTATTAAGCATAAGAAAACCCCGATATGTGCAAAGAACATTCAACCCTCGATAAATTTTAATTTCCCATTAAAACCGGGCCATTTGGCCAATCATAATTTCAGCACAAGGTAAATATTGCCCAATTAATCCCCAAAAATTTAAAAATTGTTTTACAATATCCTTAATACCAAATTACAAGGGAAACAATTTTTTTAACACCCCGTTTATGGGGGCCGGGCCAACCCTTTCGGAAAATTTAATTTTTAATAAAGGCCCAAGGGAAAATCTTTTTGCAAAAATAAATATGCCTCATAATCCGTTTTAAATACTTTAACCGCTTCAAGGCCATTCGGCACCCTTTCTACCCCGCCAATAGGCTCCCGATTTCCCCGCCGTCTGGGAAATGTGGCCCAACCCAAAGTTTAACGCTGGCAAGGCCTCCGACCAGAGCCATTTTCATGGCATCGTCCGGACAGCCCCGGAAGTTGCCCAACCAAAGAACTTCCTTGCCCTTAACAAAGAGGCGGGGGAAGCGGGAGCATTGAATTTCATAAAAGCCTTTTATCACCTTGATCTTTGAAGAACTGGAGCCCACCCATTTTCGCAAACTGATATGCTTCAAGGACTTGGCCCATCCAGGGGTGATTGGATCAAAAACTTCGCCCACGAAATGGAGCCCCCAACCGCGATTTTACCCATTGCTCCCCCCCTTCCTCGGGTCCGATTTCTTGGTGGCATTAAGTGCCTTGTTCAGTCGGAATTATCCTCATCCTCATTTTTAAGGAGCCATACCGCAAAGATTTTTTAACTCAACAAACCATTTCCCATTTTCCTCTCCATGAAAATTGCTCGCCTCAATTTTAGCCGCCTTTGGAAATTGCTCACCCGAGCTTGTTCCTTGGCTTGAGCAAGTTCCACGTGGCCTCCACCGGAAAAGACCATCTCAATTCAAACATATTACATTAATATCATGCCACCATCATATTTTCCTATACAAAGGAAGGCAGGCACATACCTTGTGATTTGTCCACGCTCATTCACCAAATGGATATCGATCAATCGATCCAATCCCTTAGTTCGGCAACTTCAACGGATCGGGTTGGGGACCACGCTACCGCAATTTACAAAGCAATCATTGGTTTATGATCCCCGCTTGCTACCTAGGGCGGGCAACTAGAGTCTCAGGGCTACATCTATATGGAGCACACCTGCGCCCTCTCAATAAAATGGTGTATTCTTCACTACATACCTCAAAGCCTCGAGCTTTAATGTTTTCATTCAAACCGCAAAGCGGATGAAATCTTCTTGAGCACACATTAATGAGCGGTGTCTCCAAGAGCACACCGCCCAAGAAGTCACAAGACGTCCCGGACATTGAACCGGTCGCACTTTCCCATCTCCCCGTGGGAGCCAAACGCCTGGCTCGTGGCCGACGATTGGCTTCCCCGGGCCGGATTTCTCCGGGGACCACTCCTGTCGCCCCTTTATTAGCCGGAGAGGTAGGTGGGTCTGCTTTCCATCATCTCCGAGGAAAATCCCAAGACGAACTCGGGAGAAGAGTGCTAAAAGAAAAAGGCCCTGGTTACCATCGAGAAGAAAGACTTTGAATTAACGACCTTACATCTTTGGAGGGCTGGCCCCAGGCATAACGCGGTGAGGAGCCCGGTCAGAGCCCCGGTGATACCTTCTTCCCTTGCTTAGGCATCTTGCCCAAGTCTTGAGGCGGTCCCTTTCTTCCCACGCTGGAGGAGGCCTTAGCCTCCTTCCCGACAATCCTCCTTGGGGAGGTAACACCCCTGTCGATGCATAGCGGGGAGTTCGCTTCCGCCCCCTTTTTTTCCCATGAGGGCATTCTAACCCTTGGGAAAGCATCTTGGCATGGTAGACCAAAGAGCCCAAGTGGCGCCACACCGATTCTTCCACTTTGAGCCATTCCCCGCCAGATGATTTTCGAATAAACAATTATGACAAATGCAAAACAAGGTGTCCGATCGGTTGCACTTGGGTATCTAGGCGACGTTAGGCCCGATCCCGGGGTGTCCACTCTACTTTCGGTCCAAAGAATAATTTGCACATCCCTTCGAGCTTTAAGTCAAGAAGTGTTTAACAAATCAACCTGATTGAACTCCCACATCCGGAGAGGCCCAAACAACAACATCCGCCATTAACATCACTTGCATTATGTCACAAGGTTAATGTCCTCTCAAGAAGCCTCAAGCGCTCGCAATACTGAATCGCCGGGCCCCAACCCCCATGTCTCCAAGACGCAGTTGGATCCCATAACCAGGGCTACCCAGGCCTGGGACCAATAAAAACCACCTCCTGTCATACATCGGATATTTTCGAAAGAACCTCCGCCCATGGGGCATCGGGTTTCGCTTATTTTCACCCGCCCACATGTCGCCTCGATCATCTTCGGCCAATTGAAGGTCTTGAGCCATAAGCCGGGGGGGGTGATGGAGAAATGCCTCAACCAAATGAACGAAAGATATGGAGGATAGCCGAGCCCGACCATGAAAATTCAACCCATACTAGAACATGAGCCCTCACAAAGGGATCGGGGGAATCCAACCACGGAGGAAGTTAGGGACAAACACGACGACTCATTGGGCTCCGGTGGGATAACCTGCCCGAGCAAGAAGCCGGTGGCCATGTTGGCGGTCGTATCCGACCTCTAAGCTTCAATGTCTTCCTTGAATCAAGGAACCCACCCTTTGAGGGTCGATCCCATTTGGAGGATCGGATTGTTGGAGCTTAGGTTTCGTGTTAGAACTCGAGGGCGAAGGGAGGAAGGTGGAAAAGAGGATAGGCCTCCACCCCTTTATAAAGAAGGTGAATGTCAAGAGTCCCCTGACCGCTTGAGGCTTATCTAAAACACACGGAGTTATACCAACGGCCCTTGGGGCACGCGCCCATATTAATGGAAAAATCAGAATAAGAGGAACACGATCCCGCCCGAGAACGGTTAATAAACCGCCCAACACGAAGTCGGGGGGGCAAGAAAACGCCGGTCGGTTGGACCGGCCACAATACAAGGGAACGACGACAAGATTGCCAGGATCGGATTTTATGCTATGGTATGTGAAGATCATCTTGGATCCGGACACGGCTCACGGTTCGAAACCACTTTGGAGTATTCGAGAAGGAACCCGCTTGAAGTCAAGACAAGATCCGGCCCGACCATCCATTAAGCCCTTCAGGGCTACCGAGGGAGTCCCGGATTAGGGATATCCCAAGGACAGCAAACGTCCGACTATTGAAGCGAAAGATACAAGACTCAAGACTTCGCCCGTGTCCGATGGGACTATCTTTGCGGAAGACAAGTTTCGATCCGGATATTGTTTTCCTTCCTTGTAACCGACTCCAAAACCCTAGCCCCTCCTGTCTATAAACCGGAGAGGTTGGTCCTTAGAGGCCGACACAATTGCAATCATACCATCATAGGCTAGCTCTTGGGTTTAGCCTCTACGATCTCGGGTAGATCTACCTTGTACTACTCACATCTTCAATATTAATCAAGGAAGTAGGGTTTTACCTCCATCGAGAGGGCCCCCGGTAAACATCCGTGTCCTTGCTTCCTATTACCATCACCTTGACGCATGATCGACCCCCACCCAGATCCCCGGTTTTGAACGACCCCCTTCCTGTCCAAAGGAGAAGGGGGAAGGAGGAGGAGGGAGAAGGAAAGGGAGGCTTAAGGAAATATGCCCTAGAGGCAATAATAAAGTTATTATTTATTTCCTTATATCATGATAAATGTTTATTATTCATGCTAGAATTGTATTAACCGAAAATAATAATGTGTGAATATAAGAAAACAAAGTGTCACTAGTATGCCTTATTTGACTAGCTTGTTAATCAAAGATGGTTATGTTTCCTAACCATGAACAAGGAGTTGTTATTTGATTAACAAGATCACATCATTAGTTAATGATCCGATTGACATGACCATTCCGTAGCTTAGCACCCATCGCTTAGTATGTTGCTATTGCCCTTCATGACTTATACATGTTCCTATGACTATGAGATTATGCAACCCGCTTACCGGAGGAACACTTTGTGTGCTACCAAACCACAACGTGAATCGGGATTATAAAGGTGCTCTACATGTGTCTCCAAAGGTACTTGTTGAGTGGCTTTAATTAGGATTTGTCATCCCAATGCGGAGGGTATCTCGGGCCCTCCTTAATGCACATCACTTAAGCCTTGGATTGAACTAATGAGTTAGTTTTAGATGATGTATTACGAATGAGTAAAAGACTGTTTAACGATTGAACTAGGTATTGATAACACGATCAATCTCGGCAAGTAACATACCGATGACAAAGGGAACAACGATGTTGTTATGCGGTCCGACCGAAAAGATCTTCGAGAATATGTAGGAACCAATATGGGCATCCTGTTCCGCTTTTTTACAAGACGGTTCAGGTCATGTCTACATTGTTCTCGAACCGTAGGGTCCGCACGCTTAAGGTTTCAGACATTTTTATTATGAGTTTATGTATTTTGATGTACCAAGGTTGTTCGAGTCCCATTGATCACGGACATGACGAGGAGTCTCAAATGGTCGATACATAAAGATTGATATATTGATGGATATATTTGGACACCAAAGGTTCCATGAGATTGGGATCAACGAGTTCCGGGAGGTTACCAACCCCCCGTAAGTATATGGGCCTTATTGGGCCTTAGTGGAAGGGAAGGGAAGGAGCAAAGGAGGGGTGCGCCCAAGCCCAACCGACAGGGGGCCCCCCTTCCTTCTTCCCCCTCCCCTCCCTTCCCTCTCCTACTCCTATTAAAGGGGGCCAAACCCTTTGGAGTAGGCCTTCCCTAGGGCCCCCTTAGCCGCCCCCCTCCCTCCTTATATACGGGGTAGGGCACCCCAAGACACAAAGTTGATCATCGGATCGCCTAGCCGGCGTGCCCCTCCACGATATTACACCTTTAAGTAGGGGGTTACCCCCAACAACATCAAGATCGACCACGCCCAGCGAGGAACTCCACCCCCCCGGATCGGAGGGGCATCATCGAGCAGACGGTGTCAAGAACCGAGGTGCCGAGTAACTGCTTGATCCTGGATCGGGAAGACGGACTACTTCCTCTACGCAGGCAACGCCGCCGGGCCCACGAGGGACGAGACAACACTCTCCCTCCTATGCATCACCATGATCTTTGGGGCGAGGAATTTTTGAAATTACTATGTTCCCCAACAGGTGTCGCCACGGGAATGGTGATAGTCGAGAAGCAATAGATGGCGAACGCAAACCATTCACGATGGAGATCAAGGTGTCCACCGTGAATGGGATCATGATGGGGAGATGGAGATCACAAGCACAAGATGATGATGGCCATATCATATCACTTATATTGATTGCATGTATGTTTATCCTTATGCATCTTATCTTGCTTTGATTGACGGTAGCATTTTAAGATGATCTTCACTAAAATTATCAAGAAGTTTCCCAGTATGCACCGCAAAGTTTGTCTGCCCACAACGGATGATCGGGTGTAAGCTCACGTCCATCTACAACGGGGCAAGTTTTGCACAAGGAATACTCGTTAAACTTGAAGCCTAGCATATGCGATATGGCCTCAAAGGAGACCAAACAGGAATCATATATAGATATGATCAACATAGATGTTCACCATTGAAAACTACTCCATCTCACGGATGATCGGATGGTTTAGTGATTTGGTCACGGATCACTTAGATGACTAAGAGATGTCTGCCTAAGGGGAGTTCTTAAGTAATATGATTAATTGAACTTAAATTTATCATGAACTTAGTACCGATAGTATCTTGCTTGTCTATGTTGATTTAGATAGATGGTTGTCGTTGTTCCGTTGAATTTTAATGCCCTTGAGAAAGCTGTTGAAAGATGATGGTAGAATACCGGACGGGTCCGAATTTGAGGATTATCTCGGAAAAAAAATTACGCCCCGAAGCACCCCGGGGTGCCGTCCGTGATGCAACCGACAAGAAGAACCCCGGAGAAAGCGATGACTACTGATAGTTCAATGTGCCATGCTTTACGTTTTAGAACCGACTTCAACGACGTTGAACGTATGGAGCATATGAGATGTTCCAGAGTTGGGAAAATATTCCAAGAATGCCCAATTGAGAGATATGAAGTTCCAATAAGTTCTATACGCAAGATGGAGGAGAATATTCCAAGGAGCACATACTCAAGATGTCCGGTATTGTAATCACTTGATTCAACCGGGAGTTTTTCCGGATGATAGGCCATTGATTCTCCAATACTTTACCAAGTACAAGAGCTTCGGATGAACTATAATATGCAAGGGATGGATAAGACGATTCCCAGCCTTCGCAATGCTAAAGGCGGAGGTAGAAATCAAGAAGGACATCAAGGTTGATGGTCAACAAGACCACTAGTTTCAAGAAAAGGCAAAGGGAAGAAGAAGGGGAACCAAGAAGAAAACAAACAAGTTGCGCCAAGAGAAGAAACCCAAGTCCGGACCTAAGCCGAAATTGAGTGCTTCTCGCAAGGACCGGTCACGAAGCGGAACCCCCAAGTATTTGGGGATAAGAAGGATGGGGAACAAAGGGTGAATACATGTTATTGATTGTACCTTACTAGAGGCAAAACTGGTATTTGATATCGCTGTAATATTTGCAACTCAAAAGGACTACGGATTAAATGAACACTAGCAAAGGAGAGGGACGGGGCTGGGAAATTTCCAAAGTCGATGTATGGGTCGCACGCTCCTCTACATCTACCTTCGATTAGTATTAGACCTAAATAATTGTTATTTGGTGCCGTGAGCATGAACATTATATCCGATCTTGTTTGATGCAGACGGTTATTCATTTAAATCGAGAATAATGGGTTCTATTTATAGAGTAATATCTTTATGGCATGCACCCTTGAAGAGTGGTCTATTTTTGATGAATCTCAGTAGTGATACACATATTCATAAAGGGCCAAAAGATGGAGTTTTATAATGATAGTAACTTATTTGTGGCACCTTAGGAAGTAAAGCGTGAAGAACTCCATACTTTTTGGAACCACTTGATTATGAATCACTTGGTACTTGAACCGCCCTCATGGGCAAGATGACCAAAAACCGCTTTCCAAGTTATGGAGAGAGCAAGATTTGAAAATCAACATACATGTATGTGGTCCATGAATGTTGAGGCTCGGATATCGTTTTTCACCTTCACGATGATTTGCAAATATGGGTATATCTACTTAATGAAGCATAAGTCCAAACATTTAAAGTTCAAAGAATTTGAGTGAAATTGAAAATCATCGAATAAGAAAATAAAGTTTCTACATCCATCGTGGAGGAGAATATTTGAGTTACAAGTTTGGTTACATTAAAACAATGTGAATAGTTTCAACTCACGCCACCGAACACCACAACAGAATGGGTGTCCGAACGCAAATCATATTTACTTGATATGGTGCGATCTATGATGTCTCTTAGATTTACCGCATCGCTTTGGGGTTATGCTTTAAACCCATTCACAAAATAGGGCACCTAAAATCCATTGAGAACCATTATGAACTATGGTTTGGCAAGAAACCAAAGTTGTCGCTTTTAAAGTTTGGGGCTAGTTTTGTGAAAAAGCTTCAACCATAAGCTCGAACCCAAAGAGAAATGTGTTTCAAGGATACCCAAAGGAGACAGGGGTAAACCTTCTATCACAGATCCGGGAAGACATTCGTTAAGAATGGATCCTTTCTAGAGAAGGAGTTTTCCAAAGAAGTGAGGGAGGGTAGAACTTGAATGGTAACGACTACCCCTTGTTGGAAATATACATCACAGAACCGGGTGAAAACCCAAACCCGGAGGAAGTTGATGATGATGAAAGAATTGATCGTTAAAAATCAATCCAAGCCGCCATGGACTTCCATTCGAATCATTCTAATATGATGAACACGAACAGAAAAGGATGGTGAGGATTTCCGAAAGGCTTGAACCATAAACTAGAGGGACCTGTTGAGAAAAAGTTGGAACTTCCCATTCCCAAAAAAAATGGATCTTAAAAGAAACCGCGAGCGAAGTCCAAAGCTCACTTGTTCGGTTTTGAAATTAGGGGGACACGAAGCCTTTCACCAGAAGGATGCTTAAGCGTTAATCATTTACAATTGGATTTTTGAAGAAATTTGGCAAATGGTGAAAACCCACCAAGGTTAGGAAGATTGTATATGAACCAAAAGGTTTTATGATCCAAAGGATAAAAAGTAAAATATTTATGGCTGAATTGATTAATAAACATTTTAATGTGTGAATTTATAGATTTAAACCCGTAAAAAATAGGGGACCAGAACAAAAGGGATACATATTAGTTTGAATGAATTTGAAGCTAAAGGATCTTGAATAAAATTTTCAAGAAAGACCTGGCCCAATTGGGCAAAGCATGGTTCAAAGCTTTTGCTTTAAACCATCCTTGCAAAGGAAAAGTTCAAATGGATCAAAAGAAAGGGTTCGGTATTGCAAGGGTTGGTTGAGGTCAAAGAACCGCTAAAGGTTTCCCATGACCAAGGCTTTATTATGAAGTTAGGGATTTTTTAAAAGTTGCGGAGGTCCAAAGTAATCCAAGACATGAAAGGGTCAAAAATTGGAAAAAGGATGGATATTTTGATTGGATAAAAGACCCGGAAAGGTTCCGGATGGGACACATCCGGAATTCTAAACCCCCTTTAATTAAATGGGCCCTTTTGGGCCCAAAGAAAGGGAAGGAAGGAAAAGGCTTCAAGCCCAATGGGACTGGGAGGGGCCCCCCTCCTTCCTCCTTCTTTTCTTCCAATTCCTTAGAAAGGCCGTTTCCCCCCTCCCCTTTCCTCCCCAAATAGGAAAATAAAATTAAGGGTTTCCCACCCCTCCCGGCCCTTCCCCCTCCTTTTGAACTTACTTTTATATTGACCCTTTTGCGTGGGGTTTCCCCAACATAAAAATTTTAATTTAATTGTAAAGTTTTTTACGAAAAACCCTGCAAGTTGTAAGCCCACAAATGTCCAGGGAAAGAACTACATCGGGAAATTTGGGTTTCCAGAACAAGGGGTGTTTAAAAGCCTCTTTAGGTCGGAAAGTTTGCTTGGAATGTTTGATGGGGAAGCTCTTCTGTTAACCCTTGCTGGGTTCAACGGGTAGAGGAAATTTTCTACCATAAAGATCTATTTAGGTGTTTTTTGGGTTCCAAAGGAAACGGGGGCCCAACCCAATTAGGATTTGGGTTTGGGCTAAGGGGTTTCCGGGCCCCTTGGCCTCCTTTTTCAACCCTGGGCCCATAGGGGCCCAATTTTTTAGGGGTTGTAATTTGATTAAAATTTTATCCCAAAACCCGGAACATCCGGGGCCAAATGGCCCCATAAAGATTTTATGGGGAAAATTTGGACCAGTCCCGATTTTATCAACTCCCAAAAGGTTCCAACCTAAGTATAATTTATGGGTTTTGAAGGGAAGGAAAGGGACCCCAGATACTGAGGGGGCCTTCCTTTTTTAAAATGGAAAGGCCCCCCTTTTCCTTTTTTCATCCAAAGGGAAACCAACCCCCTTTGATAGTTTATTGCCAGGGGGGGGGAAAAAAAGGGGCCCCAACCCAATTTACTGGGGGGGTTCCCTCCCCTCCCCTTTTTTTTTACAATTAGGAAAAGGGGCCCCCTCCTTCTTTTCCCCCCTTCCCTTCCTTCCCTCTTATCCAATAACCAAACCGAGGGACCCGGGCCCTCTTTTTCCCCCCCCCAAAGGGGTAGGATTTTAGCACACAATGTCTTATGGGTTGCTAAATTTTTAAATTTAAGTTTCAAACAACGCCCAAAAATCAAGTGCTAACCCGGGGTTTGCCTCCCCCCTTTCCCCAAGGCCCATACAATAAAACCTGGGGTCCTAATGGCCTAGGGAAACAACCTTCTTTGTTAAGTGCCTTAATAAGAATCTTTTGGTTTCACCATGAAATTTTGGTATAAATTTTTGGAAAAAAACTTTTCAAAAAAAAAAAAAATAAAACGGGGCTTAGGGGCTACCCTTCCCGCCTCCCTTTTGGCCCCGAGCCCAATAATTTCTAAATTCCAAAATATTCAAACCCCAAAGGGCCTTTGCCAAATGTTTCCAAAGATTGTCCGCCATTTCAATCTAGTTTATTATAGGGCAACTTTTCTCCCAATTATAAACAAATATTGAACCCTTTTGAAGGCTTTGGGTTCTTTAAACCCAAAATTCCTTTCCAAAGGCCTATCTCATTTCAACAAAAGATTTTCAACCGTCACTATTCCCCTTTATCGGATTTTATCCATTTGTGTTTCCAAAACCCATTTTCCATTAAACCGAAGTTTTCTTGAAGACAACCCAAAATAAATTAAATACATTCCGGTTTGGTTTTATTATCCGAGGCCCAAAATTCACAATACCCAAATTTATTGGGACTTCCACTAAAAACGAGAAATAAACTTTTAAATTAGATGTTTTAACCCCAAAGGTTTTGGGTTATTTATTCATATAATAAACAAATTTATCTGAAAAAAAAATAAATAATAAACTATGTCTAGGATTTTTTCCTCATTTCCTGAGTATTATTCATAAATTTCAACACCCTGTCGGGGAAACTTTTTCCCTTTTGAACTTTCAAAATTTAAGGTATGTTATTCCAATTTAAAGTTTTGAATTTAAATTTGATGAATTAAAACCCTTTTCTTGTTTTTAAATTAAATTCCTTTATTATTCCTCAAATTTTTTATCATTTCCAATCAAAATTTAGTTACATATAATTTAAAATGTTTGGTCCCCTTTTTTTAAATAAAAGTCCCAAAATTCTTGTTTAAAATTCTTTGTCCCTTCCAAAGTTTATTTTTTTTGGTACGACGATTTTCCAGTTCACTATGAAATTCTTTGAACTTTTCAAATGTTTCAGACTTATGTTTCATCAAATAGATATACCCATATCTTCTCAAATCATCTGTGAAGGTCAGAAAATTATGATACCCGTCGCGAGCCTCAACACTCATCGGACCGCATACATCAGTATATATTATTTCCAACAAGTCTGTTGCTCTCTCCATATTCCGGAGAATGGAGTCTTAGTCATCTTGCCCATGAGGCATGGTTCGCAAGCATCAAGTGATTCATAATCAAGTGATTCCAAAAGCCCATCAGCATGGAGTTTCTTCATGCGCTTTACACCAATATGACCCAAACGGTAGTGTAACAAATAAGTTGCACTATCATTATTAAACTTATATCTTTTGGCTTCAATACTATGAATATGTGTGTCACTACTATTGATATTCAACAAAAATAGACCACTCATCAAGGGTGCATGACCATAAAAGATATTAATCATATAAATAGAACAACCATTATTCTCTGATTTAAATGAATAACTGTCTCGCATCAAACAAGATCCAGATATAATGTCCATGCTTAACGCTAGCACAAAATAACAAATATCCAGGTCTAAAACTAATCCCAAAGGCAGATGTAGAGGTAGCGTGCCGATGGCGATCACATCAACTTTGGAACCATTTCCCACGCGCATCTTCACCTCGTCCTTAGCCAATCTTCGTTTAATCCGTAGCCCTTGTTTCGAGTTGCAAATATGAGCAACAGAACCAGTATCAAATACCCAGGCGCTACTACGAGCATTAGTAAGGTACACATAAATAACATGTATATCAAATATACCTTCACTTTGCCATCCTTCTTATCCGCCAAATACTTGGGGCAGTTCCGCTTCGAAGACCTAGTCCTTTGCGGAGAAGCACTTAGTCTCAGGCTTAGGTCCAGACTTGGGCTTCTTCACTTGAGCAACAACTTGCTTGCCGTTCTTCTTGAAGTTCCCCTTCTTCCCTTTACCCTTTTTCGTGAAACTAGTGGTCTTGTTAACCATCAACACTTGATGCTCCTTCTTGATTTCTACCTCCGCAGCCTTTAGCATTGTGAAGAGCTCAGGAATTTTCTTGTTCATTCCTTCCATATTATAGTTCATCACGAAGATTTTGTAGCTTGGTGGAAGTGATTGAAGAAGTCTGTCAATGACACTAGCATCAGGAAGATTAACTCCCAATTGAGTCAAGTGGTTGTGGTACCCAGACATTCTGAGTATATGTTCACTGACAGAACTATTCTCCTCCATCTTACAACTGTAGAACTTATTGGAGCTTCATATCTCTCAGTCCGGGCATTTGCCTGAAATGTTAGCTTCAACTCTTGGAACATCTCATATGCTCTATGACATTCAAAATGTCGTTGAAGTCCCAGTTCTAAGCCGTAAAGCATGGCACACTGAACTATCGAGTAGTCATCAGCTTTGCTCTGCCAGACGTTCATAACGTCCGGAGTTGCTCCTGTAGCGGGTCTTGCACCTAGCGGTGCTTCCAGGACATAATTCTTCTATGCAGCAATGAGGATAATCCTCAAGTTACGGACCCAATCCGTGTAGTTGCTACCATCATCTTTGAACTTAGCTTTATCTAGGAATGCATTAATTTTCAAAGGAATAGTAGCACGGGCCATTGATCTGCAACAACATAGACATGCGAAATACTATCAGGTACTAAGTTCATGATAAATTAAAGTTCAATTAATCATATTACTTAAGAACTCCCACTTAGATAGACATCTCTCTAGTCATCTAAATGATCACGTGATCCATATCAACTAAACCATGGCCGATCTTCACGTGAGATGGAGTAGCTTTCAATGGTGAACATCACTATGTTGATCATATCTACTATGATTCACGCTCGACCTTTCAGTCTTAGTGTTCTGAGGCCATATCTTCATATGCTAGCTAGGCTCGTCAAGTATAACCCGAGTATTCTGCGTGTGCAAAACTGGCTTGCACCCGTTGTATGTGAACGTAGAGCTTATCACACCCGATCATCACGTGGTGTCTCGGCACGATGAACTGTAGCAGCGGTGCATACTCAGGGAGAACACTTGTACCTTGAAATTTAGTGAGAGATCATCTTATAATGCTACCACCGTACTAAGCAAAATAAGATGCATAAAGGATAAACATCAGATGCAATCAATATAAGTGATATGATATGGCCATCATCATCTTGTGCCTTTAATCTCCATCTCCAAAGTACCGTCATGATCACCATCGTCACCGGCTTGACACCTTGAGATCCATTGTAGCATCGTAGTCGTCTCGCCAACTATTGCTTCTACAACTATCGCTACCGCTTAGTGATAAAGCAAAACAATTACATGGCGACTGCATTTCATACAATAAAGAAACAACCATAAGGCTCCTGCCAGTTGCCGATAACTTTTACAAAATATGATCATCTCATACAACAATTTATATATCATCACGTCTTGACCATATCACATCACAGCAGGCCCTACAAAAATAAGTTAGATGTCCTCTACTTTGTTGTTGCAAGTTTTATGTGGCTGCTACGAGCTTGGCAAGAACCGTTCTTACCTGCACATCAAAACCACAACGATTTTTCGTCAAGTGTGTTGTTTTGACCTTCAACAAGGACTGAGCGTAGTCAAACTCGATTCAACTAAAGTTGGAGAAATAGACACCCACTAGCCACCTGTGTGCGAAGCACGTTGGTAGAACCAGTCTCATGAACACGGTCTTGTAATGTCAGTTTGGGATGCTTCATCCAACAATACCGCCGAATCAAAGTATGACATGTTGGTAAGCAGTATGACTATTATCGCCCACAATTCTTTGTGTTCTACTCGTGCATATAACACCTACGCATAGACCTGGCTCAGATGCCACTGTTGGGAAACGCGGTAATTTCAAAAAAATTCCTACGATCTCACAAGATCTATCTAGGAGAAGCATAGCAACGAGCGGGGAGAATGTGTCCATGTACCCTCGAAGACCGAAAGCAGAAGCGTTTTATCAACGCGGTTGATGTAGTCATACGTTTTCACGATCCGATCGATCCTAGCACCAAATGTACGGCACCTCCGTGTTCAGCACATGTTCAGCTGGATGACGTCCCTTGTACTCTTAATCTAGTTGAGGCCGAAGGAGATTTTCGTCAGCACGACGGTGATGATGAAGTTACCGGCATAGGGCTTCACCTAAGCACTACGACGATATGACCGAGATGTGTAACTGTGGAGGGGGGCACCGCACACGGCTAAAAGATCAACTTGTGTGCTCTAGGGTGCCCCCTCCCCATGTATATAAAGGAGGGAGGGAGGAGGAGGCTGACCAGGGGTGGCGCGCCCAAGGGGGGGAGTCCTACTCCAAGTAGGATTCCCCCCCTTTCCTCCTCTCACAAGGAGAAGGGGGGAAGGAGGAGGAGGTGAGAAGGAAAGGGGGGCCGCCCCCCAACCCTAGTCCAATTCGGTTTGGGCTAGGGGGGCGCCACTCCTTGGCATGCTTCCTCTCTTCCACCACTAGGCCCATGAGGCCCAATAACTTCCCGGAGGGGGTTCTGGTAAACCCCGGTACTCCGAAACTTATCCAAAACGACCCGAACCATTCCGGTGTCCGAGTGTAGCCTTCCAATATATGAATCTTTATGTCTATACCATTTTGAGAGTCCTCGTCATGTCCGTGATGTCATCCGGGAGTCCGAACAAACTTCGGTACATCAAAACACATAACTCATAATACAAATCGTCATCGAACGTTAAGCGTGCGGACCCTACGGGTTCGAGAACTATGTAGACATGACCGAGACACATCTTCGGTCAATAACCAATAGCAGAACCTGGATGCTCATACTATTTCCTACATATTCTACGAGATCTTTATCGGTCAAACTGCATAACAACATACATTGTTCCCTTTGTCATCAGTATGTTACTTGCCCGAGATTCGATCATCGGTATCATCATACCTAGTTCAATCTCATTATCGGCAAGTCTCTTTACTCGTTCCGTAATGCATCATCCCTCAACTAACTCATTAGTCACATTTCTTGCAAGGCTTATAGTGATGTGCATTACCGAGAGGGCCCAGAGATACATCTCCGAAACACAGAGTGAGAAAGCCTAATCTCGATCTATGCCAACTCAACAAACACCATGAGAGACACCTGTAGAGCATCTTTATAATCACCCAGTTACGTTGTGACGTTTGATAGCACACTAAGTGTTCCTCCGGTAATCAGGAGTTGCATAATCTCATAGTCATAGGAACATGTATAAGTCATGAAGAAAGCAATAGCAATAAAATAAACGATCATAGTTCTAAGCTAATGGATGGGTCTTGTCCATCATATCATTCTATAATGATGTGATCCCGTTCATCAAATGACAACACATGTCTATGGCTAGGAAACTTAACCATCCTTGATTAACGAGCTAGTCAAGTAGAGGCATACTAGGGACACTCTGTTTGTCTATACATTCACACATGTACTAAGTTTCTGGTTAATACAATTCTAGCATGAATAATAAACATTTATCATGATATAAGGAAATATAAATAACAACTTTATTATTGCCTCTAGGGCATATTTCCTTCATGAACAACCTCTCAAAGATAATTTCCCAGAGTTACATTCATACGCCCTAGATGATACAATTGCTACTTCAGACTGGATTCAACAAGAAGATCATACAGATATGTTTCACACTCCATTGTCCACACAGGCATATGATCAGCTCTAGTTATTATAGGGATTCTTACAAAGACAGAATGAGGTTTAGAACAATGACAAGTGGACAAGCACGGGACAGAAAGACAAATTTTCAGCCATCACAATGTACCAAAATTTATGTTAAAAGCGAGAGAAACACATGATATATAAATGGCTCTGGAAAAATGCTCGCATGCTCAGACATAAAATTTTCTTTTGGCTGTTAATCCATGATAGATTCAATACCAGAAACCTACTTAAAAGGAAGAACTTTCACTTGGAGTGCTATGAATGTGTTCTCTGCAATGGTAAGACTGAAGATACTTTGAGACAACTTTTCTGGGATTGTGGCTTTGTGCAAGATTGCTGGAACAGTATACTACTAGGAAAAAAATGGGAATCTCTTCCATTCATGACATTCATCTAGCACATCAACTTCTACCACATAACATTGCCATGGAAGTCGTAATCCAAGGGTGTTGGTCCACCTGGTGCCAAAGAAATGAGAAGTTTTTAGGAAAGAAGTGCCTAGTGTCAATTGATGGAAATTTAGGCTAAAACACTCTGCTGCCTCGTAGAATAAAAGCAAAGCACCTAGATTCCCTTCATAGGTGGATTAAGGATCATCTAGAATGATGCGTTACTTAATCATAGATTTATTATAATAGTTTCATGTTGGAAAAAACTGGAGTTGGATACAAGATAGTAGACATATTTTTTTTCTCTTGCACTTATGTACATATCTTTACTTTTTATTAATAGAAAATTACCGTAATGATTTTTCTATGGTTGGTGCTTAAAAAAACGGATGACACATTGTCGTGGAATTGTCACGGCAGATGTCCTAGTGAAAGGACTTAGTCGTGGAGCCATCGCAACTAGGAAGCTTGAAGGGGTTAACCGGACAAAGGACATGAAGTTTATACTGGTTCGGCCCCTTACGGTGAAGGTAAAAGCCTACGGTCCAGTTTTGAGTGGGATTGCTTACGTCTCGATAACCAGGGAGCAAATCGCTTGACCTAGCTCTCGAGTTGATGTTACTTGCCCTGACCCGCCGTCGGGTCGTCCCTTTATATACAGAGGCCGACGCCCAGCGGCTCTACAGAGTCCCGGCCGGCTCATAAAACAGTGTCCGGCTCGGTCTCTTAATATTTCTTGTCTTACAATACAAGTCACGCATACATGGCGGTTTATCACTATGGGCCTTAAGTCGCCTATGGGCTTTGGGCCCTTACTGAACCGCCATCTTCAACCTTGGTCTTGGGATTCAAGAATACTCACTGGTATAACCCGACCCCTCCTGGGTGGGTCATACCTAATAGTTATATCCCCAATATTAGGCCCCAGATTGATTTGAACTAGTTCATGTCAATCTTCAATACTTAAGAAAAAATCTTCTGCTCCTTGCTTATGAAGTTTTTGTAACCCGCCATGACGTCATTCTTCGAATTGTGGTAACCCGCCATGACATCACCTGCCATAAATACATGTTTTGTCCAATGTATCTCAATGGATCTTTGTCTTAATGACCATCCGAAAATCGAGGCGTCCTTATAGTTGGATAACTATATTTTTCGGCCTCCTCGTTTTTCACGCCCACCTAACTGTCTTTTCCTTATAAATAGACCCGAATAGGTCGCTTCTCATTCTCCTCGTTCTGCATCTTCTTCCTCTCGCCCCCATCTATTACTGGAGCTCCGCCGCCGTTGCCACAGCACAACTCGTCTCCGTCGAGCTTGGCCGCTGCATCGACCTGACGTTGACCAGAGAACGGCATCATCCCTCCTCTGCAGATCTTCCGCAGTAAGTACCTCCTCTTTCTGCGCCATAGATCTACACTAGGGCTAGTGTGTTCCTCTGTATTGGGCACAGTTCATCCAAGTTCTTGTGTTCTTCTTGCCATGGCTTCTTTTGATCCGAAATACCCCAGAGATCTTGTGCGGTTCGTGTTCCGCACCCATTTTGGTCATCAGCAGATCTCCTTTCCAAGTAAGAAAACTCCATTATAGCACATGAACTCCTCTGCGCCCTGTTTTTAGGTCTAGTAATTTTTCTTTTCTGAACCTTTATTTGATCCAAAATAACAGTTGCAAATTGCGAAACCTATTTGTACAACACTTAGGCAAAATCCATACTTTGTTAGATTTACCTAGTCATGGTGACTCTGATCGCCAGCTTTAAGGAAGTAATGCTCAATTAATAATCTAAACCACCCCAGTCGGTTTAAATAGTGCTGACGGCTTATAGAACCTATGGCGGCTTAACTAACCAGGACATAATTATCCTTATACCATTAGGCCCCTTCATAAGCTGCCATTTTGAATATGCACAGTAATACTTTTGTCCTGCCCGGCTTAAATTTGAACTGGCACTTTTACTTTGTCTTAGGCTTTCAATTAGAATGGCACCCAAGGCACCTACCTCTTGCAACTGGGTTAAATCCATTGTCATCGACAACACTTTGGATGACTTTGTGAAGACCGGCTATCTGCTGAAAAAATAAGTCATGCCTTATCGTGCTCCTAACCCGGATGAAGAATTTCCTCAACCCAAAGATGGAGAGGTCATCGTTTTCACAGATCATATGAACTGGGGATTTACTCCTCCCGGCTCAAAATTCTTCAGAGATGTGCTGAACTTCTTTGACCTTCACCCACAAGACATCGGACCCAATTCCATGTCTAATATCTGCAACTTCCAAGTGTTTAGCGAAGTTTACCTTGGTGAAGAACCCAATTTGCTGCTTTTCAGTGAACTATTCTACTTGAACCGCCAGACGGAATGCGCCAGCGGCCAGATCTTGGAACTTGGCGGAGTTTCGATCCAGCGCTGCAGGGATGTGATCTTTCCCTATGCTAACCCGCCAAGCCATCCCAAAGACTGGAATATGACCTGGTTCTACTGCAAGGATACCTCTCCGGCTGATGAGAATCCTCTGCCCGGCTTTCGTGCCCTTCGTCTGGAAACCAATCATTCTCTGCCTGACAAGATTACCGCCACGGAGCGTAAATCACTTGCTCCTACCTTGGCCAAGATCAAGGCTCTACTGGGGAACGGGTTGACTGGTATTGACCTGGTCTGGGTTTGGCTCACCTGGCGAGTTATTCCGTTGAGCCGCCACACCGGCTTGATGTGCGAATACACTGGCGCCAAGAAGGCTCCTCTGCGTCACAGCCCTGACGACTTACCTGCCCATGTCATTGACGAAATGACCAAGTGTCTTCTTAATGAGAGTCTAGCGGACTGCGGCAAGGTGGTCCTAGCCCCCTTCTGCAAAGATAACCCGACTCCAAAGGTAAACCGCCCACATGACATGATTATCTTAATTTCTTAATGTTTCAACCATACTCATGAAGATGCTTAATCTTTGCAGGCGGGTGACAAATTTTGGAAAGTTAAATATGATCATGAAGCGGCCAAGAGAGCCAGAAAAGAAAAGAAAGCCGCCAGGAAAGAAGCTGTCAAAAGGAAGGGAAAGAAGGCTACCGCTTCTGACCTACTTCGGCTAGCGGACTCTTCTGAGTCGGAGGTAGCCCTTGACTCCCTTGGCTTATTTTTAACCATCTTATTAACACTGATCATCAGCAGGAGGACACAGGAGCAAGCCGTAACAAGGATGATGAGGTAACTATCCTTTCCTTCGACTCCGAGCCGTTGCCAAGATAGAAAATCTGTAGAGTGACCCGGGAAGTAAGATTTTCTCATCCTTTAGCTTATCACGATCCTCAATTTCTGTTGAAGCGGCAAACTCATGAGAGCCGGAGGCAGACCCGAACCAACAAGGACGCGGAGCTCTCCTCCAGCTTACCAAACACTCCAAGGAAACGCCGGAATGAGGTCACTTCTGTTTTAAATAAATTTTACCCCTTGGCGGGTCTCTTTCGTCAACTACTCAATCCCTCTGACTCGGATTATCAGGATACTTCCCCTTCCTCCGCCGGGTCACTACAGTCCAATCTGCCAACCTTCAAGACTGCTCCAGGGTATGCTAACCCGCTCATCTTGCATTTATTTTAATCCCTTGCATCTGTATTAATCTTTTATTTTGACGCAGTGGTCAAGCCAAGCCCAGCAAAAGGGTCAGGAAAAATAAACCAGCTGAAGACAGAGTTGCGACTGAGCCGGTTCTTGAGACAGTCGAGACGGACTCAAACACTCGTGAGCCGCCATCTGAGCCAGCTCAAGACTTACCTCCTCCTGCCACCGATCTGCCCACTGATCAAGCTACCGGTGAGTCAGAGAATTCGGAGGCTCCTAGCCCGGTCCGGATAGATGATCCTTCCAATGTTGATGTAGAGATCACCAGAACCGGCTATGTTGAGCCGGGAAGGCCAACTGTGCTGGCCAAATGCCCTGCCAAGGAAGAACTTCTGGACCAGCGCCGGGTCAAGATGGATGTTGCCAACTATGCTCATATGAGCGTTGGAGATATCTTTTCTGGCTATATGAACCAAGTACACAGCAGCCGGAGCCTCAAGATTGATATAGTGAAGCAGATGCACCACAAATTTGAGGTATAACCCGTTCTCTTTTCTTCATTCACCTTTAGTATGCTAGCCCCCAAGTCTACTGCTTATGACACTTATGTTGTAGACTTTGAAACAAGCTTAGCAACATAAAGAAAAGAAAAAAATCCGGCTTACCATGTAGTCCCCAAGGGGTGGCTTAACCAAAAAATTCTTATGGGTCCTTGAACAGCAATACACATTAGCCCCCAAGTGCCAAGTATTATTGCTTGCAAAATGCTTGGGACTTACTCTTATAAATTGCCATCTTATGAACCGCCTGGAAAAAAACTCTTTGGGACATTAGCCCCCAAGTGCCAAATATTATTGCTGGCAAAATGCTTGGGACTTTAACATTATATAAACAATTGACTTGACTCTTATTCTGTACTTGTATAGGCCACCACAAGCCAACTCGAATCCGAGGTGACTAATCTGAAGAGCCGCCTTGAAACCCAAGAGTCGGAAATTGAAAAAGCCAACACCAAGTTCAAATTCAGCGTTTCCGAGCAAGAAAAACTGAAAAAAGAATTTGAGGTTGAAAAGAAAGCCTGGGTTGATGAAAAGACAACACTTATCAACCACGCTGAAAAAGCGGAGGCGGCTGTGGAAGAAGTCACCGGTGAGTTAGCTGGTTTAAAATGCCACGTCTCGCAAATGGTCTCCGCAATCTTTGGTAAGTCGCCCTGCAAGTGTTTTTATATACCTAAGTCTTTCAATTGATCACAAGACTGGAATTAACTCACCTGATCATGTTTATACAGGCCCCAGAAGCTCAAATTTGAACCAAAACATGATGATCAAACTAAAGGCAGTATACACTTTGGTGGAACAGTTGTACACCGGGTCTCAACGTGCATTAGCCATGGTGGCTCTGTAAAATGAAGTGCCAACCCTCCTGGTAGAGGTCTTGAAGAAGTTGTCCATTCTCCCTCAGTGGTTCAATGAACTGAGGTGGTCAGCTGCAAGAGCTGGAGTGGTAAACGCTTTAAGCCGGGCCAAGGCTTGGTTACCAGAACTAGACCCGGCTGACATTGCCACCGGCTATCCAAGCCTGAAGGAAGATGACACTCCTTTCGAAGACCCAGACTTTCTCGCTTGTGTCAAAGAGATACGCCCCGTGGCGACTCTAATAGCAAATGAAGTGGATCTTACCAAGTACCAGGCGGGTTACGATGGAGAGAATCGGGGAATTCCAACGCCTCACTATGAAGTGACCAGTCTGATTCCCTTACTCCGTAAGCACACCTTTGCTCCTGAAGTTGACCCGGCCGGCCTTGTTGACGCTGAAGCTAAATTTGAAGCCTTAAACAACATTGACTGGTCATCGTCAACCTTCCAGGAAAGGGAGCAGGGCGAAAGCACGGAGAGGGCTAACCCGGAGGCTTCAGGCCAATCGTGAAGATGAACCTGCCGTGGCGGCTCATACCTGGGGTGTACTAAAAAACAATGTGAATTATTTGGACTCAAGGAGTCCTGTAATAGGATAGAAATAACTTTATTTTGGCCGTGCCATCGCGCACGTTTTAATGCTTAACACCGTTAAGCCACCGTATTGTATCCATCCGTGTTACTATTCATCTGCTTACCGTATGCTTGATCAGGTTTCGAAAACTGTCCTGCACATGAAAACAGACTGCAAAAATCCCTTGACATCTGAAAACCGGGCGGGTCAAAAGGATTTTAAAAAGAGTCATATATTAGCTTGTTGTAAAAGATAACTATGATCCTATGCTTAGAACTTCTTAGATTTGCACCGCCGGTTTATCTGACCCGGTCGGTAAGGGTGGTAACCCAGTCTTTGGATACCAAAAATTTCAAAGGTACAATGATGCTTATGGATCGGCGACTCATCAGCCGATACTGAGCCGGGTTAAAGCAATCATACTTAAACTTGTAAACCTCAGAAAAAATCTCAAGTCAAAAGGGTGTTTTCAAAGACAACTTAAATAAAAAAATAACAAAACATTGCAAGGTTACTGATTCGAATACGATCAGTAAACCGTTCCAGAGGGGTTTAAGCTAGGATTCGAATACGATCATGTAGCCCCCAATGGATTTGGTGTTGCGCCGATCATGAGGGTACCGATAGCTGTGTTCTCTTTGGTTCAAATACGACCTATGTTTGAACAGGAAGCCCCCTAATGACCTTGAGAGTTTTTTAACGACTCTGATTCGAATATGATCAAAGTCGGTTCCCAAAAGGGGTTAAGCTATGATCGAAATACGATCAAGAAGCCCCCTAGCGAGCTCGGTAGTGTGCCAATCAAAAGGGTACCGACAATTGTGTTCTCTTTGGTTCGAATATGACCTATGTTTGAACAGGAAGCCCCCTAGTGATCATAATTTTTAACGGCTAGATTCGAATACGATCATAAGCCGGATCAAACGGGTTAAGCCTAACCAAATGTGATCAACCCCCAAGTGATCATGTGAGAAAATAATGACAATGATAATGACAAATTTACCTTGAGGGAAGGAAAAAAGGACAGAGGTCCTGCTTTATTATTTATCATAATATATACATTGGCAAAATATGTACATTAGGAGAGCCTATGGCTCAAGTGTAGTAGGGCCGAAGATGAGCTATATTCCACGGCGGCGGGTCTCTTCCTCCGACTTACGTGAGTCTTTGCGCTCTCGAACATCGATAAGGTAATATGACCCATTGTTCAAGTTCTTGCTGACCACAATGGGCCCTTCCCAAGGTAGGGATAGCTTGTGCATATCAGTTTGATCTTGGATGAGCCGGAGCACCAAATCACCTTCCTGAAAGGCTCTGGACTTAACACGGCGCCTGTGATATGGGCGCAAGTCTTGCTGGTAAATCGCCGAGCGAGCTGCTGCCAAGTCCCGCTGTTCATCTAATAGGTCAAGAGCATCCTGACGTGCTTGTTCATTGTCCGCCTCAACATAAGCTGCTACGCGAGGCAAGTCATGACGAATGTCGCTAGGGAGAACTGCCTCAGCTCCATAGACCATGAAGAAAGGTGTATAACCCGTAGATCTGTTAGGAGTAGTATTAATGCTCCATAACACAGAGGGTAACTCCTCAACCCAGCAACCCGGCGTCCTCTGCAAGGGGACCAAGAGCCGGGGCTTGATGCCTTTCAAGATTTCCTGATTGGTTCTCTCAGCTTGACCATTGGATTGGGGGTGAGCCACTGATGAAACATCAAGCCGAATATGCTCACGTTGGCAAAACTCCTCCATGGCACCTTTAGACAGATTAGTGCCATTGCCAATTATGATGTTGTGTGGAAAGCCAAAGTGAAATATCACCTTTTTCATGAATTGAACCGTCGTGGCTGCATCACACTTACTGACTGGCTCTGCATCAACCCACTTCATAAATTTATCAACCGCCACTAAGAGGTGGGTCTTTTTATCCTTGGACCTTTTAAAAGGCCCAACCATGTCAAGCCCCCAGACTGCGAATGGCCATGTAATTGGAATCATCCTCAATTCTTGAGCCGGCACATGAGCTCGTCTTGAGAACTTCTGACAACCATCACATTTACTGACCAAGTCCTCTGCATCAGCATGAGCCGTCAGCCAATAAAATTCATGACGGAAAGCCTTAGCCACGAGGTATTTTGACCCGGCGTGATGACCACAGTCTCCTTTATGAATTTCACAAAGAATTTCTTGGCCTTCTTCAGGAGAGACGCAACGCTGAAACGCCCCTATAACATTGCGATGACGCAACTCGCCACTGACAATCATCATAGACTTAGACCGCCGGGTTATCTGCCTGAAAAAAGTTTCATCTTCAGGCAATTCGCCCTGGGTCATATAAGCCAGGTATGGCACCATCCAATCTGGAATGATATGAAGAGCCGCCAGCAATTGTGCTTCTGGGTCAGGAACAACCAAGTCTTCCTCTGTGGGTAGCTTGACAGAAGGTTTATGCAGAATATCCAAAAAAGTATTAGGCGGCACCGGCTTACGCTGAGATCCTAGCCGGCTTAAGGCATCATCCGCCTCGTTCTTTCTGCGGTCAATGTGCTCCACCTGATAACCCTTGAAGTGTCCCGCAATTGCATCGACTTCACGACAATAAGCCGCCATGAGAGGATCCTTGGAATCCCACTTGCCTGATACCTGCTGAGCCACCAGATCTGAGTCGCCGAAGCACCTTACCCGGCTTAAGATCATCTCCTTAGCCATCTGAAGACCATGGAGTAGGGCTTCATACTCAGTTGTGCTGTTAGTACAGGGAAACATCAGCCGAGCACATAACAAAATTTGTCACCTCGAGGGGAAGCCATAACAACTCCAGCCCCCGAGCCCTCCATTTGCCTGGACCCATCAAAGTGAATTGTCCAATACGTGTTATCTGGCTTTTCTTCACGCATCTGCATCTCTGTCCAATCGTTAATGAAATTCACCAGCGCTTGAGACTTGATAGCTGTGCACGGTGCATACTTTAAGCATGAGGCCAAAGCTCAATGGCCCATTTGGCAACTCGTCCTGTGGCCTCTCTGTTTTGAACGATATCCCCCAAAGGGGCAGAACTAACTACAGTGATGGGGTGGCCCAAGAAGTATTGCTTAAGCTTCTGGCTTTCCATGAACACCCCATAGACGAGCTTCTGCCAATGCGGATATCGCTGCTTGGACTCAATCAGCACCTCACTGATGTAGTAAACCGGCCGTTGAACCGGGTGTTCCTTGCCAGCCTCCCTGCACTCCACCACGATGGCCACGCTGATAGCACGCGTGTTAGCAGCCACATACAGTAACAAGGGCTCTTTGTCAATGGGAGCAGCAAGAACCGGCGGCTCAGCCAACTGTCTCTTTAGATCTTCAAACGCAGCGTTTGTGGCATCACTCCAGGTGAAGCTATCTGTCTTCTTCATCATTTGATATAGTGGCATGACCTTCTCTCCTAACCAGCTTATGAATCGGCTTAGGGCAGCGATACGACCTGCCAAACGATGAACGTCATTGATACATGCTGGTTTGGCCAGAGAGGTGATGGCCTTGATCTTCTCCGGGTTAGCCTCGATGCCTTTGTTAGAAACCAGAAAACCCAAAAGCTTGCCTGCAGGCACACCAAAAACACACTTGGCCGGGTTAAGCATCATCTAGTAAACCCGAAGATTGTCAAAGGTTTCCTTGAGATCATCAATCAAGGTCTCCTTCTCTCTGGATTCTACCACTATGTCATCCACATAAGCATGAACATTGCACCCAATTTGATTATGAAGACAATTCTATACACATCGCTGGTAAGTCGACTGGGCACTCTTGAGCCCAAAAGGCATTGAAACATAGCAGAAGGCTCCAAACGGATTATGAATCCCGTCTTCTCCTGGTCCTTAACTACCATCTTGATCTGATGATAACCAGAGTAAGCATCCAAAAAACTAAAACGCTCACAACCCGCCATAGCATCAATGATTTGATCAATACGAGGGAGAGCAAAAGGATCGGCTAGACAAGCCTTGTTTAAGTCCGTGTAATCCACACACATACGCCAAGTGCCGTTTTTCTTAAGCACAAGCACCGAGTTAGCCAACCACTTTGGATGAAAGACTTCGATGATAAACCCTGCTGCTAAGAGCCGGGCCACCTCTTCACCAATGGCCTTCCGCCTCTCCTCATTAAACGGTCGAAGAAACTGCTTGACTGGTTTAAACTTTGGATCAATATTAAGAGTGTGCTCAGCGAGTTCTCTCGGTACACCCGGCATGTCAGAAGGTTTCCATGCGAAGATGTCTCGATTCTCACGGATGAACTCGATGAGCGCGCTTTCCTATTTGGGATCCAAGTTAGCACTAATACTGAACTGTTTTGATGAGTCGCCCGGAATAAAATCAATGAGCTTAGTATCATCGGCCGACTTAAACTTCATCTCCGACTCATGTTCTGTGGTTGGATTCTTTAAGGATGTCATATCTGCCGGGTCAACATTGTCCTTGTAGAATTTCAACTCTTCGGTTGCACAGACCGACTCAGCTTAAGCCGCGTCACCTTCTTCACATTCCAAGGCCACCTTCCGGCTCCCGTGCACCGTAATGGTTCCCTTATGACCCGGCATCTTGAGCTGCAAGTACACTTGTGCCATGAATTTGGCATAAGCCGGCCGTTCGAACAGAGCATGATACGGGCTCTTGATCTTGACTACTTCAAACGTCAATTTCTCGGCTCTGGAGTCATATTCATCCCCAAAGGCTACCTCCAATTCGATCTTACCGACTGGATACACCGATTTACTGGGTAAGACTCCATGGAAAACAGTGTTGGACTGCTTAAGGCTCTTATCAGTTAGCCCCATGCGACGGAAGGTCTCATAATAGAGGATATTGATGTTGCTGCCTCCGTCCATGAGTACCTTGGTGAATTTATATCCACCCACTTGAGGGGCCACCACCAGGGCTAAGTGACCAGGATTGTCAACCCGGGGAGGGTGATCCTCCCTACTCCATATGATAGGCTGCTCAGGCCATCTCAAGTAACGAGGAATTGCCGGCTCAACCGCATTCACAGCCCTCTTATAAAGCTTCTGGTCTCGTTTACATAAACTGGTGGTAAACACATGATATTGCCCACTGTTCAGCTGCTTTGGATTGCTCTGGTATCCACCTTGCTGCTGTTGCTAACCGCCCTGGCCAGATTGTTGGTTATACCCACCTTGGTTGCCCTGAGAATTTTGGAAATTGGGATTTGACCTGCCCCCCGGGCCATGAAAGCCGCCGCCACCTGAGCCGCCGCCCTGCCCATTGTTACCATCAAACATGTTGGAATTCTTGAAGGCTTTCATGATCGTACAGTCCTTCCATAAATGGGTAGCCGGCTTCTGCTGAGTGTCGTGTCTCGGGCAGGGCTCATTCAACAATTGCTCAAGTGTGGGGCCTGACCCGCCAGATCGGGGAGGTGGCCTCCCTTTGCACCGTTGGTTGTACCCTGCGCACTAGTGTTAGCCACGAAATCCAGACTATCGTCTGCCTTACGTTTATTACCTCCTTGATTTGCCGGGTTGTGCTGAGGGCCCTTGTCGTTGCCGTTCTTCCTTCCCTTCCCTGCCTTGTCATCATCAGACTCGGGATCCTTGGTACTATCAGAATCAGCGTACTTGACCAGAGCTGCCATCAGCGTGCCCATATCATTACAATCGCGCTTGAGCCGCCCCAGCTTTTGTTTCAGAGGCAAGAAACGACAACTTTTCTCCAACATTAAGACTGTAGAGCCGGCATCCATCTTATCAGATGAATGTATTATGGCTTTAACTCGGCGCACCCAATGGGTTGTAGACTCGCCCTCCTCTTGCTTGCAATTCGTCAGATCCACGATCGACATGGGCTGCTTGCATGTGTCTTTGAAATTCTGGATGAACCGGGCCTTTAGCTCCGCCCATGAACTGATTGAATTAGGTGGCAGGCCTTTCAACCAGGTGCGGGCGGTCCCATCCAACATCATGGTGAAGTACTTAGCCATTGCAACATCACTAACCTCCAACAACTCCATAGCCATCTCGTAACTCTCAATCCATGCCCCGAGCTGTAAGTCGCCCGTGTAATTCGGCACCTTCCTAGGTCCCTTAAAGTCTTTGGGCAAACGCTCGTTACGTAGAGCCGGCACCAGACAGGGGACTCCTCCGGTCCTGGTGGCCACACCTGCCTCGATGGAAGTCGTCGGATAAGCTGGATACAGCTGGTAAGCCGTCAACTGAGCCGCCTGCTCAGCCGCCTGTTGAACCGCTCGCTCAGCCTCTTGACGTATTCTGTCTTGATCTACCAAGTTGACGGCCTCATGGCGCACCGGGTTATACCCACCTGGCTGGTCACGACACCTGACGTTGCTTGAAACGGCCGCTGAATCCATGTGCCTGCTATAACTCGGGCTTCGGCTTGGACGAGGGGTCGAATGGATCCTGTCCGGGTTGTATGAGTATGTCTCCTGCTGTGCAAAGGCCGTCTGAAGAAGTTCTCTGACCCGGCGGGTTTCAACCGCCGCTGGAGAGTCACCATCAATTGGGAGAGCCGCCAATCGTGCCGCTGCCGCTATCATGTTCTCCAACGGGTTAGAATAGTGACCCGGAGGTGTTGGTACATACTGAGGTGGCGCCGTGTTTACACGGGGAGGTCCCATCACCTGCGGTTGAACTGACGTGCCGTCCCCACGTGTTGCAACATGGTCCACTCCTGCACGTGGAGAGAGCCACGGCGGGTTACCTGTGCGCGGGGAGAGCGACGACGGGTTACTGGGCCCTGCTCCTGGTGTGTGAAAGAGGTTTCGAGCGTCATAGACCCGGGGAGTCGAGACTGAGTCTTCTGATGCCTTCTCCTCATGACCTCATTAGACGCGTTCTAATCTTGCGTGAGCCGGAAAGTCTGTGCCTGGATCTGCTGAGCCCGAACATCCAGAGCTGCCCGCTCTACAGTTATCCTGACATCTTCCACTGCTAGATCTTCCTTAGCCTGCGCCATATCCAATTTTAACTGTGCCACCTCCTTATCATGACGAGCTTGGTCCGCCGGGTTGACCACGGCGGTTAACATAGCGGTCAGCTTATCTGTAAGATCCATTAGCACCTGAGCCGGCGAGCGCACAGGGCCTCCTGCCCCGACTGCTGCTACCCCGGGGGTCATGGCTGCCGCAGTTGTGGAGTCTTGGATAGGTTGTGTACCGGCCATGAAGATTCCAACTTGGCTCGGCGGCTCGAAGCAATCCGAAATACTGCTGCCATCGGAACAACCCCCAAGCCCGCCGTCTTGCAGTTGATACAACGAATCTGTCTCACCTGTGGATGACCCGCCATCAAAGTAGATGGCCGTCTCACCGCCAGATGCAGATCCCTCAGAGGGCCCTTCATGGATGCATCCCACGAAGGCATGCTTCACAGCAGGCGAAGCCCGGGCGGGTTTCGCGCTCTGAGGCGTTTCGACGAGGTCGGTGCAGATGTCCAGCTCAGGTCCCGGCTCGCGGATCTTGCCGATGAAGACGTGAATTCCACCGAAGGGGACCCGGTACCCGTACTCAATTGAGCCGGCCTCAGGGCCCCAGCCTGCGTCGTCGATGTAGAGCTTGCTGCGACGACTCTTGGTCATCCGGCCCACAGCGTATCCCTTGAACCCTTCGAAGCTGCCCTTCAAGAACTCAAATCCACCATGCGTTGGCCCCACGGTGGGCGCCAACTGTCATGGAATTGTCACGGCAGATGTCCTAGTGAAAGGATTTAGTCGTGGAGCCATCGCAACTAGGAAGCTTGAAGGGGTTAATCGGGACAAAGGACACGGAGTTTATACTGGTTCGGCCCCTTATGGTGAAGGTAAAAGCCTACGGTCCAGTTTTGAGTTGGATTGCTTATGTCTCGATAACCAGGGAGAAAATCGCTTGACCTAGCTCTCGAGTTGATGTTACTTGCCCTGACCCGCCGCCGGGTCGTCCCTTTATATACAGAGGCCGATGCCCAGCGGTTCTACAGAGTCCCAGCCGGCTCATAAAACAGTGTCCGGCTCGGTCTCTTAATATTTCTTGTCTTACAATTCAAGTCACGCATACATGGCGGTTTATCACTACGGGCCTTAAGTCGCCTATGGGCTTTGGGCCCTTACTGAACCGCCATCTTCCACCTTGGTCTTGGGCTTCAAGAATACTCACTGGTATAACCCGGCCCCTCCTGGGCGGGTCATACCTAATAGTTATATCCCCAACACACATGTAACCTTCCAAATAATTTGCATGGCATTGCTGCTACTAAAATGATTAAACCTTCCTAGTTGAATTGCATCATTAATTATCCCGTATGAGAGAAAATTCCAATAAAAAAACTTGTTGCCGATTTTGGAACATGTATTTTTTTGCGAGGGATAAATTAGGACCAAGTATGGATGTAAGGTAAGTAATATATGATTAAATCAGAAGCACCTTTATCAATAGGTATGTGAGGATTTGTCATAATTACTCAAGATTTGTCAGTAGGTATGTGAGGATTTGTCATAATTAAGGTATATATTTTGTCTAACTTGTGATTTTGGAGACGAGCGGCAGGGCGGCAGGCGAGCTTCAAATGGTGCGGCGGGCGGCGGTGGCGAAGCAGTTTGGGGTCATTTAGTGGTGTTGGCACAATAGATCCGCACCAAGGGGTGGAAGGCCGGTTCACCAATAAGGCGGGCGATTTACATGGTAGTGGATTGAGGTAGGTAGCTTATCGGGGGAGGGGTTGTGAAATTTCAGGGTAGGTGGAGTTCGCGTGCTACTGGCCATTTTACATCTGGGTTTACATCTGAGGCGGTTGAAGATGTAAATTTGCATCTCCAAATGTTGTATTTTACATCATTCGAAAGAGGTGATGTAAAAGTTCATACATCTACATCATGTATTGGAGCAACGTTCTTGGGCCTCGGCGTAGATGTGAACATCAGTTATTTATACATCTGCATCATCTATTGAAGATGCTCTTATAGTAGACAACTGAGACTCGTCGTGTTAGTCCCGAAAGACCAGTACACTAAAACAACAACATCCACCAACGAAGAGAAGCGTAGATAGAAATAGACACATGAACGTAAATGAATGAAGACCGGATCCACACAGACCCATCAAAGACAAATACTATAGGGGCGTGTTTGGTTACCAGCATGAGGCCCAACAGGCCCACGCGGGAAGGAAACGAGCTGTTTGGTTGGCTGCATGCACTGTTGGGTCTGCATAGCACGGAACTTAAAGCACCTCTGGGCCTGGCTCGCTGGAAACGCTCAGATCGGCAGTTTCTTGCGAGCCAGGCCGAGGCGAGTGCAAGCGAGCGAGCCCTTGCACGAGTGGTGAGGGAGGGATGCGAGGTGATTACGTGAGGTCTTCTTCAACCTCCAGTAAGCTTCTCTCTAATCTCCTCTCTTCCTTGTCCCTCTGATCTACACAACGGTGCTTCGATTCGAGGTAAGCTCTACACAAAAAAGATGCACCTCGATGCTACGGTTCCATTCGGACGATCGGTTCGCAGTTTCGTTGGCTGGAAGTTCTTTATTTCGTGTTCCCGTTTGGATCTATTATGGACGAATTTTGTCAGATTCGTCGCGCACGATCGATCGTTTGAAATTTCCTTTGACCAGTAGCCTAATCTCGCAGTTCTGCATAACATTCGTGTTGTATGTTTTTGATTCCAACGATCATAGCTTCATCTCTCCTTGAACAGCAGTCTAGTACACTCACGCCTCCATGTTGAGCTCCTCTGACCTCTGCTCATAGCCCTCCTATTCGTCCCTCTCGACGCCGATGCCCTTCCCCTTGATCTCCTTGCCCGCGTCCTACTACACTAGTCGTTTCCGACGTCGCTCATCTCGGCCTACTCTCTGTCGTCCTCCTACTGCGCTGACGCTGCAATGCCGCGCACACTGCTTTCTTGTGTTCTCTGCCTCCGTGCACACTGCAGTTCGCCGCGTCGCCGACGGGGTCGATCATCTCGACCTCCTCTCTCTCGTCCCACTACACTGGAGTCATTTCCGGCGTCGATCATCTCGGCCTCCTCTCTCGTCCTACTGCACGGATGATACCATGACGCGAGCACTGCATTCTCCTCCTCTGTCCACTGTCTTTGCGCGAGCACCTCAACTAGTTTGTCGACAGTGTCGCTCGCTGTGCCGCTGACGGGGTCGCTCGCCCACGAGTCCATGCTCATCATGTCGGACACGGCGCCACGACCACTATCCACCACAATTGCCATGGTCCGAAGCACACTACATTTCTTCTCCCCCTTCCCCTTCTAGCTCTTAATCATACCCATGCGGGGAACCAAATAGCGTGTAGTTGTATACGCCGAGACAATGCAGGCAACTAAACAATGCGCCAAAGTTGATCCCCTAATGCAGGAAGTCCATATGCAGGCAACCAAACAACTTGCAGATGTCGCATATGAGGCTGTTTTTCCAGAGCCAGGCTAGGTGGACAAGGGTATGCAACGCAGGTACTATAGCCGACGGCAACCAAACACGCCCTAGAACCCGCGAGATCCATCGAAGACATATCTGAAAGATCGTGGATGTCGCCTAGAGGGGGGGGGGTGAATAGGCGCTTTAAAATAATTACGGTTTAGGCTTGAACAAATGCGGAATAAACCTAGCGGTTAATTTGTCAAACACAAAACCTACAACAACTAGGCTCACCTATGTGCACCAACAACTTATACTAAGCAAGATAAACAACTAGGTGATAGCAAGATATATGACAAGAAACAATATGGCTATCACAAAGTAAAGTGCATAAGTAAAGGGCTCGGGTAAGAGATAACCGAGGCACGCGGAGACGACGATGTATCCCGGTTCACACCCTTGCGGATGCTAATCTCCGCTTGGAGCGGTGTGGAGGCACAATGCTCCCCAAGAAGCCACTAGGGCCACAGTAATCTCCTCACGCCCTCGCACAATGCAAGATGCCGTGATTCCACTAAGGGACCCTTGAGGGCGGTCACCGAACCCGTATAAATGGCAACCCTTGGGGCGGTTACGAACCCGTACACTTTGGCAACCCTTGGGGCGGTCACGGTACCACAAATTGCTCGGGCGATCTCCACAACCTAATTGGAGACCCGAAGCTTGCCCGAGCTTTACACCACAATGATTGAGCTCCAACACCACCAACTGCCTAGGGCGCCAAGGCACCTAAGAGGAACAAGCTCTAGGGTGCCCAAACACCCAAGAGTAATAAGCTTCTCAAACTTCACTTCCACGTATCACCGTGGAGAACTCAAACCGATGCACCAAATGTAATGGCAAGGGCACACGGAGTGCCCAAGTCCTTCTCTCCCAAATCCCACCAAAGCAACTAATGCTAGGGAGGAAAATGAGAGGAAGAACGAAAGAAGAACACGAAGAACTCCAAGATCTAGATCCAAGGGTTCCCCTCACTTAGAGGAGAAAGTGATTGGTGGAAACGTGGATCTAGATCTCCTCTCTTTTCCCTCAAAAACTAGCAAGAATCCATGGAGGGATTGAGAGTTAGCAAGCTCAAAGAAGGTCAACAATGGGGGAAGAACACGAGCTCAAAAGATAAGATCCAATGGGGAAGAAGACCCCTTTATATGAGGGGAAAATCCAACCGTTACCCTCTCAGCCCAAGACGGAGCGGTACTACAGCGCGAGACGCGGTATACCAAGAGGTCAGCGGTACTACCGTGGAGGACCACGGTACTACCGCGACAACAGAAGTAGCTAGGGCAGGCTGGCAGGGCAAGATTATCGCACGCGCGTACTACCGCCCCAAACATGCGGTACTACCGCAAGGCGTAAACACCCTAAAAGACTACATCCGTGCCTACTACCGCGACCGTAAAAACGGTGCAAAACCCGACACGGTACTATCATGCCAGGGCGCGGTACTATCCGTGTGGGCGCAGATTATCATGAGGGCACGGATGTAAAAATTACATCCGCTTCAACAGCCGCATACCAGCGGGTTGCGGCCAGATACGCGACTACTACCGCCCGGCGGAGCGGTATTATCAGGACCCTGCGGTACTACCGCGGCAAGCCACGGTATTATCAAGAGCGCCATGGTACTACCGCTCCGTGGAGCAAGACTACCGCAAACCTGTGGAAGAAGCACAAAGGATACCTACAAAACGCAGCTAAAGACAACAGACGGAATCAATAAAACCAGAATCGCCATAACTTCGCATATGAGCTCCGAATTGAGCAAACTCAAGCTTGTTGGAAACAAGACAACGAGTAGCATCAAAACAGCGATCGGTTATAGTAAGAAGAGGCACGGAGGTATGCCAAACATATAGAGGAGTGAAACCTCCAACAGAGAAGAACCGGCATAACCTCCAACATCGAAAACATCATAGAAGATGAATGTGAACTCCGCTGATGAACTCGAGCTTGTCAACAAGATGACCATAAGCTCCAAAACTCACAAAGAGAACCAAACAAGAACCAAGAAATATGATGCAACGATGCAAAGGTTTGAGCTCTCTACGAATGATACGATCAAGCTACTCATCGAGAGCCCCCTTGATAGTACGGCAATCGATCCTATAACCCGGTCTCCCAACTACCATCATGAGACCGTAAAATAGAAAACCTATCAAGGGCAAACCTTTGCCTTGCACATGGTCCACTTGAGCTAGATGATGACGATCTTGACTCCCTCAAGTTGGACTACCTTTCTTGATTATGCTGGCTCGGTGAAGACTAGTTGATTGCTCCCCATACTCCACTATGGGTGAGCCACTCTTCCAAGACATCTTCACAAGTCCATTGTCACCACAATGGACGGCAAGCTTCAAGCATTTGATCTCTTCGTGATGGTTCACTTGAACTTGCACACCGCAACCTAACCCCACAAGAACTCTCACGAAGACCATGGGTTAGTACACAAAGCGTAATGGACAATGCTTACCATACCATGGGATCACTTGATCCCTCTGTACATCTTGTACGCTTTGTGTGTCGATCAACTTGATTCACTCTTGACTTAATCTTGATCAACCTTGATTCTTTCCAACTCTCTTCATTTGGATGATGTCTTGAAGGTGAACATGAATGATCAAACAGTCTTCTTCTTCAAGACATGCTTGCAATAAGCTCAACTCTCAAATGACCAATCTTTGGATAATTCCTTGAATAGCACCTTGGTCGACACAAACTCTCCTTGAAACCAACACATGTACTCCAAGAAAAGCCTATGGACAAAACCTTCAAATATAACTCAAGGCAACCATTAGTCCATAGAGATTGTCATCAATTACAAAAACCAAACATGGGGCACCGCATGTTCTTACAATCTCCCCCATTTTGGTAATTGATGACAATCACTTTCAAGAGAGTTTATGCAAGGAATTATGCACCACCATGCAATGCAACAACCAATAATGCATGCGTATGAGATGCAAATGCTAAGGAACAAAACCAAAGCAAGGAGAAAACTCTAAAACTTCTCCACAAAACTCTCTGAAACTTCTCCCCCATTGGCATCGATTGCCAAAATGGGCGAAAAGCTTAGAAGGCCAATATAAAAGGTGTTCCTCCTTAAATTGTGTATTTCTACCAATGCAATACACATATCCAACGGTAAAACTTGGAGGAAGACCAACTATATTGAGGCTCCAAGATTGCTAAAGGAATGATATGCCACAAGGACATAACAAAGAGAGACACAAGCAATCAAGAAATCAAAAGATACCAATTGAAGCAAGCAATCAACGGATATCAATTGAACCAACTAGACCAAAGATCCTATGAGCCACAAATGAGCATAGGAGCGTTCTAAAGAAACTAGAGAAGCTCCCCATGATTTGTGCACACATAAGAATTTTGTAATTGGATACAAAGTGCACAAAATAGGATCATAGCTCCCCCAAAATCAATAGAAACTTACAACAAGTGCAAGTGAGCATATAGGAAACTAAGCCTAGTACATGTAACAAACACAAGGTTGAGCAACAAGTGAAAGAGACAACTTAAGAATGGGCTCAACCAAAATGATGTGTGTGAGTCAAGGCAATGCACTTGAGAAGACTAATGTGCGAGAAGAGCATTAAGCATCAATAAAGTCTTCAAAGAATGAGGCACACGTGCAAGGCCTATCATTCCCACACACAACTAGCAAATGGGTTCACAAGCTTACTAATAAGCATATAGAGAACCAATGCTTGTGACAACCCGTGGTGAAGATAGAAGAAGAAAGCCTCATCAAGACGAGGGATACCAATTAAGATGGCAAAGGCTCGTAAAGATAAGCATGAGGAAAATAATCTTCACCACCCAAGAGTGCATCAAGATGCAACGATATAAAACACGCACTCAAGGCAAAAGCTTTCACGGAGCCACCAAAGAAATAACAAAAGAGAGACAAGGTGGACGTGAAAGAAAGGATATCATCTAGAGATGTAATTTCTCTCAGCGTATAAGGTTCTAGGTAGACAAAATCATGATGATATATATCTACAAAGAAGGATGTTCACCCGAAATAATTACAACAAGAAGGAACAAGATATCCAAAAGGAAGTCATACATATACCAATAAGATATTTGCTTGAGAGCATAGCACATGGCTAGATATGGTCTTATTGTATATAAATGAATTCCAACCACACGAACATCAAAGACATCACAACTAGCAACAAGACATCATTGTTGGGATGCTTTGAGAAAGGAAACAAGTATCACAAGAAAGAATGGATAACATGCCATGATACAACCTACACAAGGTTGATGTAGGAAATGTGTGCATGAAGTATATGAAGATACTTGTTACCGAGATAACATTGGAAGGATGTAGTAGAAACCAATTGAAGGTACAAAGTAGTTCATTGATCATCCTAGCTTGACTCCAATAAGCACATGGTGACAACACCTTCCTTGTGAGTGAGTCAAGCATCCAATGCATCTCCACTTGTTCCTAGAACAACAACACAAACAAAATGGTACCCAAACTCATTGGGACCAAAGAGTTAGAAAACCAACAATACATATGACAAACTCCACATAAATATGTGCATATAGATATGAAAATGATATTCATGCACATGTCATCCAATTTGATACTTGGTGGTGTTCCCCCTATATATTGGGTCAAAGAAAGAAAGCATGACAAAGAAACTACAAGAAGTAAATATGCATGCTCAAGACTTTCAAGAACCGAGACCAAAAGACAAAGAAATACCAAGCGAAGAAAAGATACCAAATGAATAAATCATCACTTGGAGGATATCTATAAAAGATACATCAAGGAATGATATATCCATTGATACACTCAAAAAGAAAGATGTCAAACTCCCAAACGAGAGAATGGTTCCAAACAAACCAAGCCCTCTACAAAGTTTCATGATGGCACAAAGTACCAAAACAAAACGGCTTGCCTTCCACAAACACACACTTGAAAAGGATCGCAAGATGAGTGTTTAATAGAAAATAGGATAGCTTCCCCAAGACTAGTGCATTATAGAGAATTTGCATTTGAATACAAAATGCACAAGATGGGATCACCACTTTCACTATATCTAGAAAACACTAGACAAGGTCAAGAAAAACACCAAGATCCTCAAGTGGCAAGGAAGGCAATGGGAGTTGACACAAACTTGGCAAGAGATAAGGCAAATAAAAAACAAATGCCAACGTGAAGATGATCAATAATTTCTACCACATATAAGTGAGTACCAATTGTCAAAAGACAAGAAGTATTTGGAAAGAATTCCCGGTGGTAGATAACAAGGATATCCGACATCATCTTCACACCAAACAAAACGCAAATTCAACTTGTAGAGCTAACATGCCACCTAGGAACAAGATAATTTACAATATCAATTCTAGGTGACAATATCTCAAATGTACACATTTTCTAGGCTAGTAATATACACATAGCATATTACTCCCCATAATGTGATACCAATTAAAGATAGACAAGAGGCAATTAAAGGATCCAACAAGAGATAATTAATGGACTATTTAGAATTTGAATTTCTCATGAGAAGACATACCACATAGCGACTAGATAATCTTGTAATATCAATACTAGATGGTATTCCTCATGTACACACATTTATAGGATTGTGAGGTGCACAAAGCACATCACTCCCCCATAATGGGATATTCCATTAATCTCTCACAAGAGCCAACTAAGAAATAGACAAGATGCAAAAAAAAGGCTCAACGAATGACACACATGTACATGATGTGCAAACCAACACACACAAGGCAATTTGGAGCCACATCATATACAAACACATGCAAGGTACAAAACCACAACATGATAAGGGGGCAAGTAACTTTCAAAGTAAACAATTTAAGTACAAGTTACCGCAAGGAGGCACATTGGATATAAGATAGAAACTTGATAATCCAATTGACTTGGCTTGTGACAAAAAGAATGATGAAGTCCCCTTAATTCTTCATAATGTAGCCAAGTCTCCAATGCCCTCCAAAAACACCTATTGATCAAGTTTGAGCTTGTTGGTCCCCAACCAAGTTGGGTCCTAAGAGGTTAGTCACAATAGGCTTGGCTACCCAAATGGTTCTTTTCTTGACACCACTTTGAGTACCAACAAACTTGGCAAACACATTGCCAACCTTATCCTTCCCAAGAGAATAGATATCATCAATAATAATTGGGTTGGATAAGTTACCACTAGTGCATGAAGAAGCGACGTGACCTTTCTCACGACATAAGTAGCAACGTCTACTCTCCACTTTCTTCTCACTTGATTTTTCCACAAGAGAAGCATTAGCTTGAGTCTTCTTGGGAAGTGGCATTTCTTCAACTTGAGGTTGAGCATGAGATTGAACTTGTGGCCTCTTCCCTTGTTGCTTGTCATTAACGGACTTCTTCTTCAATGGGCAAGATCTAACATGATGCCCTTCAATTTTGCACTTGAAGCAAATAATCTTGGCCGAATTCTTGAGTTGTTCTTGGCCCTTCTTCTTGTTGCTCTTGGACTTCTTCTTCTTATTTGAGTTGAATCCAAGTCCACCTTTGTCAATGGGGGATTTTTGCACACTCAAGATATTGTTGAGTGTGGATTTCCCTTCATGACACTTTTCTAAGTCTTTCTTCAAAGAAGTGACTTGGGCCTTGAGCTCTTTGATTTCCTCTACATGGTTAGTATCAACACAAGTACTAGAGGAAGTATAAGCTTCATTGTTAGAGCAACAAGGCAAGGAAAGCAATTCATCACAAGATGTACCAATGTTATGCATGGATGAATCACGAGGACTAGCACAAGGCAATATAGCATTTTGACAAAAAGTAGTGCTAGTATCCACATGAGGCTCACTAGATGTTACCTTGATACTATAGCCTCATGAGCTATCTTTAGCACATTATGGGATACTAGAAGATCATCATGAGAGCTTGTGAGCTTTACATGACTTTCTTCCAATTTCCCATAATTGCTAGATAGCAACTCAAGTTGAGCCCTTAGCTCAACATTCTCCTTCAAAATGGATGCTTCACAAGAGATAGAGTTAGTAGCACAAGCATCATCATTAGCAACAAGAGGAGAAGACAACTTAGCAAGCTCTTTTGAATATGAAGCTTTAAGTTGAGCATGAGACTCGTGAGTTTGATGAGCTCACTCTTAATGACCCTTGAGCCATTTTCGAGGTGCTCAAAGTCCTCAAGGAGTTTAGCATGCAACTTCAAGCTCCTCATTTTAGATTCAAAATCATTTGCCACCTCAAGAGCTCTATCACGAGATTCCCTCACTCTAGATAATTCTAGAGCAAAAGTCTCCTCAAGAGATTCCTTGGTGGTTTGTTCAAGTTCAAGAGCTTGAGAGAGGTCCGCAATCTCATTAGCGTAATCACGCTCATGACTTTCCATTTTATCAATGGTGACCTCATGCTCCTCAAGACGAGATTCCAACTCATCAATATATTTCTTGCCCTCAATGGCAATGGACATGATTTCCATGAAGTTGAACGAGCAATTTTATTTTTATGAAGAGCTTTAAAAACCATTTCCCCCTTAATTTTTAAGGAGGCAACATTGTCATTCTCTTCATCATTATCCTCATCATCATTAGCATCAACATCATCATCAAGAGACATATTGGGTTTCAAAGTAGGAGATACCTTTGAAGCCTTAGCCATAAGGCAAAACGCAATAGATGATGATGTAGGATCCTGAAGCACCATTCAAGACCACATCTTGTTCCACGGGTGTTGGGTTTCTCTACATTGTTAGCACAACAACTCGAGGAAATACATGCATTTTTATCATGGCAACAAGATATAGCAAGCATATCATCATGAGATTTAGTCAAGCAATTTCTACATGATATGCAAGGACTATCAACACAAGCATGTGAAACATTTGGAGTGCTCGAAGTGTTAAAGCCCAAAGAGGGAGCATTGCAATAAGATAGTGATGAAGGATCATCCACAATAAGCATACTATCATCATTGCAATGACCAACACTACTCACCATATCATTACCTTGTGGCAAACCACATAGAGGTGGAGTAGAAGAAGTTGAGAAGACTATACGACCGGAGGTGGAGGGAGAACAATCATCCCCACAAATCTTGGACACACCATATTTATCTTGAAGCTTCGTCCACAACTCATGAGCATCCCGGAACGGCATGAGTTGAAATATAACTACATTGCTCAAAGCATCAAAAAGCACATTAGAGGCTAGAGCATTGAGATAAGAGTTTTTCTCATCCTCTAAAGATAATCTTTGGGGATCCTTTGGAGGAGAAAAACCCATATCTACAATTCGCTCTAAATTTGGGTCCATGACCCTAAAGAGATTAAGCATGCGAATTACCCAAACATCAAAATTTGTGCCATCGAAACTAAGAGTGTCAGAGAATCCTAATCCTCTAGTCAACATCTTTACTCTCTAGGCAGTTAAGCCCAACAAAGAGAGACGAGGCTCTGATACCAATTGAAAGATCGTGGATGTCGCCTAGAGGGGGGTGAATAGGCGCTTTAAAATAATTACGGTTTAGGCTTGAACAAATGCGGAATAAACCTAGCGGTTAATTTGTCAAACACAAAACCTACAACAACTAGGCTCACCTATGTGCACCAACAACTTATACTAAGCAAGATAAACAACTAGGTGATAGCAAGATATATGACAAGAAACAATATGGCTATCACAAAGTAAAGTGCATAAGTAAAGGGCTCGGGTAAGAGATAACCGAGGCACGCGGAGACGACGATGTATCCCGGTTCACACCCTTGCGGATGCTAATCTCCGCTTGGAGCGGTGTGGAGGCACAATGCTCCCAAGAAGCCACTAGGGCCATCAGAATCTCCTCACGCCCTCGCACAATGCAAGATGCCGTGATTCCACTAAGGGACCCTTGAGGCGGTCACCAACCCGCATAAATGGCAACCCTTGGGGCGGTTACGAACCCGTACACTTTGGCAACCCTTGGGGCGGTCACGGTGCACTCATCAAATTGCTCGGGCGATCTCCACAACCTAATTGGAGACCCGAAGCTTGCCCGGAGCTTTACACCACAATGATTGAGCTCCGAACACCACCAACCGCCTAGGGCGCCAAGGCACCCAAGAGGAACAAGCTCTAGGGTGCCCAAACACCCAAGAGTAATAAGCTTCTCAAACTTCACTTCCACGTATCACCGTGGAGAACTCAAACCGATGCACCAAATGTAATGGCAAGGGCACACGGAGTGCCCAAGTCCTTCTCTCCCAAATCCCACCAAAGCAACTAATGCTAGGGAGGAAAATGAGAGGAAGAACGAAAGAAGAACACGAAGAACTCCAAGATCTAGATCCAAGGGTTCCCCTCACTTAGAGGAGAAAGTGATTGGTGGAAACGTGGATCTAGATCTCCTCTCTTTCCCTCAAAACTAGCAAGAATCCATGGAGGGATTGAGAGTTAGCAAGCTCAAGAAGGTCAACAATGGGGAAGAACACGAGCTCAAAAGATAAGATCCAATGGGGAAGAAGACCCCTTTATATGAGGGGAAAATCCAACCGTTACCCTCTCAGCCAAGACGGAGCGGTACTACAGCGCTGAGACGCAGTACTATCAAGAGGTCACATGCAGTACTACCGTGGAGGACCACGGTACTACCGCGACAACAGAAGTAGCTAGGGCAGGCTGGCAGGGCAAGATTATCGCACGCGCGTACTACCGCCCCAAACATGCGGTACTACCGCAAGGCGTAAACACCCTAAAAGACTACATCCGTGCCTACTACCGCGACCGTAAAACGGTGCAAAACCCGACACGGTACTATCACGCCCGGGCGCAGTACTACAGTGTTGTGGGCGCAGATATTACATGAGGGCACGGATGTAAAAATTACATCCGCTTCAACACCGCATACCAGCGGGTTGCGGCCAGATATCTGTGATACTACCGCCCGGCGGAGCGGTATTATGGACCCTGCGGTACTACCGCGGCAAGCCACGGTATTATCAAGAGCGCTGTGGGTACTACCGCTCCGTGGAGCAAGACTACCGCAAACCTGTGGAAGAAGCACAAAGGATACCTACAAAACGCAGCTAAAGACAACAGACGGAATCAATAAAACCAGAATCGCCATAACTTCGCATATGAGCTCCGAATTGAGCAAACTCAAGCTTGTTGGAAACAAGACAACGAGTAGCATCAAAACAGCGATGGTTATAGTAAGAAGAGGCACGGAGGTATGCCAAACATATAGAGGAGTGAAACCTCCAACAGAGAAGAACCGGCATAACCTCCAACATCGAAAACATCATAGAAGATGAATGTGAACTCCGCTGATGAACTCGAGCTTGTCAACAAGATGACCATAAGCTCCAAAACTCACAAAGAGAACCAAACAAGAACCAAGAAATATGATGCAACGATGCAAAGGTTTGAGCTCTCTACGAATGATACGATCAAGCTACTCATCGAGAGCCCCCCTTGATAGTACGGCAATCGATCCTATAACCCGGTCTCCCAACTACCATCATGAGACCGGTAAAATAGAAAACCTATCAAGGGCAAACCTTTGCCTTGCACATGGTCCACTTGAGCTAGATGATGACGATCTTGACTCCCTCAAGTTGGACTACCTTTCTTGATTATGCTGGCTCGGTGAAGACTAGTTGATTGCTCCCCATACTCCACTATGGGTGAGCCACTCTTCCACACATCTTCACAAGTCCATTGTCACCACAATGGACGGCAAGCTTCAAGCATTTGATCTCTTCGTGATGGTTCACTTGAACTTGCACACCGCAACCTAACCCCACAAGAACTCTCACGAAGACCATGGGTTAGTACACAAAGCGTAATGGACAATGCTTACCATACCATGGGATCACTTGATCCCTCTGACATCTTGTACGCTTTGTGTGTTGATCAACTTGATTCACTCTTGACTTAATCTTGATCAACCTTGATTCTTTCCAACTCTCTTCATTTGGATGATGTCTTGAAGGTGAACATGAATGATCAAACAGTCTTCTTCTTCAAGACATGCTTGCAATAAGCTCAACTCTCAAATGACCAATCTTTGGATAATTCCTTGAATAGCACCTTGGTCGACACAAACTCTCCTTGAAACCAACACATGTACTCCAAGAAAAGCCTATGGACAAAACCTTCAAATATAACTCAAGGCAACCATTAGTCCATAGAGATTGTCATCAATTACCAAAACCAAACATGGGGGCACCGCATGTTCTTACAATATCCACCCGCTCTCCGACACAACCGATTTAATAACTTTTTTAGGGAAGGGAACTTTTGGTCAATGGTTGTATATACACTCTATAAGAAAAAATAATAGTAATTTAAAAATTAACAAATTCTGAAAATATTTTAAAAATAAACTTGACCTTTCATTGTATCGGTAAATAATCCCATAGAAAGAAAAATTTTGTTGATTTCTTTTCAAAAAAGACAAAAATTTATCAAAATAGTGTGATTAGTGACTTATAATGACAAATAGTTTTTGTATTTTTTGGCCCTGAATTCGACGCTGGTTTTTTATTCATAAAATTTATATACTAGTGCAAAAGAAAGTCAAATTTATTGTAAAAAAATTTCAAACGGTTTGAAGTTTTTTTAATTATATAAAAAATTCCTCATAAGAGGCCTACATACACCCAAAAATCAAGGGATATTTCTTTTTTAGTGTTTATTTATATGTAGAATAACTATATATTCCCTGCATCCATAATATAAAATCGTTTTTAAAATATGTTATCTTGAATATCATATCTTGAGACGGAGGGAGTAGCGCTAGCAGACGCCGCAACAATCTCGAACCTTCGTGCCAAGCCTTCCCTGAGTTCTTTTTTCTCTCTGATTGAGTGGGAGCCTTCCCTTAGCCTATAAATACCCTTCACAGTCAGCCCTAAACCTCGACTCAAACCACCGGCATCAGTCACTCCTCTTCACTCCTAACCAGCGAGTAACACTCCAAACAGCCAATGGCGTTTTCCAAGCCCCTGGCGGCTCTCCTCCTCGCCGTGGCGCTGGCAGCGACTGCCATTTCCGCCGCCGGTCAGGATCCCCAAAACTGCAAGCCGAGCCGCAAGGTTACGGTGCAGAACCTGTGCGGCAAGGACCTTTACCTCGGCATCGAGCCGCTGGCCAACAGCAAGCTGCTCTACAGCCCTGGCCACCTGCTCCGCCACGGCACCCACGTGTCGTACGACGTGTGCTCGTGGACGGGGCGCGTGAAGGTGCAGGACGCCGTGGTGACGGAGTTCCACATCGGGTACGACGGCGGGGCGTGGTACCAGGTGAGCACCGACCAGTCGCACATGCCCATCCGTGTCTCCATCACCCCCCACGGCCACCCCCTGAAAGACCACTGCCCCACCGCCGGCTGCAACAGCGGTGGCCACTGCTTCGAGCACTCCGTCCCCGGCGGCAAGTGCCACGGCGTCGACGAGATCAAGATCGTCTACTACAACCCCTAGATCCAGCTGCTGGGTGTGTTTAATAAGTTTGCAGCTCGGTGATCTTAGTCGTATTGCAGCTGCTAGTTAGTTATCATCTGCTCCAAGGAGCTATTGTACTGTCGCGTCGCGTCGTGTCGGATTTGCTGTTCAATTAGTAGTTGCGGTGGTGAATGCGTGGCTAGAGATGTTTCATGGCCGTGCAATGAACTGCATGTCGTCAGCTCTGTATCCGTCGTTGGTGTCTTGTGTTTTCTATTTTATAAACCTGATTTACAATTTGGCTGGGTCACCGAACTGATGTTATTTTTTACTCGCCATCTAGTATCATTCAACGTGCATGCACGCTAAGAGGAGAAACATTCGCGCATGGCCGCACATGCCCTCCCTCTTCTCGCGATAGATGAATCTAAGGCCCTCCTAATGCTCCACCTTACACAGATGCTAAGTGAAACAAAACTAAGCGCGTGAACCTTCATTTAACATTTAAAGGAAGGAAGCCCATCAATAAATAAAGAGCTTTAGTTGCTAAATCATTAAATGAAGCAAGCTTAGCAATCATAAGCTAAGATATAGTTACTAAGCTATTTAATGTGCTTATCACCTCATCTAATCACCCATGCATTAGCGGCAGCCTAATGTCTGCAAGACACTAATAGCAAAAATGGTGTGATCTAGGAAGAAAAATGATGTAAAATGTGATCTAAGAAGAGAATCTAACAGAGGTTGTCAACGTGAAACCCGAGAGAGAACCAACGACAATGTGGAACGAAGATTAATTTTTCCCGCAGTGAGAACTATGCACAAGACAGAATCACAGCCGCTGTATTTCTATTCTTCTAAAGCATCTTCAACCCAACTGGGTAAATTTGGCCTCTTATTTGTTCGTACATCAACATTTGAAGATTTGAAGGCCTCGACTGGAGATGTTCCTAGCTCATATTGTACTAGCGGAAGCGCGAGCCGGGCCGGCCCCGTCGCACCGTGAAACCAGCGGCGGCCGCCACCGCCGTTCGTCGTTGTCTCTTGCCGGAAGGAAGAAGCAGGGTGGGTAGATTCCATGGCATATCCTGGCCCCGGCCGGGCCCCCTACACAGTCACCATCCTTATCCCACGACATCGAGAACCGGGCAAAGCAACGGCAGGGAAACCGGGAAAGCGGAAAACGTGGCAGAGACGGGAGGCGCATCGATCGATTACTGACAGGTGCACGCGTGTACCTACACTGCACCTGTACCTGCGCTTTCGTGCCCGGTTAACGCTTCCTTCCATGAAAGCTTTGGGATAAATAGTTGTATTTCAGAGCGCTTTAGCGTAATCATCTGCAGATTACAGTGTAGACCTCCTTCGAGCTCGAGCACGCATGGACCAGTGAAGCATGCACATGAAGCACTGCCACCACTGCACTATCTTTTACTAGTAGCATGGGCAATACTAGTAAATTGCTGAAAATCATCTCATTTATGGCTAGGGTACTGCAATACTATCCTTTATGTCAAAAATCATGAAAGATTATCATTTATGTGGCAAGTGAATAACAAAATGCAGTAAACGGGTTGTGAGCCGTGACTAAGTGAAAACCTAACATTTCGGGCCCACCCGTCGGAACCACGTGGCCAGGGCAAACGGCCGAGGCCAGACGACCGTTACTACCGCTTGTTTAGCTCACTGGCTCGCACTCTTCACTTTCCCTCGCTCTCATTCCCCTCCCTTTCCTGTCTTGCGCGTGAAACCATGGCGACTGCTCACTCCGGCGATGTTGAGGCTGGTGACGACGGCGGTTCCAGATCCGGCCGGGGTCGCGATGAGAACCGCCCGCTCTCGCCGTGCTGCGTGCAGAGCACGTGTGCGGAGGTGGTGGCGGCACCCGCTGCAACGGGTGGCTCTAGATCCATTGAAGATGAAGGCGCGGAAGGCCAATCCGACAGGGATGAGTTGTCATCTCCATGCCGTGTGCACAAGGCATGTGCGGCGGTTGCGGTGCGGGCACCGGCGACTGCACCAGTCCTCCCTACCAACGCCGACGACGAGGCCCCAACTTACAACCTCTCTGTGGTTATTCTCTTCGATTTAATTCATGCGTTTTATGGTTTGATTTACGCCTTGAATGTATGATTTAGGGTTTCAAGCCTCTGGATGTAGTTCTGATTAGGGTTTGTGTATAGATGACAACCTACAAATTAGGGGTTATATAGCATCTAAATGTAGTTCTCATTTAGGATTACTGATAAATTACAGATGACAAACTACAATGTAGTTATTTTCGGGTGTGGTTCTAGTATGTGTCCTATAAATTTAGGTTATATTTACATGTACTTTTAATTGGTATTGTAGGTTGAACTATGAGGAGTGGGCATTCATATTGAGTTTGAAGGGATAAAATTCATCAGGACTAAGATGTTTAGGAAAGACATATTGAGAATGGCTACAGTTTTTCAGACTGCATTGTTTTATATGAATAGTGATGGGATATGATTGGATGGTTTTAAACTTCTGGACAATCAGATTAAGGTGGATGAAAAGTTGAGGCAATACCAGGACAACAAGAGGATCACATTGTCAGTTTCTAAAGGAAAGAGGCTGCAAGCAATTATTGTCTCTCCAGCAAAGCAGGGCAAGAGAAAGGCAACCCCGGTAGAGATATCTGATGAAGAATACAACATTGATCCTCCTGTAGTGTTTGCAGTCAATGAAGAAGGTGTGGTCCATAAGGAATTTGGTGATTATGTTAGCTCAACTTTGTCAGGCACAGATGAGTGCTTACTCCTGGGCACACAACAAAGTGTAAATTATGAGCCCATCCAAATAATGCCACCTCCCTAGCCAGAAGCTTTTGATGAGTACCAAAACTTTCAGAAAGAATATAGTGGCAATTATTCGGGCATGGAACTATATTCAGGAAGTGCGGATAGTGGAGAATGTGTACCTGGTACAGAAATTACATATGATAACTATTGTGAAGATAGTGTTGATCTGCAGTCAACTATAGCAGATATGAAGAAGATGGCAGCAGTGTGCTGTGAGGGTAAAACTGAACCAAAAGACATTTATGATGTTCCTGGGGAGCAGGAAGAGGAAGACGACACTGAACAAGCTGCAAATGAAGATGAAGAACAACATTTTAGTGAAGATGGAGTATTGCAGCAGCCTGTGCGGAAGATTGCAAAGAGAGTAGGGCTAACAACAAGATCACACTCATCAACAAATGATCCAATTGAGCCTGACTGGTTTCCTTCAGATGATGAAGATGCAAATCTTAGTTTTTTAGACTCGGAGGATGATGGTGGTAATGAGCCTATGCATTTCATTATTCCCTCAGGAAGGAAAACAAGAGGAAAGAAGAAAAAGGAAAGAAATTGGTATGATGAAAGCAGACTCAATCTAGAGCATTAATTCTGTTTGAAGCTCTGTTTCAAAGATGTGTACCACTTTAGGAGTGTTCTTGTAAACTTTCATATCAAGCAGCTGAGGTCTTTCAGATATAACAGGAACTGCAAAGACATGGTTATTGCTTGGTGTGAGCACAAGGAAAATGGATGTACTTTTTACATTGTTGCTTCTCGGATCAAGTATAAGAAAACATTCTGTTTTAAGAAGTATAGAGTAGAACATACTTGTCCAGCCAGTGAAAAGCATAGTAAAGTGAGCTCAAAGTGGCTAGAAAACAATTTCCTAGAGACAATTAGATCAGACCCAAACACAACTGTGTCAGCATTGGTAGACAAGGCAAAGAGGAAATTTAGAATTGAAGTTCCCAAGATGATGGCATGGAGAGCTAAGAAGGCAGCAAAGGAAATTGTCCTAGGAGATCATAAGAAGTAGTATCATAGGATGTCTGATTGCATTGAAACTGTTAAATTATGCAATCCAGGCTCTAGATGCATTGTGACAACTACCACTCCAAAAAGCACAAGTGAAAACCCACATCCATGTCCAAGATTCCATGGTCTTATCTTTTGTATCGGTGCACCTAGGGTGGGTTTTCTAAATGGTTGTAGGCCTTTCATTGGTTTGAATGGTTGCTTCATTAAGCTTACAACTGGAGCACAAATTCTAGCAGCTACTCGTAGGGATGCCAACAACAACATATATCCTATTGCTTTTGGAATTGTAGGAGTGGAGGAAACACCAAGTTGGAGCTGGTTTCTCACCCAACTGAAGTATGATCTGGTAGGCACAGAAGAGGGCAAGTTTGGTAAATACACCATCATGTCAGATAGGCAGAAGGTTAGTGATCTATGTTCTCTTTGCTATAGTTTAATATTGTGTACATAACAATGTCAAATGACTACTTACTGTGTTGCTTTGCTCTGGTAAAAAGATAGTTACTTTGATGTATGTTGTAGTTTAATATTGTGTACATAACTAAATGTTGTAGTTTAATACCAGGTACACTACAAAAAAAGACACATCCGTGACATTTTAGGGCGAATGAATTTTTTCATGTCATACTTATGACACTTCTATGACAATAGTTGTGACAAAACCCGGTATCATCAGATGTGGTGGGCTCCTACTTCTATGACAAAAAATCATGACAGAAAATGGGTTTTTCTTCCTGGGCGGGCCGGAGACGCAGCTGCATGACATTCTTTGGGCCGTCCATGATGGAAAAACCCATGGTAGAAGCGAGGGCGAGGAAAATTTCGGGGAGTTCCCGGTTACGGTGGGAGGTCGGGGGCCGAGCGATGCGCGTTTCTCTCGTACACGTATGCGCATGTGTGCGAGGCATTGGCTCTAACTGAACCCGAGCGAGGCGTTGGGCTCTAACTGAACCATAGCGATTGCACTGCAGGCTACACGTTAGTGAACCCGAGCGATCAATCGATGGCTGTTAACTGAACCCGATCGAGCGATTCCTTCGCTACTGCTGCTAACTGAAGCCGATCGATGATGCCTCTGGATGAACAGTGAGTGTTGCGGGGGGGGGGGGGAGGGGGTGGATGAACAGTGAGCGGTGGGGTGGATGAACAGGACCCCGTGGCGTTGCCTCTGGATGAACAGGACGACCCCGTGGAGGGCTGGATGAACAGTAGACGGTGGAGGGGTGCCCGTGGAGGGGTGGTTGAATAGTAGCTGGTGGAGTAGCGTGCGGTGGAGGCTGGATGAACATGAGCCCGTGGAGGCTAGAGGAGGTCGACGGTAGCCCGTGGAGGCTGTAGGAGGTCGACGGTGGAGATGAACAAGATCCGTGGAGTCCGTTTTGCGATCGCCACACCCTCCCGGCGAACAGACCTCGCTTGACCGTAACGCCCAACACAAGTCTGCTTTCGTCTGCTTTGCAAGACGCTAAACCCTCCCGATCAACAGACCCCGCTTTGATCGTAGGAGGTCCGCTTCTCCGCTTTTGCGGTATGCCGACCCTCCCGGCGAACAGATCCCGTTTGAATGTGGCCGGTCGAACACAAGGCCGTTTCCTCCGTTCTGCGGTACGCCATGCCTCGTTTCCATTGCCTGTTCCGTCCAAGCCGGTTGGCTCCCACGCGTTCCGTTGCCTCCCGATGAACACGACGCATTCCGTTGCCTCCCCATGATCACGACGCATTCTGTTGCCTCCCCATGAACACGACGACGACACAGTTTGTCCGTTCCGACCCCGCCATGTACACGAGCCCTGGCCGTACGTATGCGCGAGTAGGCATTCGAGACACCGCCCGTATGTACGTACATGGCCGTATTTTCTTTCTTGCACCATGGCCGTTGTACGTACATGTACATGCTACGTGCGCGCCTCTACTACGACACGTGCGCGCCTCTACTATGACACGTGCGCGACTCTACATCGACCAGTATGTACGTACACGTTCGCGACTAGAATGACAACGCTACGTACACTTCGACCAGGTGGGTCCCGACTGTCAGGCACTTCCTTGCGTGCGAAGATGTAGCTGGTGGGTCCAACAGTTAGGGGGGCGAATCGTTTTTTTTGCCCGGACATACTTCCTTACATGCAAAGATGTAGCTTGTGGGTCCCAGCAGTCAGGGGGGCGAATCGTTTTTTTTGCCTGGACGCACTTCCTTGCACTAAAAAAAATACACTTCCATGATGATACGTGTTTGTCACAATAGGTCGCGTTTTCTGTCATGCATGTCTATCCATGACAATTTTATGACAAAATCAAGATAGTCATACCTATGCTGTCGTAGAAGTGTTCCATGACATTACCAAAATTATCATCACGGAAGTGTCCACTTCCATGACAATAAATCCCGTGTCACAGAAGTCCTTTCGTCAAGGGTGACCGACACGTGGCATCCACCGTAATGGAACGCATTAAGCTATTGGGTCGGGTTTTGGATCCGATAACCCATTAACAGCCCCGACCAATGAGGATTTTCCACATGTAAAATCATCATTGGCTGGAGGAAACACGTGTCGGCTCATCGTTGGGACAGATGTCATCCACTCAGTGGACAGAAGGCGCCTATGATACGTCGACACGTGGCCGACCCAATAGAGGCACATTCCTGTGAAAAGGCCGACCCGTTTGACTTGGTCAAAAGGTGGCGAGCCGGCCCATGGAAAGCCTGTTAACAGCCTGTTCGCATATAGCCCATTTACAGCCCACTAACCCAAGGCCCATTACGCCCTATCCGAATTAGGCCCGAGAGCGTCATCCGGGCCATCCAATATGATTCCACCCGTTTTCGCCGGCCCATGTATGGCCCATGACGTCTTCCGGCCCATATGAGGCCCTATGTAACTCTTGGCCTATTAACGGCCTGTGGTGAAACTGGCCCGTAATGAACAGTGTATCACTTTACACCCATGAACGGCCCGTGGTGAAACTGGCCCGTAATGAAGAGTGTATCACTTTATACCCATTAACGGCCCGTTATTTCGTTGGGCCGTTTCCAGCCCATGTTATCTTTCGACCTTCTCACAACCCATTTATTCTTGGGCTCATTTCCAGCATTTGTTTACTTACGGCCCGTTACTGTCATTTTCTGCTTGTGGGCCAAATTCAGCCCGTGGTTACAGTCGGCCCGTTTGTGGTCCGTTAATACGTTGGGCCGTTTTCATAGCATCATCAAATACGGCCTATTAACGATGGCCCGTTATGGTCGGCCCATGAACGGACGATTCCAACTCTAGCCCGTTTACAGCCATAACGCGCTCGTTATTGCCCATGTTTGCCAATCGATCATACGGCCCGTATAAGGCCCATTGATGATACGCCCGTAGAAGGTCCATTATTTCTACTACCCGTAGCAGCCCATCGCTTCTACGACCCGTAGAAGGCCCATCGCTTTACGGCCCATAGGAGGCCCAAGGTCACTACAATAAATATTAGCCCATGGTTATTGTGGCCTAGTTTTAAAAATAGGTTATTGCAGCCACTAGCAAACCGAGGAAAAGAACCGCACCGACTACAAGCAAATAAATAAACAAGACAACAAGGAAATAAATAAGCAAGCAACTTATGCTAGGCTATCATGGCTATTACATATTACATCCACTGGTATCAAAGTTCACCACCAAGGCCAATATAGGGAACAAAGCAACATATAATCGCCATGAAGAAAACAAGTCCATAACTGAAACCACTTCAGAAGAGTTCAAGAAACAATATCCTGGGTACCCACAATGCTGGCAAGATGCTTAGCAAGCTTATTAACTTTCTCTTGTTTGGCGCTTAAATCCTCCAGCGCTTGTTGTTGCACAAGAAAGTACGCATCTAAATTCTGCAGGGACTTCCTCAGTCCTTCGGCTTCTTGCCGCAGCACAGCTGACTAATGCCTTTCAGCTTGTAGCTAAGACTGAAGAAGCCGAAGTGATTCAGGCAGCGAGTTCAAAGAGCTTGTGCCAGCGGTACTGGCCAGTAACTTGAACACTACATCAACGCAGGACTGTGGGGTTTTCTCACTGTCTACAAGATCATTTTTATCACCTTTCATGGACACCAACAGGGTTGTCTCACTATATTGAACCTTATCTGCATTACTTTCTCTACCATTGCATAGTGGGGTGCTCTTCTCCAATATTCTATTTGCATACTACAAGAGAAACAAGCAGACACATCACATGTTTAGCTTGTAGTATACGAAACTCATTTTGGTAAACCGGTTCAGTAGTAAGGTGGACAAGATAAAAGCATGAAACAAACATATATCTATGTACTATGGTCACTGTATTGTCCATATCATTCTAGTTTATGTTCCCTAATCAAGATAGAGACACAATTCAACTCATATATTTTTAAGACACAACAACATAGATAGAATATAAGTGTGAGAAACTACATAGCATTGGCAGCACTTGTAATGTGCATCACATGAGAACATAACTGTTTATACAACTTAAACTGAAATCAACATAGAGCAAGAAGTTAGAACAACAATCCAGTTAAAGAAATAGGTTTAAAATGTACCTGTTGTGCCATTGGAGTTTCAGTTGGATCCTTCAAATTCGAAAGTAGTTGGTATGAGTAAATATAGTGATGCAACAACAAAGGAGTATGGACCATAGCTACGGAATCTGACCTGAGAACAATTGCTCTTCTGCTTTAAACGTGGAGTTTGGGTTAGCTGTGGTGGTCTTCGTGCTTTGGGCACTGCAGTTGCTTTACAAACTGCTCGTGTGGGGGTACTCTGTGGTGGACATGGTGCTTTGTCAACTAGAAGTGGGTTACTATCCGCTGGGGTTGCGGTTAGATGGGTTGTAGCCGGTTCTCTGCCCAACGGTGTAAGTGTGCAATCTGGAAGATTCTCGATTATGTGTGGTGGGGCTAGTTTGTGGGCCAGTACAACCATGGCTCTATCTGCATTGATGGGTAGCATTGTCTTTTGTGAAGAACGGGTTTTTGCTCCCTTAGATACTGCCATCACCCCCTCCAATTGAAATGGCTGATAAACAAGAAAAGAAATTGAACGTACAGACATTGTATGATAGACAGATGTGGTAATTCACATATATGTTGTCTAACCAAACAGGACAGCATGACACAGTTTCACATATATGATGCCTAACTAAACAAGATAGCATGACACAGTTTCAGATATATGATGGATAACTTAACAGGATATAATGGCATAATTCAACATATGATGAGTACCTAAACAAGATGACATGACAAAACTATATGATGTCTTTCTAAAATAGGTTGAGATGAAATAATTCACATACATGTTGTCTAAGTATACAGGATGGCATGATATAATTGACATAATTGATTCATATACTAAGCAGCTGGCACTCGCATGTATGGTCTCTAAACTAAGCAGATGGAATTCAATATTGTGATATGATGTCTAAACTAAGCAATGCAAGACACCATATGCATCATATGAGAAATATAAACATTGCAACTTAGAGCATACACCTCAGGTGGGATATAGTACTGGTCATCTGTCTCTCAATCCTCCTCCGAGGAGCTCCTCAGAACCATCGAGATATATGCTTCAACAGTACCATTGCACCTCAAGACCTTGTTTTCACTCTAGATTTTTCCATAACCGGCTCAAATGGCTGATACACATGAAGAGTAGTTCAATATACACAGATTGTCGACAAATGGAATACATAATGAAAAAAAAGTTTTCATGAGATAATTCACATATATGATGCCTGGCTCCATGGTGGTGCATAATTCACATATATGATAACTGGCTGGAAAACATGGCATTGCATAATTCACATATCTGATATAGAAAGCAAACAAGAGGCATTCACACAAAGAATGTCTAATCTAAGCAGATGTCATGGCAATGCAAGACACCATATGCATGATATGAGCAATATAACCCAGCCAAGTTAGAGCATGCACCTCGGGGGGGGGGGGGATACGACTGGTCATATGTCTCTGAATCCTCCTCTGAGGAGCTATCTGTAAGCAGCAAGAAATCTGCATCGACGGTGTAGCACCGACGCTCGAAGACCTTGTTTTCACTCCAGATTTTCCCATGACCGACTCAAATGGCTGATGCACACGAAGAGTAGATGAATGTATAAACATTTTTGACAAATGGAATACATTATTGAAAAAAATGGCACGATACAATTCACATATATGATGACTGGCTAAACAGGATGGCATTGCATGATTCACGTATATGATGCCCGGCTAAAGAAGATGGCATTGCATAATTCCCATATACTCCCTCTGTTCCTAAATATTTGTCTTTTTAGATATTTCAAATGGACTACCACATACGGATGTATATAGACATATTTTAGAGTGTAGATTCACTCATTTTGTTCCGTATGTAGTCACTTGTTGAAATCTCTAAAAAGACAAATATTTAGGAATGATGGGAGTATGATATAGAAACCAAACAGGTGGCATTCACATAAAGCAAATCTAAACTAAGCTGATGACATATGTAAGCAATGCAAGGCGCCATATGCATGATATGACCAACATCAGCATGCCAGGTTAGAGTAAACACCTCAGGTGGTAAACAGGCGTGGTCGGCTCCTTATGAATCTCCATCTGAACAGTTATCTTCCTCTGGAATACAATCTGGAAATGCAGGAGGGGAGGGGGGGCACTTCGCCCACCATGGAGCAGCGTCTGCATGACATTATATTCCCACGCAATGGTCTTCTCTTTTTCTCTACATGTTCAGTATGATTGTGTACAATATCTGACATGCATAATGAAAAAATAGTTAGATTTTGTAAGGCCTAAGGGGTGCATGCAAAAATCAAGACTAATGGTAGCAAACGAGTGGATGGATCCAAAACTAATGATAACAGGTAGATTATAGCTTCAGTTTAAAAAGATAGACAATGGATCATCTATTGTTTGTTGCCCACCCAACATGAACCACATAGAAGACCCCATATGAACCAGATAGTAGACAGATACTATTCGTTGCTGGCTCGATATGAGACCCATGGGCAATTCAAAACTCAAGTTTGAACGATAAAGTAGTAGGTAATAATAACCGATGTATAACATAAGCAAACACGAAAGATCATGACCTCTCTTCCTAACTGTAGTCCTCGGGTTCATCTGCTTTCGATCGATGATGGTAATGCATTGGCGTGGCTGCCGCAACGGGAAGATGATCTCGAGGCGGCGAAAGAAAGTCTGTAGGGGGGATCTCTGCTGCAGTGAGCGCTTCTGTCGTTGGTGCACCTCAGGTGAGGTGGATGACGGCACGGCAGGAGCAGACATAACACACAGAGTTTTCTTTGACGCCTATCTGAAAATGAAGTAAACCTGTAAGGGCTCCTTAGAATTGGAGGATTCTATAAACGTAGGGGCAGGAAAAACATAGGAATAGGATAGAAATGCATGTGCAAAACAGAGCATTTGGAAACATAGGATTTCGGTCAACCTAGGTGTTTGGCTCACATGAATTGGAAGAACACAGGAATGGAGAAACGTGGTCAAATTAAAGTCAAACCACGTGAAAATGAAAAAAATAAGAATCTTATTATGCCAGTAATGCAATTAGTTCTGTTCTTCCTACATATTAATTTGAAAAGGACGTCCAAGTGAATAAAATTCCTACGTTTTTTCTTTGAAAGAGACACCAAAGGAAAAAAATCCTCCAGTTTTGCTTTGCTCCACTCCTTCTAACAGATTTGCACGAATAGTAGTTCCATAGCAAAGGATCCCTGAGGGATCGACATGAATGCAGAGTAACAAAGTGATGCGACGAGTGTACACTACTAGGAAAAGGGCTATAGATAATATGGACATTAATGGCGCACCACACATGTGGTGCGCCACTACTATATACTAATGGCGCACCAATGGTGCACCATTAGTGTCCAAATACTAATGGCGCACCACTTCCACGGTGCGCCACTACTAACAATTTTTTATTTTTCTTTCAAAACCAATGTTGAGGATATCGCTTATCATTATCGTCTCGGTCAGCTGGGGATTAGAGATTAATCAAAAATCAGCCGATTAATCGATTTTACCGGTTGACTATTAATCGGCCATTTTTTTTGCAAATCTTAGGTTCCCAACACTAAAATATGCTATATTCAACACCAAAACAATATTGGAGAGAATGTTACCTTGATTCCTAGCCTTTGAATCCTCGTATAATGACAAACAAAATAGGACAACAGTACATATAACATAACAATGTCCACAAAACACAAATAAGCATAGTTTTTGCAAACATAGTGTTATGAATAGGCTCGATTTATTGGTAGATTCCCGATAAATCGCTTGTTATAGTGATAAATTGGCCCAAATGATAAATGGTGAAGATAAGGCACAATCTTTTCGGTCACCCCAAGAGTAGCGATAAATCGGATGATAAATCGCTGAATCGGAAGATTTTTTGAACAGTGTTCAAAACTAGTAACGGCGCACCAGGGGATAGTGCGCCATTACTTGTTAAACTAGTAATGGCGCACCACACCCTCGGTGCGCCACTACTAATTTTTTTCAATTTTTTTTCAAAACTAGTAATGGCACACCGTGTGTGTGGTGCACCATTACTAGTTTAACTAGTAATGGCGCACCACTCCCACGGTGCGCCAGTACTAATTTTTTTTCAATTTTTTTATGTTTTCTTCAAAACTAGTAATGGCGCACCGCGGGTGTGGTGCGCCATTACTAGCTTAACTAGTAATGGCGCACCACTCCCACGGTGCGCCATTACTAACTTGGCCCAAAAATTCCACCGAATGCACCCCCCCGGTGGACCGCCTTTTGAGTTAAAAAAAATAAAAGAAAATGATGTAAATGTCAAAAAAAAAGAAAATAAGTTTCCCATGTGATATGTGGTCTACTTTTTGGGAAAATTTACAAATATGAATTTCGACTTTATTTGCAAAATCTCAATGGAATTTGTAAAATGGGTATAACTTTTGCATACGAACTCGGATTAAAAAGTTTTTTATATGAAAAATCATCTACTCGAAAAGTTACATCTGAATTTAACTGGGGGAACCCCGTTAAACATTTTCAAAATCCTCAAAACCTAATAGAAAAAAGTTACGGGGCTTTTAAGATCTAGAGGGGAAAAATGGAAAAAACATCAAACTTACGTAATATGACCGGGAAGTTTGAAGTATTTTTTTTAAAATTTCATCATACTCCTGAATATGAACAAAGTCCTAGACATAAACAAGGTTTAATATGATTGATATGATAGATATATCAACAAGTGCCTGTTAAGTGAGGTGGTGCTGGGATTGGATAGAACTGCGAAGTTAAGCGTGCTCGGGCTGGAGTAGTGTGAGGATGGGTGACCTTCCAGGAAGTTTGACTTTGGAGGTGGAGGACGGGGCGGCTAATCCGGCGGGACGACAAGATCGATAATGGATCCTCATCCAGTGCGGTGGATGAGGGACGGCGAGCTGTTGCGATGGACGACGTAGTCGGGGAAGAGTCTCCGGCTGGGCAGCGGTCGGGAGGCCAACGGAGGAGCGTGGGGTTTCGCGGGTTTTGGCGGCCTCGGTGTATGAATGGGGGGGGAGGGAGAAGGGGAAGGGGGAGCCAAGCTTAGGGACGCGCTTTTCCGAAATGTAGGGTAAGTTACCAGCGTACCCCCATCGGTTTTGACACCGCGACGTGGAGCTTCATTTCCAGCTGAGGGGTAGAAGGGGGATTTAGCGTGTGTGGGCTGCGGGACCGATTTGAGATGAGGAGGGAGTTCTCGCGCGCGTCCAAATTTCAGGATAACAAGGCGCCGCCCGGGTTGAAGAGGCGGGAGTTTCGAAGCAGGTGAGACAAAAGATACTCGAGCTTGAAAATTTTGAGATAACAAGGTGCAGATTCCTTGTTCGGCAGAACAAACTTAATGTGTAAAAAAATAATTCAGACAAGACACAAGAGAGTCATGTCCCCTTTTACTATATTGCTATAGATGCCATTGAAAAAACTACAAGAAAAATGTAAAAAAATCGGAGAACAAGATTACCTGCACACAAGACCAAATCGATTCGCACTTCCCTCAACAACAACAAAAAACAAATCAATTTCCACCAAAGAAAGAGTAATGTCCCTTTTTATATGATTACAAATGCCAGCATCTCGAATTTCAATTTTTGAATCAATGTTATATTGAATTCGAATATATCGTAAGGTGACCTTGCGGTTTATAATTGATGTAGTCTTACATTTTGATCTTCCATCATATATGAACATTTTACTCCACCACGTGAACATATATATTGTCATCTACCATATGGACTAAATTTGAATCAATTTTCCTTATTTGTATACGATTGTTGTCAAGTTATACAATAATTTAAATATTATCTTGATAACAAAAAACATGCATATAGCAGTAATCATATTTCACTATGAACTACATGTACCATACGCTCTCCAATTCAAATATTTGTATCCATTTTATGTTGAATTCAAATCATAGTACATTACTGGTCTAGGTAGCGAGATGTTCGGGATAATCTAAACCCTGTTTTCATATGTATAAGTTTTGGCTGAATTGGGACAAGTTTTGGTATAAGCTTCTTGCAAAACCGGAGATTCTCTCAACAAGCCTCGTGGTTCCGAGAGGGAACGTGTCACCTTTGTGTGTGAAACGATATACGCTGCCTCCCCCTGATTTTCTTTACAGAGGCAACATAGAACTATATGAGTGCCCTGTTAAATTTTGGAATTATTTCGGGTTCATTTGGCCTTTGTATACATTAATTGAGTTTCTGGACTTTTAATGTGCATAATCTAAATATGAATTGCATGCACATGCTCCAGTGCACCAAAGTGGGTTAAAAAATCACATGTGTGTCCTTGGTTGGATTTCTAGGTCCCATGGAAGAAATGAGAATGAAATTCAAACATCTGGGCGTCATGACTCGACCGAGAACATCGGGAAACTTAGATTTTAAATTCATGTAAATCCAAAACTCGCCTGGAAATCATGAAACTTGGCATGGTGTCATGCCATGGCACTAACATGTTGTGGTAAAAAATTGGGCCGATTTGGAAGCTCGTGGTTCTAAGAGGGAACGTGCCACCTTTGAGTGTGAAATGATATACGCTGCCCCACCACCCTTGAGTTTCTTAACAAAGGCAACGTAGAACTACATGAGTGCCCTGTTAAATTTTGGAATTATTCCGGGTTCGTTTGTCTTTTTTATACATTAATTGAGTTTCTGGTCATTTAATGTGCATAAGTCAAATTTGAACTACAAGCACATGCTCTCGTGCACCAAAGTTGGTTGAAAAATCACATTTGTGTCCTCGGGTGAATTTCTAGGTCCCATGCAAGAAATGAGAATAAAATTAAAACATTTGGGCATCGTGGCTCGGCCGAGAACATTGAGAAACTTGGTTTTAAAGTTCTTGTAAATCCAAAACACGTCTGAAAATCATGAAACTTGGCATGGGTGTCATGTCGTGGTACTACCATGTTGTGGTAAAAAAATTGGCCAAGTAAGAACATATTTTGGGATAAGCTTCTTGCAATCCGAAGCTTCTCTCAAGAAGGCTTGTGGTTCTGAGAGGGAACGTGCCACCTTTGAGTGCGAAACAATATACGATGTCCCCCTTGAGTTTATTTACAAAGGCAACATAGAACTACATGAGTGCCCTGTTAATTTTTGGAATTATTCTAGCTTCATTTGGCCTTATTCACACATTAATTGAGTTTTTGGTCATTTAATGTGTATAATTCAAATTTGAACTACAAGCACATGCTCCCGTGCACCAAAGTTGGTTGAAAAATCACATTTGTGTCCTCGGGTGAATTTCTAGGTTCCATGCAAAAAAATGAGAATAAAATTAAAACATCTGGGCATCATGACTCGGTCGAGAACATTGAGAAACTTGGTTATAAATCATGAAACTTTGCATGGTGTCATGTCATGGTAGTACCATGTTGTGGTAAAAAAGTTTAGCCGGATAGGAACAAATTTTGTATAAGCTTCTTGCAAATCGGAGCTTCTCTCAAGAAGGCTCGTGGTTCTAGGAGGGAACGTGTCACCTTTGTGTGCATAATTCAAATTTGAAATACAAGCACATGTTCCAGTGCACCAATGTTGGTTGAAAAATCACATGTGTGTCCTCGGGTAAATTTCTAGGTTCCATGCAAGAAATGGGAATGAAATTCAAAATTCTGGGCATCGTGGCTGGGTTGGAAACATTGAGAAACTTAGTTTTTTAATTCCTGTAAATCCAAAACATGCATGAAAATAATGGAACTTGGCTTGGTGCCAGGACATGGCACCAACATGCTGTGGTAATTTTGCGGTCCGATTTGCGAAGGCGCACACATTAACAATCAACAAAGTCATTTTGGAACAAGTGCTGTCACGTTACAATCGGAAACACAAGTATGATTGAAACCGTGGGCGTTCTACTTACTAGTACCATTTACCTGCCACCACGCGTCCCCATATTTTATTAGCTAGGAGGCGCCATGCAGGGTAGCTATTTGAGTACGAGAGGCGTGCGATCAGACCCCTGCACGTGCTTATCGGGAGGAGAGCCCTTTGACCTCCATCTGCCGTCCACCTCTCTCCCAAGGTCTCCATTAATGGCGCCCGAGCCTCTGTTTAATGACGTGGCTATGTCTCACTCGACTGAGATTTAAGAGAGGAAAAGAAAATCTGAAAGCTCGGATCTTGATGTAAGATTCGACGGACCTATATAGCATCTACTACGACTTATAGCAAGACTGATGAATGTATAAGGACGATTAATTGTCTTACATAATTAGAAAGATAATTAAAAAATCCACATGCGGCTACGCCCGAAATACACAAGGGCAAAAGAAGAAGGAAGACAAGGATCTGGCTCGCTGATCTCTACTTTCTTGATGCGTTCTTTGCAGGCAGCGGAACTAGTCTCTGCGGCGAGCGGCGATGAGCTCTTTCGTGTCCTCAAGACGCTGCTTGAGAACATCCACGGATTCCTCCACCAGCCTTTGGCACTCATTACGGAGCATGTCATTCTCGTCCATAAGTTTCTTGACGATGACGCCGGTCCTCTTTAACAAGACACTGGTCTCCTCCTGCTGGTCTGCACTTCGGACGATCTTCTCCCTCAGCAGGTCACGCTCGGCCTGGAGCCTCTCATTGCCCTCCCTTAGTTGCCGGATGACGCCAGTAGCCTGTTCAAACGAGGCTTTCATGTCGTCCTACAACCTCGCCCAACCGAAGATCTGATCCATCTGGCTATGGACGATCGCATGCATGCACTATAATATCGCCGCCGCCCCGCGAGAAATTTTCCCGGGGCCTTGTGGCGCGCGGACATCTCTGCTGCATTCGCGGCGCGACGGGACATCTCTGCTGCTTCTGTGGCGCGGCCGGACCAGCCTGCTGCATCGATGGCGCGACGGGACCTCCGTGCTGCTTCAGCGGTGCGGCGGGACCTCTGTGCTGCTACTTCCGCGCGGCGGGACATGTCGGCTGCTCTCGCAGCGAGGCGGGACATCTCTTGTGCTTCCGCTTCCATGCTCGCCTCTCCCTGGTGGCAATCTCTCGACCCGAACTCACGCCGCCATGGCGGATGCAAGGAAGGATGCTGAATGACTTGTTTGTTTTTGTGGATGAGGATTTGAGGAGGAATGTGCAGTCATCTTGGCATACTAGTATTTATAACCGAGTACTAATACGCTCCTAAGTGGGAAACCTTTTAGGTTGTGATTAGTGTGAACAGGTTTGCAATTCAATATAGTGTGGTACTAATACGCTCCTAAGTGGTAAACCGTTTAGGTTGTGATCGGTGTGAACAGGTTTGCAATTCAATATAGCGTGGAGTAATTTGGAATGTGACGAGACGCAAGCTCAAAATTTATTGACGGTTCTAGTTTCGATTTGCGGCACTATTCCCGGATGGAGTAGTTCTTTTTCTACTCCCTCCTTTCCGGTTTTATAGGGCTTATGTCAAAATTTTAGTTTTTCCATTTTATAAGGCTCAATTTGGTTGTTCCCCAACACATGTTCAGATTCCAAGGTGCATTAAATCATTGCATGCAAGTATTAAGAGAAAATTGACCGATGCATGTACGTTATGCATGCATGCATTGCAATTAATGCATTGATAAAAATAATTTTTTGAGAAAAACAAGAGCATTAATTAGGTGCTTTTGCAAACTAAAAAAAATATTCCACCACTCACCATCTTGGTTGGTGAGATTTTTGAATTAAGCCCTATAAACCGGAAAGAAGGGAGTACTGCTGTGTACGTGCAATAACTGGCACCGTCGTATACATATCTTACGGTTAATGGGGTGTTCGACAGGAATAGCCGCGTGGCGAGCTCTAGGCTAGTCTTTTTTTCAGACGCATTAAATCTATCTCTCGGGACTTCTCGCACGCACCATCGTGCAACCCACAAAAACTTGTACTCTGAGTTTAGTACGTTATACTGGAAGAGAAGAGGTGCACGCACGCACTCGTCCTCTCACACACGTGTTAGTTTTTTCTCGAAAAGGAGGATGATGACCCCTGGCCTCTGCATCTGGGAGTCACACACGCATCTGTAGCTACAAATTGTAGTGTTCTCAACCATCCGATTGGCTCTATCATGGATGTACCTATATACTAAAACATGTCTAGATACATCTATATTGTGATAAATGGGAGGCATGTATTGTGGAACGGAGGGAGTGCTTATCATCAAAATGGATAAAAAGGGACGTATCTAGAACTAAAATACGTCTACATACATCTCCTTTTATCCATTTTGATGAAAAGTAGTACTTCTTACCCAAAGGAACTTTATATCCAAGAGACACAAAATATCCGTTCGACTGTTGGAAATTACTGATCTGATGTCGAAGTAATTGCTGCATCGCCACCAAAACCCACCATAAAGTAGACCAAGGTAATCCCTATATTAGCATATTACTAAGATAAGCGAAGGCCTTTGTAGAAACATTTAGGGCGTGAGCTTGTCAATCTGAATGTGGAGGGACACCACTTAGCCCGGCCAGCAGCTTGGGCGGAATGTCAAGAAGGTCACTCCCTGCGTCAACGTCGCCGGAATCCTTGCTGCTTTTCACCTCCATTTCCACCTTGACGGTGTCGGTCGTGCCTTTGGGCTCCCCCGGTGAACCGTTCGCCCACAGCTTGGCCATGTAGTGCAGCGGTGGGGCGCCCGCTCGATGCGATTTATCGACACGGCAATAGGCGCGCCGATGTCGAGCACGCCGCCGACCAAGAAAAACGCGCGGCCGTCCTCCTCCGCGAACAGCAAGAGCCGTGGCTCCGACAGTGGCACTTGCACCGGAGCACCTTGTCATCTTGGATCCTGCACGGGCATGGGATGCGCGGTGCTGATGTGGTGGTAGGCGCTGCGGCGGACTTCGTGAGCCGCAGACGGGCACGGGCATTTGCGGCGCAGCGACACACGCCTCGGTGATCGGCGAGCTTGTGGTAAGTGACATAGAGCCCACAGCCTTCGTGCGGGCACTCCACCCTCACTGACGAAAGGACGGAGTCCACCGCTGTGTTCCGCACGTCGAAGCCACCGCCGGGCTCACACTTCTGGCACTGCCGCTGGTTCCCGGGGCGCTCGACGCAGCAGTCCATGCAGGCCAGGTGCCCTCCCTTGCACTGCAAAAATCAATCGAACAACACATCAATCATGAAACCTGCACCTTGCTCAATCAGCCGAACGGACGAGGTGTATTCGAACCTCATACACTGGAGGCATCAAGGGGCAGAGGCAAAAGGGGCAGTGGAGCACAGTGAGGTCCATCGAGACCTTAGAGAGCTCCATTGTAGCATCCTGTTCGGTCTGCATGATCTCGCCCTCCTCGTGCACAACTATCTCTCGACTTGGGCCAGGGCATTACAAAGCTTCACCGTCACATATTTTATACTATTTCAAGGTGCATTAAATCAACACATGCAAGTATCAAAAGGAGAGTCAAGGCATGCATGCATGTGTTGTAATTAATGCATCGGTAAACGCAAATTATTGAAATATATCGAGTGCAGTGCTTTGATGTGTCGCGTCAACTCGTACATCAACGAGAAGTTTGATTGTATTCTCCCTCACGGACTTAACTGCACCTACCTTTGGCTGTATAACAGGTTGGCCACACACCTGTCGGGCCCACCTGTCATACACGCAAAGGCGGGAGCGCCCCTCCCTCGCCCATGAGCATGGTGACTGACAAAACTAGGAGAAGCTTTCGCTACATGCTCTCCCTCCCGCACGCGGTGGACATGCAGCAGTTCAATCGGTGTCAGATGGCCAGAAGCATACTGTGGTACTCCTCCAGTGCAGTAGTACTCCATCATTGTTCGACTTCCCGAAGAGGCGAAGAGCCAAGCGCAACCCGGACGCTCGTGTGGCAGTTTCATGTGTAGAGTACTACTAGTCTAGGATAGCGTGTACCATGCCTGTAAGCTTAAAATCGTTGGGGTCGGCTCCATGCTATGTGGCCGTCTCAAAGTTTTTTTTAAAAAAATAAAATAGTCTTCTGGCCCTACCTGTCACCCTGGCGATTGTAGTTTGCTCGCTCATCTGGTCAAGATAGGAATATATATTTTAATTTGTTTTTTTCGAAAAGGGGGGACTCCCCGTCCTCTGCATCAGAACGATGCATACGACCACATATATTTTAATTTGTGGTGGGTAAATGTTAGAGGATGCAGCAAATATATTGTACACTGTGGGTCTTTCAGCCAAGTTTAGAGGCAAGCATGTAGGGTCAGTGCTATGATGTGTCGCGTCAACTCGTACAACGAGGAGAAGCTTGATTTTACTACTACACGCCTTCTCCCTCGCCCATGCGCGCGGTTGCTCGCGAACGAGGACATGCTTTTGCTTAGTAGTACTTCTACAACAAGCTATCCGTCCCGCTCGCGGTGGACGGACATGCAATAGTGGATTCGACACTGTAGAAGCAGTAGTAGTAACATCATTGTTCGTCTTCTCGAAGAGGCGAAGAGCCAAGCGCAAACCGAATGTTGCAGTTGCAAACATTGGAGCACGCATATAGCCAGGCTCTTGCATGAGACAAAATTGCTATGTGAGCCCACTATTGTACTAGTACGTACAAGTACTTGCTAGTATAGCCCTGTAAACCAGAAAGGAGTATTTGCCCTTCTAGAGATTTTAACAAGTGACTAGACTACACTGAGACGGAGTACATATGGAGCAAAATGAGTGAATCTGCACCGTAAATAAATACGTATCATTTTCCTCTCCGAGGTGCACATATTGAGTATACTGACTAGTCTCCTTTTGACACGCATTTACTTTTTTTTGACACAGTACAGACGCAAGCGCTCATATACACGCGCATACACTCACCCCTATGAACGCACACACGCACGACACTATCATCTTGAAATTTACGAAGTCACCAAAGGCACCTCGTCGTCGACGGGTCCATAGGTGCTTGAATGCCAAGGAGGGAGAGGGTAGCGGTTCCTGAGACGTTGAACGGTCAATGATGCATCCTCAATTACATGCAGAGGGAATTAATTGGAGAAGCAGAACAGAGCCCGCACGATGTGAATGCAACAGAGTTTGGTCTCATATAATAAAGGCGCCCCACCACTCCAATCCATCTACTCCCAAGTCTCTGCGCAACACTGCTCACTCTAATCCAAGACCAACTGACCAGAAGCCATAAGGACCTATGGAGGCGATGGACGCGAGCGGCAGTCGGCTGTGCCAAATCATCCAAGGCGCAGCCTGCAGCCCCAAGCCGCCAGCAGGCTTCAGACGGTCTTGGCGACCGCCGACATCGTAGCCCTCGGCGACGACGCCGGCCGCCTCTTGCATGGACGACATGATGGTCAACTCCATCCGCAAGTTCACCGCCATCAAGAAGCGCCAGACGACCTTCTTCAGATTGCTCCACCCAGCGCTAGGCTCCTCATTGCCTGCCACCCTCATCGGCCTCCATGGTGACGATGAAAGTGCAACTAATCCCCGGGTGGTTTTGGTAATTAATAACAACATATATATCATTGAACTAATTATTTCTTGAGAATATTTCAGAAAGTTCAGTGATATGGGTATGGCAATGACTGATGATGTGGACCCCTCAAAATGCTAAGGAAAACATTGGCAAAAGCTCAAGACTCCATTTTTTTGGTTTAGTGATCCAAGATCACATTGAGTCCATAGGAAAGCCAATACTATTAAAAGGGGATGAGGTTATGATGATGATCTGGTTGCTCTAAGTGCTTAGTGATTTATCTCTCAAACTATCGCAATCTTTCATTCCAACATAAACCCATAAGTAATCTCGGTCCCACCGATTCCATAAACTCACCACACCGAGATGAACCACCTCACCATATACCCAAACCCTAATAATTTCGGATTTTCCGATTCCAAACTCGGTCTTACGAAATTGGTGTTGCCAAGCTTCAGAACATACGTACTCAAATCGGTGTCACCGAGATGAGAAAGTCGGTCCCACCGAGATTGGCAAACCCTAGACTTTGGAAGAATCGGACTAACCGAGATTGTATTTTCGGTCCCACGAAAATCCCAACGTTCACAAGATTTGAACTTTCGGTCTCACCGAGTTGTCAACTTCGGTCCGACCGAGATTGGTCAAATGTGTGTAGCAGTTGGATTTTGTGTGGAGGCTATAAATACCCTCCACCTCCTCTTCATTCGTGGAGAGAGCCATCGAAAGAACTACCACTCCTACCTTACATTTCGAGAAGAAAACTACCTACCCTTGTGTTGAGATCAAGTTGCTCCACTCCCACCATATGAAACTTGATTTCTAGCCTTCCCAAGTTGCTTTCCACTCAATCCTTTCTTCCACCACAGCCATATCGGTGAGGAGAGTTGAGTGTTGGGGAGATTATCATTTGAAGCACAAGAGCAAGGAGTTCATCATCACCAACACCATCTATTACCTTTTGGAGGTGGTGCCTCCTAGATTAGTTAGGTGTCGCTTGGGAGCCTCCGTCAAGATGTGGAGTTGAACCAAGAAGTTTGTAAGGGCAAGGAGATCGCCTACTTCGTGAAGATCTACCCCGAGTAAGGCTAGTCCTCCGTGGACGTAGGCCATGATGGCATAGACAAGGTTGCTTCTTCGTGGACCCTTTGTGGGTGGAGCCCTCCGTGGACTCTCGCAGCCGTTACCCTCCGTGGGTTGAAGTCTCCATCAGCGTGGATTGACGATAGCACCACCTATCGGAACCACGAGAAAAATCTCCGTGTCTCCAAATTGCGTTTGCTCTTCTCCACCTCTTATTTACTACATGTGCAATTTACTTTCCGCTGCCATAACTCTAGAATTGCATGTGTAGGGTGATACTTGACTTGCTCATTATTGTGAACTTGCTAAAAACTTGCCCTAATCAAAAGGCTAAACTTTTAAGTTGTCAAGTAGTCTAATCACCCCCCCTCTAGACATACTTCCGATCCTACAAGTGGTATCAGAGCTTTGGTCTCCATTGGATTGGTTTTCATTGCATTGGATTCCATAAGCTTGGTTTCACAACCTAGGAGAGTATGGCGTCTAGTGAGGGTAATTTTCAGTAGAGGTCCTTACTTTGATGGTTCAAACTTTGCTAGTTGGAAGCATAAAATGAAAATGCATATTCTTGGACATAACCACGCCGCATGGGGCATTATTTGTGTTGGCTTGCAAGGTGAGTTCTTGAGGAAGGAAAAGTTTCGGATCGCGAAGCTACTGCGGATGAGTTGCGGATGTTCTGAACAATGCTCAAGCTTGTGACATTCTCTTCAATGCTTTGTGTCGAGGAGTTCAACAAGATCAGCCGTCTTGAGAATGCAAAAGAGATTTGGGATACTTTGGTGAAATGCACGAAGGTACCGAGTCCGTGAAGGAATCAAAGCTAGATGTTCTTCAAGGTCGACTTGACAAGTTCAAGATGAAGGAAGGTGAAGGAGTCGCTGAAATGTACTCTAGGCTTGCTCTCATCACCAATGAGATGGCGGGCTTAGGAAGCGAAGAAATGACCGACCGATTCATCATCAAGAAGATTCTCGAGCTTTGGATGGAAAGTATGACACCGTGTGCACTTTGATCCAAATGATGCCAAACTACAAAGATCTCAAGCCTACGAAGTCATTGGAAGGATTGTTGCTCATGAGATGACACTTAAAGATAAGGAAGAGCTTCACAACAAGTCAAGTGGTGCTTACAAAGCTGCAGTTGAAGCTCCCACAACCTCAAGTGACAAGCTAGTTTCCAATGAAGAGATAAGCCTAATGGTGAAGAACTTCAACAAATTCTACAAGAGTAGAAGCAAGGAAAGAAGCTCAAAGTCTAGATCATATGATGAAAAGAGATCTTCTAGTCGTGATCGAAACTGCTACAATTGTGGAAGACCGGACACTACTCAAATGAGTGTTCGACTCCCCACAAGAAGAGAAGAATCTCCAAGAAGAAGAAGCTCAAGAGAAGAGTCGCCTCGAAAAGAGAGAAGGAGTAGAGATGATCGTTATGAGCGAAGATCCTCTCGGAGAAGCAAGGATTCGGAAAGGAAAGACAAGTCATCAAGGAGCTACACAAGAAGAAAACATCAAGCTCATGTTGGTGAATGGGTTTCGGCTCCGACTCAACAATCACTCCGAAGAAGCTATCACTCCAACTCGAATCTGATCAAGATGAAGGTGTTGCGGTCTTGCTCTCGTGTCCTCCAACTCCAACTCCTATGACATATTTGATTCACCAAATGAGGGAATTGGAAGATGCTTCATGGCAAAAGGCCCCAAGGTATCACACCCAGAATTTATTGACTTTGATAGTGATGAGGATGACTTGCTTGGTGAAGATGAGCTTTTACATGATAAATCTAGTGAGCTTAGTAATGATGAACATGCTAGTAGTCTTTATAGTCGAGAAGAGTCGAATGACAATGCTATGAAGGAGATTGAGCGTCTAACTAAAGAACTAAACACTCTTAAGTTAGCTCATGAAACAACTCAAGAAGATCATAGAGAGCTCCTAAGATCTCATGAGAAGCTACGCTTGAGAAGCTCAATCTAGAGCAAGAACATGAGTTTCTAAAAGCTATCAATGACGATCTTGAAATAAGAGTTCTTCATATCTTGCCAAACGACTTCTCTTGTCTAATTTCTTGCCACCTATTAAAACTAAGCATGACAAGCATAAGAAAAATTCTTCATCTAGTAGTAACAATAATCATGCTAAATCAAATGTTGTTACTTCTAGTAATTCTCTTGATTCCACTAACAATGTTTCAAGCCAAGTTTCACTTGAGCAAGAAAATAGTCTATTGAAAGGGATTATAGAAAAGGTGTCTACAAGAGCCTTGCGGAAGCAAGAGCTTTGAGGAAATTGTTACAAAGCAAGGAAGACACCGAAGAATCAAGGAATTGGTTTTGAGCGAAAGTTCAACGCCGAGGGTGTTGAATGGGAAGAAGGTCAATATCCCACTCCAAAGTTTGTTTCTCAAAAGGAGAAGTATGATCCTACTTCTTCTAATGTGGAACAAGCTCAAGGTGACCTTCCACCACAAGACCACAAGCTAAAAGGCAAGGACAAGCTTCAAGAGGAGATTGATGCATTCATTGAAGCACCCAAGGCCATGGTCAAGTGGGTTCCCAAGGGAACTTCAAGTTCTACTTCGACAAGCTCAACTACTACCCCAAGGATTCCCATCAAGATGATGTGGACCCCGAAGAAGAAGAACTAGAGAGTTCTTGAGGGTGACTCCGCCAACATACTTCACTCACATTCATTTTGGCAAAGAACTTGTGCAATCAACTTCCACATCTTGCACTAGTTCATGGAGTCACAAACCCTCATGTTGGTAAGTCAAGGGACAAGGTAATCATTGCTTTCATGGACATCATCTATTGTGTACTTCAATCTATGTCCATGGATATCCTTGTTTGTTCCTTGTGGGACTAACCCATGTAGGTATTGAAAGTGCCCGAATCCAAAGGATTGCTCCCAACTCTTGATGATCTTCATCAACATTGAGCATCCACATCTTCAACATCTACATGAAGTCTTCAACGACAACCCAAGGTTAGTTTGACCCTTTAAAAGGGGTTCTCACATCAAGGGGGAGCTTTGCTCTAAAGAATTGAGCTAAAGCATCTTCAAATGATGTGAACACATTAATGCTTTATGTAAAAGTGGTAACCCCACTTGTGCTTAAGCGATGAGTATGACCTATGATCAAATGTTCTCATTTGACTCCTAAGTCAATATACTCATATATAGATGACCTAGTCATCGCCAAATTGTGTGCTAGTAACTAGTGTTTTGTTTGTGCATGTTTGACACATATTTTATTTGCTATCTTATTGTGTGAGCATGTTGGATGCATGATTTTATCCATTCAAGGACATCCATTTGTTGCTTTGGTCTTTTGGATTTTCTTTTTGACCAAATGGATGGACAAGAATGCCTAAGTTCCTCCCTAGCTATCTATGCTTTCTTGTCTCAAACTCTATTCATGCTTATATCACAAACTTTGAACAAGACTTTTTGGACAGACCGAGTGAGGAGCACTTTCGAGCCACCGATCCGTCAAAAGCCTAAATTCCAAAACCTTCTAAGTACTTTCGGTCAAACCAATATACTCAAATCGGACGGACCAAATCACTTGGATTGATCTAGGTTTTCACCTCGGTGAAACCGAGTTACAAATTCGGCGTGACGAAGTGAGTAATCGCATGCGATTAACCATCTCGGTCCCACCGAGTTTTCAACTCGGTCCCACCGACAACCGAAGGTATATATACCCGAGGGCAGCGTTGATTACTCCTTCAAACGCCTCGCCCCAAACCCTTATTTGCCGTCGCCGTGGTCTTGGATCGTCTCCACCGTCGCTGTGCGCCCTCGCCGCAGTCTCCATCGCCGTCAGCGGTCAATCTCACCGCACCGTTGCCGCCGTGGTGAAGCTCCACCAGTTGGGTGAGTTTCATCCCTCTCGTGCTTCAACCTCGATTCAATGCACGATAGGTTTTGCCTAGCTTCTTGCCAAGTTTGAAATCTTCCTATCCAGATTAGATCTTAGAACAAAATTCGAGTGAAAATTTTAGGGTTAGGTTTCCGCGAACACATCTCGGTGTGATCGATTCTACATTCTCGGATGACCGATTTGGCCTCTGGCCATTGCCTTTACACTTTTCGGTTAAACCGAGTTGTGCAAATCGGTAAGACCGAAGTGAGATTTAGTGAAACCCTAGTGCTCTCGGCTAGACGAAACCCATTTCGGTCCAACCGAAAGTGGTGTGTATGGTTAGGTTTAGACACTTGGATTCACGAATTTTTAGACTCGGCGAGACGAAATGCATTCATGAAAACCTAAAACTGAAGTTTGAACTCATTCTTTTGCAAAATCCTCTGCGGTTTGTGATAACTCTTCTATTCTGCCTATACCTATTCTTTTCACGGGTTGTCGGTCATATACGATGCAAGTGACAGCGAACAGTCTGAATCACCGGTTGAGATTCGAGGCGGTCACAAGTCTGAAGCAAGCAGTTTTTCAGATGATGGAGAGAGGAGCACTCCAAGTGGTTTGCTGCTGCTGCCACGGGGCGGGAAGAAGAGGAATTGAGATGAGGAAGACTCGACTTTGTTGCGATGAGGAGATTACTTCCAAGCCTAAGAGGAAAGTGGTTGCCAAGGGCTATCAAGGGCAACAACCAAAGAAAGGCACCAACAAAGAGAAGAAATCCACAGTTGCAAAGAAGTGAGCATGGAAGAAGAAACCTCCAAAGCAAGATCAAGAAAACTTCCAAGAGGAAGAGGCTAGTTCATGAAGAAGCGATGATGATGTTTCGATGAGGAAGCACCCCACCTCCTCGAAGCAAAAGTTGATGGGAGATGCCATCGAGGCGGGAGCACCCACAAAATCTAAGCCATCAGCTCCAAGAAAGGCAGCCCAAGCCAAACCTCTTTGCCAAGCCAAAAAAAACTGTGAGGAATATACCGCTTCAAGAAGAAGAAGGACAATGTGCCACTGCTGAATCGATGAAGAGGCACATGTTTTCTTTGAAGCTCGGACGAAATTGCCGATTCATAATGATGCTCATCCTCGAGCTGAAAATATGAAGGAAAGGAAGGACAAAGGACTCGGGCTATGGAGGCAAGTTGATCCATATGCCACCGGAGAAGGACATTTGTTGACTCAAGGTTCCACACGAGAGAGCAACACGATTTCTATGAGGCAGTGCTCATGGACAAGAAACCAATTATTCTTGACACGATATCGTTATTTGGAAATACATCGACAATGAAGAGCACAGAGACTACTTCCCACATGTGCATGAGAGCTTCACCGCATGTGGAGTTGCTGAGTTTGTTGGTCAGAAATTGACTGCTTGGAATGATGAAATGATCATGCAGTTCTATGCCACCGCACATTTCTATCCAGATGGCAGAATTGTATGGATGATAGAAGGACAGAGATTCTCCTCAACTGTTGAGGAATGGAGAGCGTTGCTGAATGCACCAGTATCAAGGGACGATGATGTAGATGTCTATGGCATTCCAAAGAAGAATCACGAGTCTATGAAGAACATGTACAATGAGGTACCAGACAAGGATGTTGAGATATGGAAGCTTGGATCGGTTTATCATCTTGAGCGGTCTCCCAACCACTAACACCATTACGAGGCATACTTTGATGCCCAAGTCGAGAGACCACCGCATGATAAGAGGCTATTCTATCAACATGCTGCACATTCGGATCGAAGACACCTTTTAAGGTGATGGACACGATAGTAGAGACTATCAAGAGGACAAAGACAGACGAGAAAGAGGTCGTGTGGGTTTGCACCGCATATTGAGATGCTCATCAATGCCAAGTTTGGCACGGACACCTACATTGGATAGACCCCACTTGCCATTGCAGCTGAACATGAAGATAATGAAGTTGTGATGGTGAGGATGCTCCCACATCTGTTGAAGGACACGCTAAGTCTGAAGCTGCCAAACAAGCTAAAGCTGAAAAGGAAGCAGCAGAAAGCCCAAGAGCGTTGGAGAACAACTTCTTGAAGCCACTCGGAGGATTGAACTACGCTTTGGCCAGCATAGTGCGATCTCGGGAGAGTCTTGAGAGGATAGTTGAAGATAAGTTCCATGCTCTGGATGTCAAGTGGTGAAGTGCAGTCACCGTCAACAAGCTTGAGGCGGACATTGAGGAAGCGAAAAGGAGAAGGCAGAGCTCATGAAGGAGATGGAAGGTGATCTAGTCCAGGATGACTATGAGCAGCTGCTGCAGTGCCCACAAAGCCCAGATCATTGCTATTCGATGGAGACCCAGGGCTACTACATCAAGCACCTCCACAGCTCCATCGGTTCAAAGCACCGGCTCGATATCCTCCTCCAGCTCCACAGACTTGGCGAAGCTTTTGCAGATGCAGCTATCTCCACTCCATCGGCCAGAGCAGAGCCGCCAAAGAGTCCCTAGTGACGATTAGCTCTATACTTTTGAACTTTTGGTAACTTGTTGCCAAAGGGAGAAATTGTATAGATCATAGGACTTCGAGAGAGAGTGCTCGTTTTGCTCTTTCGTTTGCGGTTTTCCTTGAGATACTTTTGAGTTCTTGAGACATTTCGTGTGTTTGATACTCGTTTACTCTATCTTGATGAGTGCTTGATCATATTATGCTTAATGAGTGCTTAATGCTTATCATATTCTATCCATATCTTGTATGATCATTTACTCATGTCTTGGTGATTGGGTGCATGCTATTCATTCTTATCATTTTGTGCGCTCCACCAAGATGTATGTGACATGGAAGAGTGACCCATGATCCTAATCGATTGTGCATTTGCATTCAAACGCAAATCTTAAATAATGCACAAATTTAGGGGGAGCTCTTGCTTATCACATACTTCTCAAAGCGACGATGTCATTCATTGATTATATCATTTGTCGAGCTTTGATCTATATGTTGTCATCAATTACCAAAAGGGGAGATTGAAAGTGCAACTAATCCCGGGTGGTTTTGGTAATTAATAACAACATATATATCATTGAACTAATTATTTCTTGAGAATATTTCAAAAGTTCATTGATATGGGTATGGCAATGACTGATGATGTGGACCCTCAAAATGCTAAGGAAAACATTGGCAAAAGCTCAAGACTCCATTTTTTGGTTTAGTGATCCAAGATCACATTGAGTCCATAGGAAAGCCAATAGTATTAAAAGGGATGAGGTTATGATGATGATCTGGTTGCTCTAAGTGCTTAGTGATTTATCTCTCAAACTATCGGCAATCTTTCATTCCAACATAAACCCATAAGTAATCTCGGTCCCACCGATTCCATAAACTCAGTCACACCGAGATGAACCACCTCACCATATACCCAAACCCTAATAATTTGGATTTTCGATTCCAAACTCGGTCTTACGAAATTGGTGTTGCCAAGCTTCAGACATACGTACTCAAATCGGTGTCACCGAGATGAGAAAGTCGGTCCCACCGAGATTGGCAAACCCTAGACTTTGGAAGAATCGGACTAACCGAGATTGTATTTTCGGTCCACGAAAATCCCAACGTTCACAAGATTTGAACTTTCGGTCTCACCGAGTTGTCAACTTCGGTCCGACCGAGATTGGTCAAATGTGTGTAACAGTTGGATTTTGTGTGGAGGCTATAAATACCCTCCACCTCCTCTTCATTAGTGGAGAGAGCCATCGAAAGAACTACCACTCCTACCTTACATTTACGAGAAGAAAACTACCTACCCTTGTGTTGAGATCAAGTTGCTCCACTCCCACCATATGAAACTTGATTTCTAGCCTTCCCAAGTTGCTTTCCACTCAATCCTTTCTTCCACCACAGCCATATCGGTGAGGAGAGTTGAGTGTTGGGGAGATTATCATTTGAAGCACAAGAGCAAGGAGTTCATCATCACCAACACCATCTATTACCTTTTGGAGGGTGGTGCCTCCTAGATTAGTTAGGTGTCGCTTGGGAGCCTCCGTCAAGATGTGGAGTTGAACCAAGAAGTTTGTAAGGGCAAGGAGATCGCCTACTTCGTGAAGATCTACCCAGAGTAAGGCTAGTCCTCCGTGGGCGTAGGCCATGATGGCATAGACAAGGTTGCTTCTTCGTGGACCCTTTGTGGGTGGAGCCCTCCGTGGACTCTCGCAGCCGTTACCCTCCGTGGGTTGAAGTCTCCATCAACGTGGATTGACGATAGCACCACCTATCGGAACCACGAGAAAAATCTCCGTGTCTCCAAATTGCGTTTGCTCTTCTCCACCTCTTATTTACTACATGTGCAATTTACTTTCCGCTGCCATAACTCTAGAATTGCATGTGTAGGGTGATACTTGACTTGCTCATTATTGTGAACCTGCTAAAAACTTGCCCTAATCAAAAGGCTAAACTTTTAAGTTGTCAAGTAGTCTAATCACCCCCCCTCTAGACATACTTCCGATCCTACAGACGAACTCTTTCAAGCCCTGGTGGCCATGCAGGTGCCAGAGGTCACGACGAAGAATGTGCACCTCGAGGCCGCGCTCGCCGCGCAGCGCCTCGCCATGCAAGAAACCGTCGACCTGCACATCCATGTCTATGGGGAAATTGTCTACATAGGCCACTACAAGGCAAGCGAGGGCAGAAAGATGTTGGCCTTCTTCCAGCGGCTGGAATCTTTGGACGCCATTGTTCAGAAGCACGTCGACCTGGCCACAAAAGCCGCTGCTACTTAGGCGCCGCTCGGTGGGCCGGCACCCTGAGTCAAGGAGGTGGACATCGTCGATGGATGCATCTCTTCTTCTTGCCTCCTGTAACCAACACTGCATCGCCTCGTGGCCTTAATGTTTTATTAGTATAGTGCTCCCTCCATTCCCAAATATAAGTCTTTCTAAAGATTCCAGCAAGTGACTACTACATACGGAGCAAAATGAGTGAATCTACACTCCAAACTATGTCTACATACATCGTATGCTGTATTCCATTTGAAATAGTATCTAAAAAGGCTTATATTTAGGAGCGGAGGGAGTATATAACATTTTATTCGATCGTAGCGTTTTCTTTGTGAGGTGGGGCCACGAGTTGAGCAAACCCACCCGCCCACCCAGGCGTCGGCCGAGTTTAGAATTAGAAGAGAAAACGAGGGAGGAGAGCTAGGCAGTAGTACAGACGCTGTTGTTAGATGGGACTCGTGTTTACTGAATAGAATCTTGAGCACTTGTGCCTCTTTCTTTTGAGGAAAAATTAGTCGTATGTCTAGTACCACTAGTTGGGTTAGTGCGACCTATAGCTGTCATCACTTTAGGTCTCCTTTTGAACCACAGCTCGCTTCACATACACATATTTTTCACGCATTTATCCTCCTATATGTACTCCTAGGCTATTTCCACGTGCTCCTATTCGCCGACTTGTGGGACATAGAGCATCTGGGTCGTAGTGCATGCACGACTCGGAGCATATGCCCGGGTACTTTACATTTCAGACTTCACGAATTACATGCAAACCCCCCGCAGAAGAATAAATAAATGAATGAATTACTACATGAAACCGGATTATTTTCATGGAAATCAGAGCACGTTCATTAAATTTTGGACATAACACATTTATAAAAAATGACCGGACCTAAACCAGTCTAAGGGCCTCTTTGATTTTTCCTGCAAAAAAGGGCCTCTTTGATTTGCAGGATACTGAAAACACAGGAATGGGGAAAGTATGATGGCGATGAACTATGTTAGAGTTAGTTTTAGTTAGTTGGTTCTCAAATAACCCAAAAGTATCCAAACATGATGGGTTAGTTTGGGTTAGTTGGATCTAACCCACACCAAAAAACCATCCCACACTAGAGGACCTTATTTGGGTTAGTTCTCCTGGGCCCACTAAAAAATTAGTAAAAAAAGTTACCCCTCCCATTCAAACAAGGTCCAAAGTAGTCAAATGATTGAGAAATAATATTTATTGTCAATCTAACCCTACCATCCGAACAACTTTTTTGTTAGAGTTAGTTTAGGGTTAGTTTAGAGTTAGAATCTAACTCTAACCTCTAGCTAAGTTAGAGTATCCAAACAGGGCCTCAGTTAGAGGTTAGAGTTAGATTCTAACCCTGAACTAACTCTAAACCAAAGAGGTGTATGGATGGCAGGGTTAGATTGACAATAAATGCTCTTTCTCAATCATTTGACTACTTTGACCCTATTTCCTGCGGTTTGGTGTGGCGGCTCTTACGTGGCCTCCTCCCGCTCACAATTGACATAAATGAACCATCTATACAAATCAAGCATGCAAAACATGATAATTTTTACTTTGTCCATACAAACGAGATATCACACTTAAACATACAAGTCGTCAATCAAGCTTCACAAAATAAAAAAACACTTCATGAAACAAAGCATGAGCTAACTCATCACGGAAGTCATTCACGATAGGTAGGGAGCCCGGAGCCCCTCACGCACCGAGGGAGGAGCTCGCCATTGTCGCTCTGGAGGAAGGCTCTGTAGAGCCCAAGCCCCGGGAACCCCTCCGACGTTGGCCCTTGCGAGTTGAGGTCGACATCGGCATGGGTAGCAGGGCCGCTTGCCGCCGACTGGGAACTTAATCTTTGGGCCTCTAGAAATAATGCAAGCCTGTAACTAAAATACCTAGAAAGGTGAACTGAATCTTTGGGCCTCTAGAAATAATGCAAGCCTGAAACTGAAATACCTAGAAATGTGAATTGAATCTTTGGGCCTCTAGAAATAATGCAAGCCTGAAATTGAAATACATAGAAAGGTGAACTAAATCTTTGGGCCTCTAGAAAGATTTATTACCTCCTCAAGCAGCATCAAACAATTCCATGCATGCACCTCAAATATATACCAAGTTTGATCAGGATCTACTTTTCCAAATCAGAGTTAGCGCTAGAGCAAGCAAGATCAATGATATGCCGTGAGACAGAGAAGGAACGAACAAACTCACCCCTCTCGCGACCTCCCTGGTAGATGTGGCGCCGCCGCGCACGACAGAGGGAGAAAAACGACTGGTGAAGGGGGAGCGAGGCGACCTTCGAAGGCCGGAGGGAGAGGGTGGCCTGAGTAGGGCGGCGGAGGTCGGAAGGAGAGGGCGGCCGGAGGAGAGAGAGGGCGAGCGGCGCTTGGTCGGGCGGCCCTATGGGGAACAGAGAGGAGTCATGTGAGAGGGGGGGAGCGATCTGGTGCGGGCAGGGGAGATTTTTTAGTTCTCTTTTAGTGGGCCCGAGGATAACTAACCTAATTAAAACCTCTCCACCGGGCTAGTTTTTTTTAGCTGGGTTAGAGCAAACTAGCTCAAACTAACCCCTCTTGTTTCGATAATTTGAGGTTATTTCAACCCAAACTAGCTTTAACTCAGGGACCCAAACAAAGAGGAGTGTTACTGTACATGCTACAGTGTGGACCGTAACACATTGTTTTTTATGGCCATATCACCACATTGTTTTCTACTGCTGGTTCACTAGGCTACCGTGGTTCACACTGCTGGTTCACTGGGCTACCGTGGTCCGCACTGCTGGTTCACTGGGCTGCCGTGGTTCGCACTGCTGGTTCACTAGGCTGCCGTGGTTCGCACTCCTCTGACCTGAGTAGTAGTAGGGCATGTACAATGGTTCTATCTTAGCAATGCCACGTAGGGTAAATGATGAAGTGGAGGAGAGAGAAATCATAAGAGAAGGCTTGTCTTCTCTTAATTAAGAGAAGGCAAGAGATGATCTCTTAACACAATATGTGTCACCATTATTTTTAGGAATAACTAGTTATTGAAGATAAGGCTAAGAGATGACCCATTGTAGACATGTTTTTTTGTCATCTCTAAATTACATGCAAGATTTAAGATAAGGTTACCTTATCGACCATTGTACATGCCCGTAGTACTAGTATATACCACATCATTCTTTGCTCCTTCTTACTACTTCGACATGTGGGAGAGCCAGCATCCAAGTCGACGTGTCAGGCACCAGATTAGAGCGCGGAACGGAAGGGGGGCATCACCCCGTCGGAGCGCCAGTAATTGATGACTATAGTGAGTGGTCATATCACAAGTCTTTCCAGCAGTAACGCGCCATCAAATCGCACAGCCCGACCTTTCCAGCAGTATGTTTGAGAATCCGCCACTCGCTCACCCTCCTCGCCTCTCTGTCAAACCACCTACCCAAAAACTGCCGCGCGTACTGCCCGGGAAAAGCCCCACCCTCAACTTTTAACAACGCGAAAATAGTTCAAGCTTGTTCGTTCTATATAAATACAATACTTACTGTATGTTTATTCACCCGTGGGGTTGTTCAATGAATGTAGGGGCGGGGAGCACAAGTGAACAATACTGTAGTACTACTACTAGTAGTAAGTAGGAGTTGTACAGTAGTCACCTTAAATAGAGAGTTTCTTTTCTTTAATGCCACGTACACAAATTGAAATGCTTGTTGTTGAGAGAAAAAAGACAATCACTCCACTATATATGGGCCTTGAGGGCTGGCGCTTGCTTTCCTAGGGTTGCTCTCTTCATTCTCTCATCCTCTCCAGATATAAACAAGACAGCGGTAGCGACATTTTCCCTCTGCTCACCACTGGTCACAGATCCGGCCGGAACCCTTCGGCCGGTGTGTGTAGAGGACTAAAAGGTGCATCGTTCACGCGGTAATCACCACCAAGGGAGGAAACCCACAGCTGCCGGAGGGGCCCGATCCTCTGCCCGTGCCGTTCTCTCCAACACAGCACCGGCTCGGGAGGTCCTCCGACCCTTCTTCCTCCCTGCTATATTGTCCGCAGATCCGACCTGCCGCCGATGACATCCCGGCGACACTCAGGTATAAGTTCTTTGAAAGCGGCCTTGCTCTACTGCCCCAGCTCCCACGTGTCTGCATGTGCATCTTTTTCTACTCCCATCAGCTCTTCCAAAGCCACCTAAATTTTTAGTATTATTAGAGGTAAAGCTACTTCATGCATTTGAATCTAGGGCTTTGTTCAAACAACAAAGAAAGGGGGGAAAGTTGTCAGATTTCGGGTTCCAGCAGACCCTTGAGGTTCGAACACTGGGGTGCATGCGGAGATTTCGCCCTCTACCTATCTGTTCCTCACCGAATCGCTAGGATCTAAACTACGAAAAGAACAACACAAGAGACACAGGGTTTACACTGGTTCAGGCCACCATTGTGGTGTAATACCCTACTCCAGTGTGTGGTGTGATGGATTGCCTCTTGGGCTGATGATGAACAATACAAGGAAGAACAGCCTCGCGAGGGTCTGTTCTTGGCTGGTGCGATGAACTGCTAGGAGGAGTTCAGTCGCCCTATCTCTCTCTCTTTCTATTCTAGATGTATGCCAGATACTAGATGCCTCTACCCTGGGGGTGGCTAGTCCTATTTATAGGCAAAGGCCCTGGGCCTCTTCCCAAATATTGAGCGAGAAGGGCGCCAACAATTGGCCATTTTGAAGGGGAACAGCGGGTACACTTATCCTGACTAAAGTTGGTCCGCGCCTGTCAAAGGCTATGGTTGTGACGCCTGCTTGGGCTCCACAATGACTTCCTCCCTGCCATTGGGCTGGTCTTGGTCTTGTTGCACCGAAATGGATGCCTTTGCTTGATGCTCTCACCTGCGCTTGCTCCATTTGCACCAAAGAGGAAAGGAGGACACTGCGCGGGCTGGCGCCCAACTGGCGCCCTTGGTCGTCATGGCTTGCGTCATGGGCACCTCGCGAGGTACCCCGCCTTGAACTCTCCGCCTCCTCGTGAGCCAGCCTGATGAGGCCGTGCTGAGAAGCTCCTTGTCGTCCGCCCAGCAATCTTGGCCCCTCGCGAGGTCTTGAGCTTGTGTTGATGAAGATGGGCCGCTGGGCCCCCTTTGAGCCACGCCCAGAGGCCTTGAGCGAGCAAGTCTGGGGACCCCGTTCCCAGAACACCGATAGTAGCCCGGGCCCAAAGCGCGCCCGGACTTGGCGGCGAGCGAAAGGGCAAGTCAAGTGCGATGCGTCATGAGGCCCTAACACCTCTTGACCTTGGCGCTGCGTGGCGGTTGATTGGATGTGGGCGTCTCCGCAACCGCGCGAGTTGATAAAGGAGCGGCATCTGTCTAGGCTTTACCTCCTTTGCTTCCTCCGGTTGCTACTCAGATCCCCTTTCTTGCGCCTCTCCTTCCTGCCTTCGAAATCTTCAAATCTATTACATCCAGCGCCCTAGCGGACATGGCGCCTCGCCGAGACCCGCCGAAGCTTAGTATTCGTCCGCCTTGGACTACTTGAGCGATGTAGGAGGCGAGCCTTGCCCGGGTGCGCCAGATGGAGGCGGCGCAGGGCATCGACGGGGCGAAGGTGTTCATGGCCAGCTCTGCCCTCCCTGCGGGCCAAGGGAGCACCTTCTATCCTCTCTTCATGAGCACCATTGTCGCCGGTCTGGTGCCTCCCTTTTCTGAGTTCTTCTTCTCTGTCCTCCACCATTATAATTTTCAAGCTTTGCACCTCCACCCCAACTCTGTCCTTCTTCTGGCAATCTTCGCCTACTATTGCGAGGCTCACGTAGGGGTGAAGCCCTCAGTGGCCTTGCTGCGCCACTACTTCTCCCTCCGGACCTCTCATGGTTCCGTCTCTACATGTGCGAGCTTCGTCGCGTACGGCAGCTCCATCGCCATTTCGAACCCCGGGAAAAGGATTGAGGGCTTCAGGAGCAAGTGGGTCTTGGTAGATGCTGGGCGCATCCACCCCCGGCTGATCTTGCCCATGGGGCACCCCTCAAGCTCCGACGACTAGTCTTGAGTGGAGCTTGTGGATCCCCGCGCAAGGCTGGTGTTGGAGAAGATGGACGCGGATCTGAGGCCGGCCCGACATGGCGTGGCCCAGACCGGCGCTCGCTGCTTGAGGGAGTTCTGGAGCACCAGGTGGCTCCGCCGTCGATACTCACTTCGATGTGGAGGCCCCACCGAGCCCGTGGTCTTGGCGATGAGGATCTGGCTGCGGTTCTCGATCTTTGGTTGAGGCGGCGTGGCGAGGTTGGAGGGCGCTCCTACGCCCTTGTTCCTCCGCGAGGACTGGGAGCAGGTAGTGGGGTCCATGCCCGTCTTCAATGGGGACGGGCCCGTGCCTACGGAGGCTCCCGGGGACCCGGTGGATGTGTCCTCCGGCGACTCCAGCGAAGAGAAGGAGGAAGGGGAGCGGGAAAAGGGGGCTGACTCCGAGGCAGAGTCAAGGGCTCCCCCCTTTCGGCGCAGGTCCCACGCTCTCCACCTCTCTGTGAGTGATGACGACGAGGATGATGGCGGCAGGAGGCGGAGCCTGCCCCCGATCCCGAAGAAGGACGGACCGGGCTGATCCCAGCAGGTCTGCCCCTAGCCCGAGGCGTCTGCAGCGCACCTCCTGCACCCGAGCTCCTTGAGGCTGATCCTTGCAGCCGGCTCTCGGGCTTCAAGTACGGCCAGAGGCTGCTCGAGCCCGCGAGCGACGACTTGTAAGTGCTTGATTCCTTTCTTGTTTCTTGTTCCGTTGCTGAGGCTTGACGTTCGTATCTCCGGCTAAGTGGCGCCCTTGCAAAAGAAGTCGAAGGGGCTCTGAGGTTCCATCCGTGGCAGCGCCTCTGCCCATGAAAGAAGATGACCGTGGCCTTGCGGGCCTCTCTGCCGGGAGTCCTCGCGAGGCTTGGCTGAGCCGGTTGGGGCGAGCTCAGCCCCCATGGCCCAAGCGACTCCCGAGGTGCCCCTGCTTGATGCCGCCACTACAGCCGTCGGGGCGCAGCAGGCTCTGGCTCAGGATACCGCGGTCACGCTGCCGTCTTCTCTTCCTACTCCACCACCATTGTATCCCCGGCTCCTCCCACTATTCTGGATCATGCTGCTGCCGAGCTGGACCGTCTGCGGCAGGATCTTCTGAGCGCCGACCCTTGTTTAGTGGCCGGGCGCTTGGAGCTAGCTTCCGGCTGGATTCGCTCCGATGCTTCGATTCGGGCGGCGCTGGTCCAGGCCTCGACGGCCTGCGACGAGGAGAAACAGGCCGTCCTCGGGGCGAAGGCCGCCCGCAACGCCGCCTTGGGGGAGGTGGCCAATGTCCGAGGTCATTGCGGTTGCTGGAGAAGCGAGCTGAAGAACTGCGGGGGGCTCGCTGAGGAGACCCGCCGCCAAGAAGCGGGAGGAAGGCATGAAGGCTCGGGGCGGCCGTAAGGACCGGGACGCCAAGCTCAAGCGTCGTGACCGCCTAGGCGTGCTGGAGCAAGAGTTGGAGGCGAGGAAGGTTGAGCTGGACGGCAAGGCACGGGTTCTTGCCGAGGATAGCGTGGCCTTTGCGGAGATGGAGGAGAAGGCTTGCACTTCACTGAAGACGCTTTATGAGAGCGGCCTGGAGAGCCCGCTGGCCGGCGAGGAGGACGGCCCCGCCAAGCTGCTTCCCTTCCTGGTTCGTGCTCTTGAAGATGTCACCCTTGGCCTTGGCCCTACGACTGAGGCCGAGGCACGCGTCTTGTCTTCTGCAGCGCTGACGCGGGTCTTGACCCACATATATCTTCGCAACCCCAACGTCGACCTCGACAGCCTGCTGGAGCCAGCGAGCGGCGAGCATGCCGCTGCCACTGCTGAGGCCGTGAAGGGTCATGTGGAGGCTCTGCTGGGGAAGTTCCGGGCCTTCAACACCAGGCCGAAGCGGAGCGCTGCCAGCCCTGCAGCTCCACAAGGCGAAACCGCTCCGCGCAGCTCCACCGTCGGCAAGTGACTCCGTCGTGCCTCCCGTCCTGCTTTTAATTCCTGCACATGTACCATGCCTCGGGGAGGCGTTAAACCTTGCATTTGGTGCTGTGATAACAGTATGGACTGTAATATTTGCTTTTGAATTCCTTGAAATTTGTGTTATTTCCTTCCTACTTGCTTATGTTCTACACCGACAGAGCCCGACCCCGCGCATACCTCAGCCGCCGTTAGCCCCGACCGGAAACTAGGACGGGACCAAGGAGTGAGGGGCTACGTGACAAGTTAGGCTCCTGAGTCGCGATGCTCAGGAGTCCCCCTTGGCGCTCGAACAACAAGTAGGGAGGTGAGATGTGGGTGGATCTACCGTTCTACGTCTGCAGAGCCTGGCCCCGCGCATACCTCAACCGCCATTAGCCTTTCGGAACTAAGGAGTGAGGGGCTACGTGACCAGTTAGGTCCTGATTTGCGATGCTCAGTAGTCCCCCTTGACGCTCAAACGGACTTCATACCTTGGCTCCGCTCGGGGAGGGACGTGCGACGAACCAGGCCCGGGGGGCCTGGCTGGAGTGGCGTCGTCTGGCGTGACCAGCGTAGCCCGTGCCCAGCCCCTCGCGTGGCACTCCCGAGGGAGGCGTTGCGATGAGGCTGACACTGAGCTCTGGGCTCCACGAGGTTGATGTGGCCGGGGCCACCCTCGATTGTTTATCACCAGCCAGACATAAGCGCTTCCGTATGTGTCACGGGCATAGCCGCTCCTCGGCGGTGTCGTCGGCCAGTGTGAGCATGGTGCTTCCAGTGCGTGGGAGGGGCTCCCCTCCGGGAGGAGCCCCCGGGCGTGTCTGACCCATACGACACGTGGCTGGCACGGTAGGGCTTGACGAGGTGTATCTGGGCACCCATGAGCCAGCACGGGACTCACGGGGCCCTACCTCAAGGCGGGTTGCGCCTGGCTCTGGGCCTTATCTTGGGATGTGTTCCTACAAATTTGGCTAGATGCCGGTGCTCTACGTCCTCGGGTCCCGGCTCTCGAGCTGGTCTCAGCCATCGCTGGTATGCCAGGTCGCGATGTCGTGGACAAGACCAGAGGGTGAGGGCCGGAGAGCCGGTAGGAGCCCTGAGTCATGATGCTCAGGCACCCCCCCTTTAACGCGCAAGCTGGGTTAGATGTCGAAACTCTACATCCTTGGGTCCCGGCCCTCGAGCTGGTCTCAGCCGTTGTTGGTATGCCAGGTCGCGATGCCGTGGACAAGACCAGAGGGTGAGGGCTAGAGAGCCGGTAGGAGCCCTGAGTCGCGATGCTCAGGCACCCCCCCTTTAACGCATAAGCTTGGTTGAATGTCGAAACTCGTCCTAGGGTCCGGCCCTCGAGCTGGTCTCGGCCGTCATTTGGTATGCGGTCGTGATGCCGTGGACAAGACCAGAGGGTGAGGGCTGGAGAACCGGTAGGAGCCCTGAGTCGCGATGCTCAGGCACCCCCCCTTTAATGTGCAAGCTTGGTTAGATGTCGAAACTCTACGTCCTTGGGTCCCGGCCCTTGAGCTGGTCTCAGCCATCGCTGGTATGCCAGGTCGCGATGCCATGGACAAGACCAGAGGGTGAGGGCCGGAGAGCCGGTAGGAGCCCTCAGTTGTGATGCTCAGGCACCCCCCTTTAACGCGCAAGCTTCCGACATCCAAGAAGAAAAGGTACCATGGACAGGCACCAAATAACAAGCATGATGGGTCGAAAGCATGGCCCTAAGATAAATGCAAAAGGGGTACATGCCACTGGGTCTGTCCCGAGTGGCTTGGGGATAATGCAGCCAGGCGCCCAATGATAAGCTAAGAACATGAAATAAAGGGATACCGCCGAGGGGCGGACCCACGCGGCACAGGGAATATCTTGACCTGAGGCGCTCCAGTGAAATGAAACTTGAAAGATGTCACTGATGATGTTGGGGACGAAGGGGTGTTGGTGTAGCAGACTCGGTGGGCTGCGGGGCCGATCCTCACGAGCCCCAGGCCTGAGGGCCTCGGGAGGCTCGGGCGCTGGTGGCTCCTCGCGGACCATCTCCATCTCCACCAGGGCTGCGGGCCTGACCTCTTGAGCCTCGGGATGGCCCTCATGAGGCAGCAGTGCAGCGGCAGCGCGTTTGCCAAGCCATAAGGCATCTGAGCGTAGGCTGTGGGGCAGACCGTCGCGGCGTCCCACTTGCGAGGCCAAAGGCGCTCTGAGGCAGCGGCTCGGTTGAGCCTGGTATGTCGATCTGGCGCAACCACCATCCTCGCTGGATGGGGGGCCAGGCAGGAGTGCGGCGGCTGCCTCTCATGACTCTTGACTCCTGTAGCTCCTGAATGGCCTTGCTGACGAACTCTTGAGGGTTTGGCCCTCCTTGCCTTGCTCCTTCTTGATGGAAACGTGCTTCTAAACACGCCTCCACGTGGTGCCCAAGCGCCTCCCTCGTGACCTTGGCGAGGTCGGCGGCCCTCCAGGGGAGAGCCCCCAAGCCCTGCCTGAGGAGGGCGCTGGGCGCGCTTCCCTATGTGATGGAAGGAGGTTCCCCCTGAGCAGGCGCGGGCCCTGAGGGGCTTGCCTCCTGAGGGGCCGGGCCGGACGATGTCTTCTTCTTCTTGGGGGCGGCCCCGGGAAGCCTCCTGCTTCCGCGATCCGGGTCTTCCAGTGATGCGGTCTGAAAGGCTCGCTCCAGGGAGCACACTGCTTCTCTCTCTTCCCAGGGCACCGTGATGACTCCGCCACTTCCTGGCATCTTGAGGACGTTGTAGCCGTGGTGGGTTACGACCATGAACTTGGCCAGCGCTGGGTACCCGAGGATGGCGTTGTACGGCAGGCGAATGTGGGCGACGTCGAAGTCGATGAGCTTGGTGCGGTAGTTGTCACGTGCCCCGAAGGTGACAGGGAGGTGGACCTGCCAATCGGGACTGTGGAGCCGTCGGTGACTCCAGAGAAAGGCTTGGTTGGCTGAAGCTGATTGTAGGGCACTTGGAGATTGTTGAACGTTTCCACGGATAGGATGTTGAGCCCTGCCCCGCCATCGATGAGGGTCCTGATGACTAGCACGTTGCTGATGATTGGGGAACAAAGCATCGGGAGGACTCCGGCTGTGGCCGTGCACTTGAGCTGATCCGCTGAGCTGAACGTGATGGCGCATGCCGACCACCTGAGAGGGTGCGTGGCCTCGAGCTTGGGGAGGACTGCATTCACTTTGCGGGCGAACTGCTTGAAGATGCTGCCGAGAGGGGGCAGAGCTCCGCCCGGGATCTGCGATCGCCGCCGTGGTTCTTGGAAGCCCCCAGCCCCCTCGTCCTGATGATGGTCCTCATTTCTCCTTGGCTGCGGCGGCAGCGGAGGGAGGCCTGCGTTACCTTGCGAGCGATCCTCGCGAGGTTGATCCCTCTAGCCTCCCTCGCGAGGCGGGTCCTGCGATCGATCCTCACGAGGTTGGTGGCGCCACCCTTGACGTGGGCCGCGGTCTTCCCAGCGTCCTGTGTTCCTTCCTCCTCCTCGGCCGTAGCCCCGGTCGCTGCGGTCGGGACGTCGGCCGACCCTTCCTTCACGCACGGCCCGGAGCTCTTGGCATTCATTGGTGTTGTGGGTGTGGGTTAAGTGGTACCGCGATGCGACGCCCTTGGAGGATTCGGGCGATCTCGCCCGCTTGGTGTGCGGTTACGCGCGAGCATGTCGGCACCCTTGCGCTTCACGTCCTTAGCCTTGGGCTTTTTCTCTTGGGTCTGCGGCGAGCGCTCGAGGAGGAGAGCGCCCTTCCTCAGCCTGGCGCACTTGGTCGCCAGGTTGAACAACTCCAAGGAAGTGCACAGATCTTCATGCATTGCGAGCTCCTCCTTCATCTTGACGTCGCACACGCCGTCAGAGAAGGCTCAGATGATGGCCTCCTCGGTCACCTTGGGAATCTTGAGGCGCGCGTTGTTGAAGCGCTAGATCTACTTCTGCAGGGTTTCTCCTGGTTGCTGCTTGATGCGGCGCATGTCGCTCACAGTGGGTGGCCGGTCGCGAGTACCCTAGAAGTTGGCGATGAAGCGGGTGCGCATCTCATCCCAGAGGAGATCGTGCACAGGGCCAAGTTCGAGGAGCAGTGCGGGCCCGTCCTTGGCGCCGAGAAACTAGTTAGCCATGACCTTCTCGTCTCCGTTGGCAGCCTTGATGCCCAGCTCGTAGAGCTGGAGGAACTCTGCAGGTCAGCCGTGCCGTCGTAGCAAGGAGGCAGTCAGCTTGAACTTGCCGGGCCCGCGACGGTCGCCTTCGGTGGTGAAAATCTGACAGCCAGCTGTGGCCACGGAGACCTTGGGTGAGGAAGAGCTTGGTCTGCGGGTCCCCATCTTGCTGCTGTTGGGAGCAGCGGGATCTTGACGTCTTTGGAGCAGAGGCGTGGTCGGGACTAGGCTGGAGCGAGGAGCACTCGGGCAGCTTCTCGAGGCGAGGACTTCTTAGCAGCTCTGCTCTTGCCTTGCTACTGGCGCTGACGAAGCGGGTTCCGCCCGAGGCCTCGCGCCTTGGGGCGGCGCCTTCTTGAGGGGGTGATGCACCCGGGAGCTTCATTGCCAGCGAGCGGCGGGATCTGGCGAAGGGCGGCGCGGGGAGCCCGCAGCGGTGCGGACGAGTTCGGCAACTCGGTCGAGCCACTGTGCGTAGACGTTGTCGATTGAGCGGTAGTGTAGGAGCTCGTTTGCCGCGATGAGCGCAGCTCGAGCCTCCATGGCCGCGCGGGGCGCACGGGACAATGAACCAGCAGGGGTGAGCGAGGGTGTGGCAGTGCGGCCGTCTCGCCTCATCGGCGGTCTTTGGGGCGATGCTTGCTGTCGTTCCCGCCGGGCGAGGCGGCGTTGACGGCGGTGGCGAGGAGCGCGAGCCGTCTGGCGGCGGCGTGGGAAGCAAGGCGGCTCGGCGCTTCAGCGCGAGCCCGACAGCGTCGAACATAACTGCGACAGTCGGGGAAGAACGAGCGCGGAAGGCAATTCGAGCACCCTACTGGCGCGCCAAATTTCGGATTTCGGGTTCCGGCAGACCCTTGAGGTTCGAACACTGGGGTGCGCATGGAGATTTCGCCCTCTACCTACCTGTTCCTCACTGAATTGCTAGGATCTAAACTACGAAAAGAACAACACAAGAGACATAGGGTTTATACTGGTTCAGGCCACCATTGTGGTGTAATACCCTACTCCAGTGTGTGGTGTGATGGATTGCCTCTTGGGCTAGTGATGAACAATACAAGGAAGAACAGCCTCGCGAGGGTCTGTTCTTGGCTGGTGCGATGAACTGCTAGGAGGAGTTCAGTCGCCCTATCTCTCTCTCTTTCTATTCTAGATGTATGCCAGATACCAGATGCCTCTACCCTGGGGGTGGCTAGTCCTATTTATAGGCAAAGGCCCTAGGCCTCTTCCCAAATATTGGCGGGAAGGGCGCCAACAATTAGCCATTTTGAAGGGGAACAGCGGGTACACTTATCTGACTAAAGTTGGTCCGCTTTGTCAAAGGCTCTGGTGGTGATGCTGCTTGGGCTCCACAATGACTTCCTCCTGCCATTGGGCTGGTCTTGGTCTTGTTGCACGAAATGGATGCCTTTGCTTGATGCTCTACGCTGCGCTTGCTCCCTTTGCACCAAAGAGGAAAGGAGGACACTTCTGCGGGCTGGCGCCAACCGGCGCCCTTGGTCATCATGGCTTGCGTCATGGGCACCTCGCGAGTACCCGCCTTGAACTCTCCGCCTCCTCGTGGCGAGCCTGATGAGGCCGTGCTGAGAAGCTCCTTGTCGTCCGCCCAGCGAGCAGCCCCTCGTGAGGGTCTTGAGCTTGTGTTGATGAAGATGGGCCGCGCTGGGCCCACTTTGAGCCACGCCGCAGGCCGCAGGCAGGCAAGTCTGGGGACCCCCGTTCCCAGAACGCCGACAGTTGTTGCATGAATCTAGGACTTGATTCAAAGAGGAAATAATATGGTGAAAGTAGTAGAGACCGGATACCCAATCGGTCTCTTGGTTGAAAATTGAAATAATGGGAAAACGCAGTACAAACTGGATAAGGAACATATCTATTATTGGTTGGAAAAAGGATAGAAAGTGGCGGCTGGTGGACAAGTCAATAGAGTATGTCGAGGATTAGATTTGCTGCCATCACATAGTAAAAGGTCTCCAGGATTAGATTTGCTGCCCTCACATAGTAAAAGGTCTCCAAGATTAGATTTGTTGCCCTCACATAGTAAAAGGTCTCCAGGATTAGATTTGCTGCCCTCACATAGTACAAGGTCTCCAGGATTAGGTTTGCTGTCCTCACATAGCATGAACAAACTCGACATCACCACTTTATGCCTCCTTGTAGGTACATTGTGCTGATGCGTCCACTGTGGCATGACCTTATACCAACCTTTTGTTGTTGTTAATGTAAGGGCGCATGTAAAATGAAGCGATCACACTGTTACCTTAGGGACATGTCTAACGAGTGTTATTGTTAATCTAATGCCTTGGTGATAAGATGCAATTAAAGCTGTGTTACAAATGGCACTCTGCTGTTTTCCCCACTATGATAAATAAGTTGCTCCTTTACTGTTGTTGAGTGTCTGGTGTCCCCACGTTCCCATGCCCTTAAACCAACTCTTTAGCTGCTTGTTGATTTCTTGTATGCAGTAAACAAGCAATGCCACCATTAAAGTAATCCCATATTTGAGGAATCTCATTGTTGATCGTAATGCTTACGGTAACATGAAGCATTCTTTGACGTTTTAAAATTTCTCTTGTCCTTGCGTGCCATGAACATAACTAAGATGCTTCTTTTCATTTTGTATATGTTTCGTATATTCTTATTGACCAACAACTGTTTACTTTCTATCTTTTTGTGCAGATAGGGATATCCATTTCACCTTGTTGCTATTGTGACCTTTTGGTGAACTGCACAAAACACTTTTTTTGGAATGAGTGTCTTGTGCAGTTCAACTAAAATGTCACGTGGGCAACATCTCTCAATATTGGTGGAACTGCACAAAATGGTGATTGGAGTTTCCGAAATCTCCGTCAAGTTCTGCTGGTAATCTCGTGCAACATTTTATTAGCCTTTGCAAGAAGGAGCCGTCACTGTCACCACAATGGCACTTTATTTTAGTTGAACTGCACAAAAGGATAAGAAAGTTATAGTTGCACCTTACATGAGCCGGACAGCCAACCTTAATGTTCCTCAATTTTAGTGCAACTACTAAAGAAAAACACCTGCCACTCACGAGAGCAAGTACTTCTTGCTAGTGAATGATGCAATCTTTGCTTCATTTAATTGAAGCTAGAGAAAAAAGCGCATGAATTGAATCATGGAACTCCAGGCAGACCTCATCCTAGTATAGCTGCAGGTTGAGTTCAAGGAGGCCGCTATTAAAGCGAAATCATGCTCTCCTGTCTCCTTGTTTGTGCCGTGCAAATAGGAATACTCAACTACAGATGTTGTGACGGTTAAGAGCATTCGCCAAGTTCTTCGATTGTATGACATGGCTAGCCAAGATGGATTTAATCCCGATACTCACTTTATCAAAAGGCTCTAATGGGTTGGTTCTGAATCTTGCAAGCTGGGAATCAATGAGATGTGTAGGCATCTTTGTTGTACTTATTATTTGAATCTTATTTGTTGGTTCTGAATCTTGCAAGCTGGGAATCAATGAGATGAGTAGGCATCTTTGTTGTACTTATTATTTGGATCTTATTTGTTGGTTCTGAATCTTGCAAGCTGGGAATCAATGAGCTGTGTAGGCATCTTTGTTGTACTTATTATTTGGATCTTATTTGTTGGTTTTGAATCTTGCAAGCTAGGAAACACGACATGATGATGCAGAGGACAACAACCATAACAAACAGTTCAAACTTGGTAGTATTATTTTTGTGAAAGTCGACAAATGTGCTGATCGTAATGCGTCACGAGAATAATAATTCTAATTGTTGTGCATGTTGATCTGTGGCAGCGATAGAACGAGCCAATGCATTGCTTGTTTTAAGTATAAATTTCTATTAAAGCTAATTAAATTTAAGTAAAGTGACCACTAACTCCTGTTATTACAGTACCAATATAGACCCGCTCGTGAACCGACGTGTGGCCGGAGTAGGTTTCTTAATGGAGGCGTTTGAATGCGCCGAGGGTGCATCTTCCATCGGGCGTGCAGCGCACGAGGGAGGGGTATTAACTGTTGTCTCCTGTACACACTCAACTTACTGTTGAATCCAGTTCCCCAAGAGCTGAAAACAAACTGTTGCCGCCGCCTACACACTCGTTCACTCGAAGAGACTCCAATGGTGATCCGAGGGGTGAGCCTACTGGATAAGGACTTCAGCAAGGAGTTCCCCTTTGAGTTCACCGTTTAGTCCTATGGCTGCACCAAGTTGAATGTGATGTACACCAATGATACATACTCGGTGAAGCTCTGCCTCTCCTCAGTCCTATGGCTGCACCAGGTTTGGAGCATTCGCCCGTTTCATCGGCAGCGCCGACTGCACCTTCACTATGGTGGAGAGAAGGAAGAACGTGACAATTCGGCCATCTGGTGCAACAAGCTTGTCGACATCGAGAAGCAATATAAGATCATCAGCAACGGGCAGGAGAAGGACTCCGTGGTTGACCTCGCTGAGACCATCATCCACCCCTGATACGCCAACATGAAAGAAGACGACCTGAACACGTGGGAGGTACCTCTGAATCTAGCCTACATAACCTACGCGTCGAAGGACGCATATGCATGCTACGACATGTACAGGCAGATCTTGGACATGAGGCGTGTGCGCTTACGTAACCGGCGAATACGGACAGCCAGCGTCATGATCAAGCGTGCGAGGAAGGTCTAGATGTTGTACTTTACCTGTTTATAAGCACCTTTATCATCTGAGTGTTTTATGCATTAGCCTATGTGTCGTAATTATCTTTTTTGTCCGAAATATTTCTTTTAAGAACCCATTAACCTGATTGCTTTTTTTAGTGGCTATTTGCTTATGTATGTAACTAGTTCACTTGTCCGTTAAAAAAAACTACTTCACTCGGCTGCCGTGCTTTGAATCTCCTTCCTCCCAACATATTCCCTCCTTAGGTGGACCCAGCAGGTCTCTGAATTTTCTCCCACTTTCTTTTTCGATGTAAACTGAGTTTTCTACCAATACTTTTCCCTAGAACCAACTCAACTGTCCCACGTCTAGCCTAAATAATAATAATACCCCACATACTATTAATTCATCAAATTTAAATGATATTTTATTTCGTATGTTGAAAGTTCGTACAAAATAATATTAATAATTGTTTATATATAACTTGGCAAGTTAACTCCTAGTGATCGCATACATAAGCTTGCAAAGATTTTACTGACCAATGCAGTAATAGACGTGCAATCATGTGTTTATGTTTTTATAACATTTCTCCGTCTAGCCCAACATGATATTTTCACCCAGCCCAGCAAGTCCGCGGATTTCGAGAAAAATGCAAATGGGATTTAAATGGGCTGCATAGATGCTACATCATTGTTTCACCCAGCCCACCAAATGGACTAAAAAACAAATGGACTGGCTGACATGTGGGCCAGTAGGTCGAAGCCTAAGAAGGCGTTGGATTTACATCCAACGTCTGGCATTCTTCTTCAATCTCTCGTCTTCTTCCCCCAGCGCTGCCGGAACCGCCTGCTCCAGCCTTCGGCGTCCAGCGGTGTTGTTTTGCGCTCCTCAGCAAAACGCTACCCCGCCGACGGCCAGGCCATCCCTCCACTCCGCACCTCCTGTTATTCTCTGCCGAGTGTAGGCCCACCCCGCACCCGAACCAGTCAAGTTTCCCACTCCTCTCCGTCTGTGACTCCACTGCCGCGTCTTCCCCATCTCCGGGTCATTCCAGTCTGGGGCCTCGCCCTCGTCCACCACCTCGGTGCGCTCGGTGCGGCGTGGTCAACATACGAGAGTCGTCGGAAAAGGACTATACGTGGAGAGCCTGATGGCTGGGACCCATGAGGTCCATGGTCGCACGCAAGGAAAGTTCCTCCTTATTACGCATTGTACGTGGACTGTACGTGGGAAGGGCTTCTGTATTTCGCGAAAAAAGTTCCCCCGCTGACAGGTCGGACCCACCAGCTATATCTTCGCACGCGAGAAAGTTCCTCCTTATTACGCACAAAAAATGAATACCCCCCTGCTAGCTGGGACCCACCATAGTGGGTGGCTGACTTGTGGGCCTACTAAGTTGACGAGGATGGAGGGCTTTGTCAACTTAGTCAATATGAACGATTCTAGCTCTAGTGACCATATGATGTCCATCCAACGGCCATAGTGCTTCTTCAACCTCTGGTCTTCTTGCTCCAGCTGCCCAAAGCAGCACCGGTCGTGCCGCGTGCTCCTGCCTCTCGTGGCCGGCTGTGATGCCGTGGAGGCCTCACTACCCCCTACTACTCCCACCGCTAGCCCAGGGTATCCCTCTACTCACACACACCCCCTGTTATTCTCGGCGACAGCAGCCTGACGCCACAGCCGAACCAGTGAACCCTCGTACTCCTCTCCGCTTGGGCATCCACTACCGCGTCTTCCCCGGCTCCGCGTCGTCCCCTTACTAGGCCTCGCCATCGTCCACCACCGTGGTGCTCTCCGCGTGGCGTGGTCAATGTTGTCAAGGAACGACTTCCATCGGAAGAGTACTGTACATGGAGAGGCTGACAGCTGGGTCCACGGCCACAACCTAGTTTTTTGGTGATTTGCCAAGTAAGTCGCTTTGTCAGGCCTGTTGGGCTGCAAATCTTTCAAGACGAGGAGAGCTTCATTCGGCTGGCCAAGAAAATGGCCTATCAGTAATGAGAAATGGGTTGTACATTTTTAAAACACATCAAACCGGCAATTAGTTTGAAATATCTTTTTTCTATTTCGAGATTTTAAATTGCATTTATTTTTATGCGTGGACAATTTGCTGGATTTTATATTGATATACATTTATTTTTAAAATCATTTTGAATGTGACTCGAAATTTCAGGATTAAAAACAGTTCGGACCGCACCGATATATGCAAAATTTCGTATAATTTTTTAACCGTGGCCACAATATGGGCTGTAATGCTAACAAAAAGAATATGGGCTCCAAAAAAACCATAAGAATTAGCAAATGGGTTGTAAATTATTAGAAATAATGGCAGATGGGCTGTATGCTGTTTTCCACAGATTTGAGGCTTTCCTAAAAAGGGTTGGCCTTTAAGTAGTATTGTTGGATTTCCATCCAACGGCCGCCGTGCTTCTTCAATCTCTGCTCTTCCTGCTCCAGCCGCTCAAACAAGCGCCGGCGGGACTGCCTTCTCCCTCCTCCCCGTAGCCGGCTGTGCTACCGAGCAGGCCTCACCGCCCCACCGTACTCCCATCGCTGGCCTAGCCATCCCTCTAGTCACCCACACCTGCTGTTATTCTCCGGCGACGACAGATGAACCAGTAAACCCTCGTACAGTCATACTCCTCTCCATGTGGGAAACAACTGCCGAGTCTTCCCTGCCTTCGTGTCATTCCCTTCCTAGGCCTCGCTGTCGTCCACCGCCCTGGTGCTCTCGGCGCGGCCTGGTCAACGTGGTTAACGACCGACATGCATCTGAAGTGGACTATACGTGGAGAGGCTGACAGCTGGGTCCACGGCCGCACGGAAGGAAATGCCTCCTTATTACGCGCAAAATAATGATTCCTCCACCTGACATCTGGGACCCACCGAAAGGGCCTCTGTATTTCGCGAAAAAAACATTACCACCGCCAACAGCTTGGACCCACCAGCTATATCTTCGCACGTAAGGAAGTGCCTCCTTATTACGCAAAAAAATGAATACTCCCCCTGCTAGCTGGGACCCAGTATAGTGGTAGGCTGACTTGTGGGCCTACTAAGTTGACGGGGACGGAGGGCTTTGTCAACTTAGTCAATACTCCAGTGACTGTACAATGTCCATCCAACGGCCGTAGTACTTCTTCAACCTCTGGTCTTCGTTCTTCAGCCGCCCAAAGCCGCACAGGTCGTGCCGCATGCTCCTGCCTCCCGTGGCAGGCTGTGATACCGCGGAGGCCTCACCGCCCCCTACTACTCCCACCGCTAGCCAGACCATCCCTCTACTCACCCACACCCCCTGTTATTCTGCAGCGACGGCAGCCTCACACCACAGCCGAACCAGTGAACCCTCGTACTCCTCTTCGCGTGGGCATCCACCGTTGCGTCTTTCCCGGCTCCGCGTTGTCCCCTTCCTAGGCCTCACCGTCATCCACCACCGTGGTGCTCTTGGTGCGGCGTGGTCAATGTGGTCAACGACCGACTTCCATCGGAAGAAATCTTGTCGCGGGAGAGGTGACAATTTGGGTCCACGACGGCCGCAAGGAAGTGCCTCCTTATTACGCGCAAAATAATTATTCCTCCACCTGACAGCGGGGACCCACCGAACGGGCCACCGTATTTCGTGAAAAAAAAAAACATTTCCCCCTGACTGCTGGGACCCACAAGCTACACCTTCGCACGCAAGGAAGTGCGTCCGGGCAAAAAAAACAAAACGATTCGCCCCACGACGGTGGGACCCACCAGCTACATCTTATGCGCAAGGATGTGCACGGCGGTCGGGACCCACCTGGTCAAAGCATACGTGGCGTTGTCATTCGGTCGTGACGATATGCGTACATATATACTGGTCGATGTAGAGGCGCGCATGTGTCGTAGTAGAGGCGCGCACGTAGCATGTACACGTACGTACAACGGCCAGGGTGCAAGAAAGAAAATATGGCCATGTACGTACATACGGGCAAGGTCTCGAACGCCTACTCGCGCATACGTACGACCAGGGCTCGTGTACATGGCTGGGTCGGAACGAAGAAACAGCGTCGTCGTCGTGTTCATGGGGAGCCAACCGGCTGGGTCGGAATGGATTACGTCGTCGTGTTCATCAGGAGGGCTTGGACGGAACAACCGATGGAAACGAGGCCTGGCGTACCGCAGAACGGAGGAAACGGCCTTGTGTTCGACCGACCACGTTCGAAACGGGGGTCCTGTTGATCGGGAGGGGTGTGGCGTACCGCAAAACAGAGGAAACGGACCTCCTGCGGTCAAAATGGGAGTCCTGTTGATCGGGAGGGGTGTGGCATACCGCAAAATGGACGAAACGAACCTCCTACGATCGAAACAGGGGTCTTGTTGATCGGGAGGGGTTTGGCGTACCGCAAAACGGACAAAACAGACCTCCTATGGTCGAAACGGGGTTCCTGTTGATTGGGAAGGGTGTGGCGTACCGCAAAACGGATGAAACGGACTTGTGTTGGAGCACTACGGTCGAAACGGGGGTCCTGTTCATCAGGAGGGGTGTGGCGTACCACAAAACGGGACTCCACGGGATACTGTTCATCTCCACCGTCGACCTCCTCCAGCATCCACAGGCTACCGTCGACCTCCTCCAGCCTCCACAGGCTCCTATTCATCCAGCCTCCACCGTGCGCTACTCCACCGGCTACTGTTCAACCACCCCTCCACGGGCACCCCTCCACCGTCTACTGTTCATCCAGCCCTCCACACCACGGGGTCCTATTCATCCAGAGGCAATGCCATCGCTCACTGTTCATCCAACCCCCCTGCAACACTCACTGTTCATCCAGAGAGGCAGCATCGATCGGCTTCAGTTAGCAGCAGTAGCAAAGGAATTGCTCGATCGGGTTCAGTTAATAGCCATCGATCGATTGCTCGGGTTTAATGTCGTAACTGCGGTCTGTCGCTTCGGTTTGATTAAAGCCCAACGCCTCGCTCGGGTTCAGTTAGAGCCAATGCCTCACACACACGCGCGTACATTGATACGTCTCCAACGTATCTATAATTTTTGATTGTTCCATGCTATTATATTACCCCTTTTGGATGTTTATGGGCTTTGTTATATACTTTTATATTACTTTTGGGACTAAACTATTAACCGGAGGCCCAGCCCATATTGCTGTTTTATTGCCTGTTTCAGTATTTCGAAGAAAAGGAATATCGAACAGAGTCCAAACGGAATGAAACCTTCGACATCGTGATTTTTTGGAAGAATATCATCCTGGCTTGGAGATCAAGTCAGAAGATACTCGAGGAGCCCAGGAGATAGGCCCCCCCTACAGGGCGCGGCCCCCCTGTCTCGTGGACCCCTCGAGCACCCCCCCGACCGACTTCTTTCGCCTATATAACCCTACGTAGCCTAAAACCATCAAATATCAAGATAGATCGGCAGTTCCGCTGCCGCAAGCCTCTGTAGCCACCAAAAACCTCTCGGGAGCCCGTTCCGGCACCCTGCCGGAGGGGGAATCCATCACCTGTGGACATCTTCATCATCCGGCGCTCTCCATGACGAGGAGGGAGTATTTCACCCTCGGGGCTGAGGGTATGTACCAGTAGCTATGTGTTTGATCTCTCTTTCTCTCGTGTTCTCTCTCGTGGTCCCTCTATGGCACGATCTTTATGTATCCCGAGCTTTGCTATTGTAGTTGGATCTTATGATGTTTCTCCCCATCTACTCTCTTCTGATGAATTGAGTTCCCCCTTTGAAGTCATCTTATCAGATTGAGTCTTTTATGAGAACACTTGATGTATGTCTTGCGGTGTTTATCTGTGGTGACAATGGGATATCATGTGCCACTTGATGTATGTTTTGGTGACCAACTTGCGGGTTCTGCCCATGAACCTATGCATAGGGGTTGGCACACGTTCTTGACTCTCCGGTAGAAACTTTGGGGCAGTCTTTGAAGTACTCTGTGTTGGTTGGGTGAATCCGAGATTGTGTGATGCATATCGTATAATCATGCCCACGGATACTTGAGGTGACAATGGAGTATCTAGGTGACATTAGGGTTTTGGTTGATTTGTGTCTTAAGGTGTTATTCTAGTACGAACTCTTTAATAGATCGATCCGAAAGAATAACTTTGAGGTGGTTTAAATGCGCTACCATAATCTCTACATTTGTTCTCCGCTATTAGTGGCTTTGGAGTGACTCTTTGTTGCATGTTGAGGGCTTGTTATATGATCTATCTATGTTATTATTGTTGAGAGAACTTGCACTAGTGAAAGTATGAACCCTAGGCCTTGTTTCCTATCATTGCAATACCGTTTACGCTCACTTTTATCATTAGTTACCTTGCTGTTTTTATATTTTCAGATTACAAATACCTATATCTACTATCCATATTGCACTTGTATCACCATCTCTTCGCCGAACTAGTGCACCTATACAATTTACCATTGTATTGGGTGTGTTGGGGACACAAGAGACTTTTGTTATTTGGTTGCGGGGTTGTTTGGGAGAGACCATCTTCATCCTCGCCTCCTCTGATTGATAAACCTTAGGTCTTCCACTTGAGGAAATTTTCTCTTGTCCTACAAACTGTGCACTTGCAGGCCCAACAACGTCTACAAGAAGAAGGTTTTGTAGTAGACATCATCGTGTCTGAGAGAAAGCAGCGATCGCTCGGCCCCCGACCTCCCACCGTAACCGGGAACTCCCCGAAATTTTCCTCGCCCTCGCTTCTACCACGGTTTTTCCGTCATGGACGGCCCAAAGAATGTCATGCAGCTGCGTCTCCGGCCCGCCCAGGACGAAAAGCCCATTTTTGTCATGATTTTTTGTCATAGAAGTAGGAGCCCACCACATCTATGATGATACCGGGTTTTGTCACAATTATCGTCATAGAAGTGTCATATGTATGACAGAAAAACAATTCGTTCGGCCCAAAATGTCACGGATGTGTCTTTTTTTGTAGCGTTGCATGTGAAGATGTAGCTGGTGGGTCCCAGCAGTCAGGGGTAAATGTTTGTTTTGCGAAATATAGTGGCCCGTCCGGTGGGTCCCAACTGTTAGCTGGAGGAATCATTATTTCTGTGTAATAAGGAGGCACTTCCTTGCTACGGCCGTGGACCCAGCTGTCAGCCTCTCCACGTATAGTCCACGTCCGATGGAAGTCGTTCCTTGACCACGTTGATCACGCAGCGCCGAGAGCACCACAGCAGTGGACGATGGCTAGGCCTAGTAAGGGGCGGCGGGCCGGGAAAACAGCGATAGTGGAATCCTGCCGGAGAGAAGTACGAGGTTCACTGGTTGAGCTGCGGTGTGAGGATGCCGTCGCCGCAGGTGTCTGCCAGCCAGTGGGACTAGTAGGGGCGGTGAGGCCTCCGGCAAGGCAACCAGCCATGGGAGGCAGGAGCATGTGACACGACCGGCGCTACTTTGGGCGGCTGGAGCAAGAAGACCAGAGGTTGAAGAATCACTACGGCCGTTGGATGGACATCGTACGGTCACTAGAGCTAGAATCGTTCATATTGATTAAGTTGACAAAGCCCTCCGTCCCCGTCAACTTAGTTGGCCCACAAGTCATCCTCCCACTATGGTGGGTCCCAGCTAGCAGGGGGGTATTCATTTTTTTGTGCGTAATAAGGAGGAACTTCCTTGCGTGCGAAGATATAGCTGGTGGGTCCGACATGTCAGTGGGGGGAACGTTTTTTTGCTAAATACAGAGGCCCTTCCGGTGGGTCCCAGCTATCAGGTGGAGTTATCATTATTTTGCGCGTAATAAGGAGGCATTTCCTTGTGTGCGGCCGTGGACCCACCTGTCAGCCTCTCCACGTACAGTCCACTTCCGAAGGATGTCGTTCGTTGACCACGTTTACTAGGCCGCGTCGAGAGCACCATGGCGGTGGACGATGGTGAGGCCGAGGAAGGGAACAACACGGAGCCAGGGAAGACTCGGCAATGGTTGCCCACGCGGTGGGGAGTACGAGGGTTTATTGGTCCGGGTGCCATCGCCAGAAAATAACAGGAGGTGTGGGTGAGTAGAGGAATGGCCTGGCTAGCAATGAAGTAGGGTGGGGCGGTGCGGCCTGTGCGGTAGCCCAACCGGCCATAGGAGGCGGGAGCAGGCAGTCCCACCGGAGCTGGTTTGGGCAGCTGGAGCAAGAAGATCAGATATTGAAGAATCAGACGGCCGTTGGATTAACATCCAATGGTCACTGCTGCTAGAATCGTTTGTGGACTAAGTTGACAAAGCCAAAGTACACGTCAACCTAGTAGACCGACAAGTCAGCCTCCAAATCTGTCCCAAACAGCATATAGCCCGAAATTTCTAGCCAGATTCAAATTAATTTTAAATCTAAATATACCTTAATTTAAGATCAATGAAATTTTACTCGCACAAAACAATGAAATTTAAAATATCAAAATCAGAAAGAAAACAGTATTTTGGAACTAATTGCCTGTTTGCTGTATTTTTTCATTTTACAGCCCATTTATTATTACTTATAGCCCATTTCTTATTACTTATAGCCCATTTTATGGGCAAAATGCATCCCTTCTCGTCTTGAAAGATTTCCGGCCCAGCAGGGCATAGAAAAGCAAGTAGGCCTGCGTTGGTTATTCTGCAAAAAACAAAATAGCTGGCTAGCCATTTTTAGAAAGGAAAAAAAAAACAAACCGGGCTGGTCATGTGCTAAATATATGAAATAAAAGCCTGGGCTAGTCGGGCCATGGGTCCCGCACAACCCAATTGATACCCTTCTCCGTCCTGAAAAAACAAAATTACTGCGCGCGCTGCTGGGTCCCTACTGTCATCCTCACCATGTACAATCATCTCCTTATTCCTCTCGGTTGTTGACCATGTTAACAACACCGGAGAGCGGTGCTGCGGTGAGCAAACCAAGGCGGAGGACAATGGTGAGGCCTTGGACGGGAACGAACAGGACCCGGGGAAGATGTGCAGAGTTTTAGGGTGCGATGTGGCCATGATGCGTGTGCGGCAGCACAGCCAGCCGTGGGAGGCGGTTGCAGGCGATCCCGCCGGTGCTGGTTTGGCTTTGGTGGCTCGAGGAAGAAGAGACTGAAGACACACGACAAACATTGAATGTCAATCCAATGGTCAAGGTTGGCACAATCGTTTGTTGACTAAGCGGACACCAAGTAGCATACTTTTTTATATATAGGAAGAAAAGAAAAACTGGGCTCGTTGGCCTAATAACATTCCCGAAAATACGACCGTTCGATCTTGTGTCGCAACTAAAACTGCGATGAAAATGCGCTCGTCTGCCGTCCTCCTCACAGGGAACGTTTGCCACATAAGTGACTAGCACCCTTGGTTTTCAACCGAGAGGTCTTGGGTTCGAGTCCCAGGAACTCTCAATTTTGTCCTCCTTCCTTCCTCGCAAAAAAGGGAAAGAAAATCAAAGACTTGGGAAGGCGTACAAAACAAGCTAGTGTACCAGTAAAGAGACGTTGCGGAGTTTTAGAAAAAAGAGAGACGTGCTCCTGTAGCTGGTTCGAATCCAAACCTGGATTTTGACTATATATGGTGCTATGCTACTCTTCAAGTAATGAAACTGACATATCCAACGTTCCCTTCTCCTCTTCTCTACTTACTCTGCCTAGCATCAGAAGCTCTGGCCGCAACAACCATGTCCGCTGGCTGCTCATCCACCTGCTCTTCAGCAGGCAACAACCAGATATGCGCCAAGTCGCCACCCGTACCATCGCCTGTGGGTCTCATCACACCCCCGCACGCGCAGCGCATACAGTAGCCGATTGCTCATCGCAACCCGCTGCCGTTGCTGTGGTGCCACTGCTGCAAATCACGCAGAGTCATCCGTCGCATCTCAACCACAATCCTCAACCTTGGCCGACTCTTCTACAAATGCCCGAATCATGGGGTAATAATATGTTTAAGTGTTGTTCTGCTGCTTTTAGTTGCTGATTTTTTTAATAGTTTGGTTGATAATCTTCCAATTTGATTCGTGGAGAAAAGTGAAGATTCGTGTGATTTGTATTTTTGGGAAGTTGCTGATGTGGGGGAATGCAACTACGCTGATTATTTGGTTAGCCGAAGAATCCCAATACCAACAGGTTGGGGTGTTGGACAAGTAATTGAAGGAACAACAGAAGAGGAAGATGCAGAACAGAAGGTTAAAGATGAAGTTCCTCTGATCATGACCAAGCAACAGCTGCTGATCGGCCTTGACAACAATGAGGATATGAAAGAGCTTGTGAAGATAATGGGCAAAATCGATGTGCTCTGTAGGATGATTGTCTCTTTATTTGCAGTGTATGTAGCACTCGTGATGTATTCAGTGGCTATGCCATGAGCACTTGCTGAAACTAGTAATGAATGAAACCTGTGTAGCAGGCTGGGCGAAGTGTTGTGAACATATAATGATTTCTATTAACGGAAATCAGGGGGTATCCCCTTTTGCTCATAAATAAATAAATAGCAGAGGCCCTATCGGGTCAGCTTTGTTCTCATTCAAAGACATCGAGCAAATTGCAGTCCAACAGCAAACTATGTCATCAAATTCAGGTTTCACAGCCAAATATGAGTACAACTAAACAACAGTGTCATCATGTTTTAGTTGTCATACAATCACCAAACACAAATCAGCATACATAACAAAGTGATGTTCTCACAGCAAAATACTAAACAACATGTTCATCAGGTTTGAATTGTCATAGTAAACACAATTTCACATAGTAGATAAAAAACATCTTCTGACAGGAAAATACGACAAAAGCAATGTAATCATCATCCGAAGCAGCAACGTCAACATCTTTGCCATGTGTATCAGTCTGAATCATAATTCCCCACGGTGTCATCTTCTTCTTCTTCCTCAACGTCCTCGAACGTTGGCTTCTTCTTGATCAACTCTTGTATGTCCACAACACGACATGCAATCTTTTCGCCGGCGTCATTGACGTGATGGTTCTCAAAGATATTAGGAGCATCTGTGTTATCTTGTACATCAGGAGCAGTGTAAGCACCATCTTATTGTGCTACTTCATTAAACGAATTCCTCTGCGCAAACCTTTGCAATACTCCCCAGTCATCTCTACGTGCAAATGTGTCTTCCAAGAAAAATATCTGTGTTCCTTGATTTGCCAAAATAAAAGGCTCATTGGTCTGGTACGCCGCCTTGACATTGATGGATTTGAAATAATCATTAGCTCTGGGTTTTGCGATCCTGGAAAGCAGGTTATACCAACGACAACTGTGAACCACACACCAACGATCCTCGACACTGGAGATATACTACAACTGAACAATGTCTGTTATGTTAGCATACATTTCAGTTGTCTATTTGTCATACGTATCCGTGCTCATGACGACATTGTTTTGTGTCTTCTTGCCTTCGTCTCGTGCAAGGGTGTTGTAGTGCACATCTCCAACAACGTAAGATTCATAATGTCTTACCCAAGTATCAGGACCCATTGCTAGTGAGTAAAGGGCATCATCAACTGCCTGCCCATCCTCCCGCATCTTCTTAACCTATAGTTAGAAAATAGACAAGCTGATCATCTTATGTACCCAATATATTAAAAAAACTGACAGTGCAGTTCAAAAGCTTACATGGCTCTTGAACCATTTCGCAAATCCTGCCATAACCAGTTTGTCAGTGTTTCTTGGATTTTGCGGCAATAACTCCTTTTTGTAGATGATGCACAACATAGTGATCGCGTCAAACATCTAAATATATAAGAATGTGCTGCAATTTTAGTAGATTACGATGTATAAGCTGTAGTACTGCACTTACTTGATATAAGGTAGTATCTCAGGACAGTTATTCAACACATACCAAACCATTTTGTCCAAATCTTTAGGTTTGTCCTCTTGTCGACTCTTCCCTGTAAGTCGAACAGAATAATCGAAAACATTGAGCCCGGGATTGTCTTCACCCACCTCTTTGCTAAGCTGATCAGTTGTTTCAATATATTTTGAGCAAGATGTCAACGCTTCCGTAGCAATATAGGCCTCCGCAATGGAACCCTCAGGTCTATCTTTGTTCCTAACATAGCCCTTGAAAGTGCCTAGCCACCTTTCAATAGGGTACATCCAGCCATACTGTAATGGACCTCTAAGTAGTGCCTCATCAGGTAGAAGAATAGCCAAATGCACCATCACATCAAAGAAGGCTGGAGGATATATCTTCTCAAGGTCGCATAGGATAGTTGGTATCTTGTCCCTAAGACGCTCCAAAGCATCTATCCTGATATTTCTATGGCAGAGTTCCCTGAAGAATTGTCCCAACTCTGCAACTGCTCTGTATAAGTAAGGGCGGCCCAATCCACTAAGGATAACAGTAAAACCCTTTGAAGTAGGACGTGGCAGTCATGAGTTTTCAACCCTTGTACCTTGTTTCCATATGCACTGACTCTCCTTTCAGGGTTGGAAGCAAATCCATGTGGGAATCTCACACGTGACAGGACCTCGCAGAATTCTTTTCTTTTTACCTTGTCCAAGACGTACACAGCTGGTGCCATATCCCATGGTTTACCTTCATCTTGCACCTGCAAATCCTTTCTGATACCCAGGTGTGTCAAATCAATCCTAGATTTTAAGGTATCTTTCATCTTGCCTTCAATATTAAGAAGTGTGCCGATAATGCTGTCACATATATTTTTCTCGATGTGCATCACGTCAAGATTATGCCGCAGATCCAAATCTTTCCAATACTCCAAGTCCCACAAAGTGGACCTGCGGGTAAACAATAATCTCTCTTCTACCTTGCCACGCTTCCTTTTCCCGCTACCATTACCAGGATGGTTTCCTGGTGTAATATGCCTGACCTTCTTTAATTCCACTTGCAACTCATCGGCTGTGAGCCACTTTGGCGCATCACAGTTTTCATGCTTTGCATTGAACACATGTCTTCAATATTTTCTAGGATGCAGCTTGTCCTTGGCAAGGAAACGGCGGTGTCCAATGTAATAGATCTTGCTAAGTATTGTGTATGACAGCGGATTCCTGTCACAGCGAACACATGCATTGTAACCATGTGTCATTCGCCTTGACATAGTGCCCAAAGCCGGATAATCATGGATGCACCAAATTAGAATAGCACACAGAAAGAAATTAGCTGGTGGGCTGCTATATAGGTCTCGAGTGAGAACACCCCTCCATAGTTGTTGAACCACAAGAGGCTCCATGAACAAATCAAAATCCTTTCCAGGACTTTTTGGACCTGGGATGAGCAAGGCCATCATGTAGTTTGATTCGTTGGTGCAGACATTTGGAGGCATGTTGTAAGGGATAACAAGCACTGGCCACATGCTATATGTGGCGCTCTGGTGGCCAAATGGTTAAATCCATCTGAAGCTAAGCCAAGTCTAATGTTTCTCGGGTCAGCAGCAAACGTTTTGTGTTTATCATTGAAGCTTTTCCACTCACTACCATGAGATGGATGGCTCATTACATTCTGATCTCTGTACTCCTGGTTCCTAGAATGCCACAATACATCCTCTCTTGTTTCAGCATCATGAAACAACCTCTGCAATCTTGGTGTAATTGGAAAATGTCTCAGAACATTATGAGGAATCCTCTTCACAGCATCGCCATCTTTCCATCTTGATGATTTGCATTTTGGCCATTCACTTAAGTTGGCATAATCCTTCCAGAACAGAACACAATTATTCTTACAAACATGGATCATATCATATCCAATTCCAACTGCACGAAGGAAATTCTTCATTTTACTGTAGGTGTGTGGCAGCTCAGACGTATGTGGGTAAAATTTGTGGAAAGCAGCTAACATCGCATCAAATGATTTGTTGGTCATCCGCTCAGATATCTTCACCTGAAGAAAGGTGACCGTAGCTGAGAATACTGACAGCTTATTTCCTGGGGAGACAGCCACGTTGCATTGTTCCAACATGCGGGCCCACTGTTTTTCTTCTGTAGGTGAAAGTTCATGGAATGCACGAGCATTTTGTAGCATTGTTTCAATGTTGGTCAAACTCACTGGCTCCGCCACCACCACCTCCTCCTCCTCATCCACCTGAGCATCAGGCAGATCAAGATGGTGATCTGCTGCTTCCACGTAGTCAATAACATTGACGTTCACGGTTTCACCATGATGAACCCACCTAGTATATGTGACCGACATCTCATACAAGTGTAGATGATTTTGCTGAGTTGACTAGGGTCTTGTAACTGAATTCATACAACTGCAGTCAATGAGGCCGAGCACACAGCCATCAAACTATCGAAGGCCATCGCAGCAACAAAGATCGAGTATAAAACAGTGTAGAGCTATTTCACCTAACAGATTGGCTACTAGACCATGGCAATCTACGTCACAATAAATATATGGCAGGATATTTTAGCAACTAATCGGCCTTGGCATGCCATCTCAGCTAAGCAGATTGAGTGCAGAACAGGGCAAGGAAGCTTCTTAAGCAGAGCATATTGACAGTAAACTACTTTGGCAAACAGTGAGATTAACAATGTCTATCAGCTAACATCAGTGCTACACCGACATGAACGGGGCCTCAGTCTAGAATGCACGTACCGTAGGAGAAGCTTACCGCCGTGCGTCTCCACACGAATGTTGCCAGCGGTGGCGACGCTGACCGCCGTGCGCCTCCACAAGAACGTAGCCAGAGGTGGCGGCGTGGCTAGAGGACGTCAGTCTACGAGAGCGTACTGTGGGAGCGAGAGGATCGCCGTGCGTCCCCTCGACGAACCGCGGTGCCGACGTATCGGCGCGACGCGGATGGCGGCTTTGGCGGAGTGATTGGAGTGGAGGGGGGCGGGAGGAGGGGGTTTTGGGGAATATTATTGGCTAGTTGCCCGAAGGGCGGTTGAATCGGATTTGGGGGGAATTTTTGGGTGGGGGGGGGAAGGATTTTCACGAGGTGGGCTGGGGGAGTTAGGCGCATGGTCAGTTTCTCCAAGTGCAGTCCCACGTGTCAGTGAAGAGGCAAGCCGAAGCGCGTTCCGTTTGCATGAGCCGTGTGCAGGACCGAACGTATGTGGGGTGCAATGTGACTGCAACAGGAGTGCTATGAGTGTACCGCCTTTTTTCCTTTTAAACTAGGTGCTTGGCCCCCTCAAATTTTTTTTTTGCTTCGCTCGATCCATCGATACTACTACTAGTAATCCGGTAATCCCGACTAAAACGGCGCGGCCGAGTCTTTTCCCGCGCGATATGCTGGGAGGTTGGCTTAGTTGGGTTTTTTAGGACGAGTAATGCTACACCTACATGATCCCAGTTACATAATTAACGTAATGTGAAATGTGTGAGCTGTTGATTGTAGATTGGGGGGAGGGAGGGGCCCACCACCATGATAATGGGAGGTGAGAGAGAGGCAATTTACGTTAACCCTTTCGTAGGTTCCCGTAGATGTAGAAAGATGTGAAATGCGTGAATGTGTAGTGGACGTACTATTGGAGTGCCTAAGATAAATTGTGTATGTGTAGACCCTATGTGTTTATTTTACTTCGCATGTTAGATTTGTCTCGGTTCAATAAAAAGCAGAGTTGGTGATGATGATGTGCCTGTCATCCTGCAACATAGGCCGTCCGATCTATATCTAACGGATAGGATTTAAACTATGACAATTTACCCGCACTCCTCTCCACATTTGCAGATAAGGCTTTCCCTCGTTCATCCTTTTCTCCCACAAGATCTTGATCTTCTGTGCAATGCACGGGCATCTTGCTAGTACTCCTACAATATACTATATTATTGTGAAAGTTCATATACACCGGTCGAGATTAATGCAAACAGGACAGATTTTCATTACATTTCAAACTTTTATAGGACGGAAAAATAAAAGAAACCCGACCCTAAACCTATTCTACGGCGGCAACCGACGTCCTCCATCTGCGATCTCTATGTAGGGGGGCAGGGTTCAAGACCCATGAAGTGAAGGTGCGGTCTCCGGCGAGGAAGAGTAGAACACGGGATACGGACCTACCAGTTGGCACACCATGCCCTGCCGCCTCCCATGCCCTACTCATCGTCGGAGGAGTCCCCGACCTCGGTGGTGCCGGACGTTGGATGGAGGCAAGTAGGACGCATGGCTGACGGTGCTCCCTTCGTCGGCTGCCAGCATGGCCACCGCTTGTGCAGTCGCGTTCGCGTCCATCTATGTCGCTATTGCGTCGCGAGAGGTGACTTGAGCGAGGGCGGCGACCTCGAGCTTCATCCCCGAAGACAAGCTCTCCCGCAGAGCGTTCACACTTGCAGTCATGGCGGATGTGGTGCCAGGTAGGAGGACGATGCGCTATGGTGTGGAGCTTAGCTGGGCGTTGCTGCTTTAAGTAGCACATTCCGGTGAGGCCAAGTGTCCGGGTGCATCATTAAGTCACCGGAGTTGGTTCCTCGGGCACCGAGCCTCTGAACGACGACATACGAATGAACGGCATGAATGCGGGCAACTGGCGCCAGCTGGGAACGCACCGCACGACGGCGCAAGGGACGAGGGTTTTGGTGTGCCAGGGTAGTGAGCTGCGGTCGTGGCAACGTTGGAGATGCCGTTTGCTCACATGCGATCCCCGCATGTCATTGAAAAAGCAAGATGACCCGGCATGGTCTCAGGTCCTGAGGATGAAGTTGGCCGCGCTACACCACTCCGCGGACGCGTCGCGGCGCCCCGTGCATCCTCGACGAGCCGGGTGTTGGGGTGTGTTTGGATTGTGGCCAAAGTGCACCTTACCAAAATTTTGGTCATGACCCAAAGATTGGTCTTTGTTTGGATGGTTGCCATTTTTTTGGCATGCCAATGAACTCTAGCCAACTCTAGTTCATTTTTCTTGCCAATGTCGGCCAAATCATGGGCAACCAATACCTCAACCAAAATTTTGGCTACCGAATGCTTTAATGGGGCAACCTTGGGCACAAACCAAACATATTGTTGGTCGTGCCACAGCACTAACGCCACCCTCGGCGCACTGAAACCGACCCTGTCTAGCAACGATATGAGCATGTCGCTCACCGCAGTCACCGTGTCCAGAGGCGGTGCTGGAGCTGCGCCACGTTGTTGCCCCCAACGACCCACATGAACGGTTGTCAGTGGCGAGGAGGTCGTGGGCCAGCTCCTCCATTGGACTAGTCTACGGTACGTCGTCCCGACGGGTGTGCCCCACATGTCGGTTTCCCTGTTTTCCCGGCCATATTTGAGCGTCAGTGCTCCGCATTGCGCATTAGGCCTTTCACTATGTAGGCCAAGCGAGACAACTTATTGTTTATTTGAGCCGTTCAAGTATAATCATGTGGCGTTTGCTTATTTCTCATTCCTCTCCAACCCTCTTCTCCATCGATCATGTCACCCTCCGGTCGAGTCCATCCTCCCGCATGCCTCATTTGAACATTCCGCCGATCATTCGCATGTACCCACCCTAGTCCTCTTTCAATCAATCTCCGGACCCCGAGATGAAATCGAGAGAGAACGAGTGGGGGCACGTGATACCTAAGGCGGATTCAAAATTTTGAACCGGTGACCATAGCATCCGTAAATCATATATAAAGGGTATTCACTGTTCGTTTTGTTTTTGAACGTACAATATACTCCCTCCTATCCTTTCTAGTTTACATATAAGTTTTATGTGTAGTCAAAGTAAATCTACTTTGATCAAAATGGTATCAACATTCAACAACGCCCAATCAATATTGTTAGATTCATATGTACTACTAGATTTGTACTCGAGATGGTTTCCAATTTGTTTTCAACCACGTGAATGTGCTTGTTCTCACGCATGCTCTTCCTACTAGGATTTCGCCACGTATAGCCAGTCCAATAGTAACTTTTTTAAGCTCCCTGTCCAATAGTACACGTGGAGTACTGACAACATCTGTACTCCCTCCTTCCATTTATATAGGGCCTATGTGGAGGAGAGAGATGTGAAAAAGTAAGAGGAGTGAGCTCTCATGCAAGAGCCTTAGCTATATACGCATTCCTAGTTAAATAGTACAATAAATATGAAGAAAGAGATAGAGAAGAGATGGAAAAAAGTACTAAAACAATAGCCAACCTTATATTTTTTTTGCGGGAAATAGCCAACCTTATAGCCCACACTACCGTATGAGTGCATATAATAGATGATGGCTGTAGATGACATGGCAGTCCCTCATAGCCATCGACTCGCTATATTATTAATCATGCTCTAATGCGTTTTTAAAACCACATTTGACTATTGACAAGATTAATAGTACATGAGATGTATAATGTGAAAATTATATCATTGGAAACTCCTTTCACATATGAATTTGACCGTATGCTTTGTGTAAGTTGCATGTCATATATTATTACTCTAACATTTGGTCAAAGTTAGCCTCGAAAAATGCATTAGGCCCTGTATAGTAAATGGAAGGAGGGAGTAGTAGTGGAAGTGGATCCTCTGACGTAGGTATCCCTGCCTTACCCTCCCTTTCGGTCACTTGCTGGCGGAACCCATGCTTGCTAGCCCCGCATGTCCGTTACTCAATGGGTTCAGCCATGTCAAGGGATCCTCATCCGTAGTATACTCCCTCTATTTTTATTTACTCCGCATAAAACGGAGAGAGTGGTAGTATAATAAATGACGCGGGCGGGGGAGGAGGAGGGACGTCGGTTTGCTCTCAACTGCACTCCCACAAGCGAGCGAAAACGCAAGACGAAGCGCATTCCATTCGGTGAGCGACGTGGAGGGTCCAGCATGCCGGTCTGCAAGGCGAACGCGACAAGAGCGATGTACAGTCAAAACCGATTGACCGGTCGTCATCGGAACCACTATTCACACCAGAACCTTCGCTACTCGGCCTACGCCAGCCACTGCCCTAAAACCACACCTAATCTCCAACCCATTCCCCCACCTTTCGATCCCCTAGCCCGCATCGAGCGTCCCTTAGTTCGCCGGAAAGCCATGGTGCGCCGCAAGATCACTTACTACAAGATGCTGACACCAAAGCGCCGCGCAGAAATTGCGACAGCGGTCGGCGCCACAGACCTCCGTTCCCAAGCTCGCTTTGCGGCGGGCCAATCCCCGAGTTCTCTGGAGCCAAGCTATGAGGCGGAGGAAGCCGATCCAATGTTCATAGCAGAGGTCGTGGAACAGAAGGCCCCCAATGGGTATGAGATGATGGACGTCGACTTCATGCCGGCGTCCTAGTCCCCCATGGTGCAGGCGGACCAGCGGTTCAACATGGCGATACTAAAGGAGGACCGGGAGGCAGAGGCTCAACTCGACGTGGAGCGCGCGCATGCTGTTGCCATCGAGGCTCTCCTGCAGGCGGAACCGGATGTCGTGGATGTGAACCGGGCGGCGGAGGCTCAACCTGAGGCGGAGCACGCGGATGCCGCTACCATCAAGGCCCTCCTGCAGGTGGAACCGGACATCCTGGACTTGAACCGGGCGGTAGAGGCTCGACTCGACGCAGAGCGCGCGGATGCCGTTCTCATCGACGCCCTCCTGCAGGCGGAACCAGACGTCCTGGACTTGAACCGGGCAGCGGAGGCTCGACTCGACGCGGAGCGCGCGGATGCTGCTGCCATCGAGGCCCTCCTGCAGGCGGAACCGGACGTCCTCGACTTGAACCGGGCTGTGCTCTTGTCCGTGCAGAATGCCCGCACGCTCTGCGTGAACGAGTAGCTGGAAGCCGGGGACAACCACATTGCGGCAGCTATGGCTGGTTCGCACCGGTAGCCAGAGACGAGGAGGCCATCTCTTTCCGTGAGCAGTGCTAGTTTTTCTTTATGTTGTTGTTTTTATGGATCTTTTGTTGTGTAAAAACATATATTTGTTATGCAAGTCGCCTGACTTGGGTCAGTCTACCATTTCAGGCGGTTGGATGAATATCCTACGTCTCCTAACCCTTCTTTCCTTCTTCCTCACCTCTTCTTCTTCCCCAACAGACCACCGCACGGGCCGTACGGATACTCCCCAACATGAGGTTGGATAAACATACTCTATGAACGAAAATTATGTGTCAGCGATAGGATGGCTGAGTTTGGTTTGTTCACATGCGACAGTAAGGGTCAGTGAGGATGAGTTCCCTTAGTTGGGTTTGCGGCGTGCAGGAGCGACTGTGTGAGGGTGCGGTGCGACCGCGGCGTGCAGGAGAGACCGTGTGAGGGTGCGGTGCGACCGCGACAGCCCTACGCAAGTGTACCTCCTTCTCATTTGAAAACTTTAGGCAAGCTGGGCAAAAATGTGTGGCGAAGTTTGGCAATGCAAGGCCTAGACCCAGAGGGGATAAGTACGTACGTACTAGGAGTACTAGTGTTAAAAAGAAAGGCGGGGTTTTCCTTCGCGGGATTTAATCGATACAAATCCTCGTTTCACGTGTCAGTTAATGTGTATTTTTTCTCCAAAGACCAAAGAGCTAACGATCTCACTCCTCATCGCTTGATTAATGCAGCGCCATGCAAACCAACCTTCTCACTTCCGCATGCATGTAGGGGATATTAATGTCCTTGGTTGCTAGTACGAGGCAAACCCCATCAATTTTGCCTTGATTAGTGTTTGTGGCCTTTTGCAAATTGTAATTTTGATATACTGGCCTTGTGTACAAAAAATGGAGGTAGTAACTATATTTGACTTCCTTCCCCATTGCGGTGACATCAACGATATCTTTTTTTGCGGTTTAGCAAAGTGCATTCGATGGAGAACACCATTGAGGGAGACCACGGTAAGTCGTTTGCAAGTGCCGCCTACAAGCCGAGATAACCGCCTTATTTGCATCCAGGAAGTCCGTTGAACCAAAGGACTAGTACTACTAGGAGTACACAATAGCGTCGTCCGTCCAGCTTAGTGCGGTGAGATGGTTTCTCGAAGAAGACGATGGAGAAGCGGAGTCAGCGAAGAATGAAATGATAGTTGCTTCGTCCGTGCTTTTGTGATTTGACGCCTCACTGCTTTGTGATTTGTGATAGAAGGGACAGGGGAGTAGACTCTATGCTCTATACTGTACTACATGCGTCCAATCATGGGAGAAAGAGGAGAGACGTTGCATTTTCTATTCCTTCAATCAATCAATCAGGGAGCTTTGGTTCCATCTTTTTGGCTTTGGCAACACCGTCCATAATGGTTCCCACGATGCCAAAAGCTATTTTCACATTTGGCTACACATTGTGGATGCCCTTAACCGTACCACTTGGTTTTGCTCCTATGTGCTATCTATACAAATCTCAATTATATTGATCTAAAAAATTATAGAATCAAGATTAGTAAAATGGAGGTGATTTTGCCGCGCGGATGGCGGGGGAGGTTTCTTATTTTCAGAGGACGTTGGCGGTTTGCTAACATGTGGTCCCACGTGTCAGTGCTTTACCAACCCGATCCGCGCCCCACATGAGGCAACACAACGGCAGAAGCAACTCGTGGTTAAGTTGAAGAAGATGAGGGAGAAGCGGATTCAGCAACGAGTGAAATCATGGTTGCTTCGTCCCTCCAACTTCTTTTTTAGCATTATTGCTTCGTCCCTCCAACTTAACTGCGGGAAAGGTGCAACTTTGTGATTTGTTGCCTCATTGCTCATTACTACGTCGGCGCCATGACTGGGGTGCTCGATACGTCTCCAACGTATCTATAATTTTTGATTGTTCCATGCTATTATATGACCCGTTTTGGATGTTTATGGGCTTTACTTTACACATTTATATCATTTTTGGGACTAACCTATTAACCGGAGGCCCAGCCCATATTGCCGTTTTCTTGCCTATTTCAGTGTTTCGAAGAAAAGGAATATCAAATGGAGTCCAAAAGGAATGAAACCTTCAAAAAAGTTATTTTTGGAAGAGAAGCAATCCCGGGAACTTGGAGTGCAAGCCAGGGAAGCGTCGAGGAAGCCATGAGATAGGGGGCGCGCCCTCCACCCTCGTGGGCCCCTTGAGGCTCCCCCGACCGACTTCTTTCGCTTATATATTCCCATATACCCTAAAACCATCGAAGCACACAATAGATCGGGAGTTCCACTGCCGCAAGCCTCTGTAGCCACCAAAAACCTCTCGGGAGCCCGTTCCGGCACCCTACCGGAGGGGGGATCCCTCACCGGTGGCCATCTTCATCATCCCGGCGCTCTCCATGACGAGGATGGAGTAGTTCACCCTCGGGGCTGAGGGTACCAGTAGCTATGTGTTTGATCTCTCTCTCTCTCTCTCTCTCTCTCTCTCTCTCTCGTGTTCTCTCTATGGCACAATCTTGATGTATCGCGAGCTTTGCTATTATAGTCGGATCTTATGATGTTTCTCCCCCTCTACTCTCTTGTAATGAATTGAGTTTTCCCCTTGAAGTTGTCTTATTGGATTGAGTCTTTACTGATTTGAGAACACTTGATGTATGTCTTGCCGTGCTTATATGTGGTGATAATGGGATATCATGGGATCCACTTGATGTACGTTTTGGTGATCAACTTGCGGGTTCCGCCCATGAACCTTTGCATAGGGGTTGGCACACATTTTCGTCTTGACTCTCCGGTAGAAACTTTGGGGCACTCTTTGAAGTACTTTGTGTTGGTTGAATAGATGAATCTGAGATTGTGTGGTGCATATTGTATAATCATACCCATGGATACTTGAGGTGATAATGGAGTATCTAGGTGACATTAGGGTTTTGGTTGATTTGTGTCTTAAGGTGTTATTCTAGTACAAACTCTATGATAGATCGAACGGAAAGAATAGCTTCGTGTTATTTTACTACGGACTCTTGAATAGATAGAGCAGAAAGGATAACTTTGAGGTGGTTTCATACCCTACCATAATCTCTTTGTTTGTTCTCCGCCATTAGTGGCTTTGGAGTGACTCTTTGTTGCATGTTGAGGGATAGTTATATGATCCGGTTATGTTATTATTGTTGAGAGAACTTGCGCTAGTGAAAGTATGAACCCTATGCCTTGTTTCCTACCATTGCAATACCGTTTACGCTCACTTTTATCATTAGCTACCTTGCTGTTTTTATATTTTCAGATTACAAAAACCTATTTCTACCATCCATATTGCACTTGTATCACCATCTCTTCGCCGAACTAGTGCACCTATACAATTCACCATTGTATTGGGTGTGTTGGGGACACAAGAGACTCTTTGTTATTTGGTTGCAGGGTTGCTTGAGAGAGACCATCTTCATCCTACGCCTCCCACCGATTGATAAACCTTAGGTCCTCCTCTTGAGGGAAATTTGCTACTCTCCTACAAACTTCTGCACTTGGAGGCCCAACAACGTCTATAAGAAGAAGGTTGTGTAGTAGACATCAAGCTCTTTTCTGGTGCCGTTGCCAGGGAGGTGAGTGCTTGAAGGTATATCCTTAGATCTTGCAATCGAATCTTTTTGTTTCTTGTTTTATCACTAGTTTAGTTTATAAAGGAAAACTACAAAAAAATGGAATTGAGTTTGTCTCATACGCTTCATATTTTTAATATCTTTCGTGAGTATGATGAAAAGGAAAATTGTGCTTAAGTGCTAGAAGAAGAATGCATTCGAATGTTTGATACTAAACCTTTGAATGATGAGCATGATTGCAATGTTGTTAGTATGAATTCCTTGAATATCCATGATGCTAATGATATGCAAAGCCACAAGCTTGGGGAAGCTATGTTTGATGAAGATGATATTTTTTCCCTGATGAGAATATTTATTATGATGAAAGCATGCCTCCTATTTATGATGATTATGTTTATGAAAGTGGATTTGGAGAGGTCATGACTTTATTTAGTGATGAATCCACTATTTCGGAAGAGGTTCCAATTGATTATGAGAACAAAGATGTTATCTATGATGATTATTGTGATGACTTGTAAGCTATTAATAATAATGATAACCATGAAACTTGTCATCAAGATTTTAGTTTTCAATTGGATTATGCCTCACATGATAATTATTTTGTTGAGTTTGCTCCCATTACAATTCATGAGAAGAATTTTGCTTATGTGGAGAGTAATAAAATTTCTATGCTTGAAATCATGAAAAGAATGCTTTAGGTGCTGGTTATATTGTTGAATTCATTCATGATGCCACTGAAAATTATTATGAGGGAGGAACATATGCTTGTAAGAATTGCAATAATATCAAGTTTCCTCTCTATGTGTTGAAAATCTTGAAGTTATGCTTGTTTTACCTTCCTATGCTAGTTGATTTTTGTTCCCATAAGTTGTTTGCTCACAAAATCCCTACGCATAGGAAGTGGTCTAGACTTAAATGTGCTAGTCTTATGCTTCATGATGCTCCCGTTATGTTTCAATTCTTATCTTTTATGTGAGCATCATTGCCATCATCATGCCTAGCTAGAAAGGCATTAAAGAAAAGTGCTTGTTGGGAGACAACCCAATATTTATCCTTACTATTTTTGTTTGTCCACATGATTATGCTACTGTAGTAATCATGTTTTATAGCTTTTGTTTCAATAAAGTGCCAAGTAAGACCTTTAGGATAGCTTACAGTGATAGTTGTATTGATCCTACTGAGAATCAGAAACTTTTACACCAAGTAAATTAGTTTTGATAATTCACAGGAACGCGGTTCTGATCTGATTCATTTTTCTTTGGATTGGTACATAAATTTATTAGGACTTCCTAATTTGGTAGGATTTTTGGAGTTCCAGACGTATACATTTGATACAGATTACTACAGACTATTCTGTTTTTGACAGATTCTGTTTGCTATGTGTTGTTTGCTTATTTTGATGAATCTATGAGTAGTATCGGAGGGTATGAACCATAGATAAGTTGGAATACAGTAGATATTACACCAATATGAATTTAGAATGAGTTTATTACAGTACCTAAGTGGTGGTTTTATTTTCTTATACTAACAGAGCTTCCGAGTTTTGTGTTGAGTTTTGTGTTGTGAAGTTTTCAAGTTTTGGGTAAAGATTCGATGGACTATGGAATAAGGAGTGGCAAGAGCCTAAGCTTGGGGATGCCCAAGGCACCCCAAGGTAATATCCAAGGACGACCAAGAGCCTAAGCTTGGGCATGCCCCGGAAGGCATCCCCTCTTTCGTCTTCGTTCATCGGTAACTTTACTTGGAGCTATATTTTTATTCACCACATGATATGTGTTTTGCTTGGAGCGTCATTTTGTTTTATTTTGTTTCGCTTGCTGCTTGAATAAAATACCAAGATCTGAAATTCTTAAATGTTAGAGAATCTTCACATAGTTGCATAATTATTCGACTACTCATTGATCTTCACTTATATCTTTCGGAGTAGTTTGTCATTTGCTCTAGTACTCCACTTATATCTTTTAGAGCACGGCGGTGGCTTTATTTTGTAGAAAGTATTGATCTCTCATGCTTCACTTATATTATTTTGAGACTCTTCTAGAACAGCATGGTAGTTGCTATGGTTATAAAATTGGTCCTAGAATGATGGGCATCCAAGTTGGGTATAATAAAAACTATCATAGAAAGTGAATTGGATGCTATGATCAATTTGATACTTGACAATTGTTTTGAGATATAGAGGTGGTAATATTAGAGTCATGCTAGTTGGATGATTATGAATTTAAAGAATACTTGTGTTGAAGTTTGTGATTCCCGTAGCATGCATGTATGGTGAACCGCTTTGTGATGAAGTTGAAGCACAATTTTATTTATTGATTGTCTTCCTTATGAGTGTCGGTCGGGGACGAGCGATGGTCTTTTCCTACCAACCTATCCCCCTAGGAGCATGCGCGTAGTGCTTTGTTTTCAATGGCTTGTAGATTTTTGCAATAAGTATATGAGTTTTTTTGACTAATGTCGAGTCCATGGATTATACGCACTCTCACCCTTACACCATTGCTAGCCTCTCTTGTGCCGCACAACATTCGCCGGTACCATACACCCACCATATACCTTCCTCAAAACAACCACCATACCTACCTATTATGGCATTTCCATAGCCATTCCGAGATATATTGCCATGCAACTTTCCACCGTTCCGTTTATATGACACGCATCATTATTGTCATATTGCTCTTTGCATGATCATTCGTGGCAAGGCCGCCTTCATAATTTTCATACATGTCACTCTTGATTCATTGCATATCCCGGTACACCGCCGGAGGTATTCATATAGAGTCATATCTTGTTCTATTATTGAGTTGTAATCTTGAGTTATAAGTAAATAAAAGTGTGATAATCTTCATTATTAGAGCATTGTCCCAGTGAGGAAAGGATGATGGAGACTATGATTCCCCCACAAGTCAAAATGAGACTTCAGACTTTATAAGAAAAAAAAAGAGAAAGGAAAAAGAAAGGCAAAAAAATAGAGAAAGGCCAAGAAGAAAAAAAAGAAGAAAAGAAAAAAAAGAAAAAAAAGAAAAAGAAAAAATGAGAGAAAAAGAGAGAAGGGACAATGCTACTATCCTTTTTACCACACTTGTGCTTCAAAGTAGCACCATGATTTTCATGATAGAGAGTCTCCTATGTTGTCACTTTCATTTACTAGTGGGAATTTTTCATTATAGAACTTGGCTTGTATATTCCAATAATGGGCTTCCTCAAAGCGCCCTAGGTCTTCATGAGCAAGCGAGTTGGATGCACACCCACTTAGTTTCTTTTATTGAGATTTCATACATTTATAGCACTAGTGCATCCGTTGCATGGCAATCCCTACTCATTCACATTGATATCTATTAATGGGCATCTCCATAGCCCGTTGATATGCCTAGTTGATGTGAGACTATCTTCTCCTTTTTGTCTTCTCCATAACCACCATTCTATTCCACATATAGTGCTATGTCCATGGCTCACGCTCATGTATTGCGTGAGAGTTGAAAAAGTTTGAGATTACTAAATTATGAAACAATTGCTTGGCTTGTCATCGGGGTTGTGCATGATTAAATATTTTGTGTGATGAAGATAGAGCAACAGCCAGACTATATGATTTTGTAGGGATAACTTTCTTTAGCCATGCTTATTTGAGAAGACATGATTGCTTTGATTAGTATGCTTGAAGTATTATTATTTCTTATTCAATATGGACTTTTATTTTGAATCATTTGGATCTGAACATTCATGCCACAATAAAGAAAAATACATTGAGAAATATGCTAGGTAACATTCCACATCAAAAACTTTGTTTTTGTCATTTACCTACTCAAGGACGAGCAGGAATTAAGCTTGGGGATGCTTGATACGTCTCCAACGTATCTAATTTTTTTGATTGTTCCATGCTATTATATTACCCATTTTGGATGTTTATGGGCTTTACTTTACACATTTATATCATTTTTGTGACTAACCTATTAACCGGAGGCCCAACCCATATTGCTGTTTTGTTGCCTATTTCAGTGTTTTGAAGAAAAGGAATATCAAACGGAGTCCAAACGGAATGAAACCTTCGAAAAGTTATTTTTGGAACAGAAGCAATCCTGGGAACTTGGAGTGCAAGCCAGGGAAGCGTCGAGGAAGCCACGAGATAGGGGGCGCGCCCACCACCCCTGGGCGTGCCCTCCACCCTCGTGGGCCCCTCGAGGCTCCCCCGACCGACTTCTTCCGCCTATATATTCCCATATACCCTAAAACCATCGAAGCACACAATAGTTTGGGAGTTCCGCCGCCGCAAGCCTCTGTAGCCACCAAAAACCTCTAGGGAGCCCGTTCTGGCACCCTGTTGGAGGGGGGCATCCCTCACCGATGGCCATCTTCATCATCCCGGCACTCTCTGTGACAAGGAGGGAGTAGTTCACCCTTGGGGCTGAGGGTATGTACCAGTAGCTATGTGTTTGATCTCTCTCTCTCTCTCATGTTCTCTCTATGGCACGATCTTGATGTATCGCGAACTTTGCTATTATAGTTGGATCTTATGATGTTTCTCCCCCTCTACTCTCCTGTGATGAATTGCGTTTTCCCCTTGAAGTTGTCTTATCGGATTGAGTCTTTAATGATTTGAGAACACTTGATGTATGCCTTGCCGTGCTTATCTGTGGTGACAATGGGATATCACGTAATCCACTTGATGTACGTTTTGGTGATCAACTTGCGGGTTCCGCCCATGAACCTATGCATAGGGGTTGGCACACGTTTTCATCTTGACTCTCTGGTAGAAACTTTGGGGCACTCTTTGAAGTACTTTGTGTTGGTTGAATAGATGAATCTGAGATTGTGTGATGCATATCGTATAAATACCCACGGATACTCAAGGTGACAATGGAGTATCTAGGAGACATTAGGGTTTTGGTTGATTTGTGTCTTAAGGTGTTATTATAGTATGAACTCTATGATAGATCGAACGGAAAGAATAGCTTCGTGTTATTTTACTACGGTCTCTTGAATAGATCGAATAGAAAGGATAACTTTGAGGTGGTTTCGTACCCTACCATAATCTCTTCGTTTGTTCTCCGCTATTAGTGGCTTTGGAGTGACTCTTTGTTGCATGTTGAGGGATAGTTATATGATCTGGCTGTGTTATTATTGTTGAGAGAACTTGCACTAGTGAAAGTATGAACCCTATACCTTGTTTCCTACCATTGCAATACCGTTTACGCTCACTTTTATCATTAGCTACCTTGCTGTTTTTATATTTTCAGATTACAAGAACCTATTTCTACCATCCATCTTGCACTTGTATCACCATCTCTTTGCCGAACTAGTGCACCTATACAATTCACCATTGTATTGGGTGTGTTGGGGACACAAGAGACTCTTTGTTATTTGGTTGCAGGGTTGCTTGAGAGAGACCATCTTCATCCTACGCCTCCCACGGATTGATAAACCTTAGGTCATCCACTTGAGGAAAATTTGCTACTGTCCTAGAAACCTCTGCACTTGGAGGCCCAACAACGTCTACAAGAAGAAGGTTGTGTAGTAGACATCAGTGCTTCAGCCCGGCTGCTCTGCACTGTATTCCGGTATGGCACGTGGACCCGGTAGCTTGATGTCCCACATGTCAGCGAAAGGGACTAGAAGATTTATGAAAGTGTGCGCTCCACTCTTACGACGGAGGAGTACACGACACGACGGCCCAGTGAACTGTCACTTGTACTATATAGTACTATAGTTTTTTTGTTTCGCACGATCCATCGATACAAACCCGATTAAGCAGGAAAGGCGGATTTTTCCTTGTAGATGATAATCTTGGCCATACATTTCAAAGGCAATTTTAATGTATGCAAACTGAATAATTAAGGCCTTTCCGAGTGCTCCACGGTGTACATGTGCTAAGGATGCCACATAGGCAGAAAAATGATGTGGCAAAGCAATTAAAGAGGAGAGAGAGGATTGTGGTGACCCCAACAAGAACCAATGCTAAGCCCGTGAACCTAGACAAAAAAGACTACCAACCAATACATGAAGGAGTTTTATTACTAAACAATTAAATATAGAAGGCTTAGCTACAAAACCTAAGCATTGATGCATTGGGGACATTAGTTGCTAAGCATTTTAATGCACTTAGCACCCCACTTTAGCACCAATGCATTGGGAGAGGTCTAAGTAACAATATGATATCTAGTAAAACTCAAAACACATATGATTTATTGTTTTAGAGTGTAGTAGTAGTGCTGTATTGCATAGTTGTTAGATGTAACATGCGAGAACGTGTAGAGATGTAGTTTTGGAGGGCCTACAGAGAGAAAAGCGTAAAACGGTCACCGAACTTTAGAATAAGTTGATTACGGTCACTATATACGTTTTGCGGTGATCATACGGTCAGTTACTCACGGTTCAGCATCGGATTGCACTCTATTGACCGACCAAATAGTCTGTGTGGCTCCATGTTGACTAGTTAAATTGACAATGTTCCTTGTGGGTCCCACCTGTCAGTTTGCATAGGGAAAAGGTCAGATAAACACAAATTTACGCAGGCGCGACAAGACTCCAACTCGTGCGCGGGAATCACCTGGTTGTGTCTGTGTCTGTCAGGGCCTGATGTGTGCACATGCATGTGTAGGTTGAGCACTTGAGCGTGAGAGTTTGTGTTGGTTGTGTGGTGTACTTGTAGGAAATATGCCCTAGAGGCAATAATAGAATGGTTATGGTTATATTTCCTTGTTCATGATAATTGTCTATTGTTCATGCTATAATTGTATTGACAGGAAATCGTAATACATGTGTGAATACATAGACCACAACAAGTCCCTAGTGAGCCTCTAGTTGACTAGCTCGTTGATCAATAGATGGTCATGGTTTCCTGACTATGGACATTGGATGTCATTGATAATGGGATCACATAATTAGGAGAATGATGTGATGGACAAGACCCAATCCTAAGCATAGCACAAGATCGTGTAGTTCGTTTGCTAGAGCTTTTCTAATGTCAAGTATCATTTCCTTAGACCATGAGATTGTGCAACTCCCGGATACCGTAGAAATGCTTTGGGTGTGCCAAACGTCACGACATAACTGGGTGGCTATAAAGGTGCACTACGGGTATCTCCGAAAGTGTCTGTTGGGTTGGCACGAATGGAGACTGGGATTTGTCACTCCATATGACGGAGAGGTATCTCTGGGCCCACTCGGTAATGCATCATCATAATGAGCTCAATGTGACTAAGTAGTTGGTCACGGGATCATGCATTACGGAACAAATAAAGTGACTTGCCGGTAATGAGATTGAACGAGGTATTGGGATACCGACGATCGAATCTCGGGCAAGTAACGTACCGATTGACAAAGGGAATTGTATACGGGATTACTTGAATCCTCGACATCGTGGTTCATCTGATGAGATCATCATGGAACATGTGGGAGTCAACATGGGTATCCAGATCCCGCTGTTGGTTATTAGCCACAGAGCTGTCTCGGTCATGTCTGCATGATTCCCGAACCCGTAGGGTCAACACACTTAAGGTTCGATGGCGCTAGGGTTATAAGGAAGATTTGTATGTGATTACCAAATGTTGTTCGGAGTCCCGGATGAGATCCCGAACGTCAAGAGGAGTTCCGGAATGGTCCGGAGGTGAAGATTTATATATGGTAAGTCATCATACGATCACCGGAAATATTCGGGGGTATACCGGTATTGTACCGGGATCAGCGAAGGGGTTCCGGGGGTCCACCGGGTGGGTCCACCTGCCCCAGAGGGCCTTATGAGCTATAGGTGGAAGGGAACCAGCCCCAAGTGGGCTGCGCGCCACCCCCCTAGGGCCCATGCGCCTAGGGTTGGGGGAACCCTAAAGGGGGTGCCCCCTTGGCTTAGCGGGCAAGCCCCCTCCCCCTTGGCCGCCGCCCCCCTCTAGATCCCATCTAGAGGGGCCGCCCCCCTTCCCCTTCTCCCTATAAATAGAGGGGTGGAGGGAGGGGTGCAGCACCACATCCAAGGCGCAGCCCCTCCCCCTCCCCAACACCTCTCCTCCTCCGCAAGAGCTTGGCGAAGCCCTGCCGGAGAACTGCCACTCCATCACCACCACGCCGTCTTGCTGCTGCTGGAGCCTTCTTCCTCAACCTCTCCCTCCTCCTTGCTGGATCAAGGCGCGGGAGACATCACCGGGTTGCACATGTGTTTAACACGGAGGTGCCGTTGTTCGGCGCTTAGATCGGAGTCCACCGCGATCTGAATCGCTTCGAGTACGACTCCTTCATCCTCGTTCTTGCAACACTTCCGTCTTGCGATCTTCAAGGGTATGAAGATGCGCTCCTCTCTCTCTCTGTCTCTCTCTCTCTCTCTCGTTGCTAGTTACTCCATAGATTGATCTTGGTGATGCGTAGATTTTTTTTAATTTCTGCAACGATCCCCAACAGTGGCATCATGAGCTAGGTCTATGCGTAGTTTCTATGCACGAGTAGAACACAAGTTTGTTGTGGACGTCGATTTTGTAAATTTACTTGCCACTACTAGTCTTATCTTGTTTCGGCGGCATTGTGGGATGAAGCGGCCCGGATCGACCTTACACGTACGCTTACGTGAGACAGGCTCCACCGACTGACATGCACTAGTTGCATAAGGTGGCTAGCGGGTGGCTGTCTCTCCCACTTTAGTCGGATCGGATTCGATGAAAAGGGTCCTTATGAAGGGTAAATAGCAATTGGCATATCATGTTGTGGTTTTGGCGTAGGTAAGAAACGTTCTTGCTAGAAACCTATAGAAGCCACGTAAAAACTTGCAACAACAATTAGAGGACGTCTAACTTGTTTTTGCAGCATATGCCGTGTGATGTGATATGGCCAAAAGGATGTGATGAATGATATATATGTGATGTATGAGATTGATCATGTTCTTGTAATAGGAATCACGACTTGCGTGTTGAGGAGTATGACAACCGGAAGGAGCCATAGGAGTTGTCTTAATTTATTGTATGACCTGCGTGTCATTGAATAACGCCATATAATTACTTTACTTTATTGCTAAACCGTTAGCCATGGTAGTAGAAGTAATAGTTGGCGAGACAACTTCATGAAGGCACGATCATAGAGATCATGATGATGGAGATCATGGTGTCATGCTGGTGACGATGATGATCATGGCCCCCCGAAGATGGAGATCAAAATGAGCAAAATGATATTGGCCATATCATGTCACTATTTGATTGCATGAGATGTTTATCATGTTTTACATCTTATTTGCTTAGAACGACGGTAGCATAAATAAGATGATCCCTCATAAAATATCAAGAAAGTGTTCCCCCTAACTGTGCACTATGGCGAAGGTTCGTTGTTTCGAAGCACCACGTGATGATCGGGTGTGATAGATTCTAACGTTCGAATACAACGGGTGTAAGCCAGATTTACACATGCAAAACACTTAGGTTGACTTGACGATCCTAGCATGTACAAACATGGCCTCGAAACACAAGAGACCGAAAGGTCAAACATGAATCGTATAGAAGATACGATCAACATGAAGATGTTCACCGATGATGACTAGTCCATCTCACGTGATGATTGAACACGGCCTAGTTGATTCGGATCATGTATCACTTAGATGACTAGAGGGATGTCTATCTGAGTGGGAGTTCATTAAATAATTTGATTAGATGAACTTAATTGTCATGAACTTAGTCTAAAATCTTTGCAATATGTCTTGTAGATCAAATGGCCCATGCTAATGTTGCCCTCAACTTCAACGCATTCCTAGAGAAAACCAAGCTGAAAGACAATGGTAGCAACTATACGGACTGTGTCCGGAACTTGAGGATCATCCTCATAGCTACCAAGAAAGCATATGTCCTAGATGCACCGCTAGGTGAAGCACCCGTTTTCCCAGCAACTCAGGACGTTATGAGCGCTGGCGATCCGCAGTGATGATTACTCCTGGTTCGATCGGCATGCTTTATAGCTTAGAACCGGGGCTCCAAAAGCGTTTTGAGCAGCACGGAGCATATGAGATGTTCCAAGAGCTGAAAATGGTTTTCCAAGCTCATGCCCGGTCAAGTGATATGAAGTCTCGACAAGTTCTACAGTTGTAAGATGGAGGAGAATAGTTACGTCGTGACACATACTCAAAATGTCAGGTTGCTGGCTGCTTGTCTCAGCTGGGAGTTAATCTCCCGGATGACGCGGTCATTGACAGAATCCTCCAGTCGCTCCCACCTAGGTACACGAGCTTTGTGATGAACTACAATATGCAGGGATGGTGAAAACCATTCCCGAGGTATTTTCAATGCTGAAATCAGCGGAGGTGGAGATCAAAAAGGAACATCAAGTGTTCATGGTCAATAAAACCACTAGTTTCAAGAAAGGCACCCGGTAAGCCAGTTGTCAGGAAGAAGCCAAAGCATGGATCCAAACCTGAGACTGAGTGCTTTTATTGCAAGGGAAACGGACACTGGAAGCGGAACTGCCCCAAATACTTAGCGGACAATAAGGCTGGCAACACCAAAGGTATATGTGATATACATGTAATTCATGTGTACCTTACTAGTACTCGTAGTAGCTCCTGGGTATTTGATACCGGTGTGGTTGCTCATATTTGTAACTCAAAATAGGAGCTGCGGAATAAGCGGAGACTGGCGAAGGATGAGGTGACGATGTGCGTCGGGAATGGTTCCAAGGTCGATGTGATCGCCGTCGGCACGCTACCTCTACATTTACCTATGGGATTAGTTTTAAACCTCGACAATTGTTATTTAGTGCCAGCTTTGAGCATTGATACGTCTCCAACGTATCTATAATTTTTTATTGCTCCATGCTATTTTATCTACTGTTTCGAACAATATTGGGCTTTGTTTTCCACTTTTATATTATTTTTGGGACTAACCTATTAACCGGAGGCCCATCCCAGAATTGCTGTTTTTAGCCTATTTCAGTGTTTCGAGGAAAAGGAATATCAGACGGAGTCAAAACGGAACGAAATCAACTGGAGAAGTCATTTTTGGAAGGAAAGCAACCCAGGGAACTTGGAGTGCACGTCAGGGGAGATACGGGCTGCCCACGAGGGTGGGGGCGCGCCTCCTGCCTCGTGGGGCCCCCGTAGCTCCTCCGACGTACCCCCTGCACCCATATATACTCTCGTACCCTAAAACTTCCAGAACGGAGATTAGATCAGAAGTTTCGCCGCCACAAGCCTCTGTAGCCATGAAAAATCAATCGGGGCCCTCTCCGGCACCCTGCCGGAGGGGGCCATCATCACCGGTGGCCATGGAGGAGTATCCTGGAGGGGTCTTCATCACCATGAAGGCCAAGGACCAGAAGGTGGAGGCAATGGAGGAGGAAGCACAAGGGGGAGAACCTCTCCTCCTCTCTTCCTGTGGCGCCGGAGTGCCATCGGGAGGGGAATCATCGCCACGGTGATCGTCTTCATCAACATCACCATCATCATCACCATCCTCATCTCTTTTAAGCGGTCCACTCTCCCGCACCCGCTGTAATCCCCTACTTGAACATGGTGCTTTATGCCACATATTATGATCCAATGATGTGTTGCCATCCTATGATGTTTTGAGTAGATATCTTTTGTCTTTTGGTTGATTGATGATCTAGATTGGTATGAGTTGTATGTTTTACTTTGGTGCTGTCCTATGGTGCCCTCCGTGTTGCGCAAGCGTGAGGGATTCCCGCTGTAGGTTGTTGCAATACGTTCATGATTCTCTTATAGTGGGTTGGTGAGTGACTGAAACACAAACCCGAGTAAGAGGGATTGTTGCGTATGGGAATAAAGAGGACTTGATGCTTTAATGCTATGGTTGGGTTTAACCTCAATGTGATCTTTAGTAGTTGCGGATGCTTGCTAGAGTTCCAATCATAAGTGCATATGATCCAAGTAGAGAAAGTATGTTAGCTTATGCCTCTCCCTCATATGAAACTGCAATAGTGATTATCGGTCTTGTTAACAATTGCCTAGGACAGTTCCGCACACCGATCCACCATTATTCCACACTCGCTATTAATATTATTTAGTATTATATTCTAACTTTATAATAACAGCACCTACTTTTATGTATTAGCTCTCCGATATCATACAAAGTTATCCTCTCCAGACCCACAACGTAGTTTTATTTCTGATTACTAGTTGGAAGCAACGTTCGGTGCACGTAGAGTCGTATCGGTGGCAGATAGGGCTTGAGAGAATATTGGTCTTACCTTTAGCTCCTTGTGGGTTCGACACTCCATACTTACCACTTCCATCTTTGGAAAGTGCTACGATGATTCCTTGCACTTGGGGATTATCAAGTTCTTTTCTGGCGCCGTTGCCGGGGAGCAATAGCGTGGGGTTGATATTCTCGTGTGTGCTTGTTTGCTTTCTTCATTAAGTAGATTTTGTTTTTCCTTTTTTGTTTCTGTTTAGTTGTGTGTGAAACATACAAAAAATTTAAAAATGAAAATACAAAAAATATTATTACTTGCCTTTCATGCCTAAAAAGTTTTTCAAAAAGAGAAGTGATTGGAAGGTTTTGCATTGAAGAAGTGAGGGTCGACCTTGAGCCCTTGTGCTCATGCTCACGGAAACAATGTAGAATTTTTCATGGAAGTTTCTCTGTAAATAATTATCCCCTTGTATATATTCCTTGTATTATAAAAATAATATGCCAAGCTTTGGTTTTAGGATGATTAGATTGCTTGTTTGCTTTGTGCAGAACAAAAACAGAAACTTTGGCTGTAGTGCATGAATTTACATTTTTAACTGGAAGGTCAAATAGTTATGATTCTTTTTGCACATTACTTCTGTACAAATTTTTCAAATTTTAAAATTTAGGTTTTAATTTTAGGAGTTACGGAAGTTTGCCAAACATCCAGATTACTACAGACTGTTCTGTTTTTAACAGATTCTGTTTTGCGTGTGTTGTTTGCTTATTTCGATGAATCTATGACTAGTATCGGAAGGTATGAACCATAGAGAAGTTGGAATACAGTAGATTTAACATTAATACAAATAAATAATGAGTTCATTACAGTACCTAAAGGTAGTGATTTGCTTTATTACACTAACGGATCTCAGAAGTTTTTGCTAAAGTTTTGTGTGGATGAAGTGTCCGAAGGTCGAGGAGCTATCAATATGAGAAGAACAAAGAGAGGCAAGAGTTCAAGCTTGGGGATGCCCAAGGCACCCCAAGTAAATATTGCAAGGATACTCAAGCATTTAAGCTTGGGGATGCCCCGGTTGGCATCCCATCTTTTCTTCTTCAACAAATATCGGTATACCTCGGTTTTTGTTTTGTTCACATGATTTGTGTCCTTCGTGTTTTTCCTTTTCTTCAAGAACCATGCTAGCATGAGATAGCCCTTCATTGATTTATAGAATACTTCATGTGCTTCACTTAAATCTTTTGAGTATGGTTTTATAGAATGCTTCATGTGCTTCACTTATACATATTGAGCTTGGATATTGGTCAGTTGTAGAATGCTCCATGAACTTCACTTATACCTTTTGGAGTATGAATAATGCTATCATTTAAAGTGGGTTTGGAAGAGTGTCAACTTTAGGAATTAGTGATCCCACTATCTTGGAGGATGTTGAATCTTAGTGTGATATTTATGAAAGTGGATTTGGAAGAGTGTCAACTTTAGTTAGTAATGATTCCACTATTTCGGAAGAGGTTCCAATTGAGTATGAGAACAAAGTTTTTATCCATGATGCCTCTGAAAATTACTATGAGGAAGGAATACATGCTTGTAGGAGTTGCAATAATATTAAGTTTCCTCTCTATGTGCTTAAAGTTTTGAAGTTATACTTATTTTGCCTTCCTATGCTAGTTGATTCATGTTCCCATAAGTTGTGTGCTCACAAAATCCCTAGTCATAGGAAGTGTGTTAGATTTAAATATGCTTGTCATACTCTTCAAGATGCTCTCTTTGTGTTTCAATCCCTATCTTTAAAGTGAGCATCATTGAAATCATCATGCCTAGCTAAAAGGCATTAAAGAAAAGCGCTTGTTGGGAGACAACCCAATATTTACCCTTACTTTTTTTGTGTGTTTACATGATTAAGCTACTGTAGTAATCATGTTTTATAGCTTTTGTTTCAATAAAGTGCCAAGTAAGACCTTTGGGAAGACTTGGGTGAAGGTTAAAGTGATCTTGCTGTAAAAACAGAAACTTTGCGCTCACGAGAATAGATGTCATTTTTTACCGACGAGTGATTTTGAGTTGATTCTTTTTGAAGAAGATTAATAGAAAAATTCCTCACGTCCACCAATTTATTTCATAATTTTTGGAGTAGCAGAAGTATGGTTATTGTTCAGATCATTACAGACAGTTCTGTTTCTGACAGATTCTGTTTTCATTGCATAGTTTGCTTGTTTTCTAGTTTCTATGACTTATATTTCTCAATATAAATTGTAGAAATGATAAGGTACAGTAGGCATTGTGTGAGAAAAATTATTAACCTTGTCTTTGACAGTACCCAAGTGCATGGTTTACTCTTTATCATACTAACCTATCTCACGAAGTTTGGATGAGTTTTGTGTGATTGAAGTTTTCAAGTTTTGGGTAAGATATCGATATGAGGAGAATAAGGAGTGGAAGGACCCTAAGCTTGGAGATGCCCGAGGCACCCAAGGTAATATTCAAGGAAGACTCAAGCGCCTAAGCTTGGGGATGCCCCGGAAGGCATCCCCTCTTTCGTCTTCAAAACTATCGATACACCTTACTCGGAGCTATATTTTTATTCGTCACATGATATGTGTTTTACTTGGAGCATCATTTTATTTTGTTAGTATTAGCTTTCTGTTATGTAGAATAATGTTTTGCATCTTTATTTTCAATAAAAATATCAAGGATAGCCTTTTACCATGCTTATTTTGCAAGTATACATGTTGCTGTTTGAAAACAGAAAGTTTACCGCTGTTGCAAAAATTCCATAGAAAAGTCAGAGAGTGGTATAATGTTGAATATTTTTGCATTTTGAGCTCTGATAAATTTATTACAGTGAGAATTTTAGTTCATAATTTTTGGAGTTAGGGAAGTATGATGAATCTTGCATCCTTCACAGACTATACTGTTTTGGCAGATTGCTGTTATGGTTGCATTGTTTGCATATGTTTGCTTGTTTAATGATTCTATTTGAGGATAGGAGTGTTAAATATGCAGAGGCATTTAGTATGAAATGTTGAATAATAATTTTAGTAATTTGTTACAGTAGAAAATGATAAGGTTTTGCATTGGTTTATACTAACCTATCTCACGAGTTCTTGTTGAGTTTGGTGTGTATGAAGCTTTTGAGATTTAGGAAACCGACGTATAAAAGGAATTAAGGAGACGCAAAAGCTCAAGCTTGGGGATGCCCAAGGCGCCCCAAGACATTATTTCAAGAAGTCTCAAGCATCTAAGCTTGGGGATGCCCCGGTAGGCACCCCACCTTTTCTCTTCAACAACTATCGGTTAGTATCGGTTGAACCTGAGTTTTTGCTTCTTCACATGAGTTGTGCTATCCTTGCAATGTCATTTTATTTTGTTTTGCTTGCTGTTTGAATAAAGTCATTGGATCTGAAATATTGAATGAAAAATAACCCTCCCATGGCTAGTTAATAATTTTACTACTCAGTGTTCTTCACTCATATCTTTTGGAGTAGTTTGTCATTTGCTCACATGCTCCATGTATATCCTATGGGTAAATGGTTGAATGAATTGAATGTCATAAATCTGAATTTTTATATGTTTCATATGCTTATAACATGGTTAGTGATGACTTCACACATAGAAAGTATGAGGCATAAAAGTTATTGAGAGTTGGCAAACGTAGTTTTGGTCATCGTTGCAATTAATAGGAAGTAAATAGGAAAGACAGGTTCACATACAAATATATTATCTTGGACATCTTTTATGATTGTGAAGCACTCATTAAGTATGACATGCTAAAAGAGTTGACGTTGGACAAGGAAGACAACGTAATGGTTTATGTTTTCTGACATCTCAGTTAAAGTATATTGTCATTGACCTTCCAAACATGTTGAGCTTGCCTTTCCCCCTCATGCTAGCCAAAATTCTCAGCACCAAGTAGAGATACTACTTGTGCTTCCAAAATCCTTAAACCCAGTTTTGCCATGAGAGTCCACCATACCTACATATGGATTGAGTAAGATCCTTCAAGTAAGTTGTCATCGGTGCAAGCAATAAAAATTGCTCTCTAAATATGCATGACTTATTAGTGCGGAGAAAATAAGCTTTGTACGAACTTGTTGTGGAAGTAATAAAAGCGACGGACTGCATAATAAAGGTCCACATGCAAGGGGCAATATAAAGTGACATTCTTTTGCATTAAGATTTTGTGCATCAACCCTAAACGTGCATGACAACTTCTGCTTCCCTCTGCGAAGGGCCTATCTTTTACTTTATGTTTTTACTTTATGCTTGAGTCAAGGTGATCCTCACCATTCCCTTTTCATTTTATCTTTTGGCAAGCTCCTTGTGTTTGAAAGATCATGATATATATATATCCAATTGGATATAAGTTAGCATGGGCTATTATTGTTGACATCACCTAAAGGTGAATACGTTGGGAGGCAACACAATAAGCCCCTATCTTTCTCAGTGTCCGGCTGAAACTCCATAACCACAAGTATTGCGTGAGTGTTAGCAATTGCAGAAGACTATATGATAGTTGAGTATGTGGACTTGCTAAAAAGCTCTATTCTTGACTCTTTCTGATGTTATGATAAATTGCAATTGCTTCAATGACTGAGATTATAGTTTGTTAGTTCTCAATGAAGTTTCTGAACCATGCTTGACATTGTGAATAGATTGTTACTTGATCATGACAAGTTTTATGAGATAAGCTGCTATTATGACACGTATTGGTGCTAGAAAAAGTGATTGGAATTATCATTGATCAAACTTAAGCACTTACTAGCATTCCGCATCAAAAATTATCTTTTTATCATTTACCTACTCGAGGACGAGCATGAATTAAGCTTGGGGATGCCTTATATGTCTCCAATGTATCTATAATTTTTATTGCGCCATGCTAGTTTATCTACTATTTCGAACAATATTGGGCTTTATTTTCCACTTTTATATTATTTTTGGGACTAACCTATTAACTGGAGGCCCATCCGAATTGTTGTTTTAGCCTATTTGGTGTTTCGAGGAAAAGGAATATCGATGGAGTCAAACGGGCGAAATCAACTGCAAGTTATTTTTGGAAGGAAAGCAACCAGGGAACTTGGAGTGCACGCGGGGAGATACGGTCTGCCCACGAGGGTGGGCGCGCCCACCCCTGGCGCGCCTGCCTCGTGGGGCCCCGTAGCTCGTCCGACGTACCCCCTGCACCCATATATACTCTCGTACCCTAAAACTTCCAGAACGGAGATTAGATCAGAAGTTCCACCGCCGCAAGCCTTTGTAGCCACGAAAAACCAATCGGGGCCCTCTCCGGACCCTGCTGGAGGGGCCCATCATCACCGGTGGCCATGAAGGAGTATCCCGGAGGGGTCTTCATCACCATGAAGGCAAAGGACCAGAAGGTGGAGGCCATGGAGGAGGAAGCAAGCATGAACATTGTATTGGGATCTCGTTTAATACGAGATGGCTACTCATTTAAATCCGAGAATAATGGTTGTTCTATTTATACGAGAGATATGTTTTATGGTCATGCCCCGCTGGTCAATGGTTTATTCTTAATGAATCTTTTACGTGATGTTACACATATTCCTAGTGTGAATACCAAAAGATGTAAGGTTGATAACGATAGTCCCACATACTTGTGGCACTGCCGCCTTGGTCACATTGGTGTCAAACGCATGAAGAAGCTCCATGCAGATGGACTTTTGGAGTCTCTTGATTATGAATCATTTGACACATGCGAACCATGCCTCATGGGCAAAATGACCAAGACTCCGTTCTCCGGAACAATGGAGCGAGCAACCAACTTATTGGAAATCATACATATTGATGTGTGCGGTCCAATGAGCGTTGAGGCTCTCGGAGGCTATCGTTATGTTCTCACCCTCACTAATGACTTAAGTAGATATGGGTATGTCTACTTGATGAAACACAAGTGTGAGACCTTTGAAAAGTTCAAGGAATTTCAGAATGAGGTAGAACGTGACAGAAAAATAAAGTTCTTACGATCAGATCGTGGGGGAGAATATTTGAGTCACGAATTTGGTACGCACTTAAGGAAATGTGGAATTGTTTCACAACTCACGCCGCCTAGAACACCTCAGCATAACGTTGTGTCCGAACGTCGTAATCACACTCTTTTGGATATGGTGTGATCTATGATGTCTCTTACTGATTTACCGCTATCATTTTGGGGATACGCTCTAGAGACAGCTACATTCACTTTAAATAGGGCACTGTCTAAATCCGTTGATACGACACCGTATGAATTATGGTTTGGGAAGAAACCTAAGCTTTCGTTTCTAAAAGTTTGGGGATGCGATGCTTATGTCAAGAAACTTCAACCTGAAAAGCTCGAACCCAAGTTGGAAAAATGCGTCTTCATAGGATACCCTAAGGAAACCATTGGGTATACCTTCTACCTCAGATCCGAAGGCAAGATCTTTGTTTCCAAGAATGGGTCCTTTCTGGAGAAAGAGTTTCTCTCGAGAGAAGTAAGTGGGAGGAAAGTAGAACTTGATGAAGTACTGCCTCTTGAACCGGAAAGTAGCGCAGCTCAGGAAAATGTATCTGTGGTGCCTGCACCGACTAGAGAGGAAGTTAATGATGATGATCAAGGTACTTGGATCAAGTTGCTCTTGAACCGTGGGTCCGAGAGGACACGTTCCATACCGAATGGTATGGCAACCCTGTCCTGGAAATCATGTTGTTAGACAACGGTGAACCTTCGAACTATGAAGAAGCGATGGCGGGCCCAGATTCCAACAAATGGCTTGAAGCCATGCAATCCGATATAGGATCCATGTATGAAAACAAAGTATGGACTTTGACAGACTTGCCCGATGATCGGAGAGCGATAGAAAATAAATGGATCTTTAAGAAGAAGACGGACGCGGATGGTAATGTTACCATCTATAAAGCTTGACTTGTCGCTAAGGGTTATCGACAAGTTCAAGGGGTTGACTACAATGAGACCTTCTCACCCGTAGCAAAGCTGAAGTCCGTCCGAATCATGTTAGCAATTGCCGCATTCTACGATTATGAGATATGGCAAATGGACGTCAAAACGGCATTCCTAAACGGCTTTCTTAAGGAAGAATTGTATATGATGCAGCTGGAAGGTTTTGTCGATCCTAAGAATGCTAACAAGGTATGCAAGCTCCAGCACTCCATCTATGGGCTAGTGCAAGCATCTCGGAGTTGGAACATTCGCTTTGATGAAATGATCAAAGCGTTTGGGTTTATGCACACTTATGGAGAAGCCTGCGTTTACAAGAAAGTGAGTGGGAGCTCTGTAGCATTTCTCATATTATTTGTGGATGACATACTATTGATGGGAAATGATATAGAACTTTTGGAAAGCATAAAGGCCTACCTGAATAAGTGTTTTTCAATGAAGGACCTTGGAGAAGCTGCTTACGCATTAGGCATCAAGATCTATAGAGATAGATCGACACGCCTCATAGGTCTTTCACAAAGCACATACCTTGATAAGATATTGAAGAAGTTCAATATGAATCAGTCCAAGAAAGGGTTCTTGTCTGTATTGCAAGGTGTGAAATTGAGCTCGGCTCAAAGCCCGACCACGGCAGAAGATAGAGAAAAGATGAGTGTCATCCCCTATGCCTCAGCCATAGGGTCTATTATGTATGCCACGTTATGTACCAGACCTGATGTAAACCTTGCCGTAAGTTTGGTAGGAAGGTACCAAAGTAATCCCGACATGGAACACCGGACAACGGTCAAGAATATCCTGAAGTACCTGAAAAGGACTAAGGATATGTTTCTCGTTTATGGAGGTGACAAAGAGCTCGTCGTAAAGGGTTACGTCCATGCTAGCTTCGACACAGATCTGGATGACTCCAAGTCACAAACCGGATACGTGTATATATTGAATGGTGGGGCGATGGCTGGTGCGATTGCAAGCAAAGCATCGTGGCGGGATCTACATGTGAAGCGGAGTACAGGGCAGCCTCGGAGGCAGCACATGAAGCAATCTGGATGAAGGAGTTCATTACCGACCTAGGAGTTATTCCCAATGCGTCGGGGTCGATGACTCTCTTCTGTGACAACAGTGGAGCTATTGCCCTTGCCAAGGAGCCCAGGTTTCACAAGAAGACCAGACACATCAAGCGTCGCTTCAACTCCATTCGTGAAAATGTTCAAGATGGAGACATAGATACTTGTAAAGTGCATACGGATCTGAATGTCGCAGATCCGTTGACTAAACCTCTTCCACGAGCAAAACATGATCAACACCAGAACTCTATGGGTGTTCGATTCATCACAATGTAACTAGATTATCGAGTGCAAGTGGGAGACTGTTGGAAATATGCCCTAGAGGCAATAATAAAATGGTTATTATTGTATTTCCTTGTTCATGATAATTGTCTATTGTTCATGCTATAATTGTATTGACAGGAAACCGTAATACATGTGTGAATACATAGACCACAGCAAGTCCCTAGTGAGACTCTAGTTGACTAGCTCGTTGATCAACAGATGGTTATGGTTTCCTGACTATGGACATTGGATGTCATGACAACGGGATAACATCATTAGGAGAATGATGTGATGAACAAGACCCAATCCTAAGCATAGCACAAGATCGTGTAGTTCGTTTGCTACATCTTTTTTAATGTCAAGTTTTCCTTAGACCATGAGATCGTGCAACTCCCGGATACCGTAGAAATGCTTTGGGTGTACCAAATGTCGCAACGTAACTGGGTGGCTCTAAAGGTGCACTACAGGTATCTCCGAAAGTGTCTGTTGGGTTGGCATGAATCGCGACTGGGATTTGTCACTCCGCATGACGGAGAGGTATCTCTGGGCCCACTCGGTAATGCATTATCGTAATGAGCCCAATGTGACTAAGTAGTTGGTCACGGGATCATGCATTACGGAACGAGTAAAGTCACTTGCCGGTAACGAGATTGAGCGAGGTATTGGGATATCGATGATCAAATCTTGGGCAAGTAACGTACCGATTGACAAAGGGAATTGTATACGGGATTACTTGAATCCTCAACATTATGGCTCATCCGATGAGATCATCGTGGAACATGTGGGATTCAACATGGGTATCCAGATCCCACTGTTGGTTATTGGCCAGAGAGCTGTCTCGGTCATGTCTGCATGATTCCCGAACCCGTAGGGTCTACAAATTTAAGGTTCGATGACGCTAGGGTTATAAGGAAGATTTGTATGTGATTACCCAATGTTGTTTGGAGTCCCGGATGAGATCCCGGACGTCACGAGGAGTTCTAGAATGGTCTGAAGGTGAAGATTTATATATGGGAAGTCATCATACGGTCACTGGAAATATTCGGGGGTATACCGGTATTGCACCGGGACGACTGGAGGGGTTCCGGGGGTCCACTGGGTGGGTCCACTCGTCCCAGAGGGCCTTATGGGTTGTAGGTGGAAGGGAAGCAGCCCCAAGTGGGCTGGGTGCCACCCCCTAGGGCCCATGCTCCTAGGGTTGGGGGGGGGGAACCCTAAAGGAAGCGCCCCATGGCTTGTGGGGCAAGCCCCCTCCCCCCTTGGCCGCCGCCCCCCGTTTAGATCCCATCTAGAGGGACCGGCCCCCTTCCCCTTCTCCCTATAATTAGAGGGGTGGAGGGATGGGTGCAGCACCACATCCAAGGCGCAGCCCCTCCCCTCCCCAACACCTCTCCTCCTCCACAAGAGCTTGGCGAAGCCTTGCCGGAGAACTGCCACTCCATCACCACCACGCCGTCGTGCTGCTGCTGGAGCCTTCTTCCTCAACCTCTCCCTCCTCCTTCCTGGATCAAGGCGCGGGAGATGTCACTGGGTTGCATGTGTGTTGAACACGGAGGTGCCGTTGTTCAGCGCTTAGATCGGAGTCCACCGCGATCTAAATCACTTCGAGTATGACTCCTTCATCCCCGTTCTTGCAACGCTTCCGTCTCACGATCTTCAAGGGTATGAAGATGCACTCCCCTCTCTCTCTCGTTGCTAGTTACTCCATAGATTGATCTTGGTGATGCGTAGAATTTTTTTAATTTCTGCAACGATCTCCAACAATATTGGTGTGTGCATGCATGAGTGCGTGTGTGCGTGTGAGTGTTGCGTGCGTGCGTGGCTGTGTGTGTACGTGTGAGTGTTGCGTGCGTGCGTGGGTGCATGTGTTTGTGTGAGTGTTGTGTGCATGCAGTTCTTGTGCATGCGTGCGTGTGAGTATAATAACCACACCAGCTCCTGTGTGTTAAAACAGACGGCTCAACATACCAATACAAGGCCACCTTGTCCGCTGTGCCCGCGGTCATGACTTCGAACCACCGTCCAAATATTTTTTTGTCGTTTGTTTTCATTCTTACTATCAAGATGCCCGTGCGTTGCACGTAACATCAAGATGCATTTGTATGACTAGTTTATCTTGTGAGAGAAAAGGATGAACGAGGGAGGCCTTATTTGCAAATGTGGAGAGGTGTGTGGGTACCTTTTTGCAAAATTGCCATAGTTTCTTTCCTGTCCGTCAGATATAAATCGGACGGCCTATATTGCAGGATGGCAGGCACACCATCATCACCAACTCTGTTTTTTTATAAGAGTGTATTTTATGGATTTTATAAGAGTGTAGATGTAGAGTAGATACAAGCCGACAGGTGGGCACGATTGTAGTGAGATAATGTGATGCAACACTAGAGGTGCCACGTGGAGCATTTAACTGGTCAACTAGTCATGTCATGAGCAAATACAGAGTTGTACGGTGAGCCCGTGATTGTATAATAACCACTGAACGTAAATGGTGACCGTAATGAGTGGATTCTGAAGTCCAATGTATGTATCGTGCTTTCGCTTCAAATACAATGATCGTCATTGCATATATCCCGAGAGAAAGATGAAACATGCGTGAATTTTCTGGGGGCTTACTTTTAGAGGACCTGGAGATAGTTTTGTGTGCATACGTGAAAGGGCGTGGGGGGTATGCGATGGAGAGAGATGCTCTTCGTTTCTCTTTATTATGACTAACTTTGTATATAGTATAAAAATATACAAATTCAAAGTGCGGAATAAATATCATTGTGGGCACCATGCAATGCAAATTAGCGTTCGTACTCCTCCATATAACTTTGTGATGTATATATGTAGAAACTGTAAAATAATTTTTTGGCCACACTTTATTCAAAAGGAATGTTGTATGCGAAATAAACGTGAAGAGAGGGCTTTTTAGATCAATGGGGTACGTGGTGTAACATGTGTGAATGTGTAGTTGATGCATTTGGCGGGGCCTAGAGAGGTATGTGTGTGTATTACGTATTCGAGAGAGGCATGGATAGAGGGGCCGACGGGGGGGGGGGGGGAGATAGCACGAGAAATGAGAGTGGTCTAGAGAGAGAGACGAATATGACGTCACGACGAGAGATTCCATTCCCTTGAGTGTCTATATGCAAGGGGGAGGGAATAGAGGCACCAGGAGAAATTTTTTATGTGTGTGGTGTTTGTGTTGGTATGTGTGGGTGTGAGAAGATAATGAGACGTGGGGGCAGAGGGTGTATCACCGCATGAGGTCCGGTGGGTCGAGGTGAGGCCCTTCGTTCGATTCCGTCCTGCGCCACATTGGTCAGCCCATGACACATTTAGGAAGACCCATGGATGACTAGTCGTACAAGATAAAGATAGCAGAATTATGAAGGACTCTGTGTCCACTGACAAAGCCGTCTAGGATTTGTAACCCTAGGTTCTCAGACTAAGGTAACCCCTTTATCTCTGATATTACTATTCATCCAACCTAACTTTAAGGGGCATCCTACAGAATGCTCTGCTAGAATCATACTCGTTGATTAGGAAGAGAGGTGTGAGACAATGCGTGAGAGACAGGCCTAAAGATAATGTGTGTACATGAGACACGTAGGCAGGTCCATGTATATAGAAAGGGTCGATGGGGATTGTGCGTGTGTATGCTTGCGAGAGGAAGAGTGCTTGTGATAAAGGTTAGTGAAAACAATTGTAAATGGTTACGAGAGGGGGAGGGTTATTTCTAGAGCATGTGTGCGAGAAAAACACCTCGAGAGAGAGTGTGTGAGCATGTGTGAGAGACCACCGATGGAGAGTGAAACTACACGTAAAAGACTATTGTACACATTGATTAAAGATATAAATTGTATCCAAATATTAGGATGGGATCATGATATTTGCAATTCGCGTAAGGAGCGGTCATTGATCCATCAGACATCTAGATTCTATCGAATTTGAGCATGTCTATGTTATTATTCGACACAATTGATCCACATAGTTATTATTTTGAACTCCAGACAATGCATCGCTTTAGCAATCGAATATAAATGTGAGTATAGTTCATGTTGTGTGTATAAAGCACATTATACATATGAAAGTTACACAATGAACATTATAAATAGCTACCTATGAACTAGCATACATTTGAATTCAACTTAAGGTGGTTTAAAAAAATCGAATTCAACATGAAGTCCATTCAATTATTTGAATGTGATATCATGGCATTTGTAAATCATACCTAAATTATGGGGGCACCAATCTTTGCTCTGATTTTGTACATAATAGCATATGTAGTCGTGTACAAAATAGATTCAAATTTAGCTCCTCCATTCCAAAATAATCGTAGTTATAGGATTTTCAAGTGTCAAAATTTCAAAAAGAAGCGGATAATTTAATGAGGTTTTCAAACATACAAGGTCAAATATAACGTTGTCTATTTAGGTCAATCCTCATAGTTCAAGAGTACTCTAAACGTGAATGCTTGTGTTTGAAATTTGAGCGGCGCCAAAAGAGCCTCTACTCGCCCAAAACGGCGTGAGACCAATGTTTGGTAGTACAAGGAAATTACTTTTCTAATAACTCCGACCCGTGAAACCAACCGGCCCGACGTCCAAAGGTCTAAATCGGGGTAGGTTTGTAGCTTCATCTAGACGCCACGCAACCGCCTCCGAAAAACATTCATACACAATGGCCGCCTAAGCACACATGCGCGCGGCCGAAATCGCTCCCGCCCACTATTTGGGACACGTGGGATTACCATCCTACCCCCGACACGCAGTAGGTCCGAAATTTAAGAGGGGGGCAAAGTTTGTACTTTCCCCAAATTTCAAACAAGCGCGTCCCATCTTCTGTTCAAAAAAGCCAAAAACAAGCGCGTCCCAGACCGAAACATGGTTCCCCCCCCGTCCCCCTGCCCACCCGTCCGATTCCCCATTCGTACTCCGTGGGTGCCAAAACTACCTCTCCACCGGCCGCCAAAACCCCGGCGTCCTCCATCTGCCACCCCATCCCACCCATCAACCGCCGCCCTCCTCCATCACACCGAAGCCGATACCCCGACGTCGTCGTCCACCGCAACCTCAACCGCAACACCCTCCACGGCTAGTAGTTGAAACCGAGGCCGAGCCGTCCGTACCCGAGCTAGTTCAACCACGCTGTCCCGCGCCTCACTGCTGTCGCTCCAACTTCTCCACCGTCCACTGCACCGGAGCTGTTCCTGCTACGCCGTCCTTTGCCGCCTCGGATTTGCTTCCCCTCCTCCGATATATGGCCACAGCAACACAGTCAACAATTTGGCCATGGGTTTGTTCAAGGATCCATGGCTCTCCAAAACATTGGTTCCCCCGGGAAAAACAAGAAGATTGCCGCGACATATCGACACCACACTGGCAACCGATAACGGTACTCCTCTTCCCTTATTCGTGCAAATCTTATGTGTCTGCTTGCACGGTATTCATCCCATAGAAGACACTAGTTGACCGCTTCTTCTTCATACTAGATGTTCCTAGTAACTCGCGATGCACAAGGTTTCTCCTCATATACTATTTCACCTTAGCTAGAGGTCCGTCACCCCCCTGAATTTCAATTTTTGGCCAGCTGATTCCCAATTAATGGAAGCATTCCCTGCCGTAACAGGCGCTAGTACTCCTATTACGCCGGTGAAGCAGCGCCTTGGTGTTTATCTTAGGGGCGTGTGCGGCCTAGAGCTACTAGCGCCCGATCTAGAGGTCGGCCGAGGTTAATGGGATGGCTTGGGGGTGCTGCCAAGCACGGCGGTGGTGTGAGGTCAAGGGGAGGGCATGGCGGCGGAGGCAGGGGTCTGGGCCAGTGGTCGCTGGTGGTTCGAGAAAGATCGTCAACAGTGACTGGCGGGAGGTAGACGAAGGCCATCTGCCTGTTCCTTATAGATCGGACGGTTCATTAAAAAAATCGACTGACCTATTTATTTTCAGTCAACTGTTATCTTAGATATGACCACATGTGGTGGTGTGCTGGAGGAGTACCTGCATTTCCTGTGCTCATATATTACAAAATCATACGGAGTAGAATCTATTTATGTTTGCCATGTAATGTTGTAGAGCTATCATATGTCTCCTGTCATTTATTTTTCAGCCACCTGCTATCTGCTACTTTTATAGTGCACTAGTTCTACACACACTTCACCGATACTCTCACTATTGTGTTTTTATGCAAGGGTATTTCAGAGTCTGTCTCGAGAGAAGCAAAAAAGATAAGAGAGAAGTTGGCCCAGCTTTCTTCGCGGTTAGGCATGACACGTTACAGCGCTATAAAGGGTGCAGTGTCAGCAGATCGAGACGGTAAACGTAGCTCTGGAGTTGATGACCTTGCTCGCAATGAACCACCATCCCAGGTACTTGCTTTAACTTCGCGGTGTCATATGTGGTTGCATGTTCCATATGGTGTCTAGCTTGTATTTCGAAAGGCCGAAGTCGGTCATTGGGGCTGTTTGGTTCTAGGCCTAGCATTGCCACACTTTGCCACATATTTTTGCCAAGCTTGCCTAAGGTTAGTTCATCAAAATGAAAGCCACAAGTTGGCAAGCCTAAGGGAATCTTGCCACATTTTGTGTGTGTATGCCATGTGGGGTCCAAGTGTGGCTTGCCTAAGGTGTGGCTTGAACCAAACACTCACCTAAGTTAGTCAAACTTGCCTAGCTTTAGGTGTGGCAACATTTGGCAAAGTTAGTCACAAACCAAACAACCCCTTTATTAAGATAAGGAAAGATATTTTTTTACATGAACCACCATCCCGTGAGCACCAGAAGACAAATAGCTAGTCAGGGCACTGGCCGATCCAGTGACAAGCCCAACAAAGATAGGCATCACTTGGAAGCCAACTAAAAAGCTGCGATGGTGGCGAAGCAGCCCGCCTCCCACTAGGCTCTCAGGTCCTAGATGATCATGCTCACCACTCCAGTCGGATGTCTAGCTTGTATTGCTTCCAATTTGGTTAAATTGCATTTGCTTAGCTTACACATTATACCTGTGAATATGACATGCCTTTCTGTTTTTGGTACATACTAGTACATCTGTGTATTAACCATTTTCTTACATCAAACTAATGTTCTTGTGTATCCCTCATCAATCACTTATGATGAGGCAGGCATGCAGGCAAGGGGACTACTCCTCATTTAAAGAATGCAGTGTCAGCCTCCCGACATGATTCTCAAGAAATAGAAATGCTAGATGAAGATAGTGAACGTAGCTCTGTAGTTGATTACAACATTTCCCCTACACTAGCATCGCAGGTGCTTGCTCTAACTTGGCAGCGTGATATGTGGTTGCATGTTGCATATGGTGTCTAGATTGTAATTCTTCCAATCTGGTTAAATTGCATGTGCTAGTCTGCTTAGCTTATACATTATACCTGTTAATGTGACATGCCTACCTGTATTTAGTACATAGTACATCTGTCTACTAAGCATGTCCTTACATAAAACTATTGTTTTTTGTATCCCACATCAATCAATATGACGAGACACCTTTAGTATATGCAGTGCGATATTAGTTGCATCTTTCATATGATTTATAGCATGCGCTGCTTCTAATTTGTTGAAATTCCATTTATGATGGGACGCTTTTATCTTGGTAGAGTCATATTGGTTGCATCTTTCATGTGGTGTCTAGCTTGCATTGCTTCTTATTTGTTGGAATGGTTTCTGCTTAGTTTACACAAACAGTTGTGAACATGCCATGCCGTCTTGTTTTTCGTACATATTCCATCCTAGTATCATTTGTTTGCCTTACATCAAAGTAGTGATTGTCAGTATCATGCATGAATGAGTTTTGAAGAGAGAATTTTATTGCTTTTTCTTGTCGGTTTTACTTGACAATTCAAAATCAAGAAAGCGGAAGGAAGCTAGCAAGGCAGCGGATAAAGGTGCTCCTTCCGAACGGAGGGCCTCTATAGTTTCTACTCCTCCACACCCCAAGATGATTTCCAAGACAACACATGCATAGACACTCAACAAAGCTGTGTTTATGATGAACACGTCTCCCCTAGTGCACCATCACCGGTGCTCCCTCTAACTTGGCACTGTTATATGTGGTTGCATGTTATGTGTGATGTCTAGCTTGTATTGCTTCTAATTTTGTTGAATTCCATCTGCTTACTTTACACATTATACTTGAATAAGACACGTGTTCCTGTTTCTAGAACATACAATATCTGTCTATCACACGATGTTCTTACATCAAATTACTACTGTTGTGTAACCTGCAACAATAACTTACCATAAGACACGTTTGACTTCGGAGTGTGATATAGGTTACATCTCGCATTCTTTTCTAGCTTGTACTACTAATTTGTTGAAATGGCACTTATGACGAGACAATTTTAACTTGGTAGAGTGATATTCGTTGCATCTTTCATATGGTGTCTAGCTTTCGTAGCTTCTAATTTGTTGAAATGCCTTCTCCTTTGTTTACACATCATAAGCTGTGAATATGCAATGCTATGAATATGCAATGGCACTAATGACAAGAGACCTCTAACATGGTAGTGTGATGTTGTTTGCTTCTTGCATATGATTTATTTCTAGTATTGCTTCACATTTGTTTAAATGCCATTTATGATGAGACACTATTAACTTGGCAGAGCGATATTTGTAGCATCTTTCATATGGTGTCTACCTTCCATTGCATTGCTTCTAATTTGGTTAAATGTCTTCTTCTTAGTTTACACATCATAGTTCTGGTTATCTCTTCCGTCTTGTTTTTCATACATATAACATCCTCCTATCATGTGGTTGTCTAACATCAAAGTTCAGTTCGTCTGCATCACGCATCAATTTGTTCTGAACAACTAAATTGTTATTCGTTTTTCTTGTCGGCTTGACTTAACATGGCACAGAGAAAGAGGAAGAAACACAAAATGGCAGGGAATGAGAAGCGGATGAATCCTGCAGATTCTGCCGGTACTGATGGTGCAATAGAAGGTCAAAGTCCAGCAAAAAATTCTACAAACACGGCATCCCATGCTACACGAACTGCAAAAAAAGCCAAACAGAAACAAATAGCTGCCACCAAACAAGAAGAGACAGCCCTAGTTCTTGCAACACCTACCACAGTACTACCAGCTGCACGACTTACTCGTGCGTCAACTGAGCTAGCAGCACGTTCTCAAGATCCCTTGCCACCTGACACTAGTTCCCAAGCACTCTTGACACAAGATGAGTTGGCAATATCAGATGAACCTTGTGAGCTTCAACAACAAGAAGGCAGTTGCTGGAGTCAAGTTACAGTTGCGTGCTTCTTTATATGTAGTCTCACAGTTTGATGTACACTAACACTTCCTATGCTCATTGTTGGACTAGCACCTAGGCGCAAGAGGAAACAAACATCAGGGATAATGCTCGATAGGTTAACTAAATCTAGAGGAGGAAGAATGGAGATCCATTTTGAGGCAAGTTTAAAAAGGCCACGTGATGCTACAGAGTCAACCAAGTTAGTATCAGAGGCAGCGGTTGCCGTTAGGTGTCATGTACGTATCCTCCCAACATGGATTCAGTACAGGAATGACAAAGACGAAAACCAGTTCAACACCTTCCTCGACCATTTATCTGTAAGTATGGTTATGTATGGAAACTAGTAATATCGTCTTGCTCTGTCCCGTACTTTCTAGGTTGCTGATAATGAGACTCCCATAATTTTCAATAGATGAGGTTCAAGTTGGATAGCCAAGATGATGCAACTAGACAAGCTTGCACCCATGTTTTCAAGTCTGCTTTCATGACGATGTCGGTATAACTTGAGGAAAACTCACTTTGAAGGCAAGGCTAACAGTGAACTTTCCCAAACATCTCCAGTGGAAAATATATCGGATGAAGACTGGAGGGGCCTTGTTAAACACTGGTCTGATCAGACGTATCAGGTACATTATATATATGTGACCAGATCACATGTTGAAGTCCTATTTACGCATGTGCCACACAAATCTATCTTCTTGTAGGTGAACTGTTCAAAGAACAAGGCCAACCGTACGAAAGTGAAATTCAACATACGACAGGATCTCGTAGCTATATTGCACACTGCGAGGCTCTTGTAATTAGCTGCTGTTTCACTCTTTTCGCTGTACCATATTATCAGATCTATATTGACTTGTTCGAAATGCAGAGGAAAGCCTGCAAGGAGCAAAAAGTACCTGAACCAAATGCTGTGGAAATCTTCAAGGACTGTCACACCAGCAAGAAGAAGGGCATGACTACACCAGCCAAAGCCACTGTTGTAAGTCCTTAATCCTCATGCCTTTTAACTACTACTTACTCTGACTTGTGCCTTGAACTGCATGGTTTGCAGCCAATGTCTATTACTCTTTTCAATTTTATACACAATTGTCTTAGCGTATCATTGCACCTTACAAGGTTTAAAAGAGAGGAGTGATGTTCCTTTGATCTTGACCCGTAATCTAGTTCCGTGCTGGACTTCCCCACACAATGTTACAATTGCCTATTTGTCTGTTCTCAGTTGTTTTGTGATATGAATGATGTCATACTATGCTTACCGTATTATAAACTTCGTCTCTTTATCCTTAGCCCTCAATACAATGTGAAGAAATAGACAATACATTAGCGATGGTACATGGTCATATGTTTGGAACCTAGTTTTATTATATACTTCGCAATAAAATACAACTAATATTTTACATGGGTTCACCAGAATAGGTTTTGTATATAGACCAAAGCTATTTTGTTTGGTTTTGCTGCCTCCTTAATATCTTCTGTTCTGGTACTACTAATGTAAAACCTCAACTTTTCAGCAAGCTATGGAAAAAATGGTGGAACCGCCACCTTCTGAAGGTGGCGAGGCAACTATAACCGCAATGTCAGCTCTTGCTGCAGTGGGTCAGTACCTGTCTACTAACAGTGCCAAAAGCACGTTCCTGCGTAATACTAGGTTAGTTGTTAAGGCAATATCGTCCAAATTGCCTCATGATCAAGATATGCAAGCTCAAAGCAATGTTGTATCTGCGCTCCAGACACAAGTCCATTCCCTAACAGAGACCCTTTGTGAAACAAGGAGAGAGATTGTTCGATGTCGTAAAGATATGCATGGTTTTGAAACCAGACTATCAGACATTTGCTATGTTTTCAGGAGCCTAGGGGAAATGAAGGCGAGGGTTATGGTGCTCCATCAGACAATACAGCATGAAAACGTAACAGTCAGGTCAAATGAACTGAGCTTCTGAACTTCTGGTGGTGCATTTATCTGCTAGACTGTTAAGTTTTATGCCAACCTTCCTTTTGTTATATAGTTGTAATTTGTTTTGGTGCGATACAAAATTTATTCTTAACGTGCAGCCACCAGCTGAAGAAAACAGCAAGCCATTTTTGTATAGTGTAGGGTGTTCCCTATATTTGCACTGGTGGCGATCTTTGATGCCGAGTGGATGTAATCTGTGCAATCGCCTTAATAGCCTAGCGTTAGTTTCGGCCTTATTTATTTCCTAGTCTTCTTTTCCCCTGGTTTGCTAGTGGCCGCAACAACCATGGGCCACATACGGGCCATATACGGGCCATAGGATCCATTGGTCTCCTACGGGCCATCGATAAATGGGCCTCCAACAGGGCCGTAGAATCGGTGGGCCTCGGGCCGTCGGATAAATGGGTCTACATGGGCCGTAAACGGGCGTAATTGGTATCGGCCCAGCATGGTAATGGGACGTTAAAAGGCTGTAGGATAGCAAAGGCTTAATTCTGTCATAGGCATAACAAGTCGTTAATGGGCCAGAATATAGGACGGGCTGGAAACGGCGCAACGGGTTAACAGGCCAGAAACGGGCCGACTCTTGCAATGGGCCGAATTTGGCCCATTAGGGAACAGCCAATGTGGGCCGAAAATCGAGGGCCGAAAAGGAGCCCAAGAACGTATGGGCCGTCAATAGGCCGAAAGCTAACACGGGCTGGAAACGGCCCATGTAAATCACGAGCCGTTAATGGGTACAAAGAAAATTACTGTTTATTATGGGCTAGAGTCACTGTGGGCCTGTAAAGGGCCGAAAGATACGAAGGCCTCATATGGGCCGAAAGACGTCGTGGGCCATTCATGGGCCAAAAGTGAAACGGGCCGGTGTTATATTTGACAGCCCACATGACGTTGTTGGGCCGATTTCCTTTATGGCCTAACGCGCCGTGAGTTACCGGGCCATAAAATGGGCTATTTGCAAAGAGACCGTTAACATGCTTTTCATGGGCCAGCCCGTTAACTTTTGACCAAGTCAAACGGGCTGGCTTTGTAAGCTAAATGGGCTAGTGGTGGGCCGTGGCACGTGTCGACATATCATAGGCGCCTATCTGACCCACTAACGAGCTGACATGTGTTTGTCTAGCGAATAAGAATTTTACATGTGGAAATTTCCCATTGGTCGGGGCTATTAACGGGTTATCGGATCTGAAACCCGACCCGATAGCTTAACGGCATTCCGTAACGGTGGATGCCACGTGTCGGTCACCCTTGACGAAAGCACTTCTGTGACGCACGATTTATTGTCATGGAAGTGGACACTTCCATGATGATAATTTCGGTAATGTCATGGAACACTTCTACGATAGCACAGGTATGACTATCTTGATTCTGTCATAAATTTGTCATGGATGTACATGCATGACAGAAAACGTGACCTACTGTGACAAACACGTATCATCACGGAAGTGTATTATTTTTGTAGTGGTAGTACCAATGTCACATGACTACTTATTGCTATGTATGGTACAAACCTAGTTTCTTTGCTGTGTGCTGCTTTGCTATAGGATATCAAAAGTAGTAACATTTAGGTTTATTGTGCATGCAGGGCCTGCTTAATGCTATCAATGATTTATTTCCAAACTGCCCACAAAGATACTTTTTAAGGCACATTTATGCAAATTTCCAAAAAGTTGGATTTAGAGGTGAAGATCACAAAAAATGCATGGACAATACTAGTTATTCCTACACAAACATGGTTTTGATGTTGCCATGGCCAATTTGAAGAATGCGTGTGAGGATGCCTGGAGGTGGTTATCTGGTATTTTAGTACACACATGGGCTAGGCATGAAATGGACACAAACTGCAAAACATACCTAATGGTTAACAACATAAGTGAGGTCTTCAATAAATATATCCTGGATGTTAGAAACAAACCAGTTGTGACAATGATAAATGGAATCAAAGACAAGTTGCTAGTCAGGTTTGATGGAAAGAGAGAAGGTGGAGAAACTGCCACATGGGAAATAGCTCCAACTTATGCAGAGAAGTTGGAACTCATCAAGAAATTTACTAGAGATTATAAAGCAATTGGGGCAGGACCTAACTTGTGGCAACTAAGCACTGGCCCAACATATGCTGTCGACCTTCTGGAGCACACTTGTGGATGCAGGAAGTGGGACATGTCATGGTTGCCATGCAACCATTGTTGCAGTGCTGTTTACAAAGCCAAGCTGCAACCTGAGGATTTTGTCTGTCCATTCTTCAAGAAAGCAATGTACTTGGAGACATACAAACCTATAATGTATCCAGTTCCAGGAGAAGATGCTTGGGTCAAGACACAAAACCCTAATATTGAGCCTCCTATTTTCCACAAAGAGGACCAGAGTGGAAGAAAAAAAACAAGGGTAGGTTTGAAGTGCCTAAACCAAAAGATTCTTCTAGGATGGCTACAATCAGATGAAGTTAATGGGCCATAGGTTTACTAACTGTGGACAACCTTTGAGACCTGGTCTCCAACTGAGGAAGAATAGAAACATGGTAACATATTGAGCTTTGACATTATTTTATCTGAATTTGAACATGTAGGTTTAATGTGTCTTTGTTTCTTAAACTGCAGGAAAAGAGAAGGCAAAAGGCAAAAACAGATGCTGCTCCTAGGGCACCAGCTGCCGCTCCTAGGTCATCTAGGGTTGCTTTCTCAGCACCAAGGCTTCCAGGTGGAGAAGGGAGTTCTTCTGCTGCTGGTACTTCTAAATCTGCATCTACTTCTGTTGTTGCTAGAAAAAAGAGATCGTTGAGAGGTGGAAGAGTTGGTGGAGGAGCAACTGCTAGAACAAGTATAAGGAAGAAGCTAGGAATATGCAAGACTGAAGAGTTACTTCAGAGCAAGTGGAAATGTGTGAAATTTGATGTCTAGAAATGGTTGAAACTTTTGGGATTGCCACCAATGTATTTGTCCTGAGAACTTGTGTTTGATTTTAGTATTGTGAACCTGTGTTTGATTTCAATCCTGTGAAAGTATGTAGAATTTGAGTCCTGTCAACCTATGTAGAATTTAAGTCATGTGAACCTATGCTTAATTTAAGTCGTGTGAACCTATGTTGGCTCAGTGTTGTAATTTATGATGAAGCCTAAATGCTGCTTGATATGTCTCCAACGTATCTATAATTTTTTATTATTCCATGCTATTATATATTCTGTTTTGGCTGTTTAATGGGCTTATTTATACACTTCTATATTATTTTTGGGACTAACCTATTAACCGGAGGCCCAACCCAAATTGCTGTTTTTTTTTTGCCTATTTCAGTGTTTTGAAGAAAAGGAATATCAAACGGAGTCCAAACGGAATGAAACCTTCGGGAACGGGATTTTCTGAACAAACATGATCCAAAGGACTTGGAGTGACGTCAAGTAACCAACAAGGAAGCCACGAGGCAGGGGGCGTTCCTACCCCCCTAGGCGCGCCCTCCACCCTTGTGGGCCCCTTGTGGCTCCCCCGACCTACTTCTTCCTCCTATATATACCTACGTACCCCCAAACCATCGAAGAGCACCACAAAAATATAATTCCACCACCGCAACCTTCTGTACCCGTGAGATCCCATCTTAGGGCCTTTTCCGTCGCTCCACCGGAGGGGGCATTGATCACGGAGGGCTTCTACATCAACACCATAGCCTCTCCGATGATGTGTGAGTAGTTTACCTCAGACCTTCGGGTCCATAGTTATTAGCTAGATGGCTTCTTCTCTCTCTTTGGATCCTCGATTCTCTTGGAGATCTATTCGATGTAATCTTCTTTTGCGGTGTGTTTGTCGAGATCTGATGAATTGTGGGTTTATGATCCCGATTATCTATGAACAATATTTGAATCTTCTCTGAATTCTTTTATGTATGATTGGTTATCTTTGCAAGTCTCTTCAAATTATCAGTTTGGTTTGGCCTACTAGATTGATCTTTCTTGCAATGGGAGAAGTGCTTAGCTTTGGTTTCAATCTTGCGGTGCTCGATCCCAGTGATAGTAGGGGAAACAACACGTATTGTATTGTTGCCATCGAGGATAAGAAGACGGGGTTTATATAATATTGCATGAGTTTATCACTCTACATCATGTCATCTTGCTTAAAGCATTACTTTGTTCTTATGAACTTAATACTCTAGATGCATGCTGGATAGCGGTCGATGTGTGGAATAATAGTAGTAGATGCAGGCAGGAGTCGGTCTACTTGTCACGGACGTGATGCCTATATACATGATCATACCTAGATATTCTCATAACTATGCTCAATTCTATCAATCGCTCGACAGTAATTTGTTCACCCACCGTAATACTTATGCTATCTTGAGAGAAGTCGCTAGTGAAACCTATGGCCCCGGGGTCTATTTTCCATCATATTAATCTCCCGTCAACTAGAGATTTCTATTACCGTTTGTTTTTCAATCTTTGCTTTTAATATTTATCATAAAAACACCAAAAATATTATCTTATCATCTCTATCAGATCTCACTTTTGCAAGTGGCCGTGAAGGGATTGACAACCGCTTTATCGAGTTGGTTGCAAGGTTCTTATTTGTTTGTGTAGGTACGAGGGACTTGAGTGTGGTCTCCTACTGGATTGATACCTTTGAAAGATGGAGGATGTCGCCTAGAGGGGGGGGGGTGAATAGGCGCTTTAAAATAATTACGGTTTAGGCTTGAACAAATGCGGAATAAACCTAACGGTTAATATGTCAAGCACAAAACCTAAAACAACTAGGCTCACCTATGTGCACCAACAACTTATGCTAAGAAAGATAAGCAACTATATGATAGCAAGATATATGACAAAGAACACACTACTAGGGAAAAGCCTAGCAGCAGCGCGGGTTTTGGCCCTCTCAGTAGCACGGGTACCGGCGCTACTAATAAGGCGCTATAGCTAACGTATAGCAGTAGCGTCTGTTGACCCACGCTACTGATACTGATGAATAGCTGTAGTGCTCTTTGGAAAAGGGCGCTACTGATATTATCAGCAGCGCTGTTTAGCAGGAAGCGCTACTTGTAAGTCGGCGCTACTGCTAAATTTCCCCCCCTCGCTACTACTAGTTTTATTAGTTTTTTTCCTGCATATTTGTTTTTTATTTGTTTTGTATTTGAATAGGCTTTATACAATAATCTTTAGCATATCATCCACATACAAATGTAATCATAGCATATACATACAATTAGTCTCATCAAATCATGTCATCATCATAATCATCATCCAACACAAAGTGGTCTCTCGTCATCAATCTCGAAAATAGCGATACAAGTCTCGATTACTTGCAAATACATCGTCATCCATCTAAACAATGATATACGCGAGAATAGCTATCACTTTGAGTACATGAGTTCGTATCCCTCTCTCGCATTAGCGTGAACCTAAATTAAGTACTGCGTGTCGCTCGGAAACCGAAAACCGGCACACCTGGGCCTGACACTCCGGCCACTTGTTGTATATATACTCCTGGCGTAGCACTTCTTCGCCATCTATGATCTATGCACCTGCATCGTCACATGAGTCAATGATGTGCAACATATATAGTTGAGCAACAGAAAGAGACAGACTTGGCAAAAATAGAAACAACATATCATAAGCATAAATAACAAAGTTCATCGTACCCAAAATGACCTAACTAGAGTGATTTTCGCTAGTCGAGGAGGAGGACGGTTTAATTACATCACAAATAAAGTTTCACCGTGCATAACTCAAAGTTTTGTCATAAAAGAAAGTATGGACTAAACGGACACATTGTCATATATCGACAATCACTCCATCATGTCGTGCCATCCATCCATGTCAGGAAGATAGTCATTGAGCTTAGTGAAAGGCTTCATGTCGAGACGTTAAGAGCCTATCCATGTTCGGACGTCTTCCCACGACATTTGTCCTTCTGCATGGAACATCCCTGTTTTTCCGACGACCTCATTCATGATGATTTGGGCAAGTTCGCGCTGGATGTTATAGAACTCAGCTCGAAGTCGATGATCCTCGATATCTCCTATGTCCTTTGCCCATTGCAGAATATGGGCATCGCCAGATCTAGGTGCCATGTGAAGGTTCTGGTGATCCCGTCTGTACTCCAACATGTGGTGTAGGACATAGAATCCATCATTAAGAGAATCGTTCGGTTGCTGGATGCAGTAGAAGTCGGTCTTATGGCTGAAGGCGGCCCTGCCGCCCCTTCTCTTCTTGTCCCTAACCTCTCCACCCCTTGCTTGGTAGTAAAACATAGCACTGTTCAGAACATCTTTGATGTGGGTGTAATCCTTTTTGTGAATGTTCTTCGACGAGTCCAAGTAAAGAGCATGGGAGAATCAGGGGTAGAGGATGATGAGGACGGCGCGCCCGCCGCTGCGCAAAATAAGTACACCTCAAATTAATTAACCTCCACCGTGCAAATGAATTATTGAAATCGAAGGAAGGATAGCAGCGCGGATGACTTACACGGGATGATAAGGCACGAGAATCGCCTCCTTGTCCTTATTGGCGAGCATGATACTGACAATGTAATCCCTCGCGTATTCATGATGCTGTGCACAGACTCCCAAGAAGCCCTCGTGCATGTAGTACAGGTAAGCGACACAGATAAAACATATCTGCTCAACCCCAATGATTTAGTTCATGTGCAAGGCATAAAGGCGGACAAACGTAAAATCCAGCTTCTTCACGTGAAACATGTCGAATATGTAATCGAATCGGAGGAAGAACTTATCCGCGGGGAAGCCGTCAACGTACGACATTTGCCGCGGAACGTTAACCACGTAGAGTGGGTATCCTGGATCTTTCGAGGCGATGAGGCCTTTCTCTACCTGCAACACATCGTCATGAAGTCTCCTTAGATCGCCAAATCTGGCCCGTAGCGCTGTTTCAGGTAGGATTGGTTGACCGGGGATATGCCATTTATCCGCATCGGGGATATGTACACGGTCCTGAAGCCGAGGCTGCTGAGGCGGCTGGATCATAGAATCAGCTTTTTTGCCTTTCCTCGCTCTCTTCCTAGACTTCTTTACAACTGGATGGTCATCAATAATATGTTGAGACGGTAATTCAGGCACCGACTCATGACACTCAAACCCTGAGGAGGCGCCAGTATAGACATACTGTTCAGCGCCATCATCATCCTCATCCTCATCCATGGCAACGTCATCAGCGACTAATGGAGCCACCTGCTTACCCCGTCCGCTATCACCCAACCCGACACCCGACGCTAATTGGGTAGGTGGGGTGTTGATGTTCATACCTTGCTGAGGCTGCGTGCTCGTGGGTGTGCTCCCAGCCGCCTCCAGACGAAACAGACTCTTTGGCCACAACAGGACCCACCCATTGCAACAATCACCAAGCCACCGCGGGGTCTCGTCGTCATCCCCCACTAGTATTAGAGGAGGCAAATTCTCATGGCCCGATTTGACACTGGCCACGGAAACCTTGAAGACGTTCGGGGGGATCGACCGGCTGTGGAACAATGGTTCCTTCGGCTCCATTATCATCCCCTTCCCCCCGTCCACCTTCTGTTCGCCGATGGTGTACAATATGGTGCACGGGATTTCGTCGGCCTGCAAAGAAAAGTCTGCGACGTGAGACATCCGAAAGGCAACGAAAATGGGAGATTATACATTTATATTGAAGGGGGCCGGAGTGACAGATACCATGAGGGCATCGAGCTCAGCCAAAGAGGAGGCACCACCGAGCACGTTCGGTGTGGGAGCCGGTGCGGGAGCAGGTACGGGAGCCGGTGCGGGAGCAGGTGCTCCCAAGAAGTCAGCAAGGGGAAAGTCCTCTACATTTTTTTCTGGATTTTGCCTTGTCCAAGTGTAAACACCCGTCACCAAGGAAGTAGATATATCTGCAATCGCCTATTTTGCGGCAGCTACCACTGTTGCGACTGTCTGAGATGATTTCTTGTCAACCGCAATCTCAACCTTCTTGTCGATGCTTTCTTCAGTTAACCTCCGTCTTTCCTTTCTCTCCTCCGTGGTCTCACGGTAGTACTTCTTCCACGTGGCGCCATCTCCGACACCGTGCACGCGTCCATACGACGGTCGAGTATCCACCGGTTGTTGTTTCAATATGTTCAACGCCCGGTTGAATGGAGTGTCCCACTTGGGCCTCGCCAATGCCTCAGACGGCGAGTCGCTTTCGGCCGCAATCCGGTGCTGCTCTCTCTGCAAAAGGCACAAGGATCGTTTACAAATATGACTAACGTGTGCAGTCGAATTGATCAGAAACTAAAATTACCAGCAGTCTCATGAACTCCGTAATGACCGGTGTTGTCTCGTAAACCTTCTTCACTGGGTCCCAACGGTGCCGGGCCCTCAGGACGTCACGCTCCTGCGGGACGATGAAATCCGCCAAGGGGTCTGGGATGCCCAGACTCACGGCTTCCGCGTCCTCTTTGGCCCATTTGGACCTCTTTCCGCCATAACCACGGCTTCCGAGGTGGTGTCTCCCAATGTTACTCTTTTGAAGCCCCTTCATGTACTTAGACTTTTTTTTGGCAGCTTCGGCCTCGCAAGCCTCCTTGAATATTTGAAACTGCTCTTCCGTGATTGTCGGATTATCCTTTACAATCTCGGAGTAGGGTTCCCCGTCGTTGATCTTTGCTTTCACTCGATTTTTCCAAGCGGCCAACGCGTCGCTAAACTTGGTCATGGCGTGTTTGTTTATCTTCTTCATTGTCGGGTCCTTGTCTGGATCTTCATAATCCTTCTCATTCCGGCCCGGGAACAAGAATATCTGGTGAAACTTCTTTAGGAGGGAGCTCCTCATATTTTCTATCTTCTTTAGTTTCTCATCGTTGATGGTGGCGGTTGTCCGTATGATGCGGCCTATTTGATTGTCGTAGCACGTGCGCGCTTCCTCGGGCGCCTTTGGCTCAAAATTGCCGTCGTCCACCTCTGTGACCACTTCGGTTCTACACTGGCTCCGCTCCCCGAGGCAGCACCGGTCTCGATGCCGGTCTGAATCTCAGCGCCGGTCTCAGTCTCAGCACCGGTCTGCGTGTCAGTCTCAGCACCGGTCTGCGTGTCGGTCTCAGTCCCCGATGCCACCGGTGGGCCCAGCAACAACATCTGTTGATCGTCGGTAAGGCTAAAAAATTCGTCTGCCGCCCGGTAGACGTCGTCGCAATCACCAGAACCCTGTCCTTCATCGTTGCTAGCCATGTTTCCTATGATTAAATCTAGTCAATTAATTCTAGACCTAATAAAATGAATAATGACATAAAAAAGGACTATTGTTTTGCAGGAATGTTGACTCCTTCCTGGTGCGGCAAATCCCGGGCACTCGATATATCCTAGTTTGTAGCAGAAGTCATGCCGAAATTCACGGAAAATTTCGGCATGACCTTTGCTAAAAAGTGGACAAATCGAGAACCTGAAATTTGCCGGAACAGAAATGAATCAACATTCCGGCAAAACATAGGCCACTCAGCATCATTCCCTGGAAACAGTGTTCAAATATCCCTCTTCGACACCACAACACATGTCCAAATATACACGAGCAACCACATGTCCAAATTTCACAAGCTAATTCAAAAACAAAATGTAGAAGAAAATTCATTTAACTACTAATAGAACAAAATTCAGTTAACTTTAGTGCTCTATAATGATGAAAAGAAAAAAAATCAGTTAACTACTAATTTCATTCATTTGGGTTATTCATTTAACATCACATAATTAACCTACTGTACCACTACTACTAGCAGCACTACTAACCTAATTAACCTAGCAAAACTCTAGTGCCCTAACTGAAAAACATCTAATTAACATCTACCAGTACCACTATTGCCCTAACCTAATTAACATCTACTAGTATCACTATATACTATACAAGCAGCATCTACCCTAATTAAAACCTACTGCCCTAACTAACTTTTGTTGTAAACCAAATTTTTTGCTCTAAACTAATTTTTGCTCTAACATCTACTACTTAACATCCTTTGCTCTAAACTAAATTTTTTGCTATAAACAAACTTTTGCTCTACTAATTTTTTCTCTAAAATTTAGAGAGAGAGGAGTGGGGGGAGGGGTGTGGGGGACTTACAGAGAGGGGAGAGACGGTGGCGGGGAGGTGCTCGGTGACGGAGGCAGGGGCGGAGAGGGCGGGCTCGAGCACGGGCAACGGCGGTCCTGGGCGGGCTCGGGCAGTGGTGAGGTGGAGGGCGCGGACGGTGACGTCGAGGGCGGCCTCGATCGGGCGGCGGCGGTGAGGCTGAGGGCGGCCTCGGGCGGCGGCGGTGAGGATGATGACGGCCTCGGGGGGACACGGTGAGGTTGCGGGCGTCCACGCCGGCAGGAGACGGCGGCGAAGTGGGGCGACGGTGAATTGGGGAGACAGTGGAGAGGTCGAGGGATTTGGGGAAGAAGTGTGGCGGCCAGGGGGCAGGGGGGAAACCGTTGTTTAAGTGAAATGTAACGGTAGCGCGTTTCCGAAAACGCGCTATAGCTAAGTTAGCTACAGCGCGTTTTTGGAAACGCGCTACTGATATTCCTTTCTCCTTTTTCCCTTTTTCTTTTATTTTTCTTTACATTTTATTTTTTTCCTTTCTCCTTTTTCTATTTCTTTCATTTTCATTTACTTTTCTACTTGTTTTTCACTTTATTTTATTTCCGTTAGCAGTAGAGCCTTACACGTATGCGCGCTACAGCTAAGGAGAGTAGGAGTAGCGCCGGGCCAGTATACGCGCTACTGCTATGTTGGGCTAGCCATGTGCGCCCAGTTCAAACATAGCAGTAGCGCTTTTTGCTAGTACGCGCTACTGCTAAAGTCATAGCAGTAGCGCGGTTATTTTACACGCGCTGCTACTAAGTAGCAGTAGTGTTTGATTTTGTACAGCGCTACTGGCAACATTCTGTGTATAAGGTTTTCCCTAGTAGTGACAATATGGCTATCACAAAGTAAAGTGCATAAGTAAAGGGCTCGGGTAAGAGATAACCGAGGCACGCGGAGACGACGATGTATCCCGAAGTTCACACCCTTGCGGATGCTAATCTCCATTTGGAGCGGTGTGGAGGCACAATGCTCCCCAAGAAGCCACTAGGGCCACCGTAATCTCCTCACGCCCTCGCACAATGCAACCCTTGGGGGCGGTCACCGAACCCGTACACTTTGGCAACCCTTGGGGGCGGTCACCGAACCCATACACTTTGGCAACCCTTGGGGGCGGTCACCGGAACCCGTCAAAATGCTCGGGGCGATCTCCACAACCTAATTGAGACCCGACGCTGCCGGAGCTTTACACCACAATGATTGAGCTCGAACACCACTAACTGCCTAGGGCGCCCAAGCACCCAAGAGGAACAAGCTCAAGGGCACCAAGCACCCAAGAGTAATGAGCTTCTCAAACTTCAGTTCCACGTATCACCGTGGAGAACTCAAACCGATGCACCAAATGCAATGGCAAGGGCACACAGAGTGCCCAAGTTCTTCTCTCCCAAATCCCACCAAAGCAACTAACGCTAGGGAGGAAAATGAGAGGAAGAACGAAAGAAGAATACGAAGAACTCCAAGATCTAGATGCAAATGGTTCCCCTCACAAAAAGGAGAAAGTGATTGGTGGAAATGTGGGTCTAGATCTCCTTTCTCTTTTCCCTCAAAAACTAGCAAGAATTTATGGAGGGATTGAGAGTTAGCAAGCTCGAACATGGTCAACAATGGGGGAAGAACACGAGCTCAAAGGATAAGGTTCAATGGGGAAGAAGACCCCCTTTTATAGGTGGGGGAAAATCCAACCGTTATGCTCATGGCCCGCACAGAGCGGTACTACCGCTCGTCCTCACGGTACTACCGCTAGGGATCGCGGTACTACTGCTTGCGGCACAAAAAAATACTTACGTACCTACCTCCGCAGGACTTGGGACGAGTTTTTTGGTCCGGAGCGGTACTACCGCTGTAGGAGCCGCGGTAGTACCGCTCTGGAGCGGTAGTAAAAAATTACATCCGCTCCAATTCGCGGTAGTACCACTGCAGCCTTTTCAGAACACCAAAACTGCCACAACTTTTGCAAACGGACTCCGAATTCGATGAAACCAAGTTTGTTGGAAAGCTAGCAACAGGGGCTAACACAAACTTGAAAGAAATATCAATAAGAAGCAAATTACAAAAGGCCCATAAGAAAATGGTGAGAACCCTTCCTCGGTAAGACCGGCAAAACCTCCAACACCGAAAACATCATAGAAGACGCATGCAAACTCCGTTTTCGATGAACTCAAGCTTGTCATCAAGATGAACATAAGCTCTAAGACTCACAAAGAGAACCAAACAAGAACCAAGAAACAAGATGCAAGGATGCAATGGTTTGAGCTCTCTACTAACGATACGATCAAGCTACCAACTTGAGAGCCCCCCTTGATAGTACGGCAAACGATCCAATAACCCGGTCTCCCAACTACCACCATGAGGCCGGTAAAATAGAAAACCTATCAAGGGAAAACCTTTGCCTTGCACATGGTCCACTTGAGCTAGATGATGACGATCTTGACTCCCTCAAGTTGCACCACCTTTCTTGATTGCGATGGCTTGATAAAGACTAGATGATTGCTCCCCCATAGTCCACTATGGGTGAGCCACTCTTCAGCTCATCTTCACAAGTCCATTGTCACCACAATGGGTGGCAAGCTTCAAGCACTTGATCTCTTCATGATGCATCACTTAAACTTGCACACCGCATCCTAACCCCACAAAGAACTCTCACAAAGACCATGGGTTAGTACAGAGAGCGTAATTGACAATGCTTACCATACCATGGGATCACTTGATCCCTCTCGGTATATCTTCTATGCTTTGTGAGTTGATCAACTTGATTCACTCTTGACTTAGTCTTGATCTACCTTGAATCTTTCCAACTCTCTTCATTTGGATGATGTCTTGAAGGTAAACATGAATGATCACACAATCTTCTTCTTCAAAACATGCTTGCAATAAGCTCAACACTCACATGACCAATCTTTGGATAATTCCTTAATAGCACCTTGGTCAACACATAAACTCCTTGAAACCAACACATGGACTTCAAGAAAAGCCTATGGACAAAACCTTCAAATATAACTCAAGGCAACCATTAGTCCATAGAGATTGTCATCAATTACCAAAACCAAACATGGGGGCACCGCATGTTCTTTCAACCTTGGTTCTCAAAAACTGAGGGAAATACTTACGCTACTTTACTGCATCACCCTTTCCTCTTCAAGGGAAAAACCAACACAGTGATCAAGAGGTAGCACTGCTCACCCTAGCCCAATTATTGTGTATATGTTGCCATATGTTGGATCAGTGTTGTCATTTGTGATCAAGCCTACAAGCCGAAAATAGGGGTCATCTGAAGGAAATATGCCCTAGAGGCAATAATAAAGTTATTATTTAATTCCTTATATCATGATAAATGTTTATTATTCATTCTAGAATTGTATTAACCGGAAACTTAGTACATGTGTGAATACATAGACAAACAGAGTATCCCTAGTATGCATCTACTAGTACTAGCTCGTTAATCAAAGATGGTTAAGTTTCCTAACCATAGACATGTGTTGTCATTGATGAACGGGATCATTGATATGTCTCCAATGTATCTACCTTTTCTCACGCTTTTCCTCATGTTTTGGACTCTAATTTGCACGATTTGAATGAAACTAACCCCAGACTGACGCTATTTTCAGCAGAACTACCATGGTGTCGTTTTTGTGCAGAAATAAAAGTTCTCGGAATGGAACGAAACTTTGCGATGATTTTTTATGGAATAAACAGGGATTTTTGGAGCCAACAACCACCAGAGAGGGGCCTCTGGTTGGGCACAACCCACAAGGGCGTGCCCCCCTCTCCTGGTGCGCCGAGGTGGATTGTACCCACCTTGTGGCCCCACCGACGCACCCCCTAATAGTATAAAATCACATATTTCTAGAAAAAAATCAAGGAGAAAGAATTATCGTGTTTCACGATACGGAGCCGCCACAAGCCGTATTCTTCCTCGGGAAGGCAGATCTGGAGTCCGTTTGGGGCTCCGGAGAGGGGGATCTTCGTTCTTCGTATCACCAACCAATCTCCATCGCCAATTCCATGATGCTCCCCAACAGGAGTGAGTAATTCCTTCGTAGGCTCGCTGGTCGGTGAGGACTTGGATGAGATTCATCATGTAATCGAGTTAGTTTTGTTAGGGCCTGATCCCTAATATCCACTATTTTCTTAGATTGATGTTGCTATGACTTTGCTATGCTTAATGCTTGTCACTTTGGGCCCGGGTGCCATGTACTCAGATGTGAACCGTTTATGAATTCATCATTATATCCTTGTTTTAGATCCGATCTTGCAAGTTATAGTCACCTACTACGTGTTATGATCTGGCAACCCCGGAGTGACAACAACCGGGCCCACTCCCGGTGATGACTGTAGTTTGAGGAGTTCATGTATTCACTATGTGTTAATGCTTTGTTCCGGTTCTCTATTAAAAGGAGGCCTTAATATCCCTTAGTTTCCAATATGGACCCCGCTGCCACAGAAGGGTAGTACAAAAGATGTCATGCAAGTTCTTTTAATAAAGCACGTATGACTATTTACGGAACATATGCCTACATTATATTGATGAACTGGAGCTAGTTGATGACCCATAGGTATATGGGATCTATCGTAGTCCTTTCGATAAGTAAGAGTGTCGAACCCAACAAGGAGCAGAAGGAAATGACAAGCGGTTTTCAGTAAAGTATTCTCTGCAAGCACTGAAATTATCGGTAACAGGTAGTTTTATGATAAGGTAATTTGTAACGGGTAACAAGTAATAAAAGTAAATAAAGTGCATCAAGGTGGCCCCAATCCTTTTTGTAGCAAAGGACAAGCCTGAACAAACTCTTATATAAAGGAAAACGCTCCAGAGGACACATGGGAATTGTTCGCACACGAACACATCACCGTGTACCTCCAACACCGAGGGTGATGCACCATAGCTCACGTCGAAGGAGACCCTCCCGGAAGCGTGGTACGCAAGCAATCCGGCGGGCGCTTTTGAAGACCCGAAACCCCACATGCCCGGAAGGGACCCCGTCAGGGCGCGTGGTGGCTATGGGCTGCCATAGGTCGCCCTGGTCGCCCTAGGTCCTCAAGGTTCGCAGCCCTGCAATGAAGAAGAAGGAACGAAGAACAAGGAAGAAGAAAAACAAAGGAGAAGATAAAAGTAAAGGTAAAAGATGATAGATTGATTTGTCGATTGTGTGTTGTTCAATCGGCCGTCACCTCTTAGGTATATAAGAGGCGGCTAGACTTCCCGTGCAAGTAAAGGGTTTGGATTCACGTCCAAAACCCTAGTCAAATTCAGATTGGTTTTATCCGAACTTTCCAAAACTGTTCGGTCTAAAACTGGCTGCACCTTGTGTGTCTTTTTTGTGGTGGTAAACGATCTCGGATGGAAACGAGTCCAAAAGAAATCTTGACTGTTTCGATGAGACGAACAACTTTCATGTTGAACGTTTTTTCATCAGAGGTCATGTCAAGGGTCAAATCACTCGCGCAAAACAGCTAATTATTCACGTAGCTCATCAGGCATACCCACATATGTGTCTGGTTCCGGGCGTCATATTTTGCTCACTGGAGGGTCGCGTTGTGCGGGCTCTAACTTTCACATACGACCTCGGATTGGGACAATCTTTATATCAAAACCGATCACTTCGATGAGACACACAACTTTCATGTTGAAACTTTCTCCATTTGAAGCCATATTAATTGGGTTTCTAGCCATTATTTAATCTGGTGTCAACTTGTCATAACTTTTACATCCGAGCTCCGTTTTAGACCATCTTCACATTCATCTTGATCTTCTCAAAGAGAGCCATCTCATGGTGACTTTCGATACTAAGTTTGAATTAATCTTGACATAGCCTCAAGCCACTCTTTATAAATGTACCACTTTTGAGCGTCAACACATGCCCCCTGTTTTTCGGCAAAGCTAGCGTGCCGAAAAATAAGTTGTACCAAGTTTGTTCTAAGGACAATGTCAACACTCCATCGGCCATTTATATGTTCTTAGGACGATAAGTATATATCGGCCATGTCTCGTGTGAACTTTCTGATGCAAACTTGGGTGAAACCTTCTCAGCTTCATTAACAATCCGGTGATAAAGTTCCATAGATATGTATCTCAAGGTCATCCTCCGAACCATATTGTTCACCCTTTTGTTAGGATTTTGTATATAATCAACACTAACCTTTCTCCAATCCTTACTTTCACCTGCATAAAAATTTCATTAGTGGCCGAAGCTGTGGACTTCGGTTTGGCCTTACCTATGTTGATGAGACTAAGCATCGGCTATTGAGAGAAATGGAATACAACATGATTAACATAGTAGCTGGATGTTTGCTGTGCCAAACTGCCAGTTCTTTCGAATTGTCATGTCTAGATATATGAACAATTTTAAAGCAAACCAAGGTAAATTTTGCATCTAGACATACCCCAAGATAAACTATAAGAGATTCGTCAAAACATTGATAACCCTTGGATATTTCTTGCACTACACATAGCGAATCATCGAAAGCCTCAATGTGTATAGCACCTATAGCAAGTAAAAAGATTCAATCTGAATAACAATGCATATTCGTCTTTGATTAATCGGGCATAAAAATATTCTAAGCGGCATGAGGCTTCAAAAAATAGTGCCATAAGGAGATATATAAACAACACCAACACTTTGACCATCGCTACGAATTGAACCATCAAAACATAATCTCCATAGTACTAGAGAGACAAGGCTAACATAATTATTATGCATGTCATTAATCCAATGTTCAGTAATAAAATCAGCTATGATTTGGCCTCTTATAGATCTCAAAGATGCATAATCCAAATCATATCCAAACAAACACTACAAAAAAATACACTTCCGTGATGATACGTGTTTGTCACAGTAGGTCGCGTTTTTTGTCATGCATGTACATCCATGACAAATTTATGACAGAGTCGAGATAGTCATACCTGTGTTGTCGTAGAAGTGTTCGATGATATTACCAAAATTATCATCATGGAAGTGTCCACTTCCATGACGATAAATCGCGCGTCACAGAAGTGCTTTCGTCAAGGGTGACCGACATGTGGCATCCACCGTAACGGAACGCCGTTAAGCTATCGGGTCGGGTTTTGGATCCGATAACCCGTTAACAGCCCCGACCATGGGGATTTTCCACGTGTAAAATCATCATTGGCTGGAGGAAACACGTGTCGGCTCATTGTTGGGACATATGTCATCCACTCATTGGACAGAAGGCGCCTATGATACGTCGACACATTGCATGGCCCAACAGAGGCCCATTCCTGTGAAAAGGCCGACCCGTTTGACTTGGTCAAAAGGTGACGGGCCGGCCCATGGAAAGCCTGTCAACGGCCTGTTCGCATATAGCCCATTTACAGCCCGCTAACCCAAGGCCCGTTACGCCCTATCGGAATTAGGCCGAGTAGCATCATCTGGGCCATCCAATATGATTCCAGCCCATTTTCACTTCTGGCCCATGTATGGCCCATGATGTCTTTCGGCCCATATGAGGCCCTATGTAACTCTTGGCCTATTAACGACCCGTGGTGAAACTGGCCCGCAATGAACAGTGCATTACTTTAGACCCATTAACGGCCCGTGGTGAGACTGGCCCGTAATGAACAGTGTATCGCTTTATACCCATTAAGGGCCCGTTATTCTGTTGGGCCGTTTACAACCCATGTTATCTTTCGGCGTTCTCAAAGCCCATTTATTCTTGGGCTTATTTGCAGCATTCGGTTACTTACGGCCCGTTACTGTCATTTTCTTCTTCTGGGCCAAATTCAGCCCGTCGTTACAGTCGGCCCGTTTGTGGTCCGTTAGTCTGTCGGGCCATTTTCATAGCATCACCAAATACGGCCTATTAACGGCCCGTTATGGTCAGCCAATAAAACGTACGATTTCCATTATAGGCCCGTCTACGGCCCATTAAAGGCCAGTACAAGACCCATAAATGAGTCGGCGGCCCATGGATCCTACGTGACGTAGAAGGCCCATGGATCTTGCGAGACGTAGAAGGCCCATGGACACTGCGAGACGTAGAAGGCCCATGGATCCTACGAGACGTAGAAGGCCCATGGATCCTATGACACGTAGAAGGCCCATGGTCGGGCGAGTTGGCCCCCGTTTGAACGATATAGCATATTCAAAGAATTATCCTACTCAATACTATCACCTCTAAAAAGCATACACTATACAACAAAGAGATCAAGGCATAGAAAGGTAGAATAATCCTACACTATACAATAAAGAAATTACAGCCGATTATACCCACTGGGCATTATGGTACGGCACAGGTGATAATAAAGCATACACAAACAACAATTTACACACTGGGCAAATACGGCTCATACATCATGGACGCGGATCAACTTAACTCCATTTGAACTATAATCTCTTCAGAAAATAGGATTGGCCGGATTCAGATAGCACAAATTTCAGTCTGCAAAATCTCCAATTCCTTCATGGTTACCTCGGTGTCTTGTTTCATTTTTTTGACTCCTGCATCTAATACCTGCATGTCCAGTCTCAACTTGTTGATTATATGTTGACAATCATGTACACGTTGTCTTGCCACCTCTAGTTGATGCTCGAGAACATCAGCACATTCCAATTCCAATCCATAATCATTCGGTAACGGCCATGCCGCGCTGCTTGCAGATTTTTGTGTTGATGTCACTTCATCCTGAAATGTTTCTGTAAGTACACATGACTAGGGCAAAAATATAGTTACAACAGTGAAGCGAACAAGACACTATTTTGTACTACATGGCAAAACAGGACTAACAATAATGTTACACGTCACTTTCACAAAAAAAATTTACACGTCATGAAGCATAAGCAAGTGATATTTTAAAAATTATAAAAAAGATAGTCTGTGCAGCTTGCATACAGAAATTCCTCTTAGCTCACCAGAGGAGCATGATGTTGGGGCCCAATCGAAAACACAGACAAGTTACAAATTTAGACAGCACGTTGCATATAAGTAAGCAAGAAGTTGGCCATTCTGTACCTCAATTAAAGTCTTAGGGAGAATAATGAACAACGGAGGGTTTCATACAAACATACTACAGCAGGCAAAACTATGCAATCATTAGCACAGTATAAACTAGATTGTGAGCCTCATGCAATAATAGTTGGTTAATAGACTTCAAAGCTTTAGGCACACTTCAGCAGAGTAATTAAATGGTAAGGCCTTTAATTATGTCAACTAATAGTGATACAAGTACCGAACATCAGGCACAATTATTTGGGCATCTCATTAAGTGAGGATAAATAAAGCAATTGAAAAGAGAAAATTAACTATACCTGAAACAAACAAGGAATTGAACTGTTGAGTTGCATACAGTGACTTACCTTAGCAGGTTGAAGAGGCTCCGCGCAACTCCTACTTCTCTTGCAAGGCTCCTTCCTAACATCTTGTACTTGGAAATCCTCAATTTTATCTTCATTGCACCTCCTCTGCAAGGTGACACAAACTAGTTACTCGTCTCCTTGGAAGATAAATATGCATACTTTCCAGTATGTGAACACAAAAGGATGAGATTATAACAAAACAACACCACATAATGAAACATGCCGCATCTCTTGCACTTGCACACAATGAAATGAGCATTTACTATGTCTGCACTATGTAAAAACTAGGCATACCTTCGAACTGGATCTCCAGGTACTCTTGGAGAGCCTACTATAGTGTACAACCAAACCTTTATTCACCTATGAGTTAGATAAGGCCCCACTATAGCAGCCCTTAGTGTTTAATTCATTGACAAGCTCTGTTAGAGTGTTAGGTCAAGAACAACAAGTAATCAAAGCAAACAGTCCTAGTATGGCTGGCTGATGCAAACAAGCAATTGAACAAATGTGTGAGCAAATCTTACATATCAAGAAAAGAAGCAAAGAAGGAGGCTTAAAGACCATCACTTGACTGACCAGATTTAAGGGGCATTTAAACATCATGTGCAACGTATGAACTAACATAAACATTGCATATTCCAGATTCTACAATGGAATGCACATGTATTAGGTTATGCCATGTATGATGATGCCTAAATGTACAGATAGCAGGCAGGAGTGATTCATCATTGCACGCACAATTGAATTGCAGGTTAAGGGCCAGTTCGATTCCGCCTTTTCAGGGTATATTGTCAAAATAAGCCATAAAAGAGTAAAGAAGTCATTTTTGAGTTATGGGCTTGGGTTTAACTAATTTCGCTTTAGAGGGGGGGGGTGTTTCGGGTAGAACCTCACTAAAAATTGAAGGGAAGGGGAATAGTGAAATGACTCTGTTGTCTGCCTATATTACCTTCAAAATGCAACTGCTGACGCGTGTCACACCTGACCCTCAAGTAAAAACAAACACGCAAGCATTCATTGCCCTGCCCGCTTGCATCTCCTCTCCCCTTTCCCTCTACCTCGATCCCCTGCCTGCAGCACTAGGGTTCCTCCAGCGAGCCGTCGCCACTGGTCCCATCTGGCCTGGTCCTCGACGATGCTATGTCCAGCTAGGCTACATGGCCGGCGGGTAGGGGCAAATCTCCCTGGCTGCTCCTCCCTCTGGCGCCGCCCCTCATTCTCATGGTCTCCAGCAGCTGCTCCACTATGGTTCGTCCAACGCACTACTCCAGCAGGCGCTGCACAACTACGGCTTATGCCACACTGTTGCAGAAGGAACCTTGTTCCCCCTCCCCTCCTCCCAGGCCATGGCCTTGAGGTGCTGTTGAAGGATGAGCTCATCCAACAAGGTGAGGATCTCCTCTGATTTTTTGCCAAATTTTCATTCTGATCCACTATACGATGAATTGCTATGAGCTGCTTCTGCTGCTGCTATATGATGCATTGCTATGAGCTGCTCCTGCTGCTGCTATATGATGAATTGCTATGAGTTGCTGCTGCTATATGATGAGTTGCTATGAGCTGCTGCTGCTGCTGCTATATGATGAATTGCTATGAGCTGCTGCTGCTATATGATGAGTTGCTACAGGCTGCTTCTGCTGCTGCTATATGATGAATTGCTATGAGCTGCTCCTACTGCTGCTATATGATGAATTGCTATGAGCTGTTGCTGGTATATTAGGAATTGCAGACTGCTGCTGCTGTATGATGAGTTGCTATGAGTTGTTGCTGCTGCTATATGATGAGTTGCTACAAGCTGCTCCTGTTGCTGCTATATGATGAATTGCTATGAGCTGCTCCTGCTGCTGCTATATGATGAATTGCTATGAGCTGCTGCTGGTATATGATGAATTGCAGACTGCTGCTGTTGTATGATGAGTTTCTATGAGCTGCTACTGCTGCTATATGATGCTTTCAGGTGGTGCTGCTATATGATAATAACCAGCCACTTGGACCATCGAATTTCAACAAATAACTGTTCTTCATTTAAACGTGGGTCATGCGTTCTTTGTTTAAATTAGGCAATGGGATCTCTATGGAAAACATTGACCAAAGTAGATTGTGCCAAGTAGATGGTATCTTTGTATTTGCATTTTGAGCAAATAGTGATGGTCTGTTTTCCTATCATATTAATTACTGCACTGGGTTCAATTTGTGATGTTTGCAAGTCAAATTAATTTCCATATGTGCAGCAAAATGAAATATATATATATATAATGCAATCTAGACTTTCCACTGATCATACCAAAGGTAAGCTGAAAACACAATGAAAAGAACTGGTTCGCGTATTACATGGAGCTTATATTCACAGGTGCTTATTTTCTTAGGATAGCTTGTAATAACTGTCCCTAAGAAACTTGGCTAATAGAACTGGCATACAAATAACATGTCACGATGATTGCAATGGAGGAGTGACGTACCATAGCACACTGTATAGGCTCACCGCTGCCTCTCCTTTTTTGCGATGTTCCATGAAATTGCCACATACATCTTGTACTTTTTCATTGTGTCACCCTATCTGCAAGTTGACACGGCTAATTTCAGACACCTCTACATGATACTACATTGCATATCCCTTGCGCATATTTAAACCACCAATTAACGATTGTGTGCGTACCATAAAATAGCGATGACTCTGTATGTTGGACTGGTAGGCACTCTAAGGGAGCCTAATGTAGTGCACTGTAATTCCTACATGCCACCTATGATTTTGTGTAATGTATTGCCCCTGTTCCTAAATATATGTCGTTGTAGAGATTCTAGTATGGACCACATACAGATGTATATAGATACATTTTTGAGTGTAGATTCACTCATTTTGCTCCGTTTGTTGCCTATAGTGGAATCTCTAGGAAGACTTATATTTAGGAACGGAGGTACGAGGTAGTATCATGTATGACATCTACATATCTAATTTAGCAGCCAGTAGTAGAAATCATTGTCTGCACAAAGGGATTATTGGTCGAAAATCCTAGCAAAGCACGCTGGCAGGCACAAAACAATACAAGAGAGAGAGAGAGAGAGAGAGAGAGACGTGCTTACAAGATCATAGCAATGCCTCAGTCCAGGATCTTGGTTGACCAAGCTGTTAGATCCAGAAGAAACATCGTCCTTGTAGTTTTTGCCAGCTGCATAACAGGTAACATCGACCCGTTAGTATATTTGAAGTACATCAGGCAGGTGATGCTGGACGGGTTTAAAGGTGACCAGTACCTAGGCCGTGGCGGGTGCTTGGCATCTCTCCAGACGGTGGGAATCAGGTTAGAAACGTCGAGGCTGAGGACGTTGCGCTGGCTGTCGGGGTCCGGTAAGGAGATCTAGAACCGTCGAGTAGGGTGTTTGTGGAGCGGCTCCGGTAGGGTGGACTATGGTGTGGGCGAAGCGGATTTGTGGCCGTGGACGAGGGCGTAGGTGAAGCTGCTCCGGTGGTTGGGTTAAGGATGGTGTCGACAACGCGGATCTGCGGCCGTGGACAGGGCGTCAGAAGCTGCTTCGGTGGTTGGGTTAAGGATGGTATCGATGATGCGGATCTGCGGCCGTGGACGGGGCGTTAGAAGCTGCTCCGGTGGTTGGGTTAAGGGTGGCGTCAACGATGCGGATCTGCGACCGTGGACGGGGCGTCAGAAGCTGCTCCGGTAGGTTGGATGAGGGTGCGAGGAAGCGGATCTGAGGCCGTGGACTTGTGAGTTGGCAAAGCGGCCCCGATAGGGTTGAGAATGGTATAGGCGAAGCTACTCCGGTAGGGTTGACGCAGGTGTCGGCGAAGCGGCTCCGGTAGGGTTGAGGAAGGTGTCGGCGAAGCGCCTCCGGTAGGGTTGAGGAAGGTGTCGGCGAAGAGGATTAGAGGTCGTCGACGGGGGCGTCGGTGGGCCAGCTCCGGGGGGTGTGGACAAAGCATCTCCGGTGGGGAGTACGAATGAGCCGTTGCAGATGCGCGTCAGTTGACGAGAGTACCGGTGAAGTAGATCCGGCGTCGTAGACAAGGCCGGCACTGAATGGGCTGTGGTACAGTGGTGGATGAGCAGTCTACTTGTTTCTAGGGGAGGTGGGAGGGGTAGATGCGGCCGCAGAAGCAGATCCGGCGAGGTGGGCGCTTGTTGGCGATGAATGGGCTATGGTGCGCGGTGGATGAGCACTCTAGGGTTTCGAGAGGGAGGGAGAAAGGGCGATGAAATGCGGACGGCGTGATGTAAGGTGCTCTGCACTGTGGAGTTAAATGCGTTTTTGGGGGGGGAGAGGAAATGGGGGTGGCGTGTAGTGGGGGAACCGGAAGTTACCAAAGCAGCCCCGACCTATCATGTAGATGAGGGCGGTATTGTAACTGTTGGTCTCCATGCACCAAGGAGAAAAGGGGGATTTCGCATGCTAAAGACTAAGGTGGCGGAAATTTTAGAAGGAGGCGGGAGATTTTGCCGCCCGCGGGATCGTTCGTATCCAGTTTCAACTAATTTTGGACCATGCTAGCGGGAAGGTCATGCTAGACTGTGTACACGGGGCACGCGTCAGCAGTTAATAACTGGTGTGAAGTCCACCCCAGAAAAAAGACAATAACTCGGGATGATGCGCCGATAACTTGGACGTTCACACGGGCGCGGCCAATCGTACGGGTGTAGTGGCGCGTTCACAAAAAAGGGATCAAACGCTCAGTCTATGTATTTCTCGTGTAAATAGATAATTTAGTGCCATTGGTTATTTACTTTAAACATAATGCATTGACGTGTTAGTGTAGAGGCGCACAAAAAGAAATGGATATTGTAGTTAGCTACTTAAAAGTGTTACCTCATATGATTACATAGCCTCCATTTCATAAATTGCATAACCGTTGAATTCATATATGAATATTACATAGATATTACTTCAAAATAGAAACTTAAATCATCCAAGACTAATGAATTTGAATGCAAGAGTAACAATGGTGCATGTGCATGATAGCTACATTGGTTGTTTGAAGAAACATCACTGTAACTTTGGCATGCACAACTGAAAAGGTTTATTTAAATAGAAAAAATGTGATATGTGAGTGTCCAATCTTTATAGCGTTGAATCGATATTGTACCTTTGGCCACGATACGAAGTAGATATTGATTTGTGTTCAAGCGATGCATGTCCACGGTCTCTCGATAGTGATACGTGAATGAATTGTGCAATCTCTCTCACACGCATACATATCTCATTTCCCTGTGGGCATCAGAATCACACACGCACACTTCATGTATTTCTCTCCCTCCGTTAGAATTTAAATTCGTCTTTCTACCCCGTCCTACAAGTCTCTCACACAGAAACACACACACTCTCTATGTCTAACACGCCCACCCCTTTAATTCCGCCCACCAACAGCCACTAATGTCTCAAAGTATAATAATGTCTCTCACACATATGCTATCTACATATCCCTTAATATAGCTAGATATGTGTCACACAAACTCCTTCTCCCTACTAGCAAGATGCCCATGTGCGTTGCACGGAACATCAAGATGCATTTGTATGAGAAGTTTATCTTGTGGGGAAAGGATGAGCGAGGAATGCCTTATTTGCAAATCACGGAGAGGGTGTGGGTATCTTTTTGCAAAATTGCCATATTTTCCGTCATGTCTGTCGGATATAAATCGGATGGCCTATATTGCAGGATGGCAGGAACACCATCATCACCAACTCTATTTTTTATCTCTACTCTTATAAAAAAACAGAGTTGGTGATGATGGTGTGCCTGCCATCCTGCAATATAGGCCGTCCGATTTATATCTGACGGATAGAAAGGAAGCTATGGCAATTTTCAAAAAGATACCCACACCCCTCTCCACATTTGCAAATAAGGCCTTCCCTCGTTCATCCTTTTCTCTCACAAGATGAACTACTCATACAAATGCATCTTAATGTTCCGTGCAACGCACGGGCATCTTGCTAGTAAGAGTAGAGATATGTGAGTGTCACTGCCCCCTCCCCCCCCCCCACACACACACTTCCCAACACCGAAGGAGTAGGGTGACACCTCGATCTTGATACTAATCTATCGACTGGCTTCTCTCTCAAACATACACACACACACTACCCGGCACCGAAGGAGTAGGGTGACACCTCGATCTTGATACTAATCTATCGACTAGATTCTCTCTCAAACACAGACACACACACACACACACACTACCCGACACTGAAGGAGTAGGGTGGCACATCGATCTTGATAATAATATAACGACCCCTCTTTCAAACACACACACACACACACACACGCTAGTTGTGCCTCTGTGCCTACCGCGCACACTCTCGATACGTCTTTCTCTCCCTCCCCCCAACAATGATAGCAGAAGGGTGACAACTCAATCTGATCATAATCTGTCAATTGATTTCTCTCTCAAACATTGTGTCTCGGTGCCTCGCTCGGTAGCCCCCTCGATATGTAGACTTCTCGCACGCGCACAACTGTAGTGACGATGACGCTGAACCCGGTGTGCCTTGTTTTTACCGGCCTCATGTGATAGTTTTCACCCTGTTTTCTGTTAATTAACAAGGCAACCTTTTCTTTGTTACTACTAGTGAATCTGAAATCATTCGGGGCAGACATAAAACATATCACTTCAACCCAGTTATCGCAGCAACTACTTTAAAAGAAAATAGCTAGCTGCCTGTGCGTTGCACGAAACATCAAGATGCATTTGTATGAGTAGTTTATCTTGTGAGAGAAAAGGCTGAACGAGGGAAGGCCTTATTTGCGAACCTGGAGAGACGTGTGGGTATATTTTTTGCAAAATTGCCATAGTTTCTTCCTATCCGTTAGATAAATCCGACGGCCTATATTGAAGGATGGCACACACACCATCATCACCAACTCTGTTTTCTACTCCCTCCGTCCGAAAATACTTGTCATCAAAATGGATAAAAATAGATGTATCTAAAACTAAAATACGTCTAGATACATTTCCTTTTATCCATTTTGATGACAAGTATTTCCGGACGGAGGGAGTATTTGTCTTTTTAGAGATTTCAACAAGTGACTATGACCGGACCTTACCAACATACTCAAAAAATTAGTCCATAATTTTGATGTTACCCTATTTTCTTGGCGGTGCAGTGCCATCTGGATACCTCATAATTAAATCAAGGACAAATCTGACCCCTTCCTGAAAAGACATACGTAGCAAAATGAGTGAATCTACTCTAAAATATGTCTACATACACATCCGTATGTGGTAGTCCATTTGAAATCTGAAAAAGACAAATATTTAGGAACGAATGGAGTATATATAAGAGTAGACATGGAGATATATCTCCAGCATGGTCTACAACAAAAATGTGCTGGGCTGGTTAGCGTCGGATGCTCGCAACGCGATGACATGAGTTCGAATTCTGTCTTTTAACTTTAGATTTGTATATTATATATTACTCTACTTATTTAATATATACTTCTTTCGCTACTGTACTGACAGTGGAACCCACAGAGTACTTAGAATATTAAGGATGGACTTGTTTCTTTTTAACTTTCTGTATGAAGCTATAGCCACCCTGCAAGTCACGTGTACACTACATGCAATTAAGTTTTTTATAGAGGGACAATCATACAGGCAATTAACTCAAATGGATTGGATGTCACTCTATTATTTCCAGCATAAAGAGCATCTCCAACGGCAGCCGGCAAATTTCCTCCCGCTTCCTTCCGCGGAGGACGACATCAAACGCGAGCGGCATACATGTTTACAACTCTAACCAACTAGACGAAATTCGTGCAAACACGGACTGATTTCATATAAGCATGAAGGATTTCGTATAAAAAAGCCGGATCTTCATATAAACATGATGGATTTCATTAAATTTACATGAACTAAGAGGTGCCAATCCGGCTCTCTTTGTATAATTAATACTCCCTCCGTCTGGAAATACTTGTCCTAGAAATGGATATATCTAGACTTATTTTAGTTCTAAATGGCCGCCCGCGGATCCCTTTGTCTTCCTCATGTCCGTCAGACACTTGCGGGGTCGACGAAGGTCCTTGGAAGAGATGAAGCAGCAAAGATACCACCTGAATCCGCGGTCGTCGCCTCGGCGGTGGCCTTCATGGGTCCCAAGTGGCGGCGGCCTCCCATGTTCTACTTCTCCTTGATGATGGTGGCGGACAGGGAGAAGCTGGCCACCGACTGGTCTCTCTCCATGCACCCGGCTTCTGTCTCTGCCTGCATGGCGCTGCAGCAGGCACGGGAGGCGCGCACACAGACATAGGAGGTGCGGCCACCGCAGACACTGGTGGCGTGGTACGACGCGGCAACGACGGCGCCCATACCGGCATGCCCGCCATCGTGCCGGCGTGGAGCAACTCGCCATTCCTCATCGAGCTGAACTGGAGCGGCGAGTTGCTGAACCACGCGCCTGCTTGGGGCGGCAACTGGCTCCGTCGGGCCAAGCGAGGTTGGTGAAGCACCGAGCGGCCTCGCCCGTATTCAGAGGGCTCGGCGGGCCACCCAACCGGGTAATATGCCGGAGAACGGCTCATTGGAAGCCATCGGAAGGGTGGACAATATGGTGAAGGAGGAGATGGGGGAGTGGCGGAGGGGTGCGATTCTTGCCCGCTGTCTGTCCGGCCTCGTGGAAATAGAGGGCGGACGGTAGGAGCATGGCTGGCGTCTGGCCTCGTTTAAACTGAGGGCGGACGGAGGAGCTCGGCCGGTGTTGCGTTTAATTCCGGCCTGCTCATGAACGGACGTGTGGCCGGAGTAGGATTCTTGTTTTGCATGCGGGTTTAACGAAGGGGTTTAATGGAGGCGCCGGGCGTGCAGCGGGTGGCGCAGTACTATTCGATTTGACAGCATTAATGAGCCATCAAATCACAAAGGCCCTCGCCTCTCGTGAAACCGATCGAGCTAGACTGCCCCGCCCTCTAGCCTTTAAAAAAATGTATATACTCCACTTTTGTATAGTAGTAGTATCGATGGATTGCGCCATGGAGCAAAACTTGAAATTAAAAAAAAGGTGGTACATATAGAGAGCGCTCGTGAACTATGTGTCGTACATGGCAATAAATAAAGTACTACATGATACTTATATGATACATGGCGCATGAGTACTAAGTATTATTAATACAGTTTTGCTAGAACTCATCTAGATGAGATATAATTTGGTCTCATTCATCTTTTATAGCCATTGGATGTGATGCTATAAGATGCGTGTGTGCTGACGTGGGTTGTATTTGTTCTTGTGCAACGAACTGACCACTGCATGTCATGTTTGATAGTCTCAAGTCATTAAAAGCATACAAGCCCCACATCTCTTCTTGGTTGATTCCTCTATTATGTCAAAAAATAAGAAACAACGTGAGAGTTAATGCACCACGCCTATGTGTTACACTAGCCACAATGGTGAGTAACATACACTAGTAACATACACATATCCCTAGACTATGTTACTACCTTCATAGTGGGTACTACCTCCGTCCTGGTTTATAGGTCCCTTTTATAGTTTATGCCAAATTTTGACTAAAGATTTAACTAACAAATGTTAATGCATGTCAAGAAAAATTATCTCATTGGATTCGTCTTTGAACATAGTTTTGAAAAATATAATGTTTGGTGACATGCGTGAACATTTTCTTAGTTTAATCTATGTTCAAAATTTGGCACAAAATACAATGGGGACCAATAAACCCGGACAGAGGTAGTAGTAACATAAGTGTGGTAACATGCAAAGCTTCATTTATTAGGTTATAGACACATATTGCATTGGGACATGTGATGTTACAGTAACTAGCTAAGTTATTATAACTACCTCTCTCCTCATTAACTCACTACCACATAAGCAAATTTGCTGAGTTGGACTCGATGTTACTGCTGAAGTTACTCCCACGGTGGCTAGTCTTACTAGTATTTGGTTTTCGTAAGATGACTTATAATACTCACCTAGACGGAGGGAGTATTCGATTTGACAGCGGGCGGCGCAGTTCCCGATACACCTTTAATGCAGATGAGGGAGGTAGTAGCAGTTCCCGATATCTTGAACGGCCAATGCATCCTCCTTCAATTAATGCAGTTCCCAAAAAGAGGATGCACGATGTGAATGCAACGCAGTTTGCCCTCATTGCCCTCATATAAAGGCGCCCCTCCTCCATTCCAATGCATCTACCACATCGTACGCACCTAAGCACTTGCCTAAGCACCTACACTAAGCGCAAAAGAGCTCGCTCCAGACCCATGGTGGCAATGCGCGTGAGCGGCCAGCGGCTGCGCCAGATGGTCCACGACGCCGGCCTGCGGCATGGCGCCGAGGATCATCTCCAGACGGTGTTGGAGACCGGCTGGTGGATGGCTGCCGTCGACGCCAACTACGACTCTCAGTTGGACCAGATGATCGTTGCCACCAGCAACAAGTTCACCGTCCTCAAGAAGCTCACGGAAGACATCGCCGTACTCCTCCAACCCGCGCGCCCGGGCTCCTCATTGCCTGCCACCCTAATCGGGCTCCATGGCCGGAACCTCTTTCAAGCACTGGTGGCCCTACGACTGCCCGCCAACGCCACGAAGAATGTCCACCTGGAGGTCGCGCTCGCCATGAGGTGCCTCGCCCTGCAAGAATTTGTCGACCTACACATCCACGCGTACGAGCAAATCGTGTACATAGGTATCTACAAGGCCAGTGAGGACGCTGCGACGTTGGCCTTCCTCAACCGGCTGGAAGCCTTGGATGCCTTTGTTGAGAAGCACCTCGACCTCGCCACAAAATCCGCCGCTCCTTAGCCGCCATACGGTGGCCCAGCGCACTAAGTTGAGGAGGAGGAGGTCGTACGTTCGTGGATCCATCTTTCTTCTTGCCTTCTGTAACCACCACTGCGATCACATCATCGTGGCCTTAATTCTTATTGTGCTGTTGCATTCTCGTTCCAGTCAATACCGACATGTGCGATCCCTTTGCTTAATTATATGCATCACTGTAACTAGTACTCCATCCGTCAATTTATAAGTTGTGCTTACCTTTTCCATCAACTTCGTGCAATGCGCGGGCATCTTGCTAGAAACACTAGAATATGTCTATATAATCCGTATGTGATAGTCCATTTGAAATCTCAAAAAAGACAAATATTTAGGTACAGAGGGAGTAATATATTAGGAGTATATCAAAATAATAGTGATTTCTTTCAAGTTTGTGAACAAATACTAGTATTCTACTACTTTGGATCCGTCCCAATGCACGGGCACATTGCTAGTAAAAGGAAAAGGCCTGCCACGTTCGTGTCACACCCCCACACGCCTGGGAATCGGGAGTACAACACGGCTCGTCCGGCACGACACATAGCTTAGGGAAGGCGTATTGCCTACAGCCTAGCATTTTCACTTTCATGTGGGACCGCCCGTTGAGCAATCCGACACCCCGCCCGCCGCCGGGTTGGAAAACAGAAACAAGGGGAAGATCTAGCTGTAGCACGGAAGCCAAGAAATTTTGTGTCAGACGGGGCTCATTGATAGAGTAGGAGCATTCCGTATCAGTACCACTCCTACCAAGTTTGTACTCCTAATACTATTATATTACTAGTACTACCACTATACAACTACTCCCTCTGTTCCTAAATATTTGTCTTTCTACAGATTTCAACGAGTGACTACATACGGAGCAAAATGAGTGAATCTACACTCTAAAATAAGTCTATATACATCCCTATGTGATAGTCCATTTCGAATCTCTAAAAAGACAAATATTTAGGAACGGAGAGAGTAGTAGATACGTGCACGGAACAACATTGTAGGAACAAAAAACGGGAAGATCTTGTTTTGGGTGATTTATCTTTTTTTCAATCAACGTAGTATGAATAATATGATGTGGGGGGCACCCATGAAGCTTATGTGGCTTGGTTTCATGGCTACGGAAGGTTAGAGAAAAATAAATAGATAATGTGTTTAGAGTGCACTCCACTAAATAGTGTGTGAAAAATTTGAAAGTTGGTCGTTGGATGAAGCCAATCCGACGGTACAAAGATGGCAAATCCGAGCACTACTGGCCATTGGATATCATCCACCAGATTCTACCACATGTATAATCGAGAAGACTCCATGGTTGAACTTAATTCATGACTAACTTTGCCACAACTAAGCTCAGGCAAAGTTATTAATAAGTTCTTCAAAATGAGAGCCACAAGTTGGCAAGCCTAAGGGAATCTTGCCACATTTTTTGTGTGTATGTCATGTGGGGCCAGTGTGGCTTGCCTAAGGTGTGGCTTGAACCAAACACTCACCTAAGTTAATCAAACTTACCGAACCTTACATTCCACCAAATTTTGCCACAAGTTGGCAAGCCTAAGGGAATCTTGCCACATTTTTTGTGTGTATGTCATGTGGGGCCTGTGTGGCTTGCCTAAGGTGTGGCTTGAACCAAACACTCACCTAAGTTAATCAAACTTGCCTAACCTTACATTCCACCAAATTTTGCCACATGTTAGAATCCAGAAAACTCCACATGTAGAAGCATAATGCACAAACCACCCGAATCTCATGCGTGCAATGCACGTGTACCTTCCTACTAGTACTAGTAGTAGTAAGAAACAAATTCCAGTTTTGGCACGAGCTCATACTGCGGGAGCACCACAAGGCCTGCCGCAGGAGTTACATTTTCCTCTCGGGGCCCACGGGACCGAATTTCAGTGGCTTAGTGCCCGGCCTATGAGTCAATGACATGTGGGCCTTAAATGCGGCTGGCCCACGTGTCATTCTCATGGTGGTGGCGTGGTTTGCGACTCACTCGTTCGAGATGAACCGGCCGTGGTGGCGTGGCTGTGGCGAGGGTACCACAGCTGGGCGTCGGGGCGTTTTGAGGCGTAGATGGCCACACCGGCGGGTACTACCTGTAGTACATAAGTACTCCAGCTGAGGATTGATGCCCGGGACGAAATGTGTCACAGCCGCTGGATGAAAATTTGATGGTGCGGGAGTACGGATCGGAACATAGCAGCGGAGCAGGCAAACCACGTCCCATCGGGTGTGTCTACGGTAGAAATTTGATGATCGCCGCAGTTCAACTGGCTCGCATGTCATGCACACAAAGGCAGAGGAGCGGTGGGGCCGAGAGGGATGAGGGGCACGAACAATCCTACCATTCTGTCACTGACATGTGGGACCCATAAGCGTGGGTCCCACCTGTCAGCGAAGAAAAGCCAGGGCAAGGCAGTGATAGCCACGTCAGAGGATCCATGTCCACGTCGGGGGACGTCGTGTCGTGGGTTGGAGCGGCGTCGTGGGAATCGCGTGTGGGTGTGGCAGTGGTAGAAACAAGAAACGTGATAGTCGTCGTGGTTCAACTTCCATGGACAAGCTGTCGTGTCTGCTGACACATGTATATCAAAACTAGAGTGTTTATATTTCAAGAACGTGAACAAGTATTATTCTACTAGTTTGGATCCATTGCAACGCACGGGCCAGCACATTGGTAGTAGTAGTGTCCATCTCTATCTCTAGAGGCCTTCCCTCGTTCATCCTTTTCTCTCACAAGATAAACTACTCATACAAATGCATCTTGATGTTCCGTGGAACGCACGAGGATGTTTCCTTGGGGGTCTCTCCAGCGCGGCATGGCCGTAGTTGCAAGTTGACGCCCCTTGAGATGCCGACGTCGAGGGCACTCGGATTTCCTCCGATGACCAGGTAAGATGAGTTTGATCACGTAGTAAATGCATTCTAAAGACTACTTCCGTGTCCATTGCCTAATTCCCCCTGCCCACTTTTTCACAGGCTAGGCTCGGTGCCAGTGGAAATTGGCTTGCATATGTACGGGAGGGTACCAACATCAATTTGCACAACATTTACAACGGTGACACCGTTCCCGTAGAACCTTCGTCCAACATTGGGATCAGCCATGCAATGGGCCACCGCATGAATTGGTATGATGGGACCATGGTGAGATTGAATAAAATATAGCACGAACCTTGCACATGGCGGTCAAAGGCGGACCATGCTGTCTGCGGCCGATTTGTTGCCGTACGAGTAGGAAGACGATGTGCTCCTTTCTAACCACATCTTCGCGGTGACAAACCAGGGGACTTATTTTGTATGGGACACATCATACGATATACTCCCTCTCTCCCAGTTTATTTGTTTTGAATCTTTTCGTTTTATAAGTTTCAAATTCAAATTTAGAGCTCCCCATCACATGTTGAGATTACAATGTCCATTAAATCATTGTGCGCATTTATAGTAAAGAAACAAATCTCGATTTTGGCACGAGTTCGTGCTGCGGGAGCACCACAAGCCCTGGCGCAGGAGTTATATTTCCCTCTCAGGGCCGTCGGGACTGAGCTTCAGCGCCTTACTACACCTACCTTTGAGTCAATAACATGTGGACCCGATAGGTGACTGGTCCACATGTAATGCTCCCGAAGGCAGAGGGGCAGTGGGGCCAAGAGGGGTGAGCCACAGGTCGGGGGACTTGTGGTTTCATTGATTCGAGCGGCGTCGTGGGAATCGCGGGTGGCTGTGGTAGAAACTTGATGCTCGCCATATTTTAGGTGGCCCACATGTCATGCACACAAAAAGGCAGAGGGGCGGTGCGGCCAAGAGGGGTGAGGCGCACGTCGGGTGGCGTGGTGCCGTGGGTTGGAGAGGCGTCATGGGAATCGCAAGATGAAACATGATGGTCGTCGTAGTTGAACTTCCATGGACAAGCTATCATGTCTACGGACACATGCACTATATACCGATCACTAGAAGGAGTAGCAGAGAAAGCTATATATGCAGATAAATAGTTCCTTATAGTAAAGCGGACCCACGCTACTACTCTGTTCCAAATACATGCACACCATCGAATTAGTCCATCTATATCAATATACACCGAGAGGAATAATTTTTTTACAAGAGAGGAAATAGTTCATCCATCCATAATGCCCTCCTGCTGGTGCAGCATTTTCTTCTTCTTCTTCTTCTTCTTCTCATTCTCTATGGGAGACGGCTTCACAACAAGCTCTTTGGACCTTGCAGCTATCTCGAAACTCACACGGGCATCGAGGGCAGCATATTTTATCCGCTCGTACGTCAAGCGATAATTCTCCCATCCAGACGACCTTAATGCCACCGTCTCGTCACCCTTCTGAAGATTTGTACCGAGCACAAAATTTGCTATGTCGAATAGGGATGGTGTGTGTTTAGCACAATCTTCTACAGGAATTTTGATTCTGGTTTGTAGGTCAGCAATGCTTTTCAAATCAAGGTTGTACGGCTCCAGCTTCTGTTTGTCCCCTTCGATGGCTGCCCCGCAGAAGTATACGTCCTCCCGAGACAAGAAATCATGAAGCTCACCTGGTATGGAGGGTGAGTGTATGATGTGGTACACCAAAACATCATCTTCGAGGCACAGCTGAAGGACGGCGGTGCGCTGGATCTTCCCAGGGGCACGCTCCATGTACTTTGTGTCGAGACCGATGACCCTCATCTCTACCTTTTTGAGGAAGTTGGATACACTGTTGATCCACTGCCGAACAACCCTTGGGTGGACGGTGATGGTGGCAACGATGCGCATCGAGCCTTCGACGAGGACATGTTGGACGCTAAAAACCTGCATCTCGATCTCTTTCGCCATTTGGAACCGCTGGAACGGAGGGCTATGGTTTGGAGAATTAGGATTAGATGGCTAGTCTAACTGCAGTAGTAGATGATTATTTAAAGAGGTTAAAACAATGTGAACGCAGTGGGGTTTGGATGCAAATGAAGACGAGGGGGAGGTGAAGAAGCCGAGGCGAATCGGTTCCCGATGGAGAAGTAAATGGGAGAAGTGGCGTGCAGGCAGTTGATTAGACGGCTAGGTAGACTAAATGAAAAGGCTATGCGGGTAGACTGAGGAGTCGTACCTATTCGTGTATGTGCCCATCCTTCCTGATAGGTGGGATCTATGCAAACAGATAAAAAAATGTGTTGTAGCTTTTTTTTGAGCTCATGAGTGGGAGACACAACATTCTCTGGTTAAGGAATACTCCCTCCGTTTACGTGAGTATAAGTCACCTTATGAAAATCAGGTTTTCCCAAAACCTTTAGGCGTGGAGCATTAACTTCCTGCTCGATCCCCTCCAAGCCTCGTTAGCCAGCATTCTCTTCTTCTACTGCCACGTTCTACCTTTCCATTTTTCCTCTTCTCAAGTGTGGAACGATCTGCATGCCGTCCTTGATGCACCAGAACGACCACTACATGCATCGCGGCAGGGCGTTGATTGGGCATGCACGGGAATTTGGTTCTGCTCGCAATATGGATGATACCTGAACAATGAAGTGAACAGGCATGCTAGCACGGGAGACCTATTTCCACTATACAATACTGCAGTACTCATGTTCCTACTAGTAGTAGTAGTAGTACAACTGTGGTACACTTGATGGTCAAAATATTATTCATCCGGTCCTCACAGTGAAGTGACAACACCCTGCGCCTGACACTAGTCCAGGCGAGGCGGCGTGTTTGGGTTACCAAAGTCAGCCTCACCCTGTGCACTGTGCAGTCTGTCACCGCCGCTGTACAACACATTGGCGCCTCGCCTCGTCTCCCTCTCCGCTCCCATAGCACCACTCCATCTCCATCTCCTTCTCCATCTCCATCTCACTGTGCCCCCGTGTACCGTCGCCTCACTCGCCTCCCCCAGTACCACTATTCCCTCGCTAGCCGCTCCAGCACCGACATCCTTCTCCCCCGTAAATCAAACCCCCTTCCAAACTCCACCATGGCCGAACGCGAACCGCGCAGCATCCATATGAGATGCGATTGGAGCAATCTCCCTAGTGACATCCTCGAGCTCTGTTGTTCATGTATGGATATGTTGACCTCCCTGCGACTGGCTGCATGCTCGAGGGACATGCACACGGCCATCGTCAAAGCGAGGCCTAAGCTTTTCAAGACACCCTGCTTGCTGCTATCTGGTCTTGCGAGATTGGCTCACCATGATATGGAGGCGTGCATGATGCCCCTCGACTTCAATCCGATCTCCATTAGCCGAAACTTCTTTGCAGGTATGTAGTGTGTCGCCGTACATCATTTCCCTCGACATCGATCCAATCACCATCGCTGAAACTTCTTAGCGGTATGTCTTGGTCGGCATGAACTCCCATGGATGGCTGCCTTGAGAGAAGACGGTAAAAGTTGGTGCCCGTGAACTTCCAGACCTCCCATGAGATTATCCTTCCTCCGTTGGATTATATAGAGTATTACCATCGCGGTCCAAGTCATCTAGATTACTACGTCAGTTGGACGGACCTTGTGTTGCAGAAGATTGTAATCTGCCAAGTACCCACACGACATGCGAATTACGCAAACTTCAAGCTAATTGCCTTGTTCGACCGTGAACTCGCCTATCTTTACGCCGGTGCCTTTTTTAGCTGGAGACAACTCGGCTCGCAATAGATCATCGTCAAAGCTGATACACACTTCTGTGATGCTATTGAACACAATGGCATCATCTACAAGATCGACAAAGCAGATGGCCCCATGTATTGCTGGGACGGCGCGTGTAAGTTGTTTCCGTCTCATGTTAATGATGACGCCATGACACTGTTTGAACTTTTTTTGATGATTTGCATATCCCTGTTAGAGCAGAATTTGAGTAGAACTATGGCAATATATTAGAGACGTCGTAAATCAGCTATATTTGGAATGAGTTAATTCCTGCGATTGTGACCATATCATTACAGCCAATTTGTACCCTGAATAATCAAACAGTTAGGAATATATGGATATTATCCTTATTTTACAGTAATATATATACTACTACTAAATATGAGTGTGTATCAATCGCCATGTTAGTTTCCTCATTTTCATGATTTAGAAACATGCACCACACTGTTGGTTTCATCTAACCATACATTAGGGAAGTAAATGTGCATATGGAGAACTCTATATTTGGAAGTAGTGAAATCCTGCAATGCTTACCATGTGTACATACCTATATTCGCCCTTCAGCAATCAATGACTAGAATAATATCCTCACAAAAATTTTGCCCACAAAACACGAGTATATAACAATTCATGGTATGTTAGTTACCTTGAAGAATTTGTTTGTGAGGACAGAACATGATTACATAACATGCATGACCTGGTAGTTTCTTGTGAAGAATCAATTGCGAGATAACATGAGTATAACCATGCATGGCACTTCTATATTTTCGAACCCAGTATACATTTCCCTGTATTTTCCTCCCAATTCCAACAGGGACATATCAACGCTGTTTCTTGAATTATCCTACTCATACTCTGAACAATGCTGATCTTACATTAACAATGCATGTCCTTTTTGATATGATGCAGTGTCCCTACAGTTACTGCCCTTTGTAATTACACCACCTTTGCCAAAAACAGGGAAGCACAACTGGATCCTCGCTCGATCAGACGACGGCAAAAGACTGATGATCATTCGGACACATGAGCCGGAAAAGTTATATTGCAAAAACCCCACTGTATACAAGAACCGTGTAATACGTGAGTATTCGTACAGTGGCTGTTACGTCTATGAGCAGGATACCAGCTTGTTGGGGCCTTTAGGATTTTTTAGTAGGAGGCGGGTAAACAGCCTTGGTTCACACTCTCTGTTTCTCGACTCAATTATCCGATTAACCAGGAGATCATCGTTGGCAAGGACCTTGATGGCAGAGAGGCTCTGTTTGCTATGGAAAACTATGTCTACACGGCAAGCCCTAGGAGTTCGGGAGCATACTCCCCTGATTGTCAACGATACAGCCTGCAACCAAAAGAAGGTGAGAACGACAAAGGCATCTGGATTAACTTTGATCCTTGGATGTCTCAATTACGACAGGCTGTGATGTGGTTCAAGCCTTCAGGTTGATAGGTAATTGGGCTGTTGCATCGAAGGGTGGAGTACTGGTGTCTCCGGATCACTGGTCGCTGAAGCGGGGCTGCAAATTATGATGGTGTTGGATCATCTCTTCGAATGACTTTGTTGTCTTTGTTGCTCGTTCTGGATGGGTAGTTCTTTCTTTTGTTATGCATATTCCTTGTCATTTGGTCATCCTCGTCTATGTCACTCTTTCTATGTAATAGTTGCTTCTGTTTAGAATGTCATTCTCGTCTGGATCACGAGAGTCTAAGCGCTGCAGATGGGTACGTTTTGGTGGTGTAGCAAGACTTCTTATGAACTATCATGTCTTGCTGTTTATGTCAGTAGTAGTCACTAGTTAGTGTTTGAATGTTGTATATATCGTTGTTTTGAACTATTTATTGTCTCAAACTACTGGTGGGCTAAATGAGGGCATCACCATTCTCCAGTGTTCAGAGTATATCTCCATTTTTCAAGTTATATAATTTGAGCTCACTGTCTTTTCGATGATGTACACTTGTTTGGGCCAGTGAGGTGTCGTTGAATATGAACCGAGTAGTAACGCAATGCCAAACAAGTCAATTATGACTCTCGGGCTGGGCTCTCAAAAGATCTTGAAAAAAAGGTCGGGCTCTCCAAAAAAGAAAGAATAAGGACTCTTAGGCCGACATGTGGGCGCCACCGGTGTTTTCGTGCACTTGCGCGCCGAGAGCATATTGGCGCGTGCTCGAAATTCATGCTACCTTTTCATCCGCAGTCTCCCGCCCCTCCCCCACCTCTGGAATCTCAATTCCTACTCCAGTTCCCCCGAATCCCCATCCTGTACTCCCTGTACTCAAGCGCACTATCATGTCGCCGATCAATGCGGATCTCCGATCCGGAGATCCTGAGGTCCGTCCTGCCTTCGGTTGCTGCGTGCTGTCGCTCAACAGTGGCATGGCGGCGCTTGACAACCAGTTTGCCAGCAAAGTGCTGATGGTAACCATCAACGGCGACCGGCATCCCGTCTCGCCGGACGACCTTGTCAAAGCTCTTGGCATTGCGCACAGCATCCAAATAAGTGACTTGCTCGTCGATGTCTGACCGCCACCGGTTGATTTCGTTGTCAGGTTCTGAACAGCTTTCGACTGCACTCGTGTGTTTGAAGAATCTTCCCGGCCGCCGTTCTGCGATGGCGCGCTGGTGAGCTTTGATTGGTGGCACCCAGGATGGGGCTCGGTGCCCTCTGAGCTTGAGTTTTTAACAAAGCTTACCTTCCACGGCATGCCTCGACGTGCTTGGAACAGCGAGTCCATGAACGAGCTTATCAATGACCTTGGAGGTGAGCTCGTAAGTATGTTTGTTCCTCCAGACAGCTCGGCTCTGATGGTTATGGCATGGATGAAGAAGCCGTCCACCATACCGAAGGTGATTGGTGTTGAGATACCGGTGCAGGAACCGGGGTTGTACTATTCGTCGCCACCAAGGCCGCCGCGGAGCACGTTAGGGATGTACCTGTATCGAGTGTTCGTGCATGTCGAAGAAGTGGTCAATCCATCTATCAAAGTCCTGCCGCCCCCGCTGGTGCCAGGGTCCGTTGACGACGTCCATTACAGGAGTCAACGTCAGACTTTCCCCGTGTTGCTCGGAACAATGGATGGCACAGGGCCTACGCCATCGCGTGGCGGAGGCCACTGCTTCTTTGGGAGAAGAGGCAGGGCTGGCTGCCTGGATGTGCTCTAATTTGAGGTAACAACTGAATCTTGTCAGATAGTACTAGTTAAATCTGAGCTATGGGTCTGAAGCACTTATATGCCAGTACATTTGATGGTGACCTGTTCTAATTTTGTACCTGAACTTTTTTAGAAAGGGCTGTACGTCAACATACTGTGCTAGCAGAACTTATTGTGTTGCCTGTCTATTTTCTTTGCACAACATTCAAGATATTTCCCCATCATTTATAAAGACGATGAACCGGTATGTACGACTTCGTTGGTTTCAACATAGCCCTTCCCGTAGCGATCCACTGCTTCCATCCTGATTGTGCCGCCTGCGTGAAATTTTTGTATGCAAGTTCAGTGTGCTATGATGTTCTATATGATTGTGTCAACTATATAAGTTTTTACTGAGCATCAGCAATGCATATGGCTGAAAGATGTATTTACGAGCATCGACCGATGGGTCTCTCTCTCTCTCTCACACACACACACACACACACACGCGCGCGCGCGCGCACACACGCACACGCACACACACGCGCACACGCACATGTGGGACCCGTTGAATTATTTATTTGCTCGTGGCAGCTTTTAATTAGGTTCCATTGTAATCTAACTTTTTTCTTAAGTTATTAATTGAGCTCAGTGACTTCAAAAAGTTGTACAGAAGCCTTGTTTGGGCCTTTCCGGTGTCCCTGAATGTGGGTTGAGTAACCATGTTAGGTTGTATTGTACTACACATGCCTTTTTTTCAACATCAGCAATGCAATTGGGCCGACAGTTGTACACAATATCGAGGTCAACTTGTTATCCGCCCCGCTGGGCTGCAAAGTTTCCTAGGAGGTATGCATGAGGCTTAAGAAGAAAATGGATATAAGAAATAATAAATGGGATGTAATTATAATAACTGGGCAATTACTATGCACCAAACACGTAATTAGTTTGAAAAATATATTATTTTTGGAATTTGGAAATTTTAATTTCATTACTTGTTGCGCGCGCAATATTTCGTTGGATTTTAACGTGATACAACTTTATTTTGAAATTATACTTAACCTGACTAGAAATTTCAGATAAAAATATTTCGGATCCCATCAAAATGTGGGAATTTTTTTTGAATTCTGTTTTGAGCGGTTGTTTGAAATTATTAATCGTTGTCCTACCTAGAAGTTGGGCTGTACTTTTAACAAACCCGTAAATGGGTTGTAGTAAATTCCATTAGAATTGAAAAATGGGTTGTACATTCTTACAAATCGCAAATGGGCTATATGTTCTCTGCCAAATCCGAGCTGTGGGCCTACTAAGTTGACGCGTACCAAGGGCTTTGTCAACTTAGTCAATATAAACGATTCTAGCTGCAGTGATCGTACGATGTCCATCCAACGGCCATAGTGCTTCTTTAACCTCTGGTCTTCTTGCTCCAGCCGCCCAAAGCAGCACCGGTCGTGTCGCGTGCTCCTGCCTCCCATGGCTGGCTGTGATGCCGCGGAGGCCTCACCGCCCCGTACTACTCCCACCGCTAACCAGGCCATCCCTCTACTCACCCACACCCCCTATTATTCTGCGGCGACGGCAGCCTCACACTGCAGCCGAACCAGTGAACCCTCGTACTCCTCTACGCGCGGGCTACCACTGCTACGTCTTCCCCGGCTCCGCGCCATCCCCTTCCTAGGCCTCGCCGTCGTCTAGACCACCGCCCTGGTGCTCTCGGCGCGGCGTGGTCAACGACCGACTTCCATCGGAAGAGTACTATACGTGGAGAGGCTGACAACTGGGTCCAGGTGGCCGCAAGGAAGTGCCTCCTTATTACGCGCAAAATAATTATTCCTCCACCTGACAGCAGGGACCCACCGGACGGGCCACCTTATTTCACGAAAAAACATTTCCCCCCTGACTACTGGGACCCACCGGACGGGCCAGCGTATTTCGCAAAAAAAAACGTTCCCCGTGCTGTCAGCTCGGACCCACCGGAAGTGCCTCCTTATTACGCACAAAAAAATGAATACTCCCCCTGCTAGCTGGGACCCACCATGGTGGGTGGCTGACTTGAGGGCCTACTAAGTTGACTGGGACGGGGGCCTTTGTCAACTTTAGTAAATATGAACGATTCTAGCTCTAGTGACCGTACGATGGCCATCCAACGGCCGTAGTGCTTCTTCAACCTCTGGTGTTCTTACTCCAGCCGCCCAAAGCAGCGCCGGTCGTGCTGCATGCTCCTGCCTCCCGTGGTCGGCTGTGCTACCGCGGAGGCCTCACCGCCCCCTACTATTCCCACCGCTGGCCAGGCCCTGCAGCGACCGCAGCCTCACACCACAACCGAACCAGTGAACCCTCGTACTCCTCTCCGCGCGGGCTTCCACTGCCGCGTCTTCCCCGGCTCCTCGTCGTCCCCTTCCTAGGTCTCGCCGTCGTCCACCGCCGTGGTGCTCTCGGCGCGGCGTGGTCAATGTGGTCAACGACCGACTTCCATCGGAAGAGTACTGTACGTGGAGAGGCTGACAGCTGGGTCCACGGCAGCCGCAAGGAAGTGCCTCCTTATTACGCGGAAAATAATTATTCCTCCACCTGACAGCAGGGACCCACTGGATGGGTCACCAGTATTTTGCGAAAAAAATGCTTCCCCCTGACTGCTGGGACCCACAGGACGGGCCATTGATTTCGCAAAAACGCCCGCTTATCGGCTCGGACCCACCGGAAGTGCCTCCATATTACGCACAAAAAAATGAATACCCCCCTGCTAGCTGGGACCAACCTTGGTGGGATGCTGACTTGTGGGCCTACTAAGTTGACTGGGATAGAGGCCTTTGTCAACTTTAGTCAATATATGAATGATTGAAGCTCTAGTGACAGTACGATGTCCATCCAACGGCCGTAGTGCTTGTTCAACCTCTGGTCTTCTTGCTCCAGCTGCCCAAAGCAGCGCCGGTCGTGCCGCCTGCTCCTGCCGCCCGTGGCCGGCTGTGAAGCCGCCGAGGCCTCACTGCCCCCTACTACTCCCAACGCTGGCCAGGCCATCCCTCTACGCACCCACACCCCCTGTTATTCTGCGGCAATGGCAGCCTCACACCGCAGCCGAACGAGTGAACCCTCATACTCCTCTACGCGTGGGCATCCACTATCGCGTCTTCCCCGGCTCCGTGTCGTCCCCTTCCTAGGCCTCATCATCGTCCACCGCCCTGGTGCTCTCGGCACGGCGTGGTCAACGTGGTCAAGGAATGGCTTCCATTGGACTGGACTGTACGTGGAGAGGCTGACAGCTGGGTCCACGACCGCAGCAAGGAAGTGCCTCCTTATTACGCGCAAAATAATTATTCCTCCACCTGACAACGGGGAGCCACCGGACAGGCCACCGTATTTAGTGAAAAAAAATGTTTCCCCCTGTCTGCTGGGACCCACCAATTACATCTTCGCACGCAAGGAAGTGCGTCTGAAAAAAAACGATTCGCGCCCCTGACTGCTGGGACCCACCAGCTACATCTTCGCACGCAAGGAAGTGCCTGACAGTCAGGACCCACCTGGTCAAAGTGTATGTAGCGTTGTCATTTTGGTCGCGAACATGTACGTACATATATACTGGTGGATGTAGAGGCGCGCACGTGTCGTAGTAGAGGCGCGCACATAGCATGTACACGTACGTACAGCGGTGAGGGTGCAAGAAAGAAAATACGGCCACGTACGTACATATGGGCAGGGTCTCTAACGCCTATCGTGCATACGTACATGGCTGGGTCGGAACGGAGAAACAGCGTCGTCATCGTGTTCATGTTCATCGGGAGGGCTTGGACGGAACAAGCGATGGAAACGAGGCCTGGCGTACCGCACAACAGAGGAAACGGCCTTGTGTTCGACCGCCACGTCAAACGGGTCCCGTTGATCGGGAGGGCCTAGCGTGCATCAAAAACAGAGAAACGGACCTCCTACGGTCGAAACGGGGTCCCGTTGATCGGGAGGGTGTGGCGTATCGCAAAACGGATTTAAACGGACCTCCTACGGTCAAACGGGGTCCCGTTGATCGGGAGGGTGTGGCGTATCGCAAAACGGATTTAAACGGACTTGTGTTGGAGCGCTACGGTCGAAACGGGGGGGGGGGGGGAGGAATGTGGCATACCGCAAAATGGGACTCCACGGGATACTTTTCATCTCCACCGTCGACCTCCTCCAGCCTCCACGGGCTACCGTCGACCTCCCCTAGCCTTCACGGGCTCCTATTCATCCAGCCTCCACCGCGCACTACTCCACCGGCTACTGTTCAACCACCCCTCCACGGGCACCCCTCCACTGTCTACTATTCATCCAGCCCTCCACACCACGGGGTACTGTTCAACCACCCCTCCACGGCCACCCCTCCACCATCTACTGTTCATCCAGCCCTCCACACCACGGGTTCCTGTTCATCCAGAGGCAACGCCACCGCCATCGCTCATCGAAAATCCCCATAACGCCACTTTGTCATCCTGCGAGGTCGACCAGCTTGATTAGCAGCGATGGCGAAGAATTGCTCCATCGGGTTCGATTAACACCATCAATCGATCGCTCGGGTTCAGAACGCTAGCGCTAACAGCGGTAATCGCCGGGTTGATTAGAGCCCAACGCCTCGCTTCGGCTTCGCTAGAGCCAACGCCTCACACACACAGCGCTTACATGACGAGAGAAACGCGCGATCGCTCTCCCACCGTGAACCGAAACTCCCAAATTCCCCCGCTTCTACCACAGTTTTTATGTCATGGACGGCCCAAAGAATGTCATGCAAGGCGTCTCGCCCGCCCAGAAGAAAAGTCCAATTTCATCATGATTTTTGTCATAGAAGTAGGAGCCCACCACATCTATGATGATACCAGGTTTTGTCACAATAATCGTCATAGAAGTGTCATATGTATGACAGAAAAAAAATTCGTTCGGCCCAAAATGTCACGGATGTGTCTTTTTTTTGTAGTGAACGTATAAGCCCACTAGCCAATTCTGCACTATGAATTGGTCTATGCAACGTATATTCAATGATGTCTCAACTCCATTCAATCATAATATAGGCATACATATAAATTCCATGAGCACATACCTTGTCTCGCTCTCCAATCGAACTAAGGACGATGTTAGACTACTACACCGGCCATGTATTGACATACTCTTAGGACGATAGATAAATATCAGCCATTAGCATGTAAACTTCATTCAAAGCACATATAGCCGAAATAAACAAATGAAATGACAAATCAAGTATTTTGGCCCTTTGGATCGGCAACAAACTTGTAGCTAATCAAATGTATAGTGACTTGGTAATACCCTTTCATGATGTAAGAAATTATATTGCATCCATGGATTAAAATAAGCCCATTGAGGGTTACCGATCATACCTGATGATGAATTCCATGGCATAGGTGTTAATGGCATAGTTGAAGAATATGGATAATGTGTAGACTAGAGATGTTGAAACCTTCGGCTTGGTCCTTCATATTTTTCACTCTTTTCCTTCTTCGTCGCACTTCTTGTAATGGTAGCTTGCACATAATTATTATTTGGAGTACTTTCTTTGGGAACCCATGCCTTGTTCCTTTCTTCAAGTTCTTGTGCACTAAGCTTTTGTAACTCCTTCTTTTGCCAATACGATGAGCTGAGTGAGCACCTCGACTGTGATTTTGTTTCAACCAATGGCAACTCTTTTGGGGCCTTGTGCATCCTCAACTTCTTTTCTTCAGATTTTGCACTCTGATTTTTATCAATTGACTGCTTCACTTCTTTGCCTTTTGTAGACAATGTCAACACTTTAATTGGCTCTTTGTTATTTGAGATCAAATCTGAAGTAGCACACTTACGACCATCTCTTTTCACGCGGTAAACTTGCTTTACCACCTCTTTCTTCTTCCTTGAGCTCTGGATCGATTCCTTATGATTGAAACGGTCTTTGATGTCTGATTGTTCAAATGTTGATCTTCTTGAAGCTACATAGTATTGGTGAGATGGTCTAAAATAAGATGGAGAATGTGCCCTTGTATCATGCCTGTCCCATGATGAATATGGATCAATATGAGCATAGGGAAGCATCCACGACATTGGCATTGGCGGCCCAAAATAAGGATATGAATATGTTGCATTAAAATTCTCACTTTGCCAATACCTATCCTCATATTTGTGCCTTGCGGGTGATCTTGGTTTCTTTGCATGATTTGGCCGATAAGCATTCTTCTCTTCACTCTTCTTTTGATATTTATCCAATAGTTCAGCGAAGGTGATTTTTGATCTCTTACACTTGCGCTTATTTCGATCTTTGTTTTCGTTTGGTTTGCTTTCATCGATCATTGGATTTGCTTGCTGCCCCCAGTCCTTGGCGTCTCCATTGTAGCTTCGATGGAATTTTCGTCCACAAGATTATGTTCATTATGCTCTTCAACAACTTCTTTACTTGAAAGCTTGATCCCATCACCTGCAGTTTTTACCTTCTCTTTAAATGGATCAGCTTGAAGTAGCCAATGCAAAAACGTTCTGCCATGGGGACCAATCAGAATAGACTGGTCATCTCTTGGTGTCTCAACAAATTTCAATCGTCCTTTATCAATGGCCGATTTAACTATTTGACGAAACATGTTGCAATCCTCAAAATTATGCTTGGACGAATCATGCAACTTACAATACATTCGTCCCTGGATAGATGGCTCAACATGGTGATCAAGAATTCTAATATAATTATTTCTCAACAACAAATCAAATATTTGATCACACATGCTTGAATTGAAGGTAAAATTTTTATTCTCTAGTCGATCTTGTTGTGAGAATGGCTTTGGAGTTAAGCAAACGAATGGTTCAGATTTTGCATCACCCCATTCGGCTATGCATTGTGTTTTGCACTATATCTCCGATGTCTTTGGATAAGAAACTATAGCGGCATCGGTTTGCTCAGAAGATTTTAACCATGGCTTTAAATTTCTGAAACAAAAATAGTTAGAACATACATGTCTCAATTGAGACCAAGCTTAAGCCAAGTAAGAAATAAGCAAAGCTACCCAATTAGATATGAGCTTTAGATAAAGCAATGGGGAAGGCCTTGGCTGCAATAGTTTTTCGCTATCGGTCTTTCTGAATGGTGCAATGTGTTGAGCGATATGCTTTGTGACAATCTGATTGCTAACAATTAAATTACCCTTCTTCATTGGTCTCTCAATATTTCTTATGAAGATTTTTCTAATATATGCATCAACAACTAAGTCATGACCAAATCTGAAAACAGGTAAATTAATTGCTAGACATACCTCTTCAAATATGTTGGGAGAGCATGATGGTGGTGTGACTTGAAGAATATCTTGCTCCGCCTTCGGAAAGGTCCCCAATGCCTTGTCATCATCTTTTTATTGATTCCGTGCATCATTAGTTTGAAGATATTTGTTGTAACGCCCCGGATTTGATGCACCAGGTGTCTGCCAGTTATTCGTCGTCGTTGCCATGTCATTTGCTTGCGTGTTGCACTTTGCCAAGTCATCATCTGCATTTCATATCATGTCATGATGTGCATTTCATTTTGCATACGTGTTCGTCTCATGCATCCGAGCTTTTTCCCCGTTGTCCGTTTTGCAATCTGGCACTCCTATGTCCTCCGGCGTTCCCTTTTTGTCTCTCGTTGTGAGCGGGTATTAAACTTTCTCGGAATGGACCGAGGTTTGCCAAGCGGCCTTGGTGTAGCACCGGTAGACCACCTGTCAAGTTTTGTGCCATTTGGAGGTCGTTTGATACTCCAACGGTTAACCGGGTAACCGCAAAGGACTATTTTGTGTGCAGCCCAACACCCCTTCCAAAGTGGCCCAAAACCCATAAAACTCCCCTCCAAGCTCTCGGTCGTTCGATCACGATCGCGTGGCTGAAAACCGCTCCTCATTTGGACTCTCCTAGCTCCCTCTACCTATAAATATGTGGCCTCCCCCGAAATTCCCATGTCAAACCCTAACCCCTCCCTCACATGGCAATGAAATGTCCACTCCGGCCGGACATGTCCATTTTCCACCTCACTCCGACCAACCCGAAGCCGCCACATCATCACCGCCGCCTCCCCAACCAATCTGGAGCCGCCACCTCACCTCCCCCGCGCCCACTTCGCCGCGGGGCCCATCCCGCCGCCGCCGCCGTCCGCCCGCTCGACCAGCGCCCGCCGCCGCCCATGAGATTCGCCCGCCGCCAGCGCGTCTCCGCCTCGCCGCCGGCCGGCAACGCCGCCGCCGCCTGCGCCGCCTTCTCGACCTCGCCCGCCCGCCTCGCTTCGCCGCGCCCGCCGCCGCAGCCGGCGCCGCTGCCGCCGCGCCCTCCGCCTCCTCCGGCCCAAGCGCTCGTCCTGGCTGGCCTTTCGCCAGCTCGCCGAGCTCCTCCGGCGATCAAGCCGCCCTCCTGCCCCGCCGCCGCCGAGGCGCGCCGCGCCCAGCGCAGCCCACGCCGCCGGCCCGCTCCCGCTCCCCTCCGCGCCCTCCCTCGCCGCCCGAGCCGTCGCCCGCCTCCGGTGCTCGGATCCGCCGGATCCGCCGTCCCGAGCCTCCCGGGCCTCTCGCCGTCATCTCCGGCGATTTAACTCCGGCGAGATCCCGGCGCCGTGGATATTTTCACCGAGGTCCAAAACCGCTAAGTCCTCAGGATTTTTGCATAATCATGCCATGTTCATCGCATTGTATCTCTGCATCCATAGCACCGTTTCGTGCTTATAATATGTCAAATTGTTCTTCTCGACGAGTACTTCATTTCATTCCATTGCATCATTTTCATTTGAGCTCATCTTGATGCCCGAAATGCTGTTGGAAGAGTGCATGTTGATGTTAATCTGCTGAAACTGTTATAACTTGCTCATTTATCATTTTTGCCATGATTGATGTGTGCGTCCTATGAGGTTGATCTCTTCATGTGTTTTGATCTATGCTATGCCATTTTTCCAGGGGTGCCAACCCTGTATTTTTGTGAGTTGTGTGCTGAGTGTATCAAGCTTGCTAAGTAGGGTAGTTGCTGTTGCTGTTTTCCTGACAGATTCGGTTATATTTTGTTGCTATGTTAACATGTTGCTACTAATCATTCTATGCATAATCTGGAGATGCTCTATAAACATGTTTTGATCTACATGTCTTGCTCTATCCATTCATGCCACTGGTTGCAATTATAGCCTACTGAAACATGTTGTAATCTTGCTCTAAAGTTGCTTCATAATGTTGCTGTCAACCTGCTAACATGAAGTTCAATGTTTCCATGATTGTCTCCTAGTGATCCATGTACCCTATGAACTTGTTGTTGCCATGCTTAGCTTAATAAACATGCCTTCTTACTGTTGGTTTCCTTGCCATGCCATGTATTGCTTTGTGGTGAGTGGTTCAAGCTCACCAACATGCCTACTTATTGTTGTTCCTGCCATGTATGAATCTGTAACATAACTTTCCATGTTTACATGGGTGCCATCATATTTTCTGTGCCTTTTTGGCTTATGGTCAGTAAGGGACTTTTGCTCTATGCCATTAGTAGATTCATGGCATGCCTTTGTTTGCCATGATAAGTTCCTGTAACATGTTGTTTGATAGCTCTAAACATTGCAACCTGATGTTATTTTCTGCCAAGTCTGAAACTGTTATTATTTGCAATCTTACCATGTGTGTTTGAGCATGTTCTAGTGATTTCTGGAGATAGCTCAGTGTTCATGTTTTGTTATGCTTTACCTGTACTTCATGCCCATGCCTTTTGTTAATATGTTGGGGTGCTGTAGCATATTGTTTTGATGCTTGTAATATGCCTAGTTGCTGTTTTGGACAGATTGTTGCTATGACTTGTATAGTGAGTGTGTGTTGAACCGTTGCTCCGTTTTGAGAGTGCTCTATATGAAACTTGCTTGATTTTGCATGTATCTTCATATTACCATGTTGCATCCATGTTTTGAGGTGTTTGCTTGATGTTTGTATGCATTTTGCATCAATGCTATGTTTAACTTGTTTTGCTCATATCTTCTAGACCGTAGCTCCAAATCTAATGAACTTTATATGTAACTTGACTAGAATTCCGTCTATATCCTCTTGGTGCTATTTAACTTGCTGTTAAACAACTTCAACTTAATGTTTATTCAGTTCTGGACCAATTTCGAAATTTGCATATGAGGACTTACAGGAATTGTTATATGTTGTTCCCGGCCTCATTTAAACTTGCCTTGATGTGTTGTTCTTGTTTGCATCATCTCTTGCCATGAGTAGCTTCATGTAGCTTTGCCATGCATCATGCTTGTTGTGCATCATGTCTTGTTCATGTGTGGTGTGTTTACCATGTTGTGTGCTTCTTCTCGATAGTTCCCGTTTCGTTGCGATCGTGAGGATTCGTTCGTCTACGTGTGGTTCGTCTTCGTGGCTTCATCTTCTTCATGGACTCGTTCTTCTTCCTTGCGGGATTTCAGGCAAGATGACCGCTACCCTGGATCTCATTACTATAATTGCCATGCTAGTTGCTTCGTTCTATCGCTATGCTGTGTTACCTATCTTTTGCTCTTCAAGCCTCCCAAATTGCCATGAACCTCTAACCTTTGACACCATTCCTAGCAAACCATTGTTTGGCTATGTTACCGCTTTGCTCAGCCCCTCTTATAGCGTTGCTAGTTTCAGGTGAAGTTGAAGATTTCTTCATGGTGGACAGGGTTATGTTGGGATATCACAATATCTCTTATATTATTAATGCATCTATATTTGGTAAAGGGTGGAAGGCTCGGCCTTATGCCTGGTGTTTTGTTCCACTCTTGCCGCCCTAGTTTCCGTCATACCGGTGTTATGTTCCCGGATTTTGCGTTCCTAACGCGGTCGGGTGATTTATGGGACCCCCCTGACAGTTCGCTTTGAATAAAATTTGTCCAGCAAGGCCCAACCTTGGTTTTACCATTTGCCTCACCACCACCTACATTTCCCTTGGGAGTAATTAACCCAAGGGTCATCTTTATTTTAGCCCCCCCCGGGCCAGTGCTTGTCTAAGTGTTGGTCCGAAACGAGCAACCTGCGGGGCCACCTCGGGGCAACTCGACGTCTGGTTTTACTCGTAGCTTGACTTATCCGGTGTTGTCCTGAGAACGAGATATGTGCAGCTCCTATCGGGATTGTCGCGCATCGGGCGGCTTTGCTGGTCTTGTTTTACCATTGTCGAAATGTCTTGTAAACCGGGATTCCGAGACTGATCGGGTCTTCCTGGGAGAAGGTCTATTCCTTCGTTGATCGCGAGAGCTTCTCATGGGCTAAGTTGGGACACCCCTGCAGGGTATAAACTTTCGAGAGCCGTGCCCGCGGTTATGTGGCAGATGGGAATTTGTTAATGTCCGGTTGTAGATAACTTGACACCAGATCCGATTTAAAACGCATCAACCGCGTGTGTAGCCGTGATGGTCTCTTCTTGGCGGAGTCCGGGAAGAGTACACGGTTTCTGGGTTATGTTTGACGTAAGTAGGTGTTCAGGATCACCTCTTGATCATTGCTAGCTTCTCGACCGTTCCTTTTGCTCCTCTTCTCGCTCTTATTTGCGTATGTTAGCCACCATATCATGCTTAGTCGCTGCTGCAACCTCACCACTTTACCCCTTCCTTTCCTATTAAGCTTTGCTAGTCTTGATACCCATGGTAATGGGATTGCTAAGTCCTCGTGGCTCATAGATTACTACAACAACAGTTGCAGGTACAGTTTTTCCGATGATCATGACGCGAGAGCGATGCTTGCTTGCGTTGAGTTCTTCTTCTGCTTCTTCTTCGATCAGGGGATAGGTTCCAGGTCGGCAGCCTGGGCTAGCAGGGTGGATATTGTTTGAGTTTCTGTTTATGATTCATCCGTAGTCGGATGCTGTTCTTGTATGTGGTATTGTTGTATTCGTGTGGCATTGTATGCCTTTTGTATGTATCCCCATCTATTGTGTAATGTTGATGTAATGATATCCATCTTGCAAAAGCGTTTCAATATGCGGGTCTATCCTTGGTGGGACCTTTGAGTTCCTTTTGGATAGGGTCGCATATTGGGCGTGACAAGTTGGTATCAGAGCCTCGACCGACCCTGGGAGCCCCCTTTATTGATCGTCTAGTTTGGCCGTTGTTGAGTCTAGAAGGAATTTTTTTTTTCGGAGTCTAGTTATATCGGAGAGTAGGAATTCTTTTTACTTCTCAGCCCTTTCGTCGCTCTGGTGAGGAATCTTGACGTAGGTGTTTTGAATTACTACTCTTCCCTTTCAAATTTTTCTTTAGGTTCACGCAGTTGGTTTTCCGATCGTTGGCTCTCAGCTCTTTTCATCCGGTGCATTTCTCGTCAAGTTGACTCAAGCCTCTTCATCTTTGAGTTCAATCCTCAGTTGTTTTCTTTTCCCACCCGCCCACCCTTCTTCCTCTCGGAACCGGAGCCTGTAATCGAGTATCCATCCTACTCGTGCGAAGTCTTTGCTTTCTTTCCTCAATGATTTCAATTGGTGTTTTCTCTTCAAGATATTCGTTGGCTTTCCCCCTTCTAAGTTGCCTTTGTTTTCCCGCCCTCCCACCCTCTTCTTCCCGGAGTCTGAGTCTCTTTCGACCATCAATTTCATTCGTGCGGAGCCTCTTTAGTCTTCCCTCAATCATTTCAACCGGTGAATTCTCGTCTCGTTTGACATTCTTCATCTCCTTATCTCTCCGGTGGAATCAATTCCATTTTTCGGTAGTGACTATGTTCTTTCTCTCGGATCAAGTGTTCTCCTTGCTCATTTGCCTCTCGCCAGATTATCCTTCCGGAGTGTGCAAGACATCTTAGGAGATTCGTCTGTGTTCGAATTAATTCGAGGTTGCCACCTCATTCAAATATTTCAATTGTTCCGGTGCATCATCTATCTGTTCTACACCCCTTTCCAACGGTGTTATCTTTTCAGTGGGCCCTAACCCACAGGTCTTTTCCCAAGATCTTACCTGACTCTTCTAATTTCCCTGGAGTTATTCTCAATTCTTTTCAAGTGTGACATAAGAACGAATTTCATCAGTCACATGCCTCTTCAAAGATCGATTTCAAATTCTCTTCATTGTTGGCTCAACCTCTTTGCTTTTCATTCTCCCGGAGTATCTTAGTAATTTTGGTGGTGTTTCTCGTCGTCATTTGAAGACTGAAGAAGAGTTTTTCCTCTAAATCTTGTCTGTTCTCTCGAAGATTCGCGGTTCTAGCTTCATGTTATCCTCTCGAATTATTCCGTTTGTCCGATATTCTTTCTTAACCATCCGGAGTATGTCAGGAGTTGTTTTCCCATCTCTTTTCACCGGAGGCCGTCGTTCCAGAAGAATTCTTTGTCCTCACATTTCAGCTACCGTTATCCATTTATCCCGGTGCTTCGTTCAAGTGTTCTTTAATCAGCTCATGTTCTCTTTGTTCTTTTGCATCTAAATCCCCTCAAGCATATTGGTTCTTCTAATTCGTCCCGGTGATTCATTCTCTTTCACCAGTCTTTTCCGAATTCTAACGGTGGTTCTTTAAGATTCTTTTCCTTGTTCATCATATTAATCCATTCGTTCTTTCAATCCTACCGGTGGTTCATGAAGACCTTCTCAAGTTTCCGATATGTCACTTCTCAACCCCTTTTCAAGAAGAATAAGTAGTATGCTAAATCCATTGCTTGTCATCAGTTTAATTTGATGATGGATAAGCATACAATAAATCTTATTCTTATTTCCTCCAAGTGAGTAATCCCTTCCTTCAGAGTTTGTTCTTGATGAATAAACTCTAGTTCCAAGTGTTTTCATCTTTTCTTTTCTGGAGTTCAAATTTCCTCGGCCATCTCGTCGGAACCTCCATCTAAATCATCGCAATGCTCATCTTATTCTTTCATCCTTTATTCTATATCATCATCCTTTTGTCACCGGAGTTCTTCATGGTGGTTCTTCATGTTTTATTTCATCCTTCAAGAGTTCATCAAATATCATTCCATCCTCTCAAGCTCGTGTTCTAATCCTTCCATTTTCAGCCGAAGTGCTGCCTAAATCCTTTCAGTCTTATCCGTTTCTTTTCTCATTCTAACCACTCCGATTAGAACGAGTGCTTTCATAGTCTATTTGATTCCGTGAGCTTTCGATTCTCATCATTCTCGCAGTTCCTCCCTTCTTCTCGAGTGCTCTCGATTCTTTGCTTCTTTTCTTGAGTTCTTGTTTCACCTCATCCCTTTTTCCCTTCTGTCTCGGTCCTAAGATCTCGGGACGAGATCTCTTGTTAGTGGAGGAGTGTTGTAACGCCCCGGATTCGATGCGCCAGGTGTCTGCCAGTTATTCGCCGTCGTTGCCATGTCATTTGCTTGTGTGTTGCACTTTGCCATGTCATCACCTGCATTTCATATCATGTCATGATGTGCATTTCATTTTGCATACGTGTTCGTCTCATGCATCCGAGCTTTTTCCCCGTTGTCCGTTTTGCAATCCGGCACTCCTATGTCCTCCGGCGTTCCCTTTTTGTCTCTCGTTGTGAGCGGGTATTAAACTTTCTCGGAATGGACCGAGTTTTGCCAAGTGGCCTTGGTGTAGCACCGGTAGACCGCCTGTCAAGTTTCGTGCCATTTGGAGGTCGTTTAATACTCCAACGGTTAACCGGGTAACCGCAAAGGCCTCTTTTGTGTGCAGCCCAACACCCCTTCCAAAGTGGCCCAAAACCCAGCAAACTCCCCTCCATGCTCTCGGTCGTTCGATCACGATCGCGTGGCCGAAAACCGCTCCTCATTTGGACTCTCCTAACTCCCTCTACCTTTAAATATGTGGCCTCCCCCGAAATTCCCGCAGTCCAAACCCTAGCCCCGCTCCCCTCGCGCGCCGGACATGTCCACTCCGGCCGGACATGTCCATCTTCCACCTCACTCCGACCAATCCGGAGCCGCCACATCATCACCGCCGCCTCCCCAACCAATCTGGAGCCGCCACCTCACCTCCCCCGCGCCCACTTCGCCATGGGCCCATCCACGCCGCTGTCAGTCCGCCCATGAGATTCGCCCGCCCGCCCAGCTGCGTCTCGCCTGCCGCCGGAAGCAACGCCGCGCTGCGCCGCCTTCTCGACCTCGCCTCGCCGCCTCGCTCGCCAGCACCCGCCGCCCGGGCGGCGCCGCCCCCCCCGCCTCCCTCCTCCTCAAGGCTGCCCCGTCCCTGGCGGCCCTTCACCAGCCTCGCGGAGCTCCTCCGGCGATCGCGCCGCCCTCCCCCCCGCCGCCGAGGGCCTCGCCACGCCCAGAGGCGCCGCCTGGCGCAGCAGCGCCGCCGCCTGCCTCGCTCCCGCTCCCCTCCGCGCCCTCCCCGCCCGAGCCGCCCCGCCTCCGGTGCTCGGATCCGGCCGGGATCCGCCGGATCCGGCGTCCCCGAGCCTCCCCGGGCCCTCCTTCATCATCTCCGGCGACGAACTCCGGCGAGATCCCGGCGCCGTGGATATTTTCCCCGAGGTCCAAAACTGCTAAGTCCTCAGGATTTTTGCATAATCATGCCATGTTCATCGCATTGTATCTCTACATCCGTAGCTCCGTTTCGTGCGTATAATATGTCAAATTGTTCGCCACGACGAGTACTTCATTTCATTCCATTGCATCATTTTCATTTGAGCTCATCTTGTTGCCCGAAATGCTGTTGGAAGAGTGCATGTTGATGTTAATCTGCTGAAACTGTTATAACTTGCTCATTTATCATTTTTGCCATGATTGATGTGTGCATCCTATGAGGTTGATCTCTTCATGTGTTTTGATCTATGCTATGCCATATTTCCAGGGGTGCCAACCATGTATTTTTGTGAGTTGTGTGCTGAGTGTATCAAGCTTGCTAAGTAGGGTAGTTGCTGTTGCTGTTTTCCTGACAGATTCGGTTATATTTTGTTGCTATGTTAACATGTTGCTACTAATCATTCTATGCATAATCTGGAGATGCTCTATAAACATGTTTTGATCTACATGTCTTGCTCTATCCATTCATGCCACTGGTTGCAATTATAGCCAGCTGGAACATGTTGTAATCTTGCTCTAAAGTTGCTTCATAATGTTGCTGTCAACCTGCTAACATGAAGTTCAATGTTTCCATGATTGTTTCCTAGTGATCCATGTACCCTATGAACTTGTTCTTGCCATGCTTAGCTTAATAAACATGCCTTCTTACTGTTGGTTGCCTTGCCATGCCATGTATTGCTCTGTGGTGAGTGGTTCAAGCTCACCAACATTCCTACTTATTGTTGTTCCTGCCATGTATGAATCTGTAACATAACTTTCCATGTTTACATGGGTGCCATCATATTTTCTGTGCCTTTTTGGCTTATGGTCGGTAAGGGACTTTTGATCTATGCCATTAGTAGATTCCTACCATGCCTTTGTTTGCCATGATAAGTTCCTGTAACATGTTGTTTGATAGCTCTAAACATTGCAACCTGATGTTATTTTCTGCCAAGTCTGAAACTGTTATTATTTGCAATCTTACCATGTGTGTTTGAGCATGTTCTAGTGATTTCTGGAGATAGCTCAGTGTTCATGTTTTGTTATGCTTTACCTGTACTTCATGCCCATGCCTTTTGTTAATACGTTGGGGTGCTGTAGCATATTGTTTTGATGCTTGTAATATGCCTAGTTGCTGTTTTGGACAGATTGTTGCTATGACTTGTATAGTGAGTGTGTGTTGAACCGTTGCTCCGTTTTGAGAGTGCTCTATATGAAACTTGCTTGATTTTGCATGTATCTTCATATTACCATGTTGCATCCATGTTTTGAGGTGTTTGCTTGATGTTTGTATGCCTTTTGCATCAATGCCATGTTTAACTTGTTTTGCTCATATCTTCTAGACCGTAGCTCCAAATCTAATGAACTTTATATGTAACTTGACTAGAATTTCGTGTAGATCCTCTTGTTGCTATTTAACTTGCTGTTAAACAACTTAAACTTAATGTTTATTCAGTTCTGGACCAATTTCGTAATTTGCATATGAGGACTTACCGGAATTGTTATATGTTGTTCCCGGCCTCATTTAAACTTGCCTTGATGTGTTGTTCTTGTTTGCATCATCTCTTGCCATGAGTAGCTTCATGTAGCTTTGCCATGCATCATGCTTGTTGTGCATCATGTCTTGTTCATGTGTGGTGTGTTTACCATGTTGTGTGCTTCTTCTCGATAGTTCCCGTTTCGTTGCGATCGTGAGGATTCGTTCGTCTACGTGTGGTTCGTCTTCGTGGCTTCATCTTCTTCATGGACTCGTTCTTCTTCCTTGCGGGATTTCAGGCAAGATGACCACTACCCTGGGTCTCATTACTATCATTGCCATGCTAGTTGCTTCGTTCTATCGCTATGCTGCATTACCTATCTTTTGCTCTTCAAGCCTCCCAAATTGCCATGAACCTCTAACCTTTGACACCATTCCTAGCAAACCATTGTTTGGCTATGTTACCGCTTTGCTCAGCCCCTCTTATAGCGTTGCTAGTTGCAGGTGAAGTTGAAGATTTCTTCATGGTGGACAGGGTTATGTTGGGATATCACAATATCTCTTATATTATTAATGTATCTATATATTTGGTAAAGGTTGGAAGGCTCGGCCTTATGCCTGGTGTTTTGTTCCACTCTTGCCGCCCTAGTTTCCGTCATACCGGTGTTATGTTCCCGGATTTTGCGTTCCTAACGCGGTCGGGTGATTTATGGGACCCCCCTGACAGTTCGCTTTGAATAAAACTTGTCCAGCAAGGCCCAACCTTGGTTTTACCATTTGCCTCACCACCACCTACATTTCCCTTGGGAGTAATTAACCCAAGGGTCATCTTTATTTTAGCCCCCCCTGGGCCAGTGCTTGTCTAAGTGTTGGTCCGAACGAGCAACTTCATGGGGCCACCTCGGGGCAACTCGACGTCTGGTTTTACTCGTAGCTTGACTTATCCGGTGTTGCCCTGAGAACGAGATATGTGCAGCTCCTATCGGGATTGTCGCGCATCGGGCGGCTTTGCTGGTCTTGTTTTACCATTGTCGAAATGTCTTGTAAACCGGGATTCTGAGACTGATCGGGTCTTCCTGGGAGAAGGTCTATTCCTTCGTTGATCACGAGAGCTTGTCATGGGCTAAGTTGGGACACCCCTGTAGGGTATAAACTTTCGAGAGCCGTGCCCGCGGTTATGTGGCAGATGGGAATTTGTTAATGTCCGGTTGTAGATAACTTGACACCAGATCCGATTTAAAATGCATCAACCGCGTGTGTAGCCGTGATGGTCTCTTCTCGGGAGTCCGGAAGTGAACACGGTTTCTGGGTTATGTTTGACGTAAGTAGGTGTTCAGGATCACCTCTTGATCATTGCTAGCTTCTCGACCGTTCCTTTTGCTCCTCTTCTCTCTCTTATTTGCGTATGTTAGCCACCATATCATGCTTAGTCGCTGCTGCAACCTCACCACTTTACCCCTTCCTTTCCTATTAAGCTTTGCTAGTCTTGATACCCATGGTAATGGGATTGCTGATCCTCGTGGCTCACAGATTACTACAACAACAGTTGCAGGTACAGGTTTTCCGATGATCATGACGCGAGAGCGATGCTTGCTTGCGTTGATTTCTTCTTCTGCTTCTTCTTCGATCAGGGGATAGGTTCCAGGTCGGCAGCCTGGGCTAGCAGGGTGGATATTGTTTGAGTTTCTGTTTATGATTCATCTGTAGTCGGATGCTGTTCTTGTATGTGGTATTTTTGTATTCGTGTGGCATTGTATGCCTTTTTTATGTATCCCCATCTATTGTGTAATGTTGATGTAATGATATCCACCTTGCAAAAGCGTTTCAATATGCGGGTCTATCCTTGGTGGGACCTTCGAGTTCCTTTTGGATAGGGTCGCATATTGGGCATGACATTTGTACACCAAACTTTCTTTGGCTACTTGTTCTTGTTCTTGAAGCTCGTCAATTTCTATGGCACGAAACTTATAGGGCAGGAAGTAGGTTCCATTAACTTCAGAAAAATCAAGTATGGCTGTCTTGCTATACCTTGTGTGCCCTTTCTCACAAATATTTGCCTCTTTGGATTTGATGGATTCGGAATGTACACTACTTGATTCGGCTCATTCAACGGAAGCACTTTTAGTTTCCAAATCATCATTCTTTTCACCGGTTATATCAAATGGCAAGGCTTCTTTTCTTTGAGCTAATTCCCTATCAATTCTCTCTTGGAGAAGTACTTGCACCCTATCGCGCAAAGCTTTAACTCCCCTATCAATTTCAGCCTGCTCTAGATTAGTTTGCCCCCCAATGCTTTTAGGATCTTTCGGTAATGAAGTGTTAGTGTTGCCGAAATTTTGCAATTGTGTAGGGGGTGTATAATATGCTACGGTACTAGGTGGAGGTGTATGCACTGTTTTATAACCATATGCTCTCTCACCAATACTATCAATTGATGAAGTTTCATCTTCCTACAAAACTCTAGCCTTTATTGCAGCATAATCAGGAAATAGCCCCTTTTCATATTACTCAAGGCAAAGAGCACTAATTCTCTTGTTTTGTGCCAAGCTCTTTTTTAATTGCAGCCACAACCGCTTCTGGAAGGGATTGCTCTGCAATACTTCCAGATTTTTTCGGCAATGATTCATGAGTGTTGCCGAAATTCTTGAATTGTGTAGAGTATGCATTATATGCTACAGTATTTGATGACGGCACATGTGTTCCTATAAAATTTTCACTTATTCAGCTATGACCATGAAGATACGGGGCCGAATTATGTACATCTACAGTTGCATACGGTGCTGAAAAGTTACTAACATGAGGTGTATCATATGATGGTTGAGAGTAACTGGCCGAATAGCTAGTCGTAGCATGGCCAATTCTCCCATCCATCAGCAAGGTTGGATTCACGTATTGCAAATTAGTTGCCGATGAATAAAAAGGTGAAACACTTTCTTGTATGCTATTGGAAATTTTAACATGAGGTGTTCAGATTGATTAACAAAATCCATCATGTTGTTCATCGGCATATGGATTTTTGGGGTTGCCGATGCATGAGAGTTTGGATACATATGTTCTACGTTGCTAAAATCATAAGAATTTGAAGCATGAAGATTGTTTTTTATCGGCCCTTGCGCATAATTAGATGCATGATTGATAAAACTAGGGTTAGCCGATACATTATGCTCATTAGGTGATCCAGCAACAACATATGGATTATTTGCATCTACAAAGGGGAATTGGGTATTCATATTACCTTTGTAGATTGCAGCAACTTGATGACGATCTCTTCATAGCAAGAACGGGCTGGAGACCGTTCAAAGCTTCGTCCCAAGCAGAGTAGCCAAAATGTGTGTTGACACATGAACGTCACTGTGTACCTCCAACGCCGAGGGTGATACACCGCAGCTCGCGTCGAAGGAGATACGACCGGCAGCGCGATACGCAGGACAACCGGCAGATGCTTTTGTAGACCCGAAGCCCCGCTTGCCCGGGAGGGACCCCATCCGGGCTCGCGGCGGCTATGGGCTGCTCCAGGTCGATTCGCTCGCCCCTAGAGCCTCGTGGATCCGCAGCCCTCCAGCATGAAGAACTAGTGAGGAACGAGAAGAAAGATACAAGGGAGAGATAAAAAGTAGATGAACACGAAAAAGTAGTAGATTGATTTGTCGATTGTGAGTTGTTCAATCGTCTGTCACCCCTTAGGTATATAAGAGGAGGCTGGATTTCCCATGCAAGGAAAGGGTTTGGATTCACGTCCAAAGCCCTAGTCAAATTCGGATTGGTTTTATCCAAACTTTCCAAAACTGTTCGGTCTAAAACTGGCTGCACTTTGCGGGTCTTTTTTGTGATGGTAAACGATTTCGGATGGAAACGAGTCCAAAAGCAATCTTGACCATTTCGACGAGCCGAACAACTTTTATGTTGAACGTTTTTTCATCAGAGGTCATCTCAAGGGCCAAATCGCTCGCGCAAAACAGCTAATTATTCACGCAGCTCGTTACACATACCCATATATGTGTCTGGTTCGGGGCGTCATATTTTGCTCACTGGAGGATCGCGCTGTGCGGGCTCTAACATTTGCATACAACCTTGGATTGGGACAATCTTTATATCAAAATCGATCGGTTCGATGAGGCACAAAACTTTAATGTTGAAAGTTTCTCCATTTGAAGCCATATTAATTATCTTTCTAGCCATTATTTAATCTGGTGTCAACTTGTCATAACTTTTACATCCGAGCTCCGTTTTAGACCATCTTCATATTCATCTTGATCTTCTCGAAGAGAGCCATCTCATGGTGACTTTCAATAGTAAGTTTGAATTAGTCTTGACATAGCTTCAAGCCACTCTTTATAAACATGCCACTTTTGAGCGTCAACAGGAATTATTGTCAAGCTAGTTTTCATCACGCTCATATGATCCGCGTTCGTTAATTTGATAATTTGATATGTGGGTGAACCGGTGCTTGGGTACTGCCCTTCCTTGGACAATCATCCCACTTATGATTAACCCCTCTTGCAAGCATCCGCAACTACAAAAGAAGTATTAAGGTAAACCTAACCATAGCATGAAACATGTGGATCCAAATCAGCCCCTTACGAAGCAACGCATAAACTAGGGTTTAAGCTTCTGTCACTCTAGCAACCCATCATATACCTATTACTTCCCAATGCCTTCTTGTAGGCCCAAATAATGGTGAAGTGTCATGTAGTCGACGTTCACATAACACCACTAGAAGAAAGACAACATACATCTCATCAAAATATCGAACGAATACCAAATTCACATGACTACTTATAGTAAGACTTCTCACATGTCCTCAGGGACAAAAGGAACTACTCACTAATCATATTCATGTTCATAATCAGAGGGGTATTAATATGCATAATGGATCTGCACATATGATCTTCCACCAAATAAACCAACTAGCATCAACTACAAGGAGTAATCAACACTACTAGCAACCCACATGTACCAATCTGAGGTTTTGGGACAAAGATTGGATACAAGAGATGAACTAGGGTTTGAGAGGAGGTGGTGCTGGTGAATATGTTGATGGAGATTGACCCCCTCCTAATGAGACGATCGATGGTGATGACGATGGTGATGATTTCCCCCTCCCGGAGGGATGTTTCCTCGACAAAACAGCACGGCCGGAGCCCTAGATTGGTATCACCAGGTTCCGCCTCGAGTCGGCGCCGCTTCGTCCCGAAAGATTGCTTCTGATTTTTTTCCAGGGCGAAATACATGATATAGCCAAATATGGGCACCGGAGGACTGCCAGGGGGCCCATGAGGCAGGGGGGCGCACCCAGGGGGGTAGGGCGCGCCCCCACCCTCGTGGATGGTGGGTGGCCCCCCTCTGGTACTCTCTTCGCCCAATATTTTTTATATGTTCCAAAATTGACTTTCGTGGAGTTTCAGGACTTTAGGAGTTGTGCAGAATAGGTCTCTAATATTTCTTCTTTTTCAGCCCAGAATTCCAGCTAACGTCATTCTCCCTCTTCAAGTAAACCTTGTAAAATAAGAGAGAATTGGCATAAGTATTGTGACATAACGTGTAGTAACAGCCCATAATGCGATAAATATCAATATAAAAGCATGATGCAAAATGGACGTATCAACTCCCCCAAGCTTAGACCTTGCTTGTACTGAAGCGGAAGCCGATATCAAAAAATATGTCCACATGTTTAGAGATAGAGGTGTTGATAAAATAAAATACGGACATGAGGGCATCATGTTCATTCTTATAACAGCAATATATATATATATATATATATATATATATATATATATATGTCATGTGATTTCTTACGCTAAAGTAACAATCTATTCACAATGTGAAGTATGAATCAGAAACTTCACTGAAAACTAACAAACTATAATCTCGGTAATAGATCATACATATTTAGAGAGCAATTTTTATTGCATGCAACAATGACAACTTACTTGAAGGATCTTACTCAATCCATAGGTAGATATGATGGACTCTCATGGCAAGACCGGGTTTAAGGATATTCAGAAGCACAAGTAGTATCTCTACTTGGTGCAAAGAATTTGGCTAGCATGAGGGGGAAAGGCAAGCTCAACATGTTGGATGATCCATGACAATATACTTTATTTCGGATATAAGAAAACATAACCCATTATGTTGTCTTCCTTGTCCAACATCAACTTTTAGAATGTCATATTTTAATGATGCTCACAATCATAAAAGATGTCCAAGATAGTATATTTATATGTGAAAACCTCTCTTTCTTTATTACTCCCTCTGTAAACTAATATAAGAGCGTTTAGATCACTATTTTAGTATTCTAAACGCTCTTATATTAGTTTACGGAGGGAGTACTTCCTATTAATTGCCACGATGACCAAAACTATGTTTGTCAAATGTGAACAACTTTTATTCATCATACTCTTTTATATGTGAAGTCATTACTCTCCATAAGATCAATATGATCTCTTTAATTCTTTTTATTCTTTCTTTTATTCCCTCGAGATCATAGCAAGATAACCAAGCCCTCGACTCAAAACTAATCTTTATTATATATAGCTCACGAACTCAATTACATGGAAGGATAATAAAGCAAAACTCAAAACTAGATCATACTAAAACTTTATTCTACTAGATCAAGATATAACCAAAAGGATCGAACTAAGAAAAATGGTAAAGATAGAAGTTTGATGGTGATACGATACCGAGGCACCTCCCCCAAGCTTGGCAGTTGCCAAGGGGAGTGCCCATACCATGTATTTATGTGTCATTCTTCGGAGGTGGTGATGATGGAGTTGTTGATGATAATTCTGCCTTCAGATTTTTCATATTGTAGTTGAGGAGAGCAATTTCCTCGTTCAACCCATCAACCTCCGACTCCAGCTTTAGGATCTTTTCACATAAATCTCCTTTGCTTTTCTACCGAAAATGAGAAGGAATAGATCGGTTATTAGACCAGTTAGCCCTCTTAGGGAGGCTAGACTTCTTGAACTTCACGTGCATATCCCCAGGTTGAGGTAGAGGAACATCCTCCTCCTCCTCCTCAAATGAGCATCCTCCTCATCATCTGTAGTTCGACCATAAGGAGATAGGTCCCCATAGGTCTTTGGGTCAGCAATGAGATGTGAGACATAGCTCTCTCCTTCGAAGTCTTGAGATGACATCTTGCTCTAAATCTGCAGCAGAGACAACTCAAAACAAAAACAGAGGATTGTGTTGTGGTGCGGTAGTCAAAACCTTCGGGAGATTATATAATGAATTTTTACCGACCAAAAGAAGTATGGTGCAAGAAAACGGAGTCCGGAGGCACACGAGGTGCCCACGAGGCAGGGGGCGCGCCCAGGGGGGGCGCGCCCTCCACCCTCGTGGATGCCTCGTGTCCCTTTCGGACTACTTCTTATTTTCCTATTTTCTTAAATATTCCAAAACGGAGAAAAATTGCCATTAGAACTGTTTTGGAGTCGGTTTACTTACCGTCTCTGTTGGAAAAGGAAGTGCCTAGGACGCGCTTAGGCACGCCTAGGCGCTAGGCAATAGCCAAACGCCTTGCCTAGGGCATAAATGGAGATCTAGGCACGGCAAGCAAGGAATTGCTACCCAAGCAAGAAATCATGCAACATACTGCACAGATATGGCAAACGAGTTATATTCCAATTGCAGTAGATAGTAATTAACTTATTTATATGCCCTGAACTAATATCAACACCCATATAATAATCATAAATACACTACGAGTAAAAACTATATTATCGCCTAGGTCGCGCCTAGGGCGCTTAGGCACCACCTAGGCACAAGGCGAAGGCCAACAGCCTCGCTTACGCCTACCACTTTTTCCAACCTTGCTTACCGTACCACATACCTATTCCTTTTCGGAGTCTGAAACGTTCTGGAAAGTGTCCCTTATATATTCCTCCGGGGTTACGGTCTCAATAACATTAGTTTCAACATTTATGGGATTACCTGAGATACAATGTTTGATTCTTTGACCGTTCACTACCTTCGGATTTGTGCCTTCGAAGTTGTTAACTTTTATGGCACTGGAACGATAGAACTCCTCGATGACCTAAGGACCTTCCCATTTAGAGAGAAGTTTTCCTGCAAAAAATCTTAAATGAGAGTTGTATAACAAAACATAATCACCTACGTTAAACTTATGCTTTTGTATCCTTTTGTCATGCCATCTTTTAACTTTTTCTTTAAACAGTTTGGCATTCTCATAGGCCTGGGTTCTCCATTCATCAAGTGAGCTAATGTAAAATAGTCTCTTTTTAAGTAAATACTCCCTAGAGGCAATAATAAAGTTATTATTTATTTCCTCATATCATGATAAATGTTTATTATTCATGCTATAATTGTATTAACCGGAAACATAATACATGTGTGAATACATAGACAAACATAGTGTCACTAGTATGCCTCTACTTGACTAGCTCGTTAATCAAAGATGGTTGAGTTTCCTTGCCATGGACATGAGTTTTCATTTGATTAATGGGATCACATCATTAGGAGAATGATGTGATTCACTTGACCCATTCCGTTCGCTTAGCACTTGATTGTTTAGTTTACATTTATTGCTTTCTCCATGACTTATACATGTTCCTGTAACTATGAGATTATGCAACTCCCGAATACTGGAAGAACACATTGTGTGCTACCAAACGTCACAACGTAACTGGGTGATTATAAAGGTGCTCTACAGGTGTCTCCGATGGTGTTTGCTGAGTTGGTATAGATCGAGATTAGGATTTGTCACTCCGATTGTCGGAGAGGTATCTCTAGGCCCTCTCGGTAATGCACATCACAATAAGCCTTGCAAGCAATGTGACTAATGTGTTAGTTGCGGGATGATGCATTACGGAACGAGTAAAGAGACTTGTCGGTAACGAGATTGAGCTAGGTATTAAGCTACCGACGATCGAATCTCGGGCAAGTAACATACCGATGACAAAGGGAACAACGTATGTTGTTATGCGGTTTGACCGATAAAGTTCTTCGTAGAATATGTAGGAACCAATATGAGCATCCAGGTTCCTCTATTGGTTATTGACTGGAGACATGTCTCGGTCATGTCTACATAGTTCTCGAACCCGTAGGGTCCGCACACTTAAAGTTCTGTGACGATCGGTATTATGATTTTTTGTGTTTTGATGTACTGATGGTAGTTCGGAGTCCCAGATATGACCATGGACATGACGAGGAGTCTCGAAATGGTCGAGACGTAAATATCGATATATTGGACGACTATGTTCAGACACCATAAGTGTTTCGGGAGCTTTCGAACATATACCGGAGTACCGGGGATTACCGGAACCCCCCGGGGAGTATAATGGGCCTATTAGACCTTGGTGGAGAAGAGGAGGGGCAGCCAGGGCAGGCCGCGCGCCCCTCTCCCTCTAGTCCAAATTCGACAAGGAGGGAGGCGGCTCCCCCTTTCCTTCCCCTCTCTCTCCTCCTTCCCCTTCTCCTACTCCTACTAGGAAAGGAGGAGTCCTACTCCCGGTGGGAGTAGGACTCCCCCCTTGGCGCGCCCTCCTCCTGGACGGCCGCCTCCCCCTAGCTCCTTTATATACGGGGGCAGGGGGCACCCCAAGACACAACTAATCTCTTAGCCGTGTGCGGTGCCCCCTCCACCATAATCCACCTCGGTCATATCATAGCGTTGCTTAGGCGAAGCCCTGCGTCAGTAGCGTCATCATCACCGTCACCCCGCCGTCGTGCTGACGAAGCTCTTCCTGAAAGCTCTACAAGATCGTGAGTTTGCGGGACGTCACTGAGCTGAACGTGTGCTAAACACGGAGATGTCGTACGTTCGGTGTTGAGGATCGGTCGATCGTGAAGACATACGACTACATCAACCGCGTTGTTATAACGCTTCCGCTTACGGTCTACGAGGGTACGTAGATGACACTCTTCCCTCTCATTGCTATGCATCACCATGATCTTGTGTGTGCGTAGGAAATTTTTTGAAACTACTACGTTCCCCAACAGTGGCATCCGAGCCAAGTTTATGCGTAGATGTTATATGCACGAGTAGAACACAAGTGAGTTGTGGGCGATACAAGTCATACTGCTTACCAGTATGTCATACTTTGGTTCGGCGGTATTGTTGGATGAAGCGGCCCGGACCGACATTAGGCGTACGCTTACACGAGACTGGTTCTACCGACGTGCTTTGCACACAGGTGGCTGGCGGGTGTCAGTTTCTCCAACTTTAGTTGAACCGAGTGTGGCTACACCCAGTCCTTGTGAAGGTTAAAACAACACTAACTTGACGAAATATCATTGTGGTTTTGATGCGTAGGTAAGAACGGTTCTTGCTCAGCCCGTAGCAGCCATGTAAAACTTGCAACAACAAAGTAGAGGACGTCTAACTTGCTTTTGCAGGGCATGTTGTGATGTGATATGGTCAAGGCATGATGCTATATTTATTGTATGAGATGATCATGTTTTGTAACAGAGTTATCGGCAACTGGCAGGAGCCATATGGTTGTCACTTTATTGTATGGAATGCTATCGCCCTGTAATTGCTTTACTTTATCACTAAGCGATAGTGATAGTCGTAGAAGCAATAGTTGGCAAGACGACAACGATGCTACGATGGAGATCAAGGTGTCGCGCCGGTGACGATGGTGATCATGACTGTGCTTTGGAGATGGAGATCAAAGGCACAAGATGATGATGGCCATATCATATCACTTATATTGATTGCATGTGATGTTTATCCTTCATGCATCTTATTTTGCTTTATTTGACGGTAGCATTATAAGATGATCTCTCACTAAATTTCAAGGTAAAAGTGTTCTCCCTGAGTATGCACCGTTGCCAAAGTTCGTCGTGCCGAGACACCACGTGATTATTGGGTGTGACAAGCTCAACGTTCATCTACAACGGGTGTAAGATAGTTTTGCACACACAGAATACTCGGGTTAAACTTGACGAGCCTAGCATATGCAGATATGGCCTCAGAACACTGAGACCGAAAGGTCGAGCGTGAATCATATAGTAGATATGATCAACATAGTGATGTTCACCATTGAAAACTACTCCATCTCACGTGATGATCGGTTATGGTTTAGTTGATATGGATCACATGATCACTTAGATGATTAGAGGGATGTCTATCTAAGTGGGAGTTCTTAAGTAATATGATTAATTGAACTTAAATTTATCATGAACTTAGAACCTGATAGTATTTTGCTTGTCTATGTTGTTGTAGATAGATGGTCCGTGCTGTTGTTCCGTTGAATTTTAATGCATTGAGAAAGCAAAGTTAAAATATGATGGTAGCAATTACACGGACTGGGTCCGTAACTTGAGGATTATCCTCACTGCTGCACATAAGAATTACGTCCTGGAAGCACCGCTGGGTGCCAGGCCTGCTGCAGATGCAACTGACGACGTTAAGAACGTCTGGCAGAGCAAAGCTGATGACTACTCAATAGTTCAGTGTGCCATGCTTTACGGCTTAGAACCGGGACTTCAATGATGTTTTGAACGTCATGGAGCATATGAGATGTTCCAGGAGTTGAAGTTAATATTTCAAGCAAATGCCCGGATTGAGAGATATGAAGTCTCCAATAAGTTCTACAGCTGTAAGATGGAGGATAATAGTTCTGTCAGTGAACATATACTCAAAATGTCTGGGTATAACAATCACTTGGTTCAACTGGGAGTTAATCTTCCAAATGCTACTGTCATTGACAGAATTCTTCAATCACTGCCACCAAGCTACAAGAGCTTCATTATGAACTATAATATGCAAGGGATGAATAAAACAATTGCTGAGCTCTTCGCAATGCTAAAGGCTGCGGAGGTAGAAATCAAAAAGGAGCATCAAGTGTTGATGGTCAACAACACCACCAGTTTCAAGAAAAAGGGTAAAGGGAAGAAGAAAGGGAACTTCAAGAAGAACGGTACAAAAGTTGCTGCTCAAGAGAAGAAACCTAAGTCTGGACCTAAGCCTGAGACCGAGTGCTTCTACTGCAAATAGACTGGTCACTTGGAAGAGGAACTGCCCCAAGTATTTGGCAGATAAGAAGGATGGCAAGGTGAACAAAGGTATATGTGACATACATGTTATTGATGTGTACCTTACTAGAGCTCGCAGTAGCACCTAGGTATTTGATATTGGTTCTGTTATTAATATTTGCCGCTCGAAACAGGGACTACGGATTAAGCGAAGAGTGGCTAAGGACGAGGTGACGATACCCGTGGGAAATGGTTCCAAAGTCGATGTGATCGCCGTCGGCACGCTACCTCTACATCTACATTCGGGATTAGTTTTAGACCTGAATAATTGTTATTTGGTGCCAGCGTTAAGCATGAACATTATATCTGGATCTTGTTCGATGCGAGACAGTTATTCATTTAAATCTGAGAATAATGGTTGTTCTATTTATATGAGTAATATCTTTTATGGTAATGCACCCTTGAAGAGTGGTCTATTTGTGTTGAATCTTGATAGTAGTGATACACATATTCATAATGTTGAAGCCAAAAGATGCAGAGTTGATAATTGCTACGTCTTGAGCTTGCGTTGGTTTTCCTTGAAGAGGAAAGTGTGATGCAGCAATAGTAGCGTAAATATTTCCCTCAGTTTTTGAGAACCAAGGTATCATTCCAGTTGGAGGCTCCTCAAAAGTCCCACGCACCTACACAAACAAACAAAGAACTCGCCACCAACGCAATAAAGGGGTTGTCAATCCCTTCACGGCCACTTGCGAAAGTGAGATCTGATAGAGATAGTATGATAAGATAAATATATTTTTGGTATTTTATAATATAGATTAGAAAAGTAAAGATGCAAATAAAAGTAGATTGAAAGCTTATGTGATAAAAGATAGACCCGGGGGCCATAGGTTTCACTAGTGGCTTCTCTCAAGATAGCATAAGGATTACGGTGGGTGAACAAATTATTGTCGAGCAATTGATAGAAAATCGAATAATTATGAGATTATCTAGGCATGATCATGTATATAGGAATCACGTCCGTGACAAGTAGACCGACTCTTGCCTGCATCTACTACTATTACTCCACACATCGACCGCTATCCAGCATGCATCTAGAGTATTAAGTTCATAAGAACAGAGTAACGCATTAAGAAAGATGACATGATGTAAAGGGATAAACTCATGCAATATGATATAAACCCCATCTTTTATCCTCGATGGCAACAATACAATACGTGCCTTGCTGCCCCTGCTGTCACTAGGAAAGAACACCGCAAGATTGAACCCAAAGCTAAGCACTTCTCCCATTGCAAGAAAGATCAATCTAGTAGGCCAAACCAAACTGATAATTTGAAGAGACTTGCAAAGATAACTCAATCATAAAAGAATTCAGAGGAGATTCAAATATTTCTCATAGATAAACTTGATCATAAACCCACAATTCACCGGATCTCGACAAACACACCGCAAAAAGAGTTACATCGAATAGATCACCAAGAAGATCGATGAGAACAGGTATTGAGATCCAAAAAGAGAGAAGAAGCCATCTAGCTAATAACTATGGACCCGAAGGTCTGAGGTAAACAACTCACAACTCATAGGAGGGGCTATGGTGTTGATGTAGAAGACCTCCATGGTCGATTCCCCCTCTGGCGGAGCGCCGGCGAAGGCTCCAAGATGGGATCTCGCGGATACAGAAGTTTACGGTGGTGGAAATAGTTTTTCGTTGGCTCCCTGGATGTTTTCGGGGTACGTGGGTATATATAGGAGGAAGAAGTAGGTCGGTGGCCGCCCGAGGGGCCCACGAGATAGTGGGCGCACCACAGAGGGGTGGGCACGCCCACCTCGTGGCCGCCTCGGCTGCTTCTTGACTTGCACTCCAAGTCCTCTGGATCACGTTTGTTCCAAAAATCACGCTCCTGAAGGTTTCATTCCGTTTGGACTCCGTTTGATATTCCTTTTCTTCGAAATACTGAAATAGGCAAAAAAAACAGCAATACGGGCTGGGCCTCCAGTTCGTAGGTTAGTCCCAAAAATGATATAAATGTGTAAAGTAAAGCCCATAAACATCCAAAACGGGCAAATAATAGCATGGAACAATAAAAAATTATAGATACGTTGGAGACGTATCAAGCATCCCCAAGCTTAATTCCTGCTCGTCCTCAAGTAAGTAAATGATAAAAACAGAATTTTTGATGTGGAATGCTACCTAGCATATTTCTCAATGTAATTTTCTTTATTGTGGCATGAATGTTCAGATCCAAATGATTCAAAATAGAAGTTCATATTGACATAAGAAATAGTAATACTTCAAGCATACTAATCAAAGCAATCATGTCTTCTCAAAATAACATGGATAAAGAAAGTTCATCCCTACAAAAATCATATAGTTAGGCTATGCTTCATTTTCATCACACAAAAATGCTCCCAAATTATACACCCAAGATGACAAGCCAAGCAATTGTTTCGTACTTAAATAATCTCAAACTTTTTCAACTTTCATGCAATACATGAGCTTGAGCCATGGATATAGCACTACGGGTGGAATAGAATATGATGAGGGGGATTGTGTGGAGAAGACAAAAAGGAGAAAGTCTCACATTGACGAGGATAATCAACGGGCTATGGAGATGCCCATCAACTGATGTCAACATGAGGAGTAGGGATTGCCATGCCACGGATGCACTAGAGCTATAAATGTATGAAAGCTCAACAAAAGAAAACTAGTGGGTTTGCATCCAACTTGCTTGCTCACGAAGACCTAGGGCATTTTGAGGAAGCCCATCGTAAGAATATACAAGCCAAGTTATATAATGAAAAATTCCCACTAGTATATGAAAGTGACAACATATGAGACTCTCTATATGAAGAACATTGTGCTACTTTGAGGCACAAGTATGGAAAAGAGATGGTAACATTGCCCCATTTTTTTTGGGCCTTTCTCTTTTTTTTGGCCTTTCTTCTTCTTCTTCTTTTATTTGGCCTTTTTTTTCCTTTTTGGCCTTCCCTTTTTTTTCTTTTTGGGGACAATGCTCTAATAATGATGATCATCACACTTTTATTGATTTACAACTCATGAATTACAACTCAAAACTAGAACAAGATATGACTCTATATGAATGCCTCCGGCGGTGTACCGGGATGGGCAATGAATCAAGAGTGACGTGTATGAAAATGTATGCAAAGTGGCCTTGCCACAAATACGATGTCAACTACATGACCATGCAATGGCAATATGACAATAGTAATGCATGTCATGATGATAAACGGAATGGTGGAAAGTTGCATGGCAATATATCTCGGAATGGCTATGGAAATGCCATAATAGGTAGGTATGGTGGCTGATTTGAGGAAGATATAAGGAGGTTTATGTGTGATAGAGTGTATCATATCACGGGGTTTGGATGCACCGGCAGAGTTTGCACCAACTCTCAAGGTGAGAAAGGGCAATGCACGGTACCGAAGAGGCTAGCAATGATGGAAAGGTAAAAGTGTGTATAATCCATGGACTCAACATTAGTCAAAAGAACTCATATAGTTATTGCAAAAATCTACAAGTCATCAAAGACCAAGCACTACGCGCATGCTCCTAGAGCGATAGATTGGTAGGAAAAAACCATCGCTCGTCCCCGACTGCCACTCATAAGGATGCACAATCTAAGAACACCTCATGTTTCAAACTTGTTACACAACTTTAACCATACATGCATGCTACGGGACTTGCTAACTTCAACACAAGCATTCTTTAAATTCATAATCACGCAACTAGCATGACTTTAATATCACTACCTCCATATCTCAAAATAGTTATCAAGTATCAAATTGATCATAGCATCCAATTCACTTCCTATGATAGTTTTTATTATACCCAACTTGGATGCCTAACATTCTAGGACCAATTGTTTCCTCTATAAGCATTGTTTCCGAAACTATTCCTACCAACAAAATTCACATCCATAGATTCATTATTATTCTCAATCAAAGTAGACAAAGGCATATCATTGGGATCAATAGAAGCATTCTTAGTAGCAAACAATTTCATAAGTTCATCCATCTTTCCACTCAAAACATTAATTTCTTCTATAACATGCACTTTTTTACTAGTAGATCTTTCGTTGTGCCATTGAGAGTAATTAGCCATAATATTATCAAAGTTTTGTAGCATCTCCTAAGGTTATTTTCATAAACGTGCCTCCCGCAGCCGAATCTAAAAGATTTCTAGAAGCAAAACTCAATCCAGCATAAAAAATTTGTATGATCATCCATAAGGTCAAACCATGAGTAGGGCAATTGGGAACCATCAATTTCAATCTTTACCAAGATTGGGCAACATGCTCATGATCAAGTTGTTTAAAATTCATAATACCGTTCCTAAGAGTGATGATCTTAGCGCGAGGGGGGGAATACTTAGAGATAAAAGCATCTTTGCACTTGTTCCAAGAATCAATACTATTCTTAGTCAAAGACAAAAACCAAACTTTAGCACGACCTCTAAGTGAAAACGGAAATAACTTCAATTTAACAATATCATTATCCGTATCTTTCTTCTTTTGCATATCACACAAATCAACAAAGTTGTTTAGATGGGTAGCGGCATCTTCACTAGGAAGGCCGGCGAATTGATCTTTCATAAAAAGATTCAGCAAAGCAGTATTGATTTCACAAGACTCAACATCATTAAGAGGAGCAATCGGAGTACTAAGGAAATCATTACTATTGGTATTGGAGAAATCACACAATTTGGTATTATCTTGCGCCATGGTGACAAGTAATCCAACACACAAGCAAACAGAAAAAGGCAAGCGAAAGAGAGAGGAGAAGATTGGGAAAGAGAGGTCAAATAAAACGGCAAGGGTGAACTGGGGGAGAGGAAAACGAGAGGCAAATGACAAATAATGTAAATGCGAGGGACATGAGTTTGTGATGGGTACTTGGTATGTCTTGACTTGAGCGAAGACCTCCCCGGCAACGGCGCTAGAAATCCTTCTTGCTACGTCTTGAGCTTGCGTTGGTTTTCCTTGAAGAGGAAAGGGTGATGCAGCAATAGTAGCGTAAGTATTTCTCTCGGTTTTTGAGAACCAAGGTATGAATCCAGTAGGAGGCTCCTCAAAAGTCCCACACACCTACACAAACAAACAAAGAACTCGCAACCAACGCAATAAAGGGGTTGTCAATCCCTTCACGACCACTTCATGAAAGTGAGATCGATCTGAGATAGTATGATAAGATAAATATATTTTGGTATTTTATAATATAGATTGGAAAAGTAAAGATGCAAATAAAAGTAGATTGAAAGCTTGTATGATAAAAGATAGACCCGGGGCCATAGGTTTCACTAGTGGCTTCACAAGATAGCATAAGTATTATGGTGGGTGAACAAATTCTTGTCGAGCAATTGATAGAAAAGCTTAATAATTATGAGATTATCTAGGCATAATCATGTATATAGGCATCACGTCCGACAAGTAGACCGACTCGACTACATCTACTACTATTACTCCACACATCGACCGCTATCCAGCATGCATCTAGAGTATTAAGTTCATAAGAACAGAGTAACACATTAAGAAAGATGACATGATGTAGAGGGATAAACTCATGCAATATGATATAAACCCCATCTTTTTATCCTCGATGGCAACAATACAATACGAGCCTTGCTGCCCCTGCTGTCACTGGGAAAGGACACCGCAAGATTGAACCCAAAGCTAAGCACTTCTCCAATTGCAAGAAAGATCAATCTAGTAGGCCAAACCAAACTGATAATACGAAGAGACTTGCAAAGATAACTCAATCATAGAAGAATTCAGAGGAGATTAAAATATTTCTCATAGATAAACTTGATCATAAACCCACAATTCATCGGATCTCGGCAAACACACCGCAAAAAGTGTTACCTCGAATAGATCTTCAAGAAGATCGAGGAGAACATGGTATTGAGATCCAAAAAGAGAGAAGAAGCCATCTAGCTAAAAACTATGGACCCGAAGGTCTGTGGTAAACTACTCACAACTCATCGGAGGGGCTATGGTGTTGATGTACAAGCCCTCCATGGTCGATTCCCCCTCCGGCGGAGTGCCGGCGAAGGCTCCAAGATGGGATCTCGCGGATACAGAAGGTTACGGTGGTGGAAATAGTTTTTCGTTGGCTCCCTGGATGTTTTTGGGGTACGTGGGTATATATAGGAGGAATAAGTAGGCCGGTGGCCGCCCGAGGGGCCCACAAGATAGGGGGCGCGCCCTGTAGGGGTGGGCGCGCCCTCCACCCTCGTGGCCACCTCAGCTGCTTCTTGACTTGAACTCCAAGTCCTCTGGATCACGTTTGTTCCAAAAATCACGCTCCCGAAGGTTTCATTCCGTTTGGACTTCGTTTGATATTCCTTTTCTTCAAAGCACTGAAATAGGCAAAAAAACAGCAATACGGGCTGGGCCTCCAGTTAGTAGGTTAGTCCCCAAAATGATATAAATGTGTAAAGCAAAGCCCATAAACATCCAAAATGGGTAATATAATAGCATGGAACAATCAAAAATTATATGTACGTTGGAGACGTATCAATAATAATAGTGCAACTTATTTGTGGCACTGCCGTTTGGGTCATATTGGTGTAAAGCGCATGAAGAAACTCCATACTGATGGACTTCTGGAATCACTTGATTATGAATCACTTGGTACTTGCGAACCATGCCTCATGGGCAAGATGACTAAAAACGCCGTTCTCCGGAACAATGGAGCGAGCAACAGATTTATTGGAAGTCATATATACTGATGTATCTGGTCCGATGAATATTGAGGCTCGCGGCGGGTATCGTTATTTTCTCACCTTCACAAACGATTTGAGCAGATATGGGTATATCTACTTAATGAAACATAAGTCTGAAACATTTGAAAAGTTCAAAGAATTTCAGAGTGAAGTGGAAAATCATCGTAACAAGAAAATAAAGTTTCTACGATCTGATCATGGAAGAGAATATTTGAGTTATGAGTTTGTTCTACATTTGAAACAATGCGGAATAGTTTCGCAACTCACGCCACCCGGAACACCACGCCGTAATGGTGTGTCTGAACATCGTAATCGTACTTTACTAGATATGGTGTGATCTATGATGTCTCTTACTAATTTACCGCTATTGTTTTGAGGTTATGCTTTCGAGACGGCTGCATACACGTTAAATAGGGCATCATCGAAATCCGTTGAGACGACGCCTTATGAACTGTTGTTTGGCAAGAAACCAAAGTTGTCATTTCTTAAAGTTTGGGGCTGCGATGCTTATGTGAAAAAGCTTCAACCTGATAAGCTCGAACCCAAATCGGAGAAATGTGTCTTCATAGGATACCCAAAGGAAACTATTGGGTACAACTTCTATCACAGATCCGAAGGCAAGACATTTGTTGCTAAAAATGGATCCTTTCTAGAGAATGAGTTTCTCTCGAAAGAAGTGAGTGGGAGGAAAGTAGAACTTGATGAGTTAGCTATACCTTCTCCCTTATTGGAAAGTAGTTCATCACAGAAACTGGTTCCTGTGACACCTACACCAATTAGTGAGGAAGCTAATGATGCTGATCATGAAACTTCAGATCAAGTTACTACCAAACCACTTAGGTCAACTAGAGTAAGATCCGCACCAGAGTGGTACGGTAATCCTATTCTGGAGGTCATGTTACTTGACCAAGGTGAACCTACAAACTATGAAGAAGCAATGGTGAGCCCAGATTTCACAAAATGGCTTGAGGCCATGAAATCTGAGATGGGGTCCATGTATGAGAACAAAGTGCGGACTTTGGTTGACTTGACCGATGATCGGCAAGCCATAGAGAATAAATGGATCTTCAAGAAGAAGACTGACGCTGATGATAATGTTACTGTCTACAAAGCTCAACTTGTTGCGAAAGGTTTTCGACAAGTTCAAGGGGTTGACTACGATGAGACTTTCTCACCCGTAGCGATGCTTAAGTCTGTCTGAATCATGTTAGCAATTTATGATTATGAAATTTGGCAAATGGATGTCAAAACTGCATTACTGAATGGATTTATGGAAGAAGAGTTGTATATGATGCAACCAGAAGGTTTTGTTGATCCAAAGGGAGCTAACAAAGTGTGCAAGCTCCAGCGATCCATTTATGGACTGGTGCAAGCCTCTCGGAGTTGGAATAAACATTTTGATAGTGTGATCAAAGCATATGGTTTTATATAGACTTTTGGAGAAGCCTGTATTTACAAGAAAGTGAGTGGGAGCTCTGTAGCATTTCTATTATTATATGTGGATGACATATTGTTGATTGGAAATGATATAGAATTTCTGGATAGCATAAAAGGATACTTGGATAAGAGTTTTTCAATGAAAGACCTCAGTGAAGCTGCTTACATATTGGGCATCAAGATCTATAGAGATAGATCAAGACGCTTAATTGGACTTTCACAAAGTACCTTGACAAAGTTTTGAAAATGTTCAAAATGGATCAAGCAAAGAAAGGGTTCTTGCCTGTGTTACAAGCAGTCAAGAACATCCTGAAGTACCTAAAGATGACTAAGGATATGTTTCTCGTCTATGGAGGTGACAAAGAGCTCGTCGTAAATGGTTACGTCGATGCAAGCTTTGACACTAATCCGGACGATTCTAAATCGCAAACCAGATACGTGTTTATATTGAACGGTGGAGCTATAAGTTGGTGCAGTTCTAAACAAAGCATTGTGGCAGGATCTACGTGTGAAGCGGAGTACATAGCTGCTTCGGAAGCAGCAAATGAAGGAATCTGGATGAAGGAGTTCATATCCGATCTAGGTGTCATACCTAGTGCATCGGGTCCAATGAAAATCTTTTGTGACAATACTGGTGCAATTGCCTTGGCAAAGGAATCCAGATTTCACAAGAGAACCAAGCACATCAAGAGATGCTTCAATTCCATCTGGGATCAACTCCAGGTGGGAGACATAGAGATTTGCAAGATACATACGGATCTGAATGTTGCAGACCCATTGACTAACCCTCTTCCACGAGCAAAACATGATCAACACCAAGACTCCATGGGTGTTAGAATCATTACTGTGTAATCTAGATTATTGACTCTAGTGAAAGTGGGAGACTGAAGAAATATGCCCTAGAGGCACTAATGAAGTTATTTTTATTTCCTCATATCATGATAAATGTTTATTATTCATGCTAGAATTGTATTAACCGGAAACATAATACATGTGTGAATACATAGACAAACATAGTGTCACTAGTATGCCTCGACTTGACTAGCTCGTTAATCAAAGATGGTTGAGTTTCCTAGCCATGGACATGAGTTGTAATTTGATTAACGGGATCACGTCATTAGGAGAATGATGTGATAGACTTGACACATTCCGTTAGCTTAGCACTTGATCATTTAGTTTACTGCTATTGCTTTCTCCATGAGTTATACATGTTCTTGTGACTATGAGATTATGCAACTCCCGAATACCGGAAGAACACTTTGTGTGCTACCAAACGTCACAACGTAATGGGTGATTATAAAGGTGCTCTATAGGTGTCTCCGATGGTGTTTGTTGAGTTGGTATAGATCAAGATTAGGATTTGTCACTTCGATTGTCGGAGAGGTATCTCTAGGCCCTCTCGGAAATGCACATCACAATAAGCCTTGCAAGCAATGTGACTAATGTGTTAGTTGCGGGAAATTGCATTACGAAACGAGTAAAGAGACTTGCCGGTAACGAGATTGAGCTAGGTATTAAGATAACAACGATCGAATCTCGGGCAAGTAACATACCGATGACAGAGGGGACAACGTATGTTGTTATGCGGTTTGACCGATAAAGATCTTCATAGAATATGTGGAACCAATATGAGCATCCAGGTTCCGCTATTGGTTATTGACTGGAGACATGTCTCGGTCATGTCTACATAGTTCTCGAACCCGTAGGTGTCGGATTTCGGGTTCCGGCAGACCCTTGAGGTTCGAACACTAGGGTGCACACGAAGATCTTTACCCTACCAGCTCACGCGTCGAAGTCTCACAAGGATCTGAACTAGAAAGAAGAGCACACAAGGGACACGAGATTTATACTCTTTGAGGCCACCATTGTGGTGTAATACCCTACTCCAGTGTGTGGTGTGGTGGATTGCCTCAGGGGCTGATGATGAACAGTACAAAGGGAGAATAGCCTCGCGAGGGGCTGTTCTTGAGCTAGTGCAATGAACTGCTAGGGTGAGTTCAGTCGCTTATCTCTCTCTCTGGTCGATCTCCAAATGCTTCTCCCCTGTGGGTGGCTAGTCCTATTTATAGATGGAGGCCCTGGGCCTCTTCCCAAATAATGAGCGGGAAGGGCGCCAACAATTGGCCATTTTGAAGGGGAACATCTAGTACACTTATCCTGACTATAGTTGGTCTTCGGCTGCCAAAGGCTCTGACGATAACACCGTCCTGGGCTCCACGATGACCTCCATCCTGCCATTCTGCTGGTCTTGGTCTTGTTGCACCGAAATGGTAACCTTTGCCCCATGCCTTGGCCTGTGCTTGCCCCCTTTGCACCGAAAGGGAAACAAGGACACTGCGCAGGTCGACGCCCGCCTGGCGCCCCCGGCCTTCGATCGTCATGGCTTGCGTCACGGTCCCCTCGGGAGGTACCCTGCCTTGATCTCTCCGCCTCCTCGCGAGCCTGCCTGAGGAGGCTGCTCCTGAGGAAGCTTCCTGTCGTAGGCCCCACGAGGCTTGGCCCCTCGCGAGGGTCTTGAGCTTGAGCTGATGAAGCTGGGATGCGCTGGGCCCCCACTTGAGCCACGCCGCAGGCCGCAGGTAGGGAAGTCTGGGGACCCTCGTTCCCAGAACGCCGACAGTAGCCCCCGGGCCCAAGGCGCGCCCGGATTGGCTTAGTAGAGAAGCAAAGGGGCAAGTGCGAAGCGCCGCAGGCCCCAACAGCCTGCGGCCTTGGGCGCCGCGTGGCGGTTGATTGGACGTGGGCGTCTTCGCTTCCCCACGACGCCTCGGCAACCACACGACTTGACAAGTCCCTGCATGCAAAAATGGGTCATGATTACCTACGATCGTGGAGGCCGCCGGTTGGCCTCCTCCGGCTATAAGTACGGAACGGCGTGAGCCATTCCAGTTCATCTCCCTCTACTACTCGTTTCTCCTTCATCTTCGCCCTTGCTCCACCTCATGCCGATGGCACCAATTCGCCAGTTTTCTGCAGAAGAGAAAGGGAAGGCCCCCCGAGAGGGTCCCGACCCGCTTCCGCCGAAGAAGCGGCTAGTCCTCTGCCACCGAGACGAGGACACGCGGAAGGAGGCGTCCAGGCCCTGGTACGAGCGGCCGCCGCCGGGGTTCCCATTGCCCTTGTACGCCTGCATTGAGGGCCCTGGAGAAGAAGGCGCCGAGCGACACCGGCGATGCCGCCATCGACGCCGGCGGGTCACGGCGGTGCGCGTCGTTCCTCATGGAGTCCACGACGAGGGCTCCTCTCGCGAGCTTGTGCTCCATGCCGCCATGCCTCCTCGATCTTGGATTTGCCTTCCTCCCTCCTTTGCCTTCAAGATCCCGCCGAGGGGGCCTATCGAGCTCTGGCTGCAGCATGAATACTGCAGTACCCCTGCGACCGGAGCGGAGGTCGAGGTTGTCGCTCCGGGCAAGGTCTACATGACCCGGGGCTGGGGCGAGATCGCCCGGGTCTGCCGGACAGGTGGCCCACTCGTAATCCACCTCGAGTACGATGGCGCCTCCCTGATGTTCTTCAAGGTCTTCGACGTGGAAGGACGCCGATTGGAATGTTGTCCCGAGAAAGGCGGTCTGAGCATCATCGTGGCAAAGACCAGGCTCGCCAGCCGCTTCCCCAGCAGCTCCCCTGGTGGCAGCGAAGGTGTCGGAGGGTCCAGCGACTCCGCTGAGCTTCTCATGACTCCGGAGACGAGCGACGACATCTACGAGCCCTCGAGCTCGTGTCGCGCTCGGAGCAGGGCGGGCACGTCAGGCAGCCAACGCCACTGATCTGTATGGGGTTGGCGCCAGTACCTGATGGCCCACTGTTGATGATGGCGTCTCTTGCGGAGGTGCGTGTAGTTAGCGCTCCTTAGGATTAGCTCCTTTTGTTCCCTGCAAGGAATCGAAGTACCACCCCGCAGGGGTATGTAAGGCGCTGGCCATGCCTTTTGTAAATATTATATCCCTAGAATGAATCGATGTGAGGTGCTTGTCCTGTCCAGGCTCGGCTCTCCCTTGCTTCCCTCATGAGGGCCTGGTGCTCTACGCTGACAGGTCCCGGTCCCCAGGCAGGCTTCAGCTATCGCTGGTATGCCAGGTCACGATGCCGTGGAGGCCAGGAGGTGAGCGGCCCAAGGTCCAGTAAGAGCCCCTGAGTCGCGATGCTCAGGAGGTCCCCTTTAGCGCTCAAGCGGCCTCCGCTGGGCGAGAAAGGCAAGCAACGTTGCCGCGACAGAGCTGCAGTAGGCGAGGGTTAAGCGCTGAGTCGAATCAGTTTTCGCGTGACTTATCTCGTAGGTTTGGGGTGGCCTTTGGCGAAGTGCCGAGCCTACGTGGCGGCAGCTGAGGTGTGGCTGGGTTAGGCCCTCATGAGCTTCTTCCCTCTCTCCCGCACTTTCCTTAATGCTCTACGTCCTCAGGTCCCGGCCCTCGAGCGAGCTCAGCCGCCACTGGTATGACAGGTCGCGATGCCGTGGGTCAAGGCCAGGGGATGAGGGCTGGAGAGCCAGTAAGATCCCGTGAGTCGCGATGCTCAGGTACCCTCCTTTTAACGCGCGAGCGGATCGTGCCGGAGAGAAGGAGAGAAGGCTCGCGATGCCACCAGCGTTACTCCTGGAGCGGGTCCTGCATATCAACCACGAAGGGAAACAAGGTCTGTTGTTACGGTTGCCAGCCAACCATTGGTTGCTCCGAGGGAGTGATTGGGGAACTGAGGGCCTGGTGAGGTGGCGCCTTGCGGGGCTGCCGCGGCTAGAGCTCAGCCACTCAGATTTTTCGGCATTTGCAGGGACGGACCCGTGCGCAAGTGCCGTGCCAAAGCGAGCAGCTCCAAAGGTATGTGTTAATCGAGCAGGCGATTAAGTCAAGCAGGTTAAGCATGAAGGAGCAAATCCATTTAGATAGATGCGGAGAAGTAAATGCCACTGGGTCTGGCCCGAGCAGCCTGGGGATAATGCGGCCCGAGGGGCGCCCCCACAAGTTAGGTAAGGAACATAAGCAAAACGGATACATGCCGCAGGGACGGACCCACACGACCAGGGAATGATGCAACCCTGCAGGCGCTCCCAGCTGAAAATGGAACTTGGAAAGACGTCACCTGATACCGTTGGGGATGAAGTGTCGGAGTAGCTGACGACACGTGGTGAGGAAGCCGACCCTCACGAGCTTTCGGAACCCTTAGCCTTGGGAGGCTCTAGGGGTCCGGGAGGCTCCTCAAGGTACATCTCCATCTCCTCTAGGAACGCGTTGTGCCTGGCCACCTGAGCTTCCAGGATGCTCCTCATCAAGCGCTGGTGAGCAGCAGCCGCGTTCGGCAGGCTGAAGGGCATGCGAACGTAGCTGTGAGGTGGGCCCTCACAACGCCCCACGCGTGAAGGCCAGAGGCGCCCCTGAGACACGGCCTGGTTGAGCCCTGGTACGTCGATGCAGACACGCAGCCCACCATCCTCGCCGGGATGTGGGGCTACGGCGGGTAGGCGGCGACTGCCACGCATGACTCTTGACTCCTGTAGCTCCTGAATGTTCCTCGCGATGAACTCCCGAGGGTTTGGCCCTCCTTGCCTCATGCCTTCCTGAGGGAAACGTGCCTTGAAGCACGCCTCCAAGTGGTGCCCGAGCGCCTCCCTCGTGACCTTGGCGAGGTCGGTGGCCCTCCAGGAGAGAGCTCTCGAGCCCTGCCCGAGGAGGGCGCTGGGCGCGCCTTCCTATGCGACAGAGGGTGGCGCCCCTTGGATGGGCGCGGATCCTGACACAACGCCTCCGGAGGTGCCTGCCTCGCGAGGGTTTGAGCCAGGTGAAGCCTTCTTCTTCTTAGGAACCGCCTCTGCGAGCCTCCCGCTCCTGTGATCTGGGTCTTCGATTGCTGCGGCCTGGAAGGCACGCTCAAGAGAACACACTGCATCCCTTTCCTCACAAGGAACTATGATGATTCCACCGCTTCCTGGCATCTTGAGGACATTGTGGCCATAGTGAGTTACTGCCATGAACTTGGCTAGAGCTGGGTACCCGAGGATGGCATTGTATGGCAGGCGAGTGTGAGCGACGTTGAAGTCAATGAGCTCGGTGCGGTAGTTGTTGTGCTGCCCAAAGGTGACTGGAAGGCGAACTTGCCCTATCGGAATAGTGGAACCATCAGTGACTCCTGAGAAAGGCTTGGTTGGCTGAAGCTGATCGTATGACACTTGGAGATTGTTGAATGTCTCGACGGACAGGACGTTGAGTCCAGCTCCACCGTCGATGAGGGTCCTGGTGACTTGCACATTGCTGATTACTGGGGAACAAAGCATCGGGAGGACTCCGGCTGTTGCTGCGCACTTGAGCTGATCCGCTGAGCTGAACGTGACAGCGCATGCTGACCACCTGAGAGGGTGCGTGGCCTCAAGCTTGGGGAGGACTGCATTCACCTCGCGAGCAAACTGCTTGAAGATGCACTGAGAGGCTGGGGCCTGAGCGCCGCCCAGGATGCAAGCGATTGCGTGAGGCTCCTGGAGGCCCCCAGCCCCCTTGTCCTGGTGATGGTCTTCATTCCTCCCTGGCGGTGGTGGCAAAGGAGGGAGGCCTGCGTTGCCTTGAGGGCAGTCCTCACGAGGCTGATCCCTCCAACCTCCCTCGCGAGGCTGGTCCTATTAGCGGTCCTCGCGAGGTCGGTCACGCCACCCTTGACGAGGGCCACGGTCTTCCCATCATCCACCTCTTCCTCCTCCTCGGCCATAGCCCTAGTCGTTGCGGTTGGGACGTTGGCCCATACGCCCATCTCGCACGGCCCTGAGCTCTTGACATTCATTGGTGTTGTGGGTGTGGAGGTCGTGGTACATGCAGTACTGGCTGCCCTTGGATGACTCAGGCTGATCCCTACCTTGCTTGGTGTCTGGTTCTGCTGCGAGCACAGCAGCCCCCTTGCGCTTCACGTCCTTGACCTTAGGCTTCTTCTCTTCTAGGTTGGCAGCCGGAAGCTCGAGGAGGGAGAGGCGCCCTTCCTCGGCCCTGGCGCACTTGGTCGCCAAGTTGAACAGCTCCAGCGATGTGCACAGGTACTCATGGATTGCCAGCTCCTCTTTCATCTTGATGTCACGCAAGCCGTTGGAGAAGGCTGAGATGATGGCCTCCTCAGTCACCCTGGGGATCTTGAGGCGGGAGTTGTTGAAGCGCTGGATGTACTTCTACAGGGTCTCTCTTGGCTGTTGCTTGATGCGGCACAGGTCACTCATGGCCAAGGGCCGGTCGCGAGTACCTTGGAAGTTGGCAATGAAGCGGGTGCGCATCTCGTCCCAGGAGGAGATCGTGCTAGGAGCCAGGTTCAGGTGCCAGGTGCGGGCACCATCCTTGAGCGCCATGGGAAACCAATTCGCCATGACCTTTTCGTCCCCGTTGGTGGCTATGATGCCCAGCTCGTAGAGCTGGAGGAACTCCGCGGGGTAAGCAGTGCCGTCGTAGCGAGGAGGCAGGTCCGGCTTGAACTTGTGGGGCCATGCGACACTATGCAGCTCGGAGGTGAAGGCGCGGCGCTGCAGTGGCCACCGGAGCTCTCTGCTGATGCGGGGCTTGCTCCTGGGGGTTCCCCCGCACCGCTGCCTGGAGCAGCGCGGGGTCTTGATGCGGCGGTGCAGGGATGCGGTCACGGCGGTGCAGGGATGCTGTCATGGCGCTCCGGTGCTGGGAGCACGCGAGCACCTCCTTGGGGACGAGGGATCTCTTGGCCGCTCCTTTCTTGTGGTGCAGGCGCCGGACGTGGAGGGTCTCGTCCTGGGGCCGCGCACCTTGGAGCCAGGGCGCCTTCTTGGGGAGGTGGTGGTGGAGGCACCTCCTACTACTCGCCTCCTGCGCAGGATGGAGGGCGAGGCAGCGAGAGGGACGGCATCGGAGAGCCCCCTGCGGCGCTGACGAGCTCGGTGATGCGGGCGAGCCAGTCCTCGTAGAGGTCGTCGATGCGACGGTAGTGCAGGAGCTCATGCGCCAGGAGCAGCGCGGCGTGCGCGTCCGTGGGGCCGCGACGGGCGCGGGACGGCGAATCGGCTGGAGCCAGCGTTGGGGTGGCGGTGCAGCCATCGCGCCACACCAAAGGATGCAGGGACGAGGCCTGCTACTCATTCCCCGTCGGGCCGGTGGCGGCATTGGTGCCAGGCGATGGGGAACAATGGGGGCGACCGCCAACAGGCGCCGTCTGGGCGACGCGGGTGGCGAGAGCAGCCCGACACTCAGCGCGAGCTCGGCGTGCGACAGCCATGGACACGGCGGAAGATCTCTCGTGACTAGCGGAAGAAAGATTCCAGCGCACCCCTACCTGGCACGCCAAATGTCGGATTTCGGGTTCCGGCAGACCCTAGAGGTTTGAACACTGGGGTGCGAACGAAGATCTTTCCCCTACCAGCTCACACGTCAAAGTCTCACAAGGATCTGAACTAGAAAGAAGAGCACACAAGGGACACGAGATTTATACTGGTTCAGGCCAACATTGTGGTGTAATACCCTACTCCAGTGTGTGGTGTGGTGGATTGCCTCAGGGGCTGATGATGAATAGTACAAAGGGAGAACAGCCTCGCGAGGGGCTGTTCTTGAGCTGGTGCGATGAACTACTTGGGTGAGTTCAGTCGCTTCTCTCTCTCTCTCTCTCTCTCTCTCTCTCTCTCTCTCTCTCTCTCACTCACTGGTCGATCTCTAGATGCCTCTCCCCTGTGGGTGGCTAGTCCTATTTATAGATGGAGGCCCTGGGCCTCTTCCCAAATAATGAGCGGGAAGGGCGCCAACAATTGGCCATTTTGAAGGGGAACATCTAGTACACTTATCCTGACTAAAGTTGGTCTTTGGCTGCCAAAGGCTCTGACGATGACGCCATCCTAGGCTCCACGATGACCTCCATCATGCCGTTCTGTTGGTCTTGGTCTTGTTGCACCGAAACGGTACCCTTTGCCCGATGCCTTGGCTTGTGCTTGCCCCCTTTGCACCGAAAGGGAAACAAGGACACTGCACAGGTCGGCGCCCGCCTGGTCTCGTCATGGCTTGCGTCATGGGCCCCTCGGGAGGTACCCTGCCTTGATCTCTCCGCCTCCTCGCGAGCCTGCCTGAGGAGGCTACTCCTGAGGAAGCTTCCTGTCGTCCGCCTCGCGAGGCATGGCCCCTCGCGAGGGTCTTGAGCTTGAGCTGATGAAGCTGGGCTGCGCTAGGCCCCCACTTGAGCCACGCTACAGGCCGCAGGCAGGCAAGTCTGGGGACCCCTGATCCCAGAACGCCGATAGTAGAGTCTGCACGCTTAAAGTTCTGTGACGATCGGTATTATGAGTTTTTGTGTTTTGATGTACCGAAGGTAGTTCGGAGTCCCGGATATGATCATGGACATGACGAGCAGTCTCAAAATGGTCGAGACATAAAGATCGATATATTGGACGACTATGTTCGGACACGGGAAGTGTTTCAGGAGGTTTCGGACATATACCGGAGTACCGGGGGATTACCAAAACCCCCGGGGAGTATAATGGGCCTATTGGGCCTTGGTGGAGAAGAGGAGGGGCGGCCAGGGTAGGTTGTGCGCCCACTCCCACTCTAGTCCGAATTTGACAAGGAGGGGGGCGGCGCCCCCTTTCCTTCCCCTCTCTCTCCTCCTTCCCCCTTCTCCTACTCCTACTAGGAAAGGAGGAGTCCTACTCCCGGTGGGAGTAGGACTCCCCCCTTGGCGCGCCCTCCTCCTGGCCGGCCGCCTCCCCCCTAGCTCCTTTATATACAGGGGCAGGGGGCACCCCAAGACACAACAATTGATCATTGATCTCTTAGCCGTGTGTGGTGCCCCCCTCCACCATAATCCACCTCGATCATATCGTAGCGGTGCTTAGGCGAAGCCCTGCCTCGGTAGCATCATCATCACCGTCACCACACCGTCATGCTGACGAAGCTCTTCTTGGAAGCTCTACTGGATCGTTAGTTCGCGGGACGTCATTGTGCTGAATGTGTGCTGAACGCAGAGGTGCCGTACGTTCGGTGCTGAGGATCGATCATCGTGAAGACGTACGACTACATCAACCGCGCTGTTATAACGCATCCGCGTACGGTCTACGAGGGTACGTAGACGACACTCTCTCCTCTTGTTGCTATGCATCACCACGATCTTGCATGTGCGTAGGAACTTGTTTGAAATTACTACATTCCCCAACATCTTCTCACCGGCAAGTTTGAAATCATAATTGAGCTCTTTAATGCCTCAATACGCGTTATGCTCTAGTTTGAGAGGTAAGTGATATGCTTTTCCATAAACCATTTTATACGGAGACATACCCATAGGATTTTTATATGCAGTTCTATAGGCCCACAATGCAACATCAAGTTTCTTGGACCAATTCTTTCTGGATCCATTAACAGTCTTTTTCAAAATTAATTTGATTTCTCTATTACTCAATTCTACTTGACCGCTAGACTGTGGGTGGTATGGAGATGCAATTCTATGATTAACATCATACTTAGCAAGCATCTTACAAAAAGCACCATAAATAAAATGTGAACCACCATCAGTCATTAAGTATCTAGGGACTCCAAACCTTGGAAAATAACTTCTTTAAGCATCTTAATGGTGGTGTTATGATCAGCACTACTAGTTTGACTAGCTTCTACCCACTTAGTAACATAATCAACAACCACTTAAATATGTGTATACCCATTAGAGGAAGGAGAGTCTTGATAACCCACAAGTATAGGGGATCTATCGTAGTCCTTTCGATAAGTAAGAGTGTCGAACCCAACAAGGAGCAGAAGGAAATGACAAGCGGTTTTCAGTAAAGTATTCTCTGCAAGCACTGAAATTATCGTAACAGATAGTTTTGTGATAAGGTAATTTGTAATGGGTAACAAGTAATAAAAGTAAATAAGGTGCAACAACGTGGCCCAATCCTTTTTGTAGCAAAGGACAAGCCTGGAAAAACTCTTATATAAAGGAAAACGCTCCCGAGGACACATGGGAATTATCGTCAAGCTAGTTTTCATCACGTTCATATGATTCGCGTTCGGTACTTTGATAATTTGATATGTGGGTGAACCGGTACTTGGGTACTTCCCTTACTTGTACAAACATCCCACTTATGATTAACCCCTATTGCAAGCGTCCGCAACTACAAAAGAAGTATTAAGGTAAACCTAACCACAACATTAAACATATGGATCCATATTAGCCCCTAACGAAGCAACGCATAAACTAGGGTTTAAGCTTCTGTCACTCTAGCAACCCATCATCTACTTATTACTTCCCCATGTCTTCCTCTAGGCCCAAATAATGGTGAAGTGTCATGTAGTCGACGTTCACATAACACCACTAGAGGAAAAGACAACATACATCTCATCAAAATATCGAACGAATACCAAATTCACATGACTACTAATAGCAAGACTTCACCCATGTCCTCATGAACAAACGTAACTACTCACAAAGCATATTCATGTTCATAATCAGAGGAGTAATAATATGCATAAAGGATCTGAACATATGATCTTCCACCAAGTAAACCAATTAGCATCAACTACAAGGAGTAATCAACACTACTAGCAACCCACAGGTACCAATCTGAGGTTTTGGGACAAAGATTGGATACAAGAGATGAACTAGGGTTTGAGAGGAGGTGGTGCTGGTGAAGATGTTGATGGAGATTCACCCCCTCCCGATGAGAGGATCGATGGTGATGACGATGGTGATGATTTCCCCCTCCCGGAGGGATGTTTCCCCGACAGAACAGCACCGCCCAAGCCCTAGATTGGTTTCACCAGGTTTCGCCTCGAGACGGCAGAGCTTCATCCCGAAAGCTTGCTTCTGATTTTGTTCCAGGGCGAAAGACATCATATAGCCAAAGATGGGCACCGGAGGCCTGCCAGGGGGCCCATGAGGCAGGGAGCCGTGCCCATGGGGGTAGGGTGTGCCCCCCACCCTCGTGGATGGTGGGTGGCCCCCCTCTGGTACTTTCTTCGCCCAATATTTTTTATATATTCCAAAACTGACTTTTGTGGAGTTTCAGGACTTTTGTAGTTGTGCAGAATAGGTCTCTAATATTTGCTCCTTTTCCAGCCCAGAATTCCAGCTGCCGGCATTCTCCCTCTTCATGTAAACCTTGTAAAATAAGAGAGAATTGGCATAAGTATTGTGACATAATGTGTAGTAACAGCCCATAATGCGATAAATATCGATATAAAAGCATGATGCAAAATGGATGTATCAACTCCCACAAGCTTAGACCTCGCTTGTCCTCAAGAGGAAGCCAATATCAAAAAATATGTCCACATGTTTAGATATAGAGGTGTCGATAAAATAAAATACGGACATGAGGGCAACATGATCATTCTTATAACAGCAATATATATATATATATGTTACTTTATTGTCATGTGATTTCTTACGCTAAAGTAACAATCTATTCACAATGTCAAGTATGAATCAAAAACTTCACTGAAAACTAACAAACTATAATCTTGGTCATTGAAGCAATTGCAATTTATCATAACATCGGAAAGAGTCAATATAAGAGCTTTTCAGCAAGTCCACATACTCAACTATCATTTAGTCTTTCACAATTGCTAACACTCACGCAATACTTATGGGTATGGAGCTTTAATCGGACACAGAGAAAGATAGGGGCTTATAGTGTTGCCTCCCAACCTTTTACCTCAAGGGTAGTCAACAATAATAGTTTATGATAACTTACATCCAATTGGATACTATCGGGGAAACGACACCTATGGGATCACTGGAATCCCTTCTATGGTTGGCGGGCACAGGGTCACGAGAAGAGCAGGTCTAACAGGAAGCACACAGATCGTTTACCCAGGTTCGGTCCGCGAGGGTGCGTAATACCCTAGTCCTGCTTTGGTGGATGTATTGAGTGTTCTTGAGCTAGCTATGGGGTGTAACTTGCCCAAAAGAGCCGAATCCCTCTCCTGGTCGCCCCAGGCCTCCTTTTATAGGCAAAAGGGGTTGCCAATGTGGCACACAGGAGATGGAAAGGTCTACAGCGCGCGAGCTTATCGCCCAGGGTTACAGGACAAAGTGCATTAAATGCGCTACTTAGGTGTCCATTAGCTTTACTAGGGACGGGGACGAGGCCCGTCCCATCCGTCGCCGCTCCGCTTCGCTTTGACACGCGCCCAGGACAGCGATGCGTGTGGTGCCATGTAGGCAGGCAGGCAGCTGAGGTGGCGCGGTGGCAGGGCCTTCACGAAGATCTGCATGCCATCACGTAGGTGCTTGCTGAGTTGGTGTAGAGGCCGCCCATCGCCACATAGGTGCCTGCCCAGCTGGTTGAGCTAGCAGCTGCTTGGGGACGGCGGTGGAGTCTTGGCTGGTGTGGGCCTGGCAGTGGCCCCGCTGATGTCCTCGGCAACGGCCTTGCCGGGGGCTCGGCAAGGGTCTTGTCGTGGTGTCGCAGTCGTCCCCGGCAAGGCGCTTGCCGGGGGTCTTGTGGATCTCCTCGACTAGGATCCCGTCGAGGGTCGCCTCTTATGGTCCTCACCTGATCTTGTGTGTTTATGATCTTGACAAAGATCTGCATGCCACCTCAGAGGTACTTCCCAGGCCTTTGTTCCAACGTAGTCGTTCGCGACGTTTGGAACTCTTGGGCTCGAGGGTGGCTCACTCTGCTGGTACTGGGCAAGTTCCCCGGGCAAGGCTCTTGCTAGGGCCGCGGAGGCCGCCCCGGCAAGGGCCTTGCTCGGGGGTCCACCTCGCCCCTTTGCTCTCCTGTGTTTCTAGTCTTGGCGTTGCCCCGGTTGCCTTGCGCTTCGGCTTCTCTCCGGCTTCCCTCTTCTGCCCTGCTAGGTGTGGCCGTGGCGCGCGGCTCTGACTGCCCGTGCACAAGTAAAGGGGTCAAAAGGAGAGCCCCTACTTTTGTACACCGACAGGAGCCCCCGGGTCTGGGCCACACTTAAGCGCGATGCGTTGTTGGGCCACGCCCAGAACGGTGCGCGGGCAGGTGGGGCGGATTTCACCATAGTAACTGTTTAGTATGCTGCGCTTCCCCATGACCCACGTTAAACGCGCAACATGGAGGATCGCGCGTGACATGAGGGTCATTCGTGGGGCGGTTCCTGCACGCATGTGTCACATCGCAGTTAATGGGAAAAGAGGCGGCCCGTATCTTCCCCGTAAAAAGGAATAACTATGGGTGTGCTGATCATTTACCCCTGCATCTTCTCCAATCTCGGAACTGTCGTCCCCTTCTCCTTCCTTACCAAGCTTTCGCCTTTGCTCGCCGCCGCTGTGTCTTTGCTGTCTTCTGTCCCTTGCTCCCCGTAGCCGCCATGGCACCCAAGACTAGCGGAGGCAAGGGAGTGGCCAAGGGCGTCGGGACGAGTGAGCCGCTGGAGAGCAAGTTGGCGGCGCGGCGGATGCAGCTCGCCTACTTCCCCTCGACGGTCGACGTGTTCGAGCTCCGAGACTGCTTCAAGCCCCTATGGGGGTGCAAGACGGGGGGAGACAACGGGGCATCCAGCCACGCGTGTCATCCCCGCCAATTGCACCGAGGCCACCCCAAATCGATACCCGTTCTTCATCGATTACTTTTCTTGCGGCCTTTGCCCCCCTTTCTCTGATTTCTTCAATGATATCATGCACACATTTGGCTTCCACCTTCTGGATTTTACTCCAAATGCCATGGCATGCATGGCTATGTTCGCCCACCTCTGTGAGGGCTTCGCTAGAGTTCTTTCCAACACGGCGCTCTTCCGCCATTATTTTTACCCTCGCATCCAGAATGGGGGCGCCATTTCTGGCTCCGTCACCTGGATCCCAAGGTCCCAAGGGACGTACCCGGAGGGTGCCCAGAAGGAGAGGTGGGGAGAATGGCGGGGCCGGTGGTGCTAGATCGAGGAGGACGATCCACAAGAGTTCTGCCGGGTCCGCCAGGCGCCGCCGGTCCGCAGGAACGACTGGGGCGACGTCGACGCCCAGGACGACAAGCTCGAGATTGCCACCACTCGGATTCTCCGCCTCACCGCTGCCGAGCTTACCCTGGAGATGATTGGGGCAGATTTCCTCCGCCGCCGAATCGCCCCTTTGGACAACAAGGGGAGGCCGGCCTGGCTTTTCCAGAACGCGGCTGACATCATGAGGCTCCGCCCCGGCCTCTATCACAACTTCACGGTGATGGGGCACACTCACTTTTGCCAGCGGATCTTTCAGCTCGACGTGAACCGCGAAGGCTGGGCCGAGAGGTCTGGCAAGGCTGCGAAGGCCGGCAAGGTCGTCAAGGGGCCCTTGTTTGGGTTGCCGGCGGGGGTGGGCCCGCTGAGCAAAAACTCGCGCTAGACCGACACCATCGCCATGATGCCGGACTGCAACGCGCACGATCCTGTCGAAAATTGGGCCTCACCGCCGGAGGAGCAAGTGCAGGAGTTCTTTGACGGCTTGGCGGAGATATACGTCTGCAAGGAGTCGCTGCTTATCCAGGACAACACTAAGGCAGAGCTGGATTAGATCGCCGCCAGGGCGGTGGAGGCGGAGCTTGCCAGGGAGGCCGACAGTGCTGGCGGTGTAGAGGACGAGGGCCACAGTGGCCGCGGAGGAGGAGCTTGCCCAGTTGGCGGAGTCCACTGGGGAAGCTAGCAGCGCCAGCACTGGGGCCCCTCTTGTCGAAGATGTGGTCGACGAGTCATTGTCGGAGGAGGCCGAGGTTGTGGATCCTCCGGCCACGGGGAGAGGGCGAGTCCTGCGGAAGGCCACCTCTGGCGAGCCGGTTCGGCCCGGCAGGGTCGTGCAGCCCCGGCAAGCTCAGGAGGCGTCCGCGCACCAAACGAGGGCCGCGGCTGCGAAGAAATCAATGAAGGCTGCGGTGGCGAAGGAGAAAGCATCTGCCTCTCCTTCATCCAAGCGCGCCCAGACTACGCCCTCCTCCCCTCCCCCGGCAGACGTCGAATCGGAGGTCACCTTTGACTTCGGGTCCCTCAGCCCAAGGAGGAAGAGGAAAGCAACAGAGGAGGTAGAGGACGAGTAAGTATCTTGTCCCTTTCTGGCATCTCCGTATCCTCGGATCGTGCCACTTATCTTGATTCGTTTTCACTTTTGCAGGGATATGGGGACACTAGCCCAGAGGGTGAAGAGGGCCAGGGCTTCGGCGAGTGGCCAGCCCCCGGCAGGGACTTCCAGTACACCGCTGGTGGTGTTGAGCAGCCCGAACAGCAGCCCCCGGCACAGCCCCCAGCGTAAGTTCACCACTCACCCCTCGTCGACATGTGTTGGGGGCATGATCTCTTGGTGCTGACCTTTCCGTGGTTGCAGGAGGAGAACAGCAGGAGGAGGAGCCACAGAGGGCTACCCCCAACACGCCACCCCCATCAACCACGCCGCCCCGAGGGGCATCCCCGGCAAGGGCGCCAAGCACCGCACCCATGCACACGGAGGAGGAGGAAGAGATTCCCCGAGTTGGTGGCTTCACCTCGGCGCCAAATATTGGCGGGGAGGGGGCCTCTGCTTCTCAGCCCGGCATGGGTAAGTCACTCGCCTTCCATCCCTGTTCTTTTTCTGTCCTTTCTGAATCTTGGCCTTGGCCTTGCCTCATCCCCTTCTCGGTATCCAGATCCCCCCTCGGCGGTCCCAGAGGACATAGACACCGTCATCGAGGATGTTGCCAAGGCTGCCGAGGCGGAGGCCAAGAAGATCGCTGCCGAGGAGGCCGCCAAGGGCGCTGCCGAGGATGCTGCTACGTCTTGAGCTTGTGTTGGTTTTCCTTGAAGAGGAAAGGGTGATGCAGCAATAGTAGCGTAAGTATTTCCCTCAGTTTTTGAGAACCAAGGTATCAATCCAGTAGGAGGCTCCTCAAAAGTCCCACGCACCACAAACAAACAAAGAACTCGCAACCAATGCAATAAAGGGGTTATCAATCCCTTCACGGCCACTTGCTAAAGTGAGATCTGATAGAGATAATATGATAAGATAAATATATTTTTGGTATTTTATAATATAGATGCAAAAAGTAAAGATGCAAATAAAAGTATATTGGAAGCTTATATGATAAAAGATGGACCCGAGGGCCATAGGTTTCACTAGTGGCTTCTCTCAAGATAGCATAAGTATTACGGTGGGTGAACAAATTACTATCGAGCAATTGATAGAAAAGCGAATAATTATGAGATCATCTAGGCATGATCATGTATATAGGCATCACGTCCACGACAAGTAGACCGACTCCTCCCTGCATCTACTACTATTACTCCACACATCGACCGACTCCTGCCTACATCTAGAGTATTAAGTTCATAAAGAACAGAGTAACGCATTAAGAAAGATGACATGATGTAGAGGGATAAACTCAAGCAATATGATTAAACCCCATCTTTTTATCCTCGATGGCAACAATACAATACGTGCCTTGCTGCCCCTGCTGTCACTGGGAAAGGATATCGCAAGATTGAACCCAAAGCTAAGCACTTCTCCCATCGCAAGAAAGATCAATCTAGTAGGCCAAACCAAACTGATAATTCGAAGATACTTGCAAAGATAACTCAATCATACATAAAAGAATTCAGAGGAGATTCAAATATTTCTCATAGGTAAACTTGATCATAAACCCACAATTCATCGGATCTCGACAAACACACCGCAAAAAGAGTTTACATCGAATAGATCTCCACAAGAGAGGGGAAGAACATTGTATTGAGATCCAAAAAGAGAGAAGAAGCCATCTAGCTAATAATTATGGACCCGAAGGTCTGTGGTAAACTACTCACAACTCATCGGAGGGGCTATGGTGTTGATGTAGAAGCCCTCCGTGGTCGATTCCCCCTCCGACGGAGCGCCGACGAAGGCTCCAAGATGGGATCTCGCGGATACACAAGGTTATGTTGGTGGAAATTGTGTTTCGTTGGCTCCCTGGATGTTTTCGGGGTACGTACGTATATATAGGAGGAAGAAGTACGTCGGTGGCTCCCCGAGGGGCCCACGAGACAGGGGGTGCGCCCTGTAGGGGTGGGTGCACCCTCCTATCTCGTGGCCGCCTCGGCTGCTGCTTGGCTTGCACTCCAAGTCCTCTGGATCAATTCGTTCTAAAAATCACGCTCCCGAAGGTTTCATTCCGTTTGGACTCCGTTTGATATTCCTTTTCTTCGAAATACTGAAATAGGCAAAAAACTGCAATACGGGTTGGGCCTCCGGTTAGTAGGTTAGTCCCAAAAATGATATAAATGTGTAAAATGAAGCCCATAAACATCCAAAAGGGGTAATATAATAGCATGGGACAATCAAACATTATAGATACGTTGGAGACGTATCAAGCATCCCCAAGCTTAATTCCTGCTCGTCCTCAAGTAGGTAAATGATAAAAAATAGATTTTTTGATGTGGAATGCTACCTAGCATAATTCTCAATGTAATTTTCTCTATTGTGGCATGATTGTTCATATCCAAATGATTCAAGATAAAAGCTTATAAAACATAAAAATAATAATGCTTCGAAGCATACTAACAAATAATCATGTCCTATCAAAATAGCTTAGCCAAAGAAAGCTTATCCCTACAAAATCATATAGGTAGGCCATGCTTCATTTTCATTACACAACATACTCCCATCATGAACAACCCCGATGACGAGCCGAGCAATTGGTTCATACATTTTAACGCGCTTCAGCTTTTTCAACTCTTACGCAATACATGAGCGCAAGCCATGGATATAGCACTATGGTGGTATTTGGTGGTGGTTGTGAGGACAAAAAGGGAGAAGATAGTCTCAAATCAACTAGGCATATCAACGGGCTATGGAGATCCCCATCAATAGATATCAATGTGAGTGAGTAGGGATTGCCATGCAACGGATGCACTAGAGCTATAAATATATGAAAGCTCAACAAAAGAAACTAAGTGGGTGTGCATCCAACTCGCTTGCTCACGAAGATCTAGGGCATTTTGAGGAAGCCCATCATTGGAATATACAAGCCAAGTTCTATATTGAAAAATTCCCACTTAGTATATGAAAGTGACAACATAGGAGACTCTCTATCATGAAGATCATGGTGCTACTTTGAAGCACAAGTGTGGAAAAGAGATAGTAGCATTGTCCCTTCTCTATTTTTCTCTAATTTATTTTTTTCTTTTTTTCCTTTTTTTCTTTTTTTTCTTTGGCCTTTCCCTTTTTTTGGCCTTTCTTTTTTTTTTCTTTTTAAAGTCCGAAGTCTCATCCCGACTTGTGGGGGAATCATAGTCTTCATCATCCTTTCCTCACTGTGACAATGCTCTAATAATGAAGACCATCACACTTTTATTGATTTACAACTCAAGAATTACAACTCAAAGCTAGAACAAGATATGACTCTATATGAATGCCTCCGGCGGTGTACCGGGATATGCAATGAATCAAGAGCGACATGTATGGAAATTATGAAGGTGGCCTTGCCACAAATACGATGCCAACTACATGATCATGCAAAGAGCAATATGACAATGATGAAGTGTGTCATAATAAACAGAACGGTGGAAAGTTGCATGGTCATAATTACCCATTAGCATGACTCTAACATTACTACCTCTATATCTCAAAACAATTATCAAGCATCAAATTGATCCTAGTGTTTTATGCACTTTCTATGATAGTTTTTATTATACCCAACTTGGATGCTCATCATTCTAGGACCAAATTTGTAACCATAGCAAATACCATGCTGTTCTAAAAGACTCTCAAAATAATATAAGTGAAGCATGAGAGACTAGCAATTTCTTCAAAATTAAGCCACCGCCATGCTCTAAAAGATATAAGTGAAGCACATAGAGTATTATAGCAAATTCTAATCAAGTGGGCTTCTCCCAAAAGGTGTGTACAGCAAGGATGATTGTGGTAAACTAAAAGGCAAAGACTAATATAATACACGACGCTCCAAGCAAAACACATATCATGTGGCGAATAAAAATATAGCTCCAAGTAAAGTTACCAATGAAGGAAGACGAAAGAGGGGATGCCTTCCCGAGGCATCCCCAAGCATAGGCTTTTGGCTATTCTTGAATATCTTGGGGTGCCTTGGGCATCCCCAAGCTCAGGCTCTTGCCACTCCTCATTCCATAGTCCATCAAAGCTTTACCCAAAACTTGAACTTCACAACACAAAACTCAACAGGAAATCTTATAAGCTCCGTTAGTGAAAGAAAACAAAACCACCACATAAGTTACTGTAATGAACTCATTCTTTATTTATTTTGGTGTTAAACCTACTGTATTCCAACTTCTCTATGGTTTATAAACTATTTACTAGACATAGATGCATCAAAATAAGCAAACAACACACGAAAAACGGAATATGTCTGAAACAGTACAGTCTGTAGCAATCTGTAACTAAAGCAAACTTCTGGAACTCTAAAAATCCTACCAAAATAGTAAGTACTGGAAAATTTGTCTATTGATTAGCAGCAAAACGAATCAACGCAAAAGCATGTTTCTGTGATTTAACAAAACTAATTTAGTGCATGCAAAGTTTCTGTTTTTCAGCAGAATCAAATTAGGGACATTTACATCTGTGCCCCTAACTCGAACCCACTACTCAGATTTGCCCCTAATTTTGAAGCATGCTCAAATTTACCCCTCCGTCGTTAAATTAGTACTCGGAAATGCCCTTCCATACAGTACTGTAGCACTTTCCATCCAATACTGTAGCAGTTTCCGTCTGCTACAATACACATGGGCCTTTGATGGTCAAAGGCCTTTGACTGGACGGAAGGGCATTTCTGAGTAGTGACTTAACGACAGAGGGGGAAATTTGAGCATGCTTTGAAATTAGGGGCACATCTGAGTAGGTGGTTCGAGTTAGGGGCATAAATGCAAATGGCCCATCAAATTAACTATCATCATAGGTTATCATATAGGTTCTACTCGGCAAACACTAATTAAAACATAAAATTTAAAACACATCTAAACAGAAGGTAGATGCAAAATTTATTACTAAACAGGAACAAACACAAAAAAACACAAATAAAATTGGGTTGCCTCCCAACTAGCGCTATCGTTTAACGCCCCTAGCTAGGCATAAAAGCGAAGATAGATCTAAGTAGTGCCATCTTTGGCACTAAATTCATAAGTAGCTCGCATGATAGACTCATAAGGTAATTTGACTTTCTTTCTTGGAAAGTGCTCCATGCCTTTCCTTAATAGAAATTGGAATCTAATATTCCTTCCTTCATATCAATAATCGCACCAATCGTTCTAAGGAAAGGTCTACTAAGAATAATAGGGAAAGAAAGATTGCAATCAATATCAAGAAAGATAAAATCTACGGGAACCAAATTTCTATTTGCAACAATGAGAACATCATAGATCCTTCCCATTGGCTTTTTAATGGTGGAATCCGCAAGGTGCAAATTTAAAGAGCAATCATCAAGATCATGGAAACCTAGAATATCACATAAAGTTTTCGGAATCGTGGAAACACTAGCACCCAAATCACACAAGGCAAAACACTCATGATCTTTAATTCTAATCTTTATAGTAGGTTCCCACTCATCATTAAGTTTTCTAGGTATAGTGTAACACCCCAGATGTATCATGTCCATTTTTGGCAATATATCAACTTGACCTTCATCCATTTCTTGTGGGTTTTTCATGTTTGGCCTCATCTTGTTTGGTTATGTGGTTTTTTTCCTTTTCTTTGTCATGCTCATCTTACCATATTGCATTTGTGTCTCTTGTCATTTTGCATTCATCCTCATCATGTGCATGTTGTGACCTCATACTTATTATGTTGTGGCATGCTCAGTGCATAGATCTTGCACCATCACTTCTCCTTCCTTCCTTTTCCTTCCATTCTTTGCAAGTGCCATTTTGCCTCCACCATAAATGTTCATATTTTCCCAATATTCTAACACTATGTACCTAGCCTCTCTGCCAAATTACAACTCTTTTGAAGTTGTGTTGGTTAGGTTCAAAATGCTCCAAGTTTGAACTATATTCAAACTTGTTGTATTTTTCGACCTCTAAAAAATACCCAACTCAATTTTATCAAATCGATAATTCCGAATCCTGTGGATATTTTCATATCTCTCTAAACCCCCAATCCTTCTATGCTTTTCGCTCTTGTTTTTCTGCTCAAAGAATGGGAAAGAGTCGAGGGAGAGAGGAGCACCAAAGCAAGCAAGAGCCCAAGAGGCTGCCCACCCGCTGCCCCAAAGAGGCCTCCCGCAGCCCTTTAGCCCGCAAGCGTCAGTTGCTTCGTCCTCCTGTACGGCAGGACATCCAGCGGAGACACGTCGGCACGCCAGATGATTTGACGGCCGGAGCTCGTCCCTAGACCCCTATAAAGTTGTCCCCGGTGCCCTAGGGTCTCCACTCAACCGATTTCCCTCCTCTACCTGCCTCGCCGCTTAGGTTTGCTCCACGCTGTCGCCGTCCCCGCCCGCCATGAACCGACCGAGCTCGGGATAGCGCCGCCCGGCCGCCTCCTCCGCCACCTCCGCCTCACCAAGTGCATCCGTTTTCCTCCACGACGCCGACTCGCCCCGCCGTCCTCTTCCTCGCTGGGATCGCCAAGTTCGCTATTTCCCGTCGTCCTCTCCTTCCTGTTTCATGGACAGCAGCCCCGCCAGTTCAGAGTCGCCACGCCGCCGCAGCTCGTCTCTGCCATCTCCTTCTTGTCCTAGGGTAAGAAGGTATACCCAACTCCTCCTGCTCCTTCCTGTCCTCAATAGATCACCGAGGCGCCGCTTGATGAAATCTTTCCCGTGCTCTCGGTGCTCGGCGATCTCTGTAGTTCGATTCGCATATTTTGCCTCGCACGCACCCGCGCTCTCCCCGTTCCCATATGCTCGCTTTCGCTTTGCTCGCCGCCCGCAGCCCGCATGCATCTACACCAGCCGCACCTGACTGCTCGCGTCGCTCGCTGCCGCCGCTCAGGCTGCGCCCCGAGGCGAGATCGAGCTCGTGCTCGAGTCCCGCACGCACACGCCTTCCATAGCTTGCGCGCTTACGTTCCGTGAGCTCGTGCTCGAGCGTTCGCTCGCGCACCCCGTTCTCCCTTGCTCATCCCGCAAGCTCGCCGCTATACCGTAGATGGAGTCGTTGCTGCCCTGTTCGCCTTCGTCGCTCGCCTCGAGCATCAGGCAACCATGGGAGAAGGTTCGGTCTTCTCGCTCTGGTTCAAAGGAGCCAGGCGCCCATCCTAGCACACACAAACAGTCTAGCGCAATGGTTGACCACACTTGCCCCGATGGGGGAGACCTGGGTTCGAATCCCAGGCGCGCACCTTTTATTTTTCTTCTCTTGTTATTTTAGCAGCAGCAGCAGATAAAGGGTCCAAGCCCTTCCCTATCAGCCGCCTGCCTAGCCCAAAGGGCAGCAAGAAGAGAGCCACACCGGGAGACCCGGTTCGATCCCCACGATGCATATTAACACCCCTTTTTACTCCATTTCAGATCTTGTGTGTATGACAGGGTGGCCCCACCTGTCATACTCTCTTAGCCTGTGTTTTTTTATTTTATTTTCATTATTTGTTTTATTTCTGTTCCCAGAGAATATTCCAATTCTGGCATGTGGATTCTATCCATTTCGGGCAAGTCCATTTCTGGACGTTGCCAATTTTGGAATATGCCATTTCTGTTTTATACCATTTAGGGCAGGTTGTCTCCTTATGCATTTGTGATGATTTTTCTACAGCAACCCTAACATATTATATATGTTTTTGGGGTAGAAAAATCCCACCAATCCAGTGGAGGCATTAGTTTCTGCATTTGAGCAAGTTCATGAACATGCCATTACATTATGATGTTGTCTTGTCATTTTTGAGTGTTTTATTTCAAGCATGCTATGAGATGGTGTTGCACAAGGATAGTTTCATTTTCAAGCCTACCTCATGCTAGTACTTGTTCCATGCCATGATATGCCCGGTTCATCATTTTCCTTCCGGAGCACACTTATGCATTGCATATCTCATCTTGCATCGCATGTCATGTATTGCATCATATTGCTTGTGCATTGTTCCTTGCTTGATTGTGGTTCCGCTGCTTGTGTTCTTGTTTTGGGTAGAGCCGGAGACGAGTACGTGAACGAGGAACCTGTCGAGAACGCCTCTCGAGGATCAAGTCTTCGACAACTCGAGAACCTTACAGCAAGATGACCATACCTTTGATATCACTTCTATCTTTGCTTGATAGATGCTCGCTCTTTTGCTATGCCTATGTCGCGATACCTACCACTTGCTATATCATGCCACCCTTGTTGCCATGTCAAACCTCTAACCACCCATGTCCTAGCAAACCGTTGTTTGGCTATGTTACCACTTTGCTCAGCCCTCTTATAGCGCTGCTAGTTGCGGTGAAGATGAAGTTTGTTCCTTGTTGGAACACGGATATTTTGGGATATCACAATATCTATTGTTTTAATTAATGCATCTATATACTTGGTAAAGGGTGGAAGGCTCGGCCTTATGCCCGGTGTTTTGTTCCACTTTGCCACTCTAGTTTCCGCCATACCGTGTTATGTTCCTTGATTTTATGTTCCTTACGCGGTCGGGTGATTTATGGGACCCCTTGACAGTTCGCTTTGAATAAAACACCTCCAAAGAAGGCCCAACCTTGGTTTTACCATTTGCCACCTACACCCCTTTTTCCCTTGGGTTTTCGCGAGCCCGAGGGTCATCTTTATTTTAGCCCCCCCGGGCCAGTGCTCCTTCGAGTGTTGGTCCGAACCGAGCAACCTGCGGGGCCACCGCGGGGAAACTCGAGGCCTGGTTTTACTCGTAGCTTGACTTATCCAGATGTGCCCTGAGAACGAGATATGTGCAGCTCCTATCGGGATTTGTCGGCACAGTCGGGCGGCTTTGCTGGTTTAGTTTTACCATTGTCGAAATGTCTTGATGTACCGGGATACCGAGTCTGATCGGAGTGTCTTGGGTGAAGGTTTATTCCTTCGTTGACCGTGAGAGCTTGTTATGGGCTGTTGGGACACCCTGCAGGTATTATCTTTCAAAGTCGTGCCCGCGTTATGAGGCGATGGGAATTTGTTAATGTCGGTTGTAGAAAACCCGGTTGACCTTATTTAAAATACATCAACCGTGTATGTAACCGTGATGGTCTCTTCTCGGAGTCCGGAAGTGAACACGTGTTGGAGTTATGTTTGACGCAGGTTGCTTAGGATCACTTCTTGATCACTACTAGTTTCACGACCGTGTTTTGCTTCTCTTCTCGCTCTCTTTTGCGACGTAGCCACCATGTATGCTAGTCGCTTGTCGCAGCCCTCCTTTTACACCAGCCTTCCCTTGCTTAAATAGTCTTGATCTCGGTGTGAGATTGTTTGAGTCCCGTGGCTCATGATTCTACCAAAACAGATCATGCAGTACCGGTGATGCGGTGATGATGGCGAACCGAGCTGAAGTGGGAATATGATGAGGCCCTTGGTCATTACTATGTTTCCTTTCCGCGATTAGTAGTGGAGCCAGCTAGCGATCGGGATCTATGTTGCATGTGGGGTATTCTTCTTTTATTTTGGTTCCGTAGTCGGACCTTGAGTGTAATCTGATGATGGATGTTTAAATATGCATTGTGTGAAGTGGCGATCGTAAGCCAACTATGTATCTCTTTCCTTATGTATTACATGGATTGTGCGAAGATTACCTCACTTGCGACATTGCTTTCAATGCGGTTATGCCTCTAAGTCGTGCTTCGACACGTGGGAGTTATAGCCGCATCGAGGGCGCTATAAGTTGGTAATCGAGCCATCCCGACCTTAGGAGCCCCCACCGCTTGATCGCTTTTAGTGGCCGAGTTGTGTCTAGAAAAATGTTTTGAGTCATTTAGGATTATATATATCGGAGAGTTTAGGAATTCTTTTACTCCCCAGGTCCTTCGACCTTCCGGTGAGGTATCCCGACGAGAGTTTTGACTCTTCTCTTCTCAAATTTCACTAAAAATTTTTTTAGGATCACGCTGGTATCTTAGAATCGTTCGATGGTTTTATGATGACAACATTGTCTTAGTTGCCTCGACATTTAGGGGTTGTGGCGGTGTCCCGGGAGTTGAGCTCCGAGGTGTTGTCGCCATAATTTTATCGCTGCAGTTCGGAATACCGAGTTTAGTACGCCGACATCGAAAATCTCTTTTATGCGCTTGTTGGTGAGATAACCCCGCTAACCCAATCTTGTGGTGAGTACGGAGTATTGCCATGACTCGATAACGGATGCTTTTCAAGGTTGAGGTACACGATTTCAAAGGTTTCTTGGTTATGTGTTGAAGGATGGATACAGCTGGATGTAGGGATTGTTAGCTTGGGTGAGTCATATATTGCTCCCCTGTATCCCCAACACCTGATTGCATAACCGGAAAGTTTTGGGAGTTTATAGGTGGGATTCAAGTAGCTCTAGCTTTTCTTCCGCAGATATTTGGTTTGTGATTGGGTAATCCTTACCACTTATTTGTTCCATTCATACCTTGTTTTTATTTTTTTATTCATCAATCTCTTATCAAGTGGCTTCTCACCTTAATGGACGTGATGTTTACTTTGGAATTCATTCGTTCATCCCTGTTCGAATGTTTATTGTGAAGACTATATGTTGCAATTTCCATCCGTTGATTCAACTTGTCTATCTGTCTATCAAGATGCTAACGGATGTCACCCTCTTTAGGATGGCTCCACCAACGCGTCAGAATCCGGAACGCAGTGATGGAAGTCAGGCGAACCCTCCACCTCCACCTCCGCCTCCGGAGGCATGGCAAACTTTGATGGCAACCACTAACGCCAACGCCGCGATTGTTGATCCAGCTGATGCAAGAGCGTAACCAAGGCCAAGGCAACCAAGGGAATCAAGGTCAAGGGCAGTTCTTCCATCACCCACGCTTTCCTACACTCAACCAGTTCCTTGCCAACCAGCCAAAGTCTTTCACCATCGTGTCGAGGCCACGAGACGCCGACGATTGGCTCGTGGATATCAACAAGCATTTTGAGTGCAGCAATGTCGACACGAGGACTACGTCAAGTTCGCGTCTTTTCAGCTCAAGGATCGAGCAAATGATTGGTTCCACAATACAAGGATTCTAGAGGTGGTCGAGTGATTACTTGGACTGATTTACCGGGACTTTAAAGCTCACCACATTCCTACCAAGTTGTTGAGAGCAAGCGTGAGGAGTTTCGCAATCTCAAGCAAGGAAACATGTCGAGGTACGAATACAACATACAGATTTGAAACTTGCTCGATTCGCTAAACAAGACGTTCTGATGAGAAAAGTATGATCTATCGCTTCGAGGTGGCCTTAGAGAGGATCTGCAGTTATCTCTTGTTCTTTCCGAGCCTACTCGGTTTGATCAATTCTATAATATGGCACTCAAGCTAGAAGGTGCTCAGCTCAAGTGTGAGGCTTCAAAGAAGAGAATCAGGATGCGTTCAGTCTTCTTCTTCCTCTCAAGTGGCAAGAAAGCAGCAAAAGTTCTACCTTCCTCCTCCTCCATTTCAATCACTTTTATCGTGAGAAGAACTCGGTGGTCGTGGATCTTCCCACCCACCCAACCCAAGCTACTGTAACAAGTCTCAGCCTCAAGCTCCAAGGTCAAATGCTCCTTATCACCGTCCACTCTCAGAGGTGACCTGCAACAAGTGCCAGCAGAAGGGTCACTATGCTAACAAATGCCATAACCAAAGGCGCCTTCCTCCTCCTCCTCCCGTGAGGTCTTCAAGCAATGCAAAGGTCAAGCATAATCCAAGCATGCAAAGGTGAACTTGATGAATGCAGCTCAGCAGAGGATTCTTCGATGTGATCATGGGTAACCTTCAAGTTAACTCTATTCCTGCAAAAGTCTTATTCGATACTGGTGCATCGCATTGTTTCATGTCAAGACCGTTTTTTGCCAAGCATGATTTCACTTCTTCTCATTTGGATAACTGTCATTTCTCCGGGTAAACGGTTGAGCTCCAGTTTGGTGGTTCCAGATACCACAATCAAGATGGGCGACTATAGATTTCTGGCTAAACCAATTGTTCTTGGCGATTCTGATATTGATCTAATTCTTGGGATGGATCGCTTTCAAAGACAAGGCTCACTTGATTGTGCCGCCAGCAAATTCAATTGACACACCCTTCCGAGGATGTTATCATCTATGCCGCTTCGTGATGAAACCATTCGGTTGTTTTCTCTCAATGAGAAGGGCGAATTGATGCTATCTCTCAAATTCCAAATGCTTGTGAGTACCAAGATGTCTTTCCGTAAGAGCTTCCGGTATGCCTCCTCATCGCCACCGAATTCAAGTATCGATCTTGAGCCCGCACTAAACCCGCTTGCAAGCGTCCTTACAAGCTTGGACCCAAGGAGCTGAAAGAATTGAAGAAGCAGCTCGATGAACAAGAGCGTCTGGGCTGATCGGACCGAGTTCATCTCCATGGGGATGTGGAGTTCTTTTGTCCGAAGAAGGATGGCACGGACCGACTTTGTGTTGATTACCGTCCATTGAACAAGAAGACAATCAAGAACAAGTATCCACTTCCCAACATCAATGAGCTATTCGAGCAACTCAAAGGTGCTAAAGTATTCTCCAAGCTTGACCTTCGTATGGGTTATCATCGATTCGCATTCGTGAACAAGATATTCCCAAGACAAAGATTCGAACAAGCTTTGGTTCTTATGAATATACCGTCATGTCTTTCGCCTTGTCAATGCTCCTCCAACTTTCTCTCGCATGATGAACTTTATCTTCAACCCCTACACAAATGATTTCGTCTTGGTGTATCTCAATGATATTTTGGTCTTCTCCAAGAACAAGCAGGATCATGCCAAACATTTGCGATTGGTGCTCGACAAGCTCAGAGAACATCAATTCTATGCAAAGTTTTCCAAATGTGAGTTCTGGCTTGATGAAGTTCTTTATCTTGGTCATATCATCTCCGCCAAGGGCATCGCTGTTAATCCCGAGAAGGTGTCTTCAGTTCTGAATTGGGAACCTCCTCAGAATGTCAAGCAGCTCCGCAGTTTTCTCGGTCTTGCAAGCTATTGTCGAAGATTCGTTGAGAATTTCTCCAAGATTGCAAAGCCTCTTTCCAACCTCCTCCAGAAGCATGTCAAGTATGTCTGGACGCCTGAGTGCGATGTCGCTTTCAACACCCTCAAAGAGAAGCTAGTTACAGCTCTGCCTTGACTCCTCCTGATGAATCCAAGCCATTCGAAGTTTTCTGTGATGCTTCCTTGCAAGGTCTCGGTGCTGTGTTAATGCAAGAGAAGAAAGTTGTGGCCTATACCTCTCGTCAGTTGAAGCCCAACGAAAAGAACTACCCCACTCATGATCTTGAGTTGGCGGCAGTTGTCCATGCATTGATAACATGGAGACATCTCTTGTTGGGAAGGAAAGTGGACATTTTCACCGATCACAAGAGTCTCAAGTATATCTTCACTCAACCAAACCTCAACCTCGAGCAAACTCGATGGGTCGAAATGATTCAAGAGTACAATCCAAGTATTGAATATACTCTGGCAAGGCGAATGTGATTGCAGATGCTCGAGCGAAAGGCTTATTGCAACAAATCTAATTCTCAAGCCCTTCCAACGGATCTTTGTGAAGCTTTCCATAAGCTGAATCTTCGAGTTGTTCCTCAAGGATTTCTTGCCAACCTCATAGTCTCTCCTACTTTGGAAGATCAAATTCGTGAGGCTCAACTTCGGATACCATGGTGAAGAAGGTGAAACGTGGTATTGAAAAGAGCATTTCCAAATACAAGTGCTATCGCTTGATGACAAAGACACTCTTTTCTTTGAGGATCGACAGGTTCCTAAAGGCGATCCGAGAAAAGTCATCATGAATGAGGCACACAATTCCTCCTATCCATTCATCCCGGAAGTACGAAGATGTACCATGACCTCAAGCAGTCGTATTGGTGGACTCGAATGAAGCGAGAAATTGCTCAATTCGTGAATGAATGTGATGTCTGCAGAAGGGTGAAAGCAGAACACCAAAGACCAGCTCGTCTCCTCCAACCTCTTGCTATTCCAGAATGGAAGTTTGATCATATCGAGATGGACTTCGTGACTGGTTTTCCTAAGTCCAAGCGTGGAAATGATGCTATCTTCGTTGTCATTGACAAGCTTACTAAAGTGGCTCATTTTCTTCCTCTCAAAGAATCTATCACAAGAGCTCACCGGCAGAGCTATACACCTCCGAATTGTCTCCTTGCACGGTATTCCGCAATTGATCTCTTCTGACCGTGGAAGCATCTTCACTTCTAAGTTCGGGATTCTTTTCGAAGGCCATGGGCACCAACATTCGCTTCAAAGACAGCTTTTCATCCTCAAACTAGTGGCCAAGTCGAGCGAGTCAATCAAATCCTTGAAGATATGCTCAGGGCTTGTGTCATTTCTTTTGGCATGAAGTGGGAAGAGTGTCTTCCATATGCCGAGTTCTCCTACAACAACAGCTTCCAAGCGAAGTTCGCAAGGCTCCATTCGAAATTTATATGGCGTAAAGTGCGTACTCCTCTCAATTGGTCCGAGACAGTGAACGCCAACTTCTTGGCAACGACTTGATCACGAAGCGAAGAAATGTGCAAAGTCATTCGTGAGAATCTTAAAGCCGCAATCGCGCGGAAGGGCTATTATGATGACAAGCACCGTGATGTGGCTTTTGAAATCGGAGACCATGTCTACCTCCGCGTCTCTCCAATGAAAGGCACTCGTCGCTTCGGTATCAAAGGGAAGCTTGCCCCTAGATACGTGGGTCCTTTCAAGATCATTGGCAAAAGAGGCGATCTCGCCTATCAACTTGAGCTTCCATCCAACTTTGCAAACGTGCGATGTGTTTCACGTGTCACAGCTCCGCAAGTGCTTCAAGATTCCTGAGCGCACTATCAACTTTGAAGAAATTGACCTCCAAGAAGACCTCTCTTATCATGAGCACCCCGTTGCTATTCTTGAAGAAACCGAGCGCAAGACTCGCAACAAGTCAATCAAATTCCTGAAAGTAAAGTGGTCACACCATTCCGACCGAGAAGCCACCTGGGAGCGCGAGGATCACCTCCGTTCCGAATATCCGGAGTTCTTTCAGTCCTAGATCTCGGGACGAGATCCTCTTGTAGTGGAGGAGAGTTGTAACTCCCCAGATGTATCATGTCCATTTTTGGCAATATATCAACTTGACCTTCATCCATTTCTTGTGGGTTTTTCATGTTTGGCCTCATCTTGTTTGGTTATGTGGTTTTTTTCCTTTTCTTTGTCATGCTCATCTTACCATATTGCATTTGTGTCTCTTGTCATTTTGCATTCATCCTCATCATGTGCATGTTGTGACCTCATACTTATTATGTTGTGGCATGCTCAGTGCATAGATCTTGCACCATCACTTCTCCTTCCTTCCTTTTCCTTCCATTCTTTGCAAGTGCCATTTTGCCTCCACCATAAATGTTCATATTTTCCCCAATATTCTAACACTATGTACCTAGCCTCTCTGCCAAATTACAACTCTTTTGAAGTTGTGTTGGTTAGGTTCAAAAATGCTCCAAGTTTGAACTATATTCAAACTTGTTGTATTTTTCGACCTCTAAAAAAATACCCAACTCAATTTTATCAAATCGAGGATAATTCCAGAATCCTGTGGATATTTTCATATCTCTCAGAAACCCCCCAATCCTTCTATGCTTTTCGCTCTTGTTTTTCTGTTCGAAAGAATGGGAAAGAGTCAGAGGGAGAGAGGGAGCACCAGCAGCAGCAAGCGAGCCCAAGAGCGCTGCCCACCACTGCTGCCCAAGCAGCCTCCCGCAGCCCTTTAGCCCGCAAGCGTCAGTTGCTTCGTCCTCCTGTACGGCAGGACATCCAGCGGAGACACGTCGGCACGCCAGGTGATTTGACGGCCGGAGCTCGTCCCTAGACCCCTATAAAGTTGTCCCCGGTGCCCTAGGGTCTCCACTCAACCGATTCCCTCCTCTACCCTCGCCGCCGCTTAGGTTTGCTCCACGCCGCCGCCGTCCCGCTGCCATGAACCGACCGAGCTCGGGATAGCCGCCGGCCGCCGCACCTCCGCCACCTCCGCCTCGCCAAGTGCATCCGTCTTCCTCCACGACGTCGACTACGTCCCCGCCGTCCTCTTCCTCGCCTGGGATCGCCAAGTTCGGCTACTTCCCCGTCGTCCTCTCCCTTCCCTGTTTCGCGGACAGCAGCCCCGCCAGGTTCAGAGCTCGCCCGCGTCGCCGCAGGCTCGTCTCCGTCATCTCCTTCTTGTCCTAGGGTAAGAAGGTATACCCAACTCCCTCCCTGCTCCTTCCTGTCCTCGATAGATCACCGTAGGCGCTGCTTCGATGAAATCTTTCCCGTGCTCTCGGTGCTCCGGCGATCTCTGTAGTTCAGTTGCGCATATTTTGCCCTGCACGTGCACCCGCGCTCTCCCCCGTTCCCATATGCTCGCTCGCTGCGCTCGCTGCGCCCGCAGCCCGCATGCATCTACACCACGCGCACCACCTCGCCGCTCGCTGCCGCTCGCTTGCTTGCCGTTACATGCGCTCGAGGCGAGATCGAGCTCGTGCTCGAGTCCCGCACGCACACGCCTTCCATAGCTTGCGCGCTTCGTTCCGTGAGCTCGTGCTCGGCGTTCGCTCACGCACCCGTTCTCCTTGCTCATCCCGCAAGCTCGCCGCTATACCGTAGATGGAGTCGTTGCTGCCCTGTTCGCCTTCGTCGCTCGCCTCGAGCATCAGGCAACCATGGGAGAAGGTTCGGTCTTCTCGCTCTGGTTCAAAGGAGCCAGGCGCCCATCCTAGCACACACACACACAGTCTAGCGCAATGGTTGACCACACTTGCCCCGATGGGGGAGACCTGGGTTCGAATCCCAGGCGCGCACCTTTTATTTTTCTTCTCTTGTTATTTTAGCAGCAGCAGCAGATAAAGGGTATGAAGCCCTTCCCTATCAGCCGCGCCCGTCTAGCCCAGTGGCTGCAGCAGCAGAGCCACACCGGGGAGACCCGGGTTTGATCCCCCGCTGATGCATATTTACACCCCCTTTTTTACTCCATTTCTTGCACTGTGTGTATGACAGGGTGGCCCCACCTGTCATACTCTCTTAGCCTGTGTTTTTTTATTTTATTTTCATTATTTGTTTTATTTCTGTTCCCAGAGAATATTCCAATTCTGGCATGTGGATTCTATCCTTTTCGGCAAGTCCATTTCTCGCGTTGCCAATTTTGGAATATGCCATTTCATTTTATACCATTTAGGGCAGGTTGTCTCCTTATGCATTTGTGATGATTTTTCTACAGCAACCCTAACATATTATATATGTTTTTGGGGTAGAAAAATCCCACCAATCCAGTGGTGGCATTAGTTTCTGCATTTGAGCAAGTTCATGAACATGCCATTTTACATTATGATGTTGTCTTGTCATTTTTGAGTGTTTTATTTCAAGCATGCTATGAGATGGTGTTGCACAAGGATAGTTTCATTTTCAAGCCTACCTCATGCTAGTACTTGTTCCATGCCATGATATGCCCAGTTCATCATTTTCCTTCCGGAGCACACTTATGCATTGCATATCTCATCTTGCATCGCATGTCATGTATTGCATCATATTGCTTGTGCATTGTTCCTTGCTTGATTGTGGTTCCGTTGCTTGTGTTCTTGTTTTGGGTAGAGCCGGGAGACGAGTACGTGAACGAGGAACCTGTCGAGAACGCCTACGAGGATCAAGTCTTCGACAACTCTGAGAACCTTACAGGCAAGATGACCATACCTTCGATATCACTTCTATCTTTGCTTGATAGATGCTCGCTCTTTTGCTATGCCTATGCTGCGATACCTACCACTTGCTATATCATGCCACCCTTATTGCCATGTCAAACCTCTAACCACCCATGTCCTAGCAAACCGTTGTTTGGCTATGTTACCGCTTTGCTCAGCCCCTCTTATAGCGTTGCTAGTTGCAAGTGAAGATGAAGTTTGTTCCTTGTTGGAACACGGATATTTTGGGATATCACAATATCTATTGTTTTAATTAATGCATCTATATACTTGGTAAAGGGTGGAAGGCTCGGCCTTATGCCTGGTGTTTTGTTCCACTCTTGCCACTCTAGTTTTCGTCATACCGGTGTTATGTTCCTTGATTTTGCGTTCCTTACGCGGTCGGGTGATTTATGGGACCCCTTGACAGTTCGCTTTGAATAAAACTCCTCCAAAGAAGGCCCAACCTTGGTTTTACCATTTGCCACCTACACCCTTTTTCCCTTGGGTTTTCGCGAGCCCGAGGGTCATCTTTATTTTAGCCCCCGGCCAGTGCTCCTTCGAGTGTTGGTCCGAACCGAGCAACCTGCGGGGCCACCACGGGGAAACTCGAGGCCTGGTTTTACTCGTAGCTTGACTTATCCGGATGTGCCCTGAGAACGAGATATGTGCAGCTCCTATCGGGATTTGTCGGCACAGTCGGGCGGCTTTGCTGGTTTAGTTTTACCATTGTCGAAATGTCTTGATGTACCGGGATACCGAGTCTGATCGGAGTGTCTTGGGTGAAGGTTTATTCCTTCGTTGACCGTGAGAGCTTGTTATGGGCTAAGTTGGGACACCCCTGCAGGGTATTATCTTTCGAAAGTCGTGCCCGCGGTTATGAGGCAGATGGGAATTTGTTAATGTCCGGTTGTAGAAAACCCGAAGTTGACCTTATTTAAAATACATCAACCGTGTATGTAACCGTGATGGTCTCTTCTCGTCGGAGTCCGGGAAGTGAACATGGTGTTGGAGTTATGTTTGACGCAGGTTGCTTAGGATCACTTCTTGATCACTACTAGTTTCGCGACCGTGTTTTGCTTCTCTTCTTGCTCTCTTTTGCGATGTAGCCACCATGTATGCTAGTCGCTTGCTGCAGCCCCTCCTTTTTACACCAGCCTTCCCTTAAGCTTAAATAGTCTTGATCTCGCGGGTGTGAGATTGCTGAGTCCCCGTGGCTCACAGATTCTACCAAAATAGATGCAGGTACCGGTGATGCCAGCGCTGATGGCGCAACTGAGCTGAAGTGGGAATATGATGTGGCCCTTGGTCGTTACTATGTTTCCTTTCCAGACGATTAGTAGTGGAGCCCAGTTGGGGCGATCGGGGATCTATGTTGCATGTGGGGTATTCTTCTTTTATTTTGGTTCCGTAGTCGGACCTTGAGTGTAATCTGTATGATGGATGTTTAAATATGCATTGTGTGAAGTGGCGACTGTAAGCCAACTATGTATCTCTTTCCCTTATGTATTACATGGATTGTGCGAAGATTACCTCACTTGCGACATTGCTTTCAATGCGGTTATGCCTCTAAGTCGTGCTTCGACACGTGGGAGTTATAGCCGCATCGAGGGCGTTACATATAGAAACTTCCAAATTAAGTTTTTCATCATAAGATTGCATCAAGGCATCAACAATATGTTTGGTAAAAGCTTCATTTTGACTATAAGCATGAGGAGAATTAACAATGGATTGCAACAAGGAAATACAACCTTCTAAAGAACAATTATCATAATCAAATTCCTTGAAATCCGAGATAGTGCGTTCAATATATTTAAAGTCATGACCTCTCCAATCCCACTTTTACCAAATTTAGCATCAAGATCTAAAAACTCCGAATTCTTGGGACGCCTTCTAACTAAAGTTGACTCATCTCCAGTCCCATTATTATCGAGATTCATATTGCAAAACAAAGTTCTAATAGGAGACGCATCAATAACTTTAAGATCTTCATCATTATTTTCATTGAAACTAGAAGAACACGCCTTTACAAAGCAATCTTTCTTAGCACGCAATCTAGCGGTTCTTTCCTTGCACTCATCAATGGAAATTCTCATTACTTTGAGAGACTCATTGATATCATGCTTAGGAGGAGAAGGTCTAAGTTTAAGAGAATCAACATCAAGAGAAAGTCTATCAACGTTCCTAGCCAAATCATCAACTTTGAGCAATTTTTCTTTAAGCAAGGCATTAAAATTCTTTTGAGAAATCATAAATTCTTTCACACTATTCTCAAAATCAGAGGGCATCTTATTAAAATTACCATAAGAATTATTGTAGGAATTTCCATAATTATTAGAGGGATTACTAGGGAACGGTCTAGCATTAAAATTTCCTCTATAAGCATTGTTTCCAAAACTATTCCTACCAACAAAATTCACATCCATAGATTCATTATTATTCTCAATCAAGGAAGACAAAGGCATATCATTGGGATCAAGAGGAGTATTTTTAGTAGCAAACATCTTCATAAGCTCATCCATCTTTCCACTCAAAACATTAATTTCTTCTATAGCATGCACTTTTTACTAGAAGATCTTACGGTGTGCCATTGAGAATAATTAGCCATAATATTGTCAAGCAATTTTGTAGCATCTCCTAACGTAATTTCCATAAACGTGCCTCCCGCGGCCAAATCTAAGAGATTTCTAGAAGCAAAGTTCAAACCGGCATAAAATGTTTGTATGATCATCCATAAATTGAAACCATGAGTAGGGCAATTGCGAAGCATCAATTTCATTCTTTCCCAAGATTGGGCAACATGCTCATGATCAAGTTGTTTAAAATTCATAATATCGTTCCTAAGAGTGATGATCTTAGCGGGAGGAAAATACTTAGAGATAAAAGCATCTTTGCACTTGTTCCAAGAATCAATACTATTTTTAGGCAAAGACGAAAACCAAACTTTAGCACGATCTCTAAGTGAAAACGGAAATAATTTCAATTTGACAATATTGTTATCCGTATCTTTCTTCTTTTGCATATCACACAAATCAACAAAAATGTTTAGATGAGTAGCGGCATCTTCACTAGGAAGGTCGGCAAATTGATCTTTCATAACAAGATTCAGCAAAGCGGTATTGATTTCACAAGACTCATCATTATTAAGAGGAGCAATCGGAGTACTAAGGAAATCATTATTATTGGTATTCTAGAAATCACACAATTTGGTATTATCTTGCGGAATGGCAACAAGTAATCCAACACACAAGCAAACAGAAAAAGGCAAGCGGAGAGAGAGAGAGAGAGAGAGAGAGAGAGAGAGAGAGAGATTGGGAAAGGGAGGGCAAATAAAACGGCAAGGGTGAAGTGGGGGAGAGGAAAACGAGAGGCAAATGGCAAATAATGTAAATGCGAGGGAGATGGGTTTGTGATGGGTACTTGGTATGTCTTGACTTGAGCGAAGACCTCCCCGGCAACGGCGCCAGAAATCCTTCTTGCTACACCTTGAGCTTGCATTGGTTTCCCTTGAAGAGGAAAGGGTGATGCGACTAAAGGAAATATGCCCTAGAGGCAATAATAAAGTTATTATTAATTTCCTCATATCATGATAAATGTTTATGATTCATGCTAGAATTGTATTGCCCGGAAACATGATACATGTTTGAATACATAGACAAACATAACGTCACTAGTGTGCCTCTACTTGACTAGCTCATTAATCAAAGATGGTTATGTTTCCTAACCATAGACATGTGTTGTCATTTGATTAACGGGGTCATATCATTAGGAGAATGATGTGATTGACTTGACCCATTCCGTTAGCCTAGCACTTGATCATTTAGTATGTTGCTATTGCTTTCTTCATGACTTATACAAAGTTCCTACAACTATGAGATTATGCAACTCCCGTTTACCAGAGGAACACTTTGTGTGCTACCAAGCGTCACAACATAACTGGGTGATTATAAAGGAGTTCTACAGATGTCTCCGAAGGTACATGTTGAGTTAGCGTATTCCGAGATTAGGATTTGTCACTCCGATTGTCGGAGAGGTATCTCTAGGCCCTCTCGGTAATGCACGTCACTATAAGCCTTGCAAGCAATGTGGTCAATGAGTTGGTTACGGAATGATGCATTACGTAACGAGTAAAGAGACTTGCCGGTAACGAGATTGAACTAGGTATCGGATACCGACGATCGAATCTCGGGCAAGTAACATACCGATGACAAAGGGAACAACGTATGTTGTTATGCGGTTTGACCGATAAAGATCTTCGTAGAATATTTTGCAGCCAATATGAGCATCCAGGTTCCGCTATTGGTTATTGACCGAAACAGTTCTAGGTCATGTCTACATAGTTCTCGAACCCGTAGGGTCCGCACGCTTAACGTTACGATGACAGTTTTATTATGAGTTTATAAGTTTTGATGTACCGAAGGTTGTTCGGAATCCCGGATATGATCACGGACATGACGAGGAGTCTCGAAATGGTCGAGTGAAAGTGCAACTAATCCCCGGGTGGTTTTGGTAATTAATAACAACATATATATCATTGAACTAATTATTTCTTGAGAATATTTCAGAAAGTTCAGTGATATGGGTATGGCAATGACTGATGATGTGGACCCCTCAAAATGCTAAGGAAAACATTGGCAAAAGCTCAAGACTCCATTTTTGGTTTAGTGATCCAAGATCACATTGAGTCCATAGGAAAGCCAATACTATTAAAAGGGGATGAGGTTATGATGATGATCTGGTTGCTCAAAGTGCTTAGTGATTTATCTCTCAAACTATCAGCAATCTTTCATTCCAACATAAACTCATAAGTAATCTCGGTCCCACCGATTCCATAAACTCACCACACCGAGATGAACCACCTCACCATATAGCCAAACCCTAGTAATTTCGGATTTTCCGATTCCAAACTCGGTCTTACGAAATTGGTGTTGCCAAGCTTCAGAACATTCAGACTCAAATCGGTGTCACCGAGATGAGAAAGTCGGTCCCACCAAGATTGGCAAACCCTAGACTTTGGAAGAATCGGACTAACCGAGATTGTATTTTCGGTCCCACGAAAATCCCAACGCTCACAAGATTTGAACTTTCGGTCTCACCGAGTTGTCAACTTCGGTCCGACCGAGATTGGTCAAATGTGTGTAACAGTTGGATTTTGTGTGGAGGCTATAAATACCCTCCACCTCCTCTTCATTCGTGGAGAGAGCCATCGAAAGAACCACCACTCCTACCTTACATTTACGAGAAGAAAACTACCTACCCTTGTGTTGAGATCAAGTTGCTCCATTCCCACCATATGAAACTTGATTTCTAGCCTTCCCAAGTTGCTTTCCACTCAATCCCTTCCTCCACCACAGCCAAATCGGTGAGGAGAGTTGAGTGTTGGGGAGATTATCATTTGAAGCACAAGAGCAAGGAGTTCATCATCACCAACACCATCTATTACCTTTTGGAGGGTGGTGCCTCCTAGATTGGTTAGGTGTCGCTTGGGAGCCTCCGTCAAGATGTGGAGTTGAACCAAGAAGTTTGTAAGGGCAAGGAGATTGCCTACTTCGTGAAGATCTACCCCGAGTAAGGCTAGTCCTCCGTGGGCGTAAGCCATGATGGCATAGACAAGGTTCCTTCTTCGTGGACCCTTCGTGGGTGGAGCCCTCCGTGCACTCTCGCAGCCGTTACCCTCCGTGGGTTGAAGTCTCCATCAACGTGGATTGACGATAGCACCACCTATCGGAACCACAAGAAAAATCTCCGTGTCTCCAAATTGCGTTTGCTCTTCTCCACCTCTTATTTACTACATGTGCAATTTACTTTCCGCTGCCATTACTCTAGAATTGCATGTGTAGGGTGATACTTGACTTGCTCATCATTGTGAACTTGCTAAAAATTTGTCCTAATCAAAAGGCTAAACTTTTAAGTTGTCAAGTAGTCTAATCACCCCCCCTCTAGACATACCTCCGATCCTACAAGTGGTATCAGAGCTTTGGTCTCCATTGGATTGGTTTTCATTGCATTGGATTCCATAAGCTTGGTTTCACAACCTAGGAGAGTATGGCGTCTAGTGAGGGTAATTTTCGTAGAGGTCCTTACTTTGATGGTTCAAATTTTGCTAGTTGGAAGCACAAAATGAAAATGCATATTCTTGGACATAACCCTGCGCATGGGGCATTATTTGTGTTGGCTTGCAAGGTGAGTTCTTCGAGGAAGGAAAAGTTCCAGATCGCGAAGCTACTGCGGATGTTACAGAACAATGCTCAAGCTTGTGACATTCTCTTCAATGCTTTGTGTCCTGAGGAGTTCAACAAGATCAGCCGTCTTGAGAATGCAAAAGAGATTTGGGATACTTTGGTCGAAATGCACGAAGGTACCGAGTCCGTGAAGGAATCAAAGCTAGATGTTCTTCAAGGTCAGCTTGACAAGTTCAAGATGAAGGAAGGTGAAGGAGTCGCTGAAATGTACTCTAGGCTTGCTCTCATCACCAATGAGATGGCAGGCTTAGGAAGCGAAGAAATGACCGACCGATTCATCATCAAGAAGATTCTCAGAGCTTTGGATGGAAAGTATGACACCGTGTGCACTTTGATCCAAATGATGCCAAACTACAAAGATCTCAAGCCTACCGAAGTCATTGGAAGGATTGTTGCTCATGAGATGACACTTAAAGACAAGGAAGAGCTTCACAACAAGTCAAGTGGTGCTTACAAAGCTGCAGTTGAAGCTCCCACAACCTCAAGTGACAAACTAGTTTCCAATGATGAGATAAGCCTAATGGTGAAGAATTTCAACAAATTCTACAAGAGTAGAAGCAAGGAAAGAAGCTCAAAGTCTAGATCATATGATGAAAAGAGATCTTCTAGTCGTGATCGAAACTGCTACAATTGTGGAAGACCCGGACACTACTCAAATGAGTGTTCGACTCCCCACAAGAGAAGAGAAGAATCTCCAAGAAGAAGAAGCTCAAGAGAAGAGTCGCCTCGAAAAGAGAGAAGGAGTAGAGATGATCGTTATGAACGAAGATCCTCTCGGAGAAGCAAGGATTCGGAAAGGAAAGACAAGTCATCAAGGAGCTACACAAGAAGAAAGCATCAAGCTCATGTTGGTTAATGGGTTTCCGGCTCCGACTCTGACAATCACTCAGAAAGAAGCTATCACTCCAACTCCGAATACAGTCAAGATGAAGGTGTTGCCGGTCTTGCTGTCGTATCCTCCAACTTCAACTCCCATGACATATTTGATTCACCAAATGAGGGAATTGGAAGATGCTTCATGGCAAAAGGCCCCAAGGTATCACACCCTGAGTTTATTGACTTTGATAGTGATGAGGATGACTTGCTTGGTGAAGATGAGCTTTTACATGATAAATCTAGTGAGCTTAGTAATGATGAACATGCTAATAGTCTTTATAGTCGAGAAGAGTCGAATGACAATGCTATGAAGGAGATTGAGCGTCTAACTAAAGAACTAAACACTCTTAAGTTAGCTCATGAAACAACTCAAGAAGATCATAGAGAGCTCCTAAGATCTCATGAGAAGCTACGCTTCGAGAAGCTCAATCTAGAGCAAGAACATGAGTTTCTAAAAGCTATCAATGACGATCTTGAAAGAAGAGTTCTTCATATCTTGCCAAACGACTTCTCTTGTCTAATTTCTTGCCACCTATTAAAACTAAGCATGACAAGCATAAGAAAATTCTTCATCTAGTAGTAACAATAATCATGCTAAATCAAATGTTGTTACTTCTAGTAATTCTCTTGATTCCACTAACAATGTTTCAAGCCAAGTTTCACTTGAGCAAGAAAATAGTTTATTGAAAGGGATTATAGAGAAAGGTGTCTACAAGAGTCTTGCCGGAAGCAAGAGCTTTGAGGAAATTGTTCGCAAACAAGGAAGAAACCGGAAGAATCAAGGAATTGGTTTTGAGCGAAAGTTCAACGCCGAGGGTGTTGAATGGGAAGAAGGTCAATATCCCACTCCAAAGTTTGTTTCTCAAAAGGAGAAGTATGATCCTACTTCTTCCAATGTGGAACAAGCTCAAGATGACCTTCCACCACAAGACCACAAGCTAAAAGGCAAGGACAAGCTTCAAGAGGAGATTGATGCATTCATTGAAGCACCCAAGGCCATGGTCAAGTGGGTTCCCAAGGCAACTTCAAGTTCTACTTTGACAAGCTCAACTACTACCCCAAGGATTCCCATCAAGATGATGTGGATCCTGAAGAAGAAGAACTAGAGAGTTCTTGAGGGTGACTCCGCCAATATACTTCACTCACATTCATTTTGGCAAAGAACTTGTGCAATCAACTTCCACATCTTGCACTAGTTCATGGAGTCACAAACCCTCATGTTGGTAAGTCAAGGGACAAGGTAATCATTGCATTCATGGACATCATCTATTGTGTACTTCAATCTATGTCCATGGATATCCGTGTTTGTTCCTTGTGGGACTAACCCATGTAGGTATTGAAAGTGCCCGAATCCAAAGGATTGCTCCCAACTCTTGATGATCTTCATCAACATTGAGCATCCACATCTTCAACATCTACATGAAGTCTTCAACGACAACCCAAGGTTAGTTTGACCCTTTAAAAAGGGGTTCTCACATCAAGGGGGAGCTTTGCTCTAAAGAAATGAGCTAAAGCATCTTCAAATGATGTGAACACATTAATGCTTTATGTAAAAGTGGTAACCCCACTTGTGCTTAAACGATGAGTATGACCTATGATCAAATGTTCTCATTTGACTCCTAAGTCAATATACTCATATATAGATGACCTAGTCATCGCCAAATTGTGTGCCAATAGCTAGAGTTTTGTTTGTGCATGTTTGACACATATTTCATTTGCTATCTTATTGTGTGAGCATGTTGGATGCATGATTTTATCCATTCGAGGACATCCATTTGTTGCTTTGGTCTTTTGGATTTTTCTTTTTGACCAAATGGATGGACAAGAATGCCTAAGTTCCTCCCCTAGCTATCTATGCTTTCTTGTCTCAAACTCTATTCATGCTTATATCACAAACTTTGAACAAGACTTTTTGGACGCACCGAGTGAGGAGCACTCGAGCCACCGATCCGTCAAAAGCCTAAATTCCAAAACCTTCTAAGTACTTTCGGTCAAACCAATATACTCAAATCGGACGGACCAAATCACTTGGATTGATCTAGGTTTTCACTCGGTGAAACCGAGTTGCAAATCTCGGCGTGACCGATGTGTGTAATCGCTGCGATTAACCATCTCGGTCCCACCGAAGTTTTCCATCTCGGTCCCACCGACACCGAAGGGTATATATACCCGAGGGCAGCGCGCTGATTATTCCTTCAAACGCCTCGCCCCAAACCCTTCGCTGCCGTCGCCGTGGTCTCCGGATCGTCTCCGCCGTCGCTCAGCGCCCTCGCCATGGTCTCCATCGCCGTCAGCGGTCAATCTCATAGCGCCGTTGCGCCAGTGTGAAACTCCACCAAGTTGGGTGAGTTTCATCCTCTCGTGCTTCAACCTCGATTCAATGCACGATAGGTTTTGCCTAGCTTCTTGCCAAGTTTGAAATCTTCCTATCCAGCAGATTAGATCTTAGAACAAAATTCGAGTGAAAATTTTAGGGTTAGGTTTCCGCGAACACATCTCGGTGTGACCGATTCTACATTCTCGGATGACCGATTTGGCCTCTGGCCATTGCACTTTGCACTTTTCGGTTAAACCGAAGTTGTGCAAATCGGTAAGACCGAAATGAGGACTCAGTGAAACCCTAGTGCTCTCGGCTAGACCGAAACCCATTTCGTCCAACCGAAAGTGGTGTGAATGGTCTGTTTAGACACTTGGATTCACGAATTTTTAGACTCGGTCGGGCCAAATGCATTCTGTGAAAACCTAAAACTGAAGTTTGAACTCATTTATTTTGCAAAATTCTCTGCAGTTTGTGATAACTCTTCTATTCGCCTATACCTATTCTATTCACAGGTTGTCGGTCATATCCGATGCAAGTGACAGCGAGCAGTCTGAATCACCAGCTTGACATTCGAGGCGGTCACAAGTCCCAAGCCAGCAGTTTTTCGATGATGGAGAGAGGAGCACTCCAAGTGGATTGCCTCCTGCCGCCACCAGGCCGGAAGAAGAGGAATTCGATGAGGAAGACTCGACTTTGTTCTTGAGGAGGAGATTACATCCAAGCCTAAGAGGAAAGTGGTTGCCAAGGGCTATCAAGGGCAACAAACAAAGAAAGGCACCAGCAAAGAAAAGAAGTCCACAGCTGCAAAGAAGCTGAGCATGGAAGAAGAAACCTCCAGAAGATCAAGAAAACTTCCAAGAGGAAGAGGCTAGTTCATGAAGAAGCCGATGATGACTCGATGAGGAAGCACCCCAGCCTCCTCGAAGCAAAAGTTGATGGGAGATGCCATCGGCAGGAGCACCCACTAAATCTAAGCCATCGGCTCCAGCAAAAAGGCAGCCCAAGCCAAACCTGCTGCCAAGCCTAAGAAAACTGTGAGAAATATACCGCTTGAGAGAAGAAGAAGGACAATGTGCCACCGCTGAATCGATGAAGAGGCACATGTTTTGTCAAGCTCGATGAAATTGCCGATTCATAATGATGCTCATCCTCGAGCTGAAAATATGAAGGAAAGGAAGGACAAAGGTCTCGAGCTATGGAGGCAAGTTGATCCATATGCCACCAGAGAAGGACAGCTGTTGACTCAAGGTTCCACACCAGAGAGCAACAAGATTTCTATGAGATGTTGCTCATGGACAAGAAGCCAATTGTTGTCGACACGGATATGTAGACCGGGAATACATCGACAAAGTGAAGAGCACAGAGACTACTTCCCACATGTGCATGAGAGCTTCACCGCATGTGGAGTCGCTGAGTTTGTTGGTCGAAATTGACCGCTTGGAATGATGAGATGATCATGCGGTTCTATGCCACAAAGACATTTCTATCCGGATGGCGTAATTGTATGGATGATGAAGGCGTAGATTCTCTTCAACTGTTGAAGAATGGAGAGCGTTCTTGAATGCACCAAAGATCAAGGGATGATGATGTAGATGTCTATGGAATTCCCAAGAAGAATCACGAGTCTATGAAGAACATGTACAATGAGGTACCAGACAAGGATGTTGAGATATGGAAGCTTGGATCAGTTTATCATCTTCAGGCAGGTCTCCCAACCACTAACACCATTCTGAGGCATACTTTGATGCCCAAGTTAGGAGACCACCGCATGATAAGAGGCTATTCTATCAACATGCTGCACATTCTGGATCAGAAGACACCTTTTAAGGTGATGGACCTGATAGTTGAGACTATCAAGAGGACAAAGACAGCAGACTGAAGAGGTCATGTGGGTTTGCTCCGCACATTCAGATGCTCATCAATGCCAAGTTTGGCATGGACACCTACCGTTGGATAGACCCCACTTGCCACCGCAGCCTGAACATGAAGATAATGAAGTTGTGATGACCGAGGATGCTCCCACATCTGTTGAAGGACATGCTAAGTCCGAAGTTGCCAAACAAGCTAAAGCTGAGAAGGAAGCAGCAGCAGCAGCAAAAGCCCAAGAGCGTTGGAGAACAACTTCTTGAAGCCACTCGAGAGAATTGAACTCGCTGGCCAGATAGTGCGAGTCTCGGAGAGTCTTGAGAGGATAGTTGAAGATAAGTTCCATGCTCGGATGTCAAGTCGATCAAGTGCAGTCACCGTCAACAAGCTTGAGGCGGACATTGAGGAAGCGAAGAGGAGAAGGCAGAGCTCATGAAGGAGATGGAAGATGATCTAGTCCAGATGACTATGAGCAGCTGCTGCAGGCCCACAAAGCCCAGATCAGCTGCTATTCTAGTGATGACCCAGGGCTACTACATCAAGACCTCCCACAGCTCCGCTGGTTCAGCTCCAGCTCTCGGTGTCCACTCCTCCAGCTCCACAGACTTCAGCAAGCTTTGCAGATGCAGCTATCTCCACTCCATCGACGCAGAGGCAGAGCCGCCAGCAGAGTCCCTAGTGACGATTAGCTCTATACTTTTCGAACTTTTTGGTAACTTGTTGCCAAAGGGGGAGAAATTGTATAGATCATAAGACTTCGAGAGAGAGAGAGTGCTCGTTTTTGCTCTTTCGTTTGCGGTTTTTCCTTGAGATACTTTTGAGTTCTTCGAGACATTTAGTGTGTTTGATACTACTTTTGCTCTATCTTGATGAGTGCTTGATCATACTATGCTTAATGAGTGCTTAATGCTTATCATATTCTATTCATGTTTTGTATGATCATTTACTCATGTCTTGGTGATTGGGTGCATGTTATTCATTCTTATCATTTTGTGCGCTCCACCAAGATGTATGTGACATGGAAGAGTGACCCATGATCCTAATCGATTGTGCATTTGCATTCAAACGCAAATCTTAAATAATGCACAAATTTAGGGGGAGCTCTTGCTTATCACATACTTCTCAAAGCGACGATGTTATTCATTGATTATATCATTTGTCGAAGCTTTGATCTATATGTTGTCATCAATTACCAAAAAGGGGGAGATTGAAAGTGCAACTAATCCCGGTGGTTTTGGTAATTAATAACAACATATATATCATTGAACTAATTATTTCTTGAGAATATTTCAGAAAGTTCAGTGATATGGGTATGGCAATGACCGATGATGTGGACCCCTCAAAATGCTAAGGAAAACATTGGCAAAAGCTCAAGACTCCATTTTTGGTTTAGTGATCCAAGATCACATTGAGTCCATAGGAAAGCCAATACTATTAAAAGGGATGAGGTTATGATGATGATCTGGTTGCTCAAAGTGCTTAGTGATTTATCTCTCAAACTATCAGCAATCTTTCATTCCAACATAAACTCATAAGTAATATCGGTCCCACCGATTCCATAAACTCACCACACCGAGATGAACCACCTCAGCCATATAGCCAAACCCTAGTAATTTCGGATTTTCCGATTCCAAACTCGGTCTTACGAAATTGGTGTTGCCAAGCTTCAGAACATACAGACTCAAATCGGTGTCACCGAGATGAGAAAGTCGGTCCCACCGAGATTGGCAAACCCTAGACTTTGGAAGAATCGGACTAACCGAGATTGTATTTTCGGTCCCACTGAAAATCCCAACGTTCACAAGATTTGAACTTTCGGTCTCACCGAGTTGTCAACTTCGGTCCGACCGAGATTGGTCAAATGTGTGTAACAGTTGGATTTTGTGTGGAGGCTATAAATACCCTCCACCTCCTCTTCATTCGTGGAGAGAGCCATCGAAAGAACCACCACTCCTACCTTACATTTCGAGAAGAAAACTACCTACCCTTGTGTTGAGATCAAGTTGCTCCATTGCCACCATATGAAACTTGATTTCTAGCCTTCCCAAGTTGCTTTCCACTCAATCCCTTCCTCCACCACAGCCAAATCGGTGAGGAGAGTTGAGTGTTGGGGAGATTATCATTTGAAGCACAAGAGCAAGGAGTTCATCATCACCAACACCATCTATTACCTTTTGGAGGTGGTGCCTCCTAGATTAGTTAGGTGTCGCTTGGGAGCCTCCGTCAAGATGTGGAGTTGAACCAAGAAGTTTGTAAGGGCAAGGAGATCGCCTACTTCGTGAAGATCTACCCCGAGTAAGGCTAGTCCTCCGTGGGCGTAAGCCATGATGGCATAGACAAGGTTGCTTCTTCGTGGACCCTTCGTGGGTGGAGCCCTCCGTGGACTCTCGCAGCCGTTACCCTCCGTGGGTTGAAGTCTCCATCAACGTGGATTGACGATAGCACCACCTATCGGAACCACGAGAAAAATCTCCGTGTCTCCAAATTACGTTTTCTCTTCTCCACCTCTTATTTACTACATGTGCAATTTACTTTCCGCTGCCATTACTCTAGAATTGCATGTGTAGGGTGATACTTGACTTGCTCATCATTGTGAACTTGCTAAAAATTTGTCCTAATCAAAAGGCTAAACTTTTAAGTTGTCAAGTAGTCTAATCACCCCCCCTCTAGACATACTTCCGATCCTACATCGAGACATAAAGATTGATATATTGGAAGCCTATATTTGGATATCGGAATCGTTCCGAGTGAAATCGGGATTTTACCGGAGAACCGGGGGGTTACCGGAACCCCCCCCCCCCCCCGGGGGTTAATGGGCCTACATGGGCCATGAGGGAGAAGAGGAGGGCCGACCAGGGCAGGACGCGCGCCCCCTCCCCCCTAGTTCGAATAGGACAAGGAAGGGGGGGCGGCGCCCCCCTTTCCTCTTTCCCTTTCCCCCTTTCCTTCTCCAACAAGGCAAGAGGAGGGAGTCCTACTCCCGGTGGGAGTAGGACTCCACCAGGCGCACCCCTAAGGGGCCGGCCGCACCTCCCCCCTCCCTCCTTTATATACGGGGGCAGGGGGCACCCCAAGAGACACAAGTTGATCTTCGTGATTGTTCCTTAGCCGTGTGCGGTGCCCCCTCCACCATATTCCACCTCGGTCATATCGTTGTGGTGCTTAGGTGAAGCCCTGCGTCGGTGGAACATCATCATCGTCACCACGCCATCGTGCTGAAAGAACTCATCCCCGACACCCTGCTGGATCGGAGTCCGGGGATCGTCATCGAGCTGAACGTGTGCTGAACTCGGAGGTGACGTACGTTCGGTACTCGGATCGGTCGGATCGTGAACACGTACGACTACATCAACCGCGTTGTCATAACGCTTCCGCTTACGGTCTACGAGGGTACGTGGAAATCACTATCCCCTCTCGTTGCTATGCATCACCATGATCTTGCGTGTGCGTAGGAAAATTTTGAAATTACTACGTTTCCCAACAGTGGCATCCGAGCCAGGTTTTATGCGTAGATGTCATATGCATGAGTAGAACACAAGTGAGTTGTGGGCGATACAAGTCCTACTGCTTACCAGCATGTCATACTTTGGTTCAACGGTATTGTGAGATGAACCTGCCCGGACCGACATTACGCGTACGCTTGCGCAAGACTGGTTTCACCGTTACGAGCACCCGTGCTTAAAGGTGACTGGCGGGTGTCTGTCTCTCTCACTTTAGTTGAACCGAGTGTGGCTACGCCCGGTCCTTGCGAAGGTTAAAACAGCACTAACTTGACGAACTACGTTGTGGTTTTGATGCGTAGGTTAGAATGGTTCTTGCTCAGCCCGTAGCAGCCACGTAAAATTTGCAACAACAAAGTAGAGGACGTCTAACTTGTTTTTGCAGGGCATGTTGTGATGTGATATGGTCAAGACGTGATGCTATATTTTATTGTATGATATGATCATGTTTTGTAACCGGTTATCGGCAATGACGAGGAGCCATATGGTTGTCGCTTTATTGTATGAAATGCAAACGCCCTGTAATTGCTTTACTTTATCACTAAGCGGTAGCGATAGTTGTAGAAGCAATAGATGGCGTAACGACAACGATGCTACGATGGAGATCAAGGTGTCGCGCCGGTGACGAAGGTGATCACGACGGTGCTTCGGAGATGGAGATCACAAGCACAAGATGATGATGGCCATATCATATCACTTATATTGATTGCATGTGATGTTTATCCTTTATGCATCTTATCTTGTTTTGATTGACAGTAGCATTTTAAGATGATCTCTCACTAAATTATCAAGAAGTGTTCTCCCTGAGTATGCAGCGTTGTGAAAGTTCTTCGTGCTAAGACACCACGTGATGATCGAGTGTGATAAGCTCTACGTTCAAATACAACGGGTGCAAAATAGTTGCACACGCGGAATACTCAGGTTAAACTTGACGAGCCTAGCATATACAGATATGGCCTCGGAACACGGAGACCGAAAGGTCGAACGTGAATCATATAGTAGATATGATCAACATAGAGATGTTCACCATTGAAACTACTCCATCTCACATGATGATCAGATAAGGTTTAGTTGATTTGGATCACGTGATCACTTAGATGACTAGAGAGATGTCTGTCTAAGTGGGAGTTCTTAAGTAATATGATTAATTGAACTTAAATTTATCATGAACTTAGTACCTGATAGTATTTTGCTTGTCTATGTTTGTTGTAGATAGATGGCTCGTGTTGTTGTTCCGTTGAATTTTAATGCGTTCCTTGAGAAAGCTAAGTTGAAAGATGATGGTAGCAATTACACGGACTAAGTCCGTAACCTGAGGATTATCCTCATTGCTGCACAGAAGAATTACGTCCTGGAAGCACCGCTGGGTGCCGAACCTGTTGCAGATGCAACTGACGACGTTAAGAACGTCTGGCAGAGCAAAGCTGATGACTACTCAATAGTTCAGTGTGACATGCTTTACGGCTTGGAACCGGGTCTTCAACGACGTTTTGAATGTCATGGAGCATATGAGATGTTCCAGGAGTTGAAGTTAATATTTAAGCAAATGCCCAGATTGAGAGATATGAAGTCTCCAATAAGTTCTATAGCTGTAAGATGGAGGAGAATAGTTATGTCAGTGAACACATACTCAAAATGGCTGGGTATAATAATCACTTGATTCAATTGGGAGTTAATCTTCCTGATGATAGTGTCATTGCCAGAATTCTTCAATCACTGTCACCAAGCTACAAGAGCTTCGTGATGAACTATAATATGCAAGGGATGGACAAGACTATTCTCGAGCTCTTCGCAATGCTAAAGGCTGCGGAGGTAGAAATCAAGAAGGAGCATCAAGTGTTGATGGTCAATCAGACCACCAGTTTCAAGAAAAAGGGCAAAGGGAAGAAGAAGGGGAACTTCAAGAAGAACAGCAAACAAGTTGTTGCTCAAGAGAAGAAACCCAGGTCTGGACCTAAGCCTGAGACTGAGAGCTTCTACTACAAGCAGACTGGACACCGGAAGCGGAACTACCCCAAGTATTTGGCGGATAAGAAGGATGGCAAAGTGAACAAAGGTATATGTCATATACATGTTATTGATGTGTACCTTACTAATGCTCGCAGATAGTACACAGGTATTTGATACTGGTTCTATTGCTAATATTTGCAACTCGAAACAGGGACTACGGATTAAGCGAAGATTGGCTAAGGACGAGGTGACGATGTGCGTGGGAAATGGTTCCAAAGTCGATGTGATCGCGGTCGGCACGCTACCTCTACATCTACCATCGGGATAAGTTTTAGACCTAAATAATTGTTATTTGGTGCCAGCGTTGAGCATGAACATTATATCTGGATCTTGTTTGATGCGAGACGGTTATTCATTTAAATCAGAGAATAATGGTTGTTCTATTTGTATTAGTAATATCTTTTATGGTCATGCACCCTTGAAGAGTGATCTATTTTTATTGAATCTCGATAGTAGTGATACACATATTCATAATGTTGAAGCCGAAATATGCAAAGTTGATAATGATAGTGCAACTTATTTGTGGCACTGCCGTTTAGGTCATATCGGTGTAAAGCGCATGAAGAAACTCCATACCGATGGACTTTTGGAATCACTTGATTATGAATCACTTGGTACTTGTTAACCATGCCTCATGGGCAAGATGACTAAAACGCCGTTCTCCGGAATTATGGAGCGAGCAACTGATATATTGGAAATCATACATACTGATGTATGTGGTCCAATGAATATTGAGGCTCGCGGCGGGTATCGTTATTTTCTCACCTTCACAGATGATTTGAGCAGATATGGGTATATCTACTTGATGAAACACAAGTCTGAAACATTTGAAAAGTTCAAAGAATTTCAGAGTGAAGTGGAAAATCATCGTAACAAGAAAATAAAATTTCTACGATCTGATCGTGGAGGAGAATATTTGAGTTACAAGTTTGGTTTACATTTGAAACAATGCGGAATAGTTTCGCAACTCACGCCACCCGGAAAACCACAACGAAATGGTGTGTCCGAACATCGTAATCGTACTTTACTAGATATGGTGCAATCTATGATGTCTCTTATTGATTTACTGCTATCATTTTGGGGTTATGCTTTAGAGACGGCTGCATTCACGTTAAATAGGGCACCATCAAAATCCGTTGAGACGACGCCTTATGAACTGTGGTTTGGCAAGAAACCAAAGTTGTCGTTTCTTAAAGTTTGGGGCTGCGATGCTTATGTGAAGAAACTTCAACCAGATAAGCTCGAACCCAAATCGGAGAAATGTGTCTTCATAGGATACCCAAAAGAGACTAATGGGTACACCTTCTATCACAGATCTGAGGGCAAGATTTTCATTGCTAGATTCGGATCCTTTCTAGAGAAAGAGTTTCTCTCGAAAGAAGTGAGTGGGAGGAAAGTAGAACTTGATGAGGTAACTGTACCTGCTCCCTTATTGGAAAGTAGTTCATCACAAGAACCGGTTCCTGTGACAACTACACCAATTAGTGAGGAAGCTAATGATATTGATCATGAAACTTCTGATGAAGTTTCTACTGAACCTCGCAGGTCTACCAGAGTAAGATCCGCACCAGAGTGGTACGGTAATCCTATTCTAGAAGTCATGTTACTTGACCATGACGAACCTACGAACTATGAGGAAGCAATGATGAGCCCAGATTCCGCAAAATGGCTTGAAGACATGAAATCTGAGATGGGATTCATGTATGAGAACAAAGTATGGACTTTGGTTGACTTGCCCAATGATCGGCAAGCCATTGACTACGATGAGACTTTCTCACCCGTAGCGATGCTCAAGTCTGTCCGAATCATGTTAGCAATTGCCGCATTTTATGATTATGAAATTTGGCAAATGGATGTCAAAACTGCATTCCTGAATGGATTTCTGGAAGAAGAGTTGTATATGATGCAACCGGAAGGTTTTGTCGATCCAAAAGGTGCTAACAAAGTGTGCAAGTTCCAGCGATCCATTTATGGACTGGTGCAAGCATCTCGGAGTTGGAATAAACACTTTGATAATGTTATCAAAGCATATGGTTTTATACAGACTTTTGGAGAAACCTGTATTTACAAGAAAGTGAGTGGGAGCTTTGTAGCATTTCTGATATTATATGTGGATGACATATTATTAATTGGAAATGATATATATTATCTGGATAGCATAAAGGGATACTTGAATAAAAGTTTTTCAATGAAAGTCCTCGGTGAAGCTGCTTACATATTGGGCATCAAGATCTATAGAGATAGATCAAGACGCTTAATTGGACTTTCACAAAGCACATACCTTGATAAAGTTTTGAAAATGTTCAAAATGGATCAGGCAAAGAAAGGGTTCTTGCACAGACACAAGGTGTGAAGTTGAGTCGACTCAATGCCCGACCACAGCAGAAGATAGAGAGAAAATGAAAGATGTTCCTATGCTTCAGCCATAGGCTCTATCATGTATGCAATGTTGTGTACCAGACCTGACGTATGCTTAGAGATAAGCTTAGCAGGTAGGTACCAAAGTAATCCAGGAGTGGATCACTGGACAGTGGTCAAGAACATCCTGAAATACCTGAAAAGGACTAAGGATAGGTTTCTCGTTTATGGAGGTGACAAAGAGCTAGTCGTAAATGGTTATGTCGATGCAAGCTTTGACACTGATCTGGACGATTCTAAATCGCAAACCGAATACGTGTTTTTATTAAATGGTGGAGCTGTAAGTTGGTGCAGTTCTAAACAAAGCGTCGTGGCGGGATCTACATGCGAAGCGGAGTACATAGCTGCTTCGGAAGCAGCAAATGAAGGAGTCTGGATGAAGGAGTACATTTCCGATCTAGGTGTCATACCTAGTGCATCGGGACCAATGAAGATCTTCTGTGACAATACTGGTGCAATTGCCTTGGCAAAGGAATCCAGATTTCACAAGAGGACCAAGCACATCAAGAGATGCTTAAATTCCATCCGGGACCAAGTCCAGGTGGGAGACATAGAGATTTGCAAGATACATATGGATCTGAATGTTGCAGACCCGTTGACTAAGCCTCTTCCACGAGCAAAACATGATCAGCACCAAGACTCCATGGGTGTTAGAATCATTACTGTGTAGTCTAGATTATTGACTCTAGTGCAAGTGGGAGACTGAAGGAAATATGCCCTAGAGGCAATAATAAAGTTATTATTTATTTCCTCATATCATGATAAATGTTTATGATTCATGCTAGAATTGTATTACCCGGAAACATGATACATGTGTGAGTACATAGACAAACATAACGTCACTAGTGTGCCTCTACTTGACTAGCTCATTAATCAAAGATGGTTATGTTTCCTAACCATAGACATGTGTTGTCATTTGATAAATGGGGTCATATCATTAGGAGAATGATGTGATTGACTTGACCCATTCCATTAGCCTAGCACTTGAACGTTTAGTATGTTGCTATTGCTTTCTTCATGACTTATACAAAGTTCCTACAACTATGAGATTATGCAACTCCCGTTTACCGGAGGAACACTTTGTGTGCTACCAAACGTCACAACGTAACTGGGTGATTATAAAGGAGTTCTACAGGTGTCTCCGAAGGTACATGTTGAGTTGGCGTATTTCGAGATTAGGATTTGTCACTCTGATTGTCGGAGAGGTATCTCTGGGCCCTCTCAGTAATGCACATCACTATAAGCCTTGCAAGCAATGTGGCCAATGAGTTGGTTATAGAATGATGCATTACGTAACGAGTAAAGTGACTTGCCGGTAACGAGATTGAACTAGGTATTGGACACCGACGATCGAATCTCGGGCAAGTAACATTCGGGCAAGTAACATACCGATGACAAAGCGAACAACATATGTTGTTATGCGTTTTGACCGATAAAGATCTTCGTAGAATATGTAGGAGCCAATATGAGCATCCAGGTTCCGCTATTGGTTATTGATCGGAAACAGTTCTAGGTCATGTCTACATCGTTCAAGAACCCGTAGGGTCCGCACGCTTAACGTTACGATAAAGTTTTGATGCACTGTAGGTTGTTCGGAATCCCGGATATGATCATGGACATGACGAGGAGTCTCGAAATGGTCGAGACATAAAGATTGATATATTGGAAGCCTATATTTGGATATCGGAATCGTTCCGGGTGAAATCGGGATTTTGCCGGAGAACCGGGGGGTTACTGGAACCCCCCGGGGGTTAATGGGCCTACATGGGCCATGAGGGAGAAGAGGAGGGCCGGCCAGGGCAGGCCGCGCGCCCCCTCCCCCCTAGTCCGAATAGGACAAGGAAGGGGGGCGGCGCCCCCCTTTCCTCTTTCCCCTTCCCCCTTTCCTTCTCCAACAAGGCAAGAGGAGGGAGTCCTACTCCCGGTGGGAGTAGGACTCCTCCAGGCACACCCCTAAGGGGCCGGCCGCACCTCCCCCCTCCCTCCTTTATATACGAGGGCAGGGGGCACCCCAAGAGACACAAGTTGATCTTCGTGATCATTCCTTAGCCGTGTGCGGTGCCCCCCTCCACCATATTCCACCTCGGTCATATCGTTGCAGTGCTTAGGCGAAGCCCTGCGTCAGTAGAACATCATCATCGTCACCACGCCGTCGTGCTGACAGAACTCATCCCCGACACTCTGCTGGATCGGAGTTCGGGGATCGTCATCGAGCTGAACGTGTGCTGAACTCGGAGGTGCCGTACGTTCAGTACTCGGATCGGTCGGATCGTGAAGACATACCACTACATCAACCGTGTTGTCATAACACTTCCTCTTACGGTCTACGAGGGTACATGGAAATCACTCTCCCCTCTCGTTGATATGCATCACCATGATCTTGCGTGTGCGTAGGAAAATTTTGAAATTACTATGTTTCCCAACAGCAACAATAGTAGCGTAAGTATTTCCCTCAGTTTTTGAGAACCAAGGTATCAATCCAGTAGGAGGCTCCTCAAAAGTCCCACGCACCTACACAAACAAACAAAGAACTCGCAACCAACGCAATAAAGGGGTTGTCAATCCCTTCACGACCACTAGCGAAAGTGAGATCAGATACAGATAGTATGATAAGATAAATATATTTTTGGTATTTTATAATATATATGCAAAAAGTAAAGATGCAAATAAAAGTAGATTGAAAGCTTATATGATAAAAGATGGACCCGGGGGCCATAGGTTTCACTAGTGGCTTCTCTCAGGATAGCATAAGTATTACAGTGGGTGAACAAATTACTGTCGAGCAATTGATAGAAAAGCGAATAATTATGAGATTATCTAGGCATAATCATGTATATAGGCATCACGTCCGTGACAAGTACATCGAAACGATTCTGCATCTACTACTATTACTCCACACATCGACCGACTCCTGCCTGCATCTAGAGTAATAAGTTCATGAAGAACAGAGTAACGCATTAAGAAAGATGACATGATGTAGAGGGATAAACTCATGCAATATGGTATAAACCCCATCTTTTTATCATCGATGGCAACAATACAATACATGCCTTGCTACCCCTGCTGTCACTGGGAAAGGACACCGCAACATTGAACCCAAAGCTACGTACTTCTCCCATGGCAAGAAAGATCAATCTAGTAGGCCAAACCAAACTGATAATACGAAGAGACTTGCAAAGATAACTCAATCATACATAAAAGAATTCAGAGGAGATTCAAATATTTCTCATAGATAAACTTGATCATAAACCCACAATTCATCGGATCTCGACAAACACACCGCAAAAAGAGTTTACATCGAATAGATCTCCACAAGAGAGGGGAAGAACATTGTATTGAGATCCAAAAAGAGAGAAGAAGCCATTTAGCTAATAACTATGGACCCGAAGGTCTGTGGTAAACTACTCACAACTCATCGGAGGGGCTATGGTGTTGATGTAGAAGCCCTCCATGGTCAATTCCCCCTCCGACGGAGCGCCGGCGAAGGCTCCAAGATGGGATATCGCGGATACAGAAGGTTACGGTGCTGGAAATTGTGTTTCGTTGGCTCCCTGGATGTTTTCGGGGTACGTACGTATATATAGGAGGAAGAGGTACGTCGGTGGCCGCTCAAGGGGCCCACGAGACAGGGGGCGCGCCCTGTAGGGGTGGGCGCACCCTCCTATCTCGTGGCCACCTCGGTTGCTGCTTGGCTTGCACTCCAAGTCCTCTGGATCACGTTCGTTCCAAAAATCATGCTCTTGAAGGTTTCATTCCATTTGGACTCCGTTTGATATTCCTTTTCTTCGAAATATTGAAATAGGCAAAAAAAACAGCAATATGGGCTGGGCCTCTGGTTAGTAGGTTAGTCCCAAAAATGATATAAATGTGTAAAATAAAGCCCATAAACATCCAAAAGGGGTAATATAATAGCATGGAACAATCAAAAATTATAGATACGTTGGAGACGTATCAGACGCCGCCAAGGGGCCTGCCAGGGAGCCCGGTAAGGCTACTACCGAGGAGGCCGGCAAGGGGTCTGCCGGAGAGGCCGGCAAGTCCGCTATCGAGGAGGAGGTGGTTGATGACCAGCCTTCCTCCTCTGCTGCCTCTGGCTCCGACAGGTATCTGAAGGTAGGTGACAACCTTTTCGTCCACCTTCCAGGGGCGTTGAGCTCCAGGGCGCCCGTCGAGGAAGAGGTGTTCAACGAGGAGGTGCTTGCCGCCACCGGGCTCAAGGTTGTTGACGAACCGAGCACTGGTGGCGATGGTTCCTAGGAGGAGCGGCTTCTCCAGGCCATGGGCGCCAATTTCCGGAAGCTCCAGGCGCTCCACTGCGCCTGCCTATACAAGGCCAAGTCCAGGATGGAAACAGTGGACATGGCGGAGGCGGACCTCAAGGTGCGTGTCACCGAGACGCAGACTTGGTTCCACAAGGCTTGTGAGGAGCTGAAGGTCGCCCAGGGTGAGCTGGCCAAGCGCGACGTGGAGCTCACCATGAAGCGGGCCGACATTGAGAAGGCTCGGGAGATGGCGGAGAGCTTGGCCGCCGCAGCCGAGGCCGCTCAGACCCAGCACCAGGCCGCGCTGAACTCCCAGGAGGAGGACCTTGCCGCGCGTGAGGAGAAGCTTGCTGCGCGTGTGGAAAAGCTCGTCGTGCCGCGGATCGAAGAGCTGGAGCAGAGGCACGAAGAGGCGCTCAATGCCCAGGCTCTGGTTCACGCCAGCAGGGTGAAGGAGCTAGAGGAGGAGCGGGACGAACTAAAGGACCAGGCCCTGAAGCTGTCCAAGGAGAGGGACATGCTCAACGGCGCCCTAACGGAAGCGTAGGGCGCGGTCGTCAACAGGGTCGGGGAGCTCTCTGAGGCCAGCAACTCTATTAAAGACCTCAAGCTGAAGCTGAAGGGTCTCGAGGGGATGTTGTCGGAGAGCAAGGCCTCGGAGGAGACCCTGACCAAAGGTCTGGAGAAAGAGAAACAGCTGCGAAAGAATGAGACCGCCAACCACAAAGACTTTGTGAAGTGATGCGGAGCATCCTACGGACATCACCATGTCAAGAGCCCATTTGGCAAGTGACACGTGCGACATCTACTTCACACACACTAAGGTGAATCATCTCCTTTACACGTGCTCACTTGAACCCTTCGAGGATGGCATACTACTTGACACTTCTCCTGTGTGCATGCATAGGTATTGTCGGAACTTCACGGACGACGAGGAGGAGTGCAAGCGCCAAGGAACGACTACACCATCCGCGAGGGAAGCGTGGAAGAGAAGACGGAAGAAAGGAAGAAGAAGAATGGAGCAAGACTGGAGTTGCCCGGATCATCCGGACACCCAGCCAGACGATCCGGACAGAACCCAGATGATCCGGACGACCTCCCAGACGATCCGGCTAACGTGCCTGAAGACAACAGAACCTGCTCGACGAAGCCGGATCATCCGGACGGTCGCCCGGATCATCCGGACCCCCGACACCCGGATCATCTGGGCCACCATCCGGATCATCCGGACCCCGCCTGCGTGCGTGACTTGGGCCGAAGCCCGTGTACCCCTTCGCCCCTCACTTACCCCTTCGCCCCTTGGGCTATAAATAGACCTCATCCACCTCCTTTCTAGGGTTAGCAAAGTGATAGCTCATTATTAGGTGAGCTTTGCTCCTACCTATCTCTACTCTTGAGAGAGAGAGACCACTACTCCATTGGAGGCCAAGACCTCCATCTAGGAGAAGATACCGCGGGATATCATCAAGACCCCCTTGTGGGAAGATCCATCTATGATATCATCAAGACCTCCTCTTGGAGATGAACCTTACCTTGTATCTTTCCCTTTGTTGTTCATGTACCTTGTGTATCTTGTGTGTTTGATTGTCTAGTGGATGTGTGATTGGACTTGTTCTTGAGTGTTTCCCCTTGTGATTTCTCTCCGTTCTTCCCCGTGTTCATAGTGTTCTTCGAGGGATCCCACTCCAAACTTGAAAGATCGTAGCTATAGGGTTCCACCCTACATCATATGGTATCATGATCCACGTTGATCACGTTTTTGGAGCCCCTACCCCGTGTTTTCTAGCTTGATTTTGTTGTTTTCGTCCTAAATCCGAAAATCCCCACCAAAAATAGCCCCCAAATTTTTTTGTGATTTGTTGGTTTGATGATGTTTTGTTGATTTTGATCCGTGGATTCACTTGGTTTCAAGTGGATCTAGCATCTCCCTAAGTTTCCCCACCTTCCATCCACGAAATCCCTCAAATTTTGCCCCGAAAATCATCCATTTCCGTCCCCGAGAGAAATCCCGAGCGGATTTACTTGCCCGGATCATCCGGACCTTCTCCCGGATCATTCGGACATCCCCCGGATCATTTGGACGCCCCCCCGGACGTCCGGATAACCCACGCGCCCAAATTCCCGAACCGGAGCTGACGAACCCGGATCATCCGGATTTCCTCCCGGATCATCCGGACCTAGCCCGGATCATCCGGCCCTCCTCCCGGATGTCTGGTTAACCCTGAAACTGACACGGACAGATTTTTGTTTCGGCCATAACTAATTCATCCGAACTCCGATTTTGACGTTCTTTAGCTCGTTTTGAAGCTCTTGACATCCCCCATCCCACAAAAATACCACCAACATCATTTGACTCCATCATATTTTCTGAAATTTGGCAAGTTTGCCTAGGCCCTCCACCATATCATCCGCATTACCACCACCGACTTCCGAAACTTAACCAATTTTGTCTGTGTTGTGAGTTGTGTCTCCTAAGGTGTTTCGGCTACTTAGGGACCGTGTGCTTCCAACTCTTACATCGTGTATAGCCCATCATCCCACTTTTGCATTGCCAAGAGCAAACCACCACCGCTTTCCGCTACCACCATTTGACATTGGTCATTTGAGATTTTGAGTTTGCGGTTTTTCCATTTCCTAAGGTGTTTCGGCTACTTAGGGACGAGTCTCCATCATCTTGGTATCTACACCAAGAACACCGCCACTCATCATCGCAAAGGACGGTAACCTCGACGACACCTTTGTATATTCCCTTGCAATTGCATTGTTAACCCCTAGCCCATTTTGCGTTACTTGCCTATCGAGACTAGCCATTTGAGTATTGCCGGCAACGTGACTTGTGCACATTAGTGGTCTACACCATCCATTGCATACATACCATATCATATTGGTATCATATCATCCATTGTGCCTCAAGTTTGTTCCCGCATATACACAATTGCTATCTTGGTTTGTGCATTGTGCAAAAGTGGCCATAGAAAAAAAAGAGAAAAAAAAGAGAGCAAAGAGCTCGTGAGCAAGTGCCATAGCATCGTACCCCCATTGCAAATAAGAGCCATACCAAAATCCACATCATATGATATCATGCTTGAGAGAAACACCGGGAACCATACATACATAGCATACTTGGGATAGAAAGAATATCCATTTTGCATCTTATAGGTTGTGCACAAGTGTCGTATCCGCCTATTGAGCAATCGTGCTAGCGTCTCTCTTGAGTTGTGCAACACGAGCGATTTCCGTGGATTCCACATTTTGTGCTCATTCCTTGGTTGCACGACCCCATTTATCTATCCGTGTGTGTGTTTCCGTGTACCTTTCATTGCTATTGGTCCATTTGTTTCACTTGCGAATTTGTGAATCTCTTTCAACATTATTGACTCTTGCTAACATTTTGCATTAAATTTTTGTGCCACTATCCTCACCGAGCTCTACCACAAGCTTTACTTGATAGGTGTGAGTGAACAAGTCCGGTACCAATTCCACTATTCTTTCATCTCACATTGAGTGACACGAGATACATCCTCAACTTTGGGAAAAGGTAACTTGGTATTGTTTATATCATTTCCTACTCACCTCTACTCGAGTCTTGTGATGGATAGGCAAGACATTTCATCTTCGGTCTACAACAACAACGACGAGTTCGATGCCATGAACAACAACTCCGACACCAAGATGCAAGCTAAAATGGAGGAGATCAAAGCACTCATCAAGTCCTACAAGCGATCTTCCTCATCTTCGAGAAGACGCTCAAGAGCACATGCTTCCGAGCTACCATCTCCGGCAAGATCACATCGACATCGACACCATCACCAACAAGAACGTGAAGGTCAAGAGCTCTACATCAACAACCGCTCAATGACTTCACCATCTCCCTTGGCATCTTTGCCAAGCGACTTCAAGGCATCTTCGCCTACGGACATACGGCATCTTCGCCAACAAGAACCCCAAGACTACGCTCAAGAGAAGCTCCCCAAGCTCAAGTCCGCGACTTCCATGAGCTACTACGACCTCGACATCGACCTCGTGATTCCTTTCTATGGGACTCAAGAACCCGAGGAGTACCTCGAGTGGGAGCGTTTGATGGACGACTACCTCAAGTTACATCAAGTTCGTCCCGAAGATCAAGTGAAGTGCGCCACAAGAAACTTCCACGACTACGCCTCGACATGGTGGCTTCACACACCTTCGGAGAGCTACGAGATGAGTTGGCCCAAGACGAAGAGAGCTTTACGGCGAGAGTTTGTGCCTCCAACCTACACGGAACAACTTCGACGCCAATTGGAGAACACCACCCAAGGATCCAAGACCATCGACAAGTACTTCAAGGAGATGATGATTGCCTTGCGATGAGCCGGCGTGGACGACCCCATTTCGATGAATTTCCACTTCATGATGGGATTGCACAACGACATATCCAAGACCATCTTCCTCGAGAACTACAAGTCCATCGACGACTACTACATTGGTGCTCTCAAGGCGGAACAAGAACTCATGAAGGCCAAGGCTTCTCCACCCCAAGCACACTTCGCGGCGACCAAGCTCTATGACAAGCATGAGGCTAGTACCACCATGATGTCCAAGGCCGACAAGCTACAAGACGATGCTCCCAAGTGTGACTTCACCGCCATCCCTCTTTGTGGCATTGAGGATGCCGAGCATACTTCGACTCTTTTTCAAGACGGTGCGGTGACGAGTTCGACTACGGAGACCTTCAAGAACCAAGCTTTGGAGGCGAGCGACAAGGTGGCGAGCAAGGATGATGCTTCCATCTTTGGAGGCGAGAGTGATGAGGTGCCATCTTCGGCCTTCATCCACGATGAGAGTGATGATGTGCCATCTTCGGCCTTCATCCACGACGAGAGTGATGATGTGCCATCTTCGGCCTTCATCCATGGCGACCACAACGAGATGGTTGAGCATGGGATTTTCCCTTCGACCACGGCGACGTATGATGACTTGAGTTACTTGTGCCACCATATTGAGAGTGAGAGTGACTTCACCACTAGCCCCATATATGATGAGTTGCCACAATTCCCATGTGAGGAGAGCCACAACCCCCACCACTTGAGTGAGATGAGTAACTCCACCATACGTAAGTTTGAGTGCACCTATTTTGAGGGAGTGAGTGAACCACCACATAGAGAGAGTGAGATAGTTGATAGGTCTCGTGAGGCCATTTGCATTTCTAACAACTTGACCTCTACCTCTATTGTGTCTTCTCGTTTGGTGCTAGGTCCCATTTATGATGACGCGCCGATCCTCGACGACTTCGTCCTCCCTTTGGAAAAGACGATGGCCATGGTGAATTATGATGCACCACCCACATGGTTCCATCAAGATGATGATGATGACCACCATTTGGTCTTTCCCACCTCACCTACACCACTTGAGTGGAATGACAAAGGTAACATAGGTGAAGGTGATGCTCTAGTCCCACTAGTGGACATTCTTGACATTGATTGCTTGCATGATGTTGATCCACCTATTGCCATGCTTCATGCTAGTATGATTTCCCCATGCGATGATTTGCCCATTTATGATGAGTATGATGATTCTATTGTGGAGTCTATTAGTTGTGATGCCATGTTACATAGGATTTCTTGTGACAATTCTTTAGGTCACATCATGTTTGATAATCTGCTTGACTTGTCATATACTATGCATGAGATCAACCATATGTCTTATTTGCAATCTCTTCATAGTGACTATGCATATGCCATTAAAATAAACCCAATTTGCACATATGGCATAGATGACAAGCCCATGGTTATTGGCATTTGTTTATCTTGTGATGATATTAATATGCTCCCTTTGCATCATTTATCTCATATGCCATGCCATGACCACCTAGCTTCGGATATGCATTGTTTTGGATGTTGTCCATTTTCTCCATGTGATGTTTCCGATATTGCTCATGAGGAGACCCCCATAGTTTCCTCATACATTTTAGGAGATTTTGATCCATCCCATCCATTGCATGATCCCAATACGTGTGTGCACCATATGCTCCCCATGAATAAACATGCTTTTGATGTGCCTTATACTTGTTTGCTCAATTTGTGTCCCCATCGTGTCATACATAACAACTATTCTTTCATGATGGATGACATGTTCTTATACCATGCATCAAATTTCTTTGAGCGATGCTTATCTTGTGCTAACTCACACGTGCACATACACATCATGATGGATGATGTGTACATTTACCACGTGCACAATTTCTTTGGATTGTGTCTCTTTTGTGTAGGTACCCATGAATACTTGTCAACCTCGCAATCCCACAAGTTGACAAAACGAGCTCTAGAGAGCAACGATGAATTGGGATCACGTGGATTGTCTTTACCACCATCCCCTTCGTGCAAGGACTACGCGCAACTCCTCTACTTGGCTCTCACACGGCTATGGGCCATTTACCACTTCTCACATTATGCTCATTTTACCGTGTTCACTTTGCATGCTATGCTTCCTTCTATGCCTTTGCCATGCAATTGTGACCCTTGCTTGCATCTACCCATGATTCTACATTATGATATTCCTATGTATATTTGCATGCTTGGTGGAGATCCTTGTTGCTTTTGCCATGTTTATCATGTGCCCCAATCTATTGATGCTTGTTGTGTTGGGAGAGTCATGATGACCCATTGCTATTCACATATGGCCTCTCGCCAATACATTCATGATATTGTACTCATATCTTGCTTTCATGCTTGTGCTATGACTTGTGAATTATTCATGCCCACTATTTGCACCAATGACATGTTTGCCATGATTCCTCCTAGTATGTTGCATCTTCGCACTACTAGCTTGCTTGATTTGATAGCTATGAATGCTCGCTATATCGCATCACCCATGTTCCACTACTTGCTTTCTTGGGTTGATGACATATATGCTCATGCCTCTCACACGATATATCTTGATCATTGTCTCTTGTGTTATAAGTGCTCATCTCATGCGGTTGATGACAACCATCTATATGCTTTGCACATGATTCATATTGCTTCGTGTCATATATCTCCTTGTGTTGCCTCTCTCATGCTAGATGATTTGCCATGTATTGAGTGCAACAATGCTTATAGTCTTGCTCATGAGATTGCCCCCATAGCATTCTCACACATGTTTGGAGATTTTGACATATTCCTTGTGAAGCATGCTTATCTTATCTCTTTGCACCATATACCTAGTGCCTTGAATATCGCCATTGTTGCATCATATTACTCATGCACTTGTGCTTCTAATGGTTATGTGCAAGAGAAGAGAACCATCATGATGGATGATGTGTTTGTCTACCATGTGCATACGTTCTTTGTTTTGTTGTGTGCATGTGTAGGATACTTGGACTTTGTGTCGACTTCCACTTCACGTGAGTTGATCATGCGAGCTCTTGAGAGCGAGCCTACTACATTCTACCACGACTCGCTTCTACACCGTATTTGCTTCCACTTCGGCATTGTGAAGAATGCACAAGGACACACTTTCAAGGTGACATCCTTCTTGAGACTGGATATTGTGGATCATACTTCATGTGTTGCTTGCACCATTTGCACGCATGTTCGAGATATTGCTTTCTACCATGATTGCCACATTTCCATGCTTCATGACATATATACCTTGTGTGTTGCACCCAATTCATGGACTACTTGCTACTATCATATGGTTGGTTGCACCAATATCATTTCCTCACATATGCCATGTCCCTTTGCTTGTCACATGCTTGACTTGATTGCCTCACACATGATGAACAATTGCTCTTTCTATTGTGTTGAGTGCCACATTATCTTCACTACACCCTATGCACGTTATGCTTGGATTGTCTTGCGCTTGCCCCATGTGTTTAGACATTTCACTATATTTGGTGTTGTGAATGACTCTTACGCCTACCATAGACCGTTCATTGAGCACTTCATGCATGCTTGCTATGACCTTGAGGTAGATGCTTGTTCACTTATCACATATATTTGCATCTTGACCTCCCATTTGCATGCTTGTTCCCATGATATACTTGATTGTGCTCAATTTATATGCTCAAATGCCATGCCACACTTCTTTGTCAAACCATATGCTATGCTTGATGACAACACTTGTTGGTGAATCACCTCTTGAATGCTTGGTTTTGCTCTTATGACAACCACATTTGTTTTTCCAAGTGCTTGTTATCTTTGCTACTTTTGAAGGAATTACAAGACGGTGCGATATTGGAGAGTGCCCATTTGGAACTACAAGATGATTTAATGCTTGGTGATCGCCCACTTCTACACGATTTACATCATCTCTTTCCCATGGTGATTTGGATTTCGATCCGAGGTCGGATCTTTCCCAAGGGGGAGGGGATGGTGCAGAGCATCCTACGGACATCACCATGTCAAGAGCCCATTTGGCAAGTGACACGTGCGACATCTACTTCACACACACTAAGGTGAATCATCTCCTTTACACGTGCTCACTTGAACCCTTCGAGGATGGCATACTACTTGACACTTCTCCTGTGTGCATGCATAGGTATTGTTGGAACTTCACGGACGACGAGGAGGAGTGCAAGCGCCAAGGAACGACTACACCATCCGCGAGGGAAGCGTGGAAGAGAAGACGGAAGAAAGGAAGAAGAAGAATGGAGCAAGACTGGAGTTGCCCGGATCATCCGGACACCTAGCCGGACGATCCGGACCGAACCCGGATGATCCGGACGACCTCCCGGACGATCCGGCTAACGTGCTCGAAGACAACAGAACCTGCTCGACGAAGCCGGATCATCCGGACGGTCGCCCGGATCATCCGGACGGTCGCCCGGATCATCCAGACCCCCAACACCCGGATCATCTGGGCCACCATCCGGATCATCCGGACCCCGCCTGCGTGCGTGACTTGGGCCAAAGCCCGTGTACCCCTTTGCCCCTCACTTACCCCTTCGCCCCTTGGGCTATAAATAGACCTCCTCCACCTCCTTTCTAGGGTTAGCAAAGTGATAGCTCATTCTTAGGTGAGCTTTGCTCCTACCTATCTCTACTCTTGAGAGAGAGAGACCACTACTCCATTGGAGGCCAAGACCTCCATCTAGGAGAAGATCCCGCAGGATATCATCAAGACCCCCTTGTGGGAAGATCCATCTAGGATATCATCAAGACCTCCTCTTGGAGATGAACCTTACCTTGTATCTTTCCCTTTGTTGTTCATGTACCTTGTGTATCTTGTGTGTTTGATTGTCTAGTGGATGTGTGATTGGACTTGTTCTTGAGTGTTTCCCCTTGTGATTTCTCTCCGTTCTTCCCCGTGTTCATAGTGTTCTTCGAGGGATCCCACTCCAAACGTGAAAGATCGTCGCTATAGGGTTCCACCCTACATCATGAAGGGTGAGAATCGCTGGATCGGCCGCCTTGAAGACGTTGCCGGCAGGATCACCACGCAGCTGTCCACCATGGGGATCACCACGCAGCTGTCCACGCTCCGGATTGCAGCACGACTCCCAACACCAGGTTGGCCCTATTTTCTGAGGGTGTTCTTGGAGCCCTGGAGCATTTCCGCTCCACCAGGGCGACTTTCCTGGCCAATGTGGCCCGGAGGCTTTGCCGGGGTGCCATAACCAAGGTTCTCACCAAGGTGGCATACTGGAATCCCAACCTTGACTTCGACGCTGCGCTGGAGAGCTTGCCAGAGGATGTGGACCTCGCACCGCTCAAGGAGCGTATCGAGCCCGTCATCAGTGGCATCGATGGAATCTAGAGGGTAGAGGGTCAGTGCTGGGACTAGGCACCCCATTTCTTTTCGTTGCTGCAGGTTCACAAACAAGACAATTTTTATCTTTAGTTAGAACTGCGGCAACAAGTGATGTAATATAACTCTGCAGTACTTTTGAACCAGTGCATGTTATTTTCCTGTTCAACTTCTTTCTTTGTATGTCCACCCTATGTTAATCGGGTAGGCTCGCCGACGCGTAACCCAGGGCGCGGCGCCCCGAGGACGGATCCTCGATAGCCTGCCAGGTATACTTGCTACCGGGCGAACCACCTTACCGCCCCCAATGCGGCCGCTCCAACTGTCGAGCTTGACTCAAGTCAGAATTGATAGCGTTGCCAGTTGCGGAAGGCTACCCTGCCACTCTCGACGCGACCGCTTGAGCTGTTGAGCGGACTCAAAACAGAACATGGGTGTTTCCAATCGTGGGAGGGCCCCTTTGCGTGCAGGTTTTCCGTACAAAGAACAAAATCTCCGAGCGGAATAACCTTATATAAAACGGAAATAGTTAAAGTCCGGCGTGACTTAGCTTTCCTATCGCCGTTGGTGTCCTTCGCGCTCGCAGGCGGAGTCATTCCCTAGGTCATCTTCTTCTATGGAAGTCGTGGCGATGAAGAACTGCTAGGCTAACTGCTAAATCAGATTCTCACAATTGCGCCCCCTGCCTGGCGCGCCAAAGATGTCGGGGAAACGACACATATGGGATCGCCGGAATCCCTTCTACGGTTGGCGGGCGCAGGGTTGCGAGAAGAGCAGGTCTAACAGGAAGCACACGGATCGTTTACCCAAGTTCGGGCCGCGAGGATGCGTAATACCCTAGTCCTGCTTTGGTGGATGTATTGAGTGTTCTTGAGCTAGCTACGGGGTGTAACTTGCCCAAAAGAGCCGAATCCCTCTCCTGGTCGCCTCGGGCCTCCTTTTATAGGCAAAAGGGGTTGCCACAGTGGCACACAGGAGGTGGAAAGGTCTACAGCGCGCGAGCTTATCGCCCGGCATTACAGGACAAATGGCATTAAATGCGCTACTTTGGTGTCCATTAGCTTCATCGGGGACGGGGACGAGGCCCGTCCCGTCCGTCGCCGCTCCACTTCACTTTGACACGCACCCAGGCCAGCAATGCGTGCGGTGCCATGTAGGCAGGCAGGCAGTTGAGGTGGCGCGGTGGCAGGGCCTTCATGAAGATCTACAAGCCATCACGCAGGTGCTTGCTGAGTTGGTGTAGAGGCCGCCTGTCGCCATGCAGGTGCCTGCCCAGCTGGTTGAGCTAGCAGCTGCTTGGGGACGGCGGTGGAGTCTCGGCTGGTGCGGGCCTGGCAGTGGCCCTGCTGATGTCCTCAGCAAGGGCCTTGCCGGGGGCCCGGCAAGGGTCTTGTCATGGTGTCGTAGACGTCCCCGGCAAGGCGCTTGCCGGGGGTCTTGTGGATACCCTCGGCGGGTCGCCGAGGGTCGCCGTCTTCTGGTCCTCATCTGATCTTGTGTGTTTATGATCTTAACAAAGATCTGCATGCCACATCAGAGGTGCCTCTCGAGCCTTGGTTCCAACGTAGTTGTTGGCAGCGTTTGAACTCTTGGGCTCGAGGGTGGCTCACTCTGCTGGTACTGGGCAAGTTCCCCTTGACGGGGCCACGGAGGCCGCCCCGGCAAGGGCCATGCTGGGGGAGTACACCTCACCCCTTTGCTCTCCTGTGTTTCTGGTCTTGGCGTTGTCCCGGTTGCCTTGCGCTTCGGCTTCTCTCTGGCTTCCCTCTTCTGCCCTGCTAGGTGTGGTCGTGGCGCGCGGCTCTGACTGCCCGTGCACAAGTAAAGGGGTCAAAAAGAGAGCCCCTACTTTTGTACACCGACAGATATATATATATATCAGGATCGTTCCAACACAACGTGCTTGCCAAAGGATAAAATGTAAAAAAGGAAAGGTGAAGAAGACCATGACGGTTGTATAAGGTATAAGACAAGAATAAAAGATCGGCCCTTCGCAGAGGGAAGCAGAGGTTGTCATGTGCTATTATAGTTGGATGCACAAAATCTTAATGCGAAAGAACGTCACTTTATATTGCCACTTGTGATATGGACCTTTATTATGCAGTCCGTCGCTTTTATTGCTTCCATATCACAAGATCATATAAAGCTTATTTTCTCCACACTGATAGATCATACATATTTAGAGAGAAATTTTATTGCATGCAACAATGACAACTTACTTGAAGGATCTTACTCAATCCACAGGTAGATATGGTGGACTCTCATCGCAAGACCGGGTTTAAGGATATTCAGAAGCACAAGTAGTATCTCTACTTGGTGCAAATAATTTGGCTAGCATGAGGGGGAAAGGCAAGCTCAACATGTTGGATGATCCATGACAATATACTTTATTTCGGATATAAGAAAACATAACCCATTACATTGTCTTCCTTGTCCAACATCAACTTTTAGCATGTCATATTTTAATGAGGGCTCACAATCATAAAAGATGTCCAAGATAGTATATTTATATGTGAAAAGCTCTCTTTCTTTATTACTTCCTATTAATTGCCATGATGACCAAAACTATGTTTATCAACTCTCAACAACTTTTATTCATCGTACTCTTTTATATGTGAAGTCATTACTCTCCATAAGATCAATATACTTGTGGGTTATCAATACCTTTTTCTAGCACCGTTGCCGGGGAGCATAGCAATATTTGTTGAGTCACTTGGGATTATTATCATATTATCACTATGAAGAATCTGAAGGATCATAAGCCTAAGATATTTCCCTCAAGTACGAGGGGAGGTAAGAAATTTTCATCTAGTTCTGCTTTAGATTCACCTTCTGTTATGAGTAAACTTGCAACACCACCACATGTTATGAATTCTACTATGTCACCTGTTATTGATGATGCTACTTCCGTAATGGATAATGCTTATGATGATGCTAGTACCTTACTTGATAATGATGATGTGCCACTTGGTGACTTTCTTGATAAACAAATTACTAGAGTAATACAACATGATGTTGTTGAATCTGATGATGAGCTTGAAACTAAAACTCCTGAAACACCTGCTAGAACTAGCCTTGCTAGATATGAATTGCCTAATGTATCGGAAGGTTATGTTATGAGTGAAGAAGCAACTAGAGATATTCTTGCTTGCAATGATAGAGATGATCTAGAGAAATTACTATGCAAGTATAAAGAAAAATATCTGAATGCTAGAATGAAATGTGATCCTAAGTTTGCTACTTCACCTATCTTTATTGCTGATAAGGATTATGAATTCTCTGTCGACCCAGAGTTAATTACTTTGGTTGAATCTGATCCTTTCCATGATTATGAAACTGAAACTGTTGTGGCACATCTTACTAAGTTGAATGATATAGCCACCCTTTTTACTCATGATGAGAAAACTCGCTATTATTTTATTCTAAAATTATTTCCTTTCTCATTAAAGGGTGGTGCTAAAGCTTGGTACAATACTCTTACTCTTGGTTGTGTGTGTAGTCCCCAGGATATGATTTATTACTTCTCTGAAAAAATATTTTCTTGCTCATAAGAAACAAGTTGCCTTACAGGAAATATTTAACTTTTTGCAAACTAAAGAAGAGAGTCTCCCACAAGCTTGTGGGAGGCTTTGCCAGTTACTTAATGCTTTGCCTGATCATCCTCTTAAGAAAAATGAAATACTTGATATCTTCTATAATGGACTAACAGATGCTTCTAGGGACTTCCTAGATAGTTGTGTTGGTTGTCTTTTCAGGGAACGAACTATTGCTCAAGCTGAAGAATTATTGAATAACAAATTGAAAAATTATGATGATAGGACTATTCCTGAACCACCGCCTAAACCCACTCCGAAGAAGAGGGGTATATTATATCTCAGTCCTGAAGATATGCAAGAGGCAAAGAAATCTATGAAGGAAAAAGGTATTAAAGCTGAGGATGTTAAAAATTTACCTCCTATTGAAGAAATACATGGGCTTAATACACCACCACTGCCTAAGGTGGTAGAGGTAAATTCTCTTATGAAGTTTAATGAAAATGATAATCCTCACAATATGCATCCTAGTCAATGCATTTATGAGTTTGAAAACTATATTAGAAAACAAGATCACTTCAATGCAAATGTTATGAAACGGTTGAAATATAATTCTGATATGATTGCTCGCTTGAGTGACATGTTATTTAGAATATCAAATGATGTTAGAGGTGTTGGAAAACATGCTTCTATGGTTCAAACTCAGTTAGAACAAGTTGCTAAATCACCAAGATAATTACTTGATGAAATGAATCATAATATGCATGACTTTGCTGCTAGAGTTGCAACTAGAGGAGGTAAAATGACTCAGGAACCACTTTATCCCGAGGGACACCCAAAAATAATAGAACAAGATTCACAAAGAAACAACACTAGTGCACCTAGTCCTTCTAAAAAGAAAAGGAAAAAAGAAGAACGATAGGACTTTGCATACTTCTAGTGAACCTGAAATAGAAAAACCTCCTGATAATGAAACTGAAACTTCTATCTCAGATGCTGAAACTCAATCTGGTAATGAACACTCACCTAGTGATAATGAAAAAGATAATGCTAATGTTCATGAAGACGCTCAACCAAATGAAAAAGAACCAGATAATGATGTTGAGATAGAACCACCTGTTGATCTTGATAACCCACAACCTAAAAATAAAAGGTATGATAAAAGAGACTTTGTGGCTAGGAAACACGATAATGAAAGAGAACCGTGGGTTCAAAAACCTATGCCTTTTCCACCCAAGTCAACTAAAAAGAATGATGATGAAGAATTTGAACGCTTTGCTGAGATGCTAAGGCCAGTCTTTTTGCGTAGTCGCTTGACTGATATCTTGAAAATGCCTCCTTATGCAAAGTATATGAAAGACATCATCACTAATAAGAGAAAAATACCGGAAGCTGAAATCTCCACTATGCTTGCTAATTATACTTTTAAAGATGGAGTACCTAAAAAACTTGGAGATCCGGGTACACCAACTATACCTTGCTCCATAAAAAAGAATTATGTGAAAACTGCTTTGTGTGATTTAGGAGCTGGTGCCAGTGTTATGTCTTTCTCTTTATATAAAAGACTTGACTTGAATAAACTCTCACCTACTGAAATATCTTTGCAAATGGCTAACAAATCAACTACCATACCTATCAGTATCTGTGAGGATGTGCCCGTTGTTGTTGCTAATGTTACTATTTTGACTGACTTTGTTATACTTGAGATGCCCGAGGACGACAACATGTCGATTATCCTTGGTAGATCCTTCTTGAATACTGCAGGGGCTGTTATTGATTGCAATAAAAGCAAGGTCACTTTTCATATTAATGGTAATGAGCATACGGTGCATTTTCCAAAGAAACAATTCCAAGTGAATGGTATTAATGTTATTGAAAAATCTCCGACAATCACTATTGGAAGTTTTCAAATACCTCTACCTACTGTCAAAAAGAAATATGAAATGCTTATTGTTGGGGAGATGCATATCCCCATTGAGGTAACTTAGTGATTTACGAAAGTTCTTCGGTTTCATGCTAATCGAAAGTGGTTGTTAATAAGACCTCATCAACCTTATTAATGTATCATTTTTGAACGGTATGAAGTTTATGAATTTAGTAAGTACTACTTTCTGTCCCTATTTTTATTCTCTGTTTTTTATGATTTAAATAAAATAAAATGCCATGCTTTATCTGTTTTCTGAATTTCCCATGCAATAAAAAATGACCCGAAAATAAAAGTTCTCATAATGCCCTGAAAATTTTATGTGATTTTTTCCTGAATATTTAAGAATTTTTGGTGCAAAAATAACCAGAGGGGGTGTACCTGGTGGGCACAACCCACCAGTGCGCGCCAGCACCCCCTGGCACGCCCTGGGGGTTTGTGGTCCCCATGTGGGCCCTCTCACTTATACCTTCATCCCACATTGTCACCTACCTCCAGAAAAAATTCCCTCATACTCTCTCTCCCGTGTTCTTGCTCATTTTGCTGCCATTTTTGATCTCTTTGCTCGAAGCTCCATTTCCGAAACTGTTTCGGGGATTTGTTGCTTGGTATGTGACTCCATCATTTGTCCAATTAGTTTTTGTTTTAGTGGTTTATACATTGAATAAATAGCTACTCTTGGTGCTACTGTAGATGTGCTTGCATGTTCAATTCTTAGTGTTCTAAGTAGTTTGAATGCTTGCTATGGCCTCTATGTATCCCTATGAGTAGTTGCTACTGGTTTTGTGAAGTTTTGTTGGTAAAATTTTGTGGACTAAAAAATCAAATTTTTGTTCATAGGAAAAATTGTACTCGGACATGAATATCTTCAGGAAATTTGGCTCTAAGAAGAACTCCAAGGGTGTTATTGGGGAGACTTCTGACAGTGACCTCCGCCTTTGGAGGTTGGCAGAGGTACGACCGTGCGAATTGCCACACATCTCGTTCCTACAAGGAGCTGGAATTCATGAGGAGTTCATGTAATTCATTGCCAACGCCGGTCGCACCGACTTCATCGCAGATGAGTGCGACCAGCACCAAATCCTCACAAATGTCTTTGTTCAAAGCTTTACATTCCTGCCTAGAAATAATCCTCCTGAAGTGAGCTTTGATTTAAATGCTGAAAACCATCAGATACCACTCACTGAGTTTTGCAAGATATGCATGATCCCGTCTGATGGGAGCTTGGCTGAGCCTAGGTCGGCTGAGTTTGAGGATTTCTGTCGCACTTTGACAGTGGGTGATGAGAGGGGAGTGTCAGCCATCACTGTCGGTGGCTTACACTTTTTGCACTTCTCCTATTGTTTTTTATTTTGCACTTTTTATTACCAAATGCTTGCTTTCTAGGGAGAAGGTAGGTGCACTTAGTTCATTCGACCTTGTTGCTTTACGTCGTGCAATAGAGGGCGACAACACTTATATATTGGGAGCTATTGTGGCTCGTCGCCTCCATCTTAATAAATTTCAGGGTAAAATACATGGTGGGATTTTTGCTACTCGGTTGGCGGCCCACTTTGAGGTGGCGATACGCCCCCATGATGTCCCTCTTACCACAGTTCACTTAGACCAGGCATCCATGTATCATATCAGTTTCTTGCACATGATCATTCTGATCTTGCCATTCCTTATAACTTGGTTTATAACGTTGACACTCGTGATGTTATCCCCTTGCCTGCACCGGCTTTGTTTGATTCTGTTGCCAGGGGCGGATACCGGATTATGGCTGCATACATCCTCGCCTACTGGAATGCTCACGCTCCTGCAGAGGCTGCACATGCTCCTCCGCAGTGGGATGAGTGGATGCCCGCTCCTCAGGATCCATACTACCCTCCAGGTACTGATCGATTACCTAGTACATGTTTCTCACCGACATCATATTCTTGCTCACATATCATTCTATCTGTCGGTGTTCACATTTTTTCGTTGTATCGTCCATGCTTAGATTTATTTTCTTGCTTTCTTTTTGCGTGTTTGAAAAACTTTAGAAAAAACAAAAAAAATTAGTTGTAGTAATTTACTTTCCATGCATGCTTAGTAGTAGCACTAAAAAGAAAATCCAAAAAGATTTCCTTGTTCTTATTTTGCTTGTTGGGAGATTTCCCGTGTACATAGTTTTTCTTGTTTTTGCTTTTTATTTGCTTGCTCAAGAAACCAAAAACTCCAAAAATATTTCCATGTGTTTCTCTGAATTTCTTTTCTTTTTATTCAAGTCTTACCGAGGAGAAGACCATGATGAAAATGTTGAGTGGCTCCCATATGAATAACTGTTGAACTAATAAAGAGCCCATTCTACATTGTCTTCTCCTATTGAATAAAATGGTTTGCAGATTCCAGCTTAGTCCATGGCTCTCTTGCACTATTATTATTTTCTTATCATTCGGTCATGCAAGTGAAAGGCAATAATGACGATAATCGATGAGCTAGTCGTGGCAAAGAGAAACTGGTATGAACTCGACTTGTTCTTGTTGTGTAAATATGTTTAACCTAGTGCCCATGATTCAACCCATTATGATTAAACATGTTTGCAATGACACTTAGAGATTATAGTTTCTCATGCCATGCATAAGTAGCTGGGAGTTGATAATGATTTATCTTGGATATCAACATAGCATTAAATTGATTGTGATGTAGTATGACGATGGTATCCTCCTCTAAATGTTCGAGTGGCTTGACTTGGTACATGTTCAAGCATGTAGTTGAATCAAAACCAACATAGCCTCTATAATATTTATGTTCATGGTGTTCATATCCTACTCATGCTAGTGTCCAATGTTACTTATGCATAATGCCTGGTTATGATCATTGTTGCTCTCTAGCTGGCTGATAACCCACAAGTGTAGGGGATCGCAACAGCTTTCGAGGGTAAAGTATTCAACCCAAATTTATTGATTCGACACAAGGGGAGCCAAGGAATATTCTCAAGTATTAGCAATTGAGTTGTCAATTCAACCACACCTGGATAACTTAGTATCAGCAGCAAAGTATTTAGTAGCAAAGTAGTATGATAGTAATGGTAACAGTGGCAAAAGTAAAGATAACAGTTTTGTAGTAGTTGTAACAGTAGCAACGGAAAAGTAAATAAGTGAAACACAATATGTGAAAAGCTCGTAGGCATTGGATCAATGATGGATAATTATGTCGGATGCGATTCCTCATGTAATAGTTATAACATAGGGTGACACAGAACTAGCTCCAGTTCATCAATGCAATGTAGGCATGTATTCCGAATATAGTCATACGTGCTTATGGAAAAGAACTTGCATGACATCTTTTGTCCTACCCTCCCGTGGCAGCGGGGTCCTAGTGGAAACTAAGGGATATTAAGGCCTCCTTTTAATAGAGTATAGGACCAAAGCATTAACACATAGTGAATACATGAACTCCTCAAACTACGGTCATCACCGAGAAGTATCCCGATTATTGTCACTTCGGGGTTGTCGGATCATAACACATAATAGGTGACTATAGACTTGCAAGATAGAATCAAGAACTCACATATATTCATGAAAACATAATAGGTTCAGATCTGAAATCATGGCACTCGGGCCCTAGTGACAAGCATTGAGCATAGCAAAGTCATAGCAACATCAATCTCAGAACATAGTGGATACTAGGGATCAAACCCTAACAAAACTAACTTGATTACATGGTAAATCTCATCCAACCCATCACCGTCCAGCAAGCCTACAATGGAATTACTCACGCACGGCGGTGAGCATCATGAAATTGGTGATGGAGGATGGTTGATGATGACGATGGCGACGAATCCCCCTCTCCGGAGCCCCGAACGGACTCCAGATCAGCCCTCCCGGGAGAGATTAGGGCTTGGCGGCGGCTCCGTATCGTAAAACGCGATGAAACTTTCTCTCTGATTTTTTTTCTCTGCGAAACGGAATATATAGAGTTGGATTTGAGGTCAGTGGAGCATCAGGGGGGCCACGAGACAGGGGGCGCGCTCAGGGGGAGGGGGCGCGCCCCCACCCTCGTGGATAGGGTGTGGGCCCCCTGGCCTTGATTCTTTCGCCAGTATTTTTTACATTTCCGAAAGTTATCTCCGTGGATTTTCATGTCATTCCGAGAACTTTTGTTTTTTGCATGATAAACAACACCATGGCAGTTCTGCTGAAAACAACGTCAGTCCGGGTTAGTTTCATTCAAATCATGCAAGTTAGAGTCCAAAACAAGGGCAAAAGTGTTTGGAAAAGTAGATACGTTGGAGACGTATCAACTCCCCCAAGCTTAAACCTTTGCTTGTCCTCAAGCAATTCAGTTGATAAACTGAAAGTGATAAATAAAAACTTTTACAAACTCTGTTTGCTCTTGTTGTTGTAAATATGTAAAGCCATCATTCAAGTTTTTAGCAAAGATTATGAACTAACCATATTCACAATAACACTTAGGTCTCATGTTTACTCATATCAATGGCATAATCAGCTAGCACGCAATAATAATAAAACTCGAATGACAACACTTTCTCAAAACAATCATAATATGATATAACAAGATGATATCTCGCTAGCCCTTTCTGAGACCGCAAAACATAAATGCAGAGCACTTTAAAGATCAAGGACTAACTAAACATTGTAATTCATGGTAAAAGAGATCCAGTCAAGTCATACCCAATATAAACTAACAGTAATGAATGCAAATGACAGTGTGCTCTCCGGCGGGTGCTTTTTAATAAGAAGGTGATGACTCAACATAAAAGTAAATAGATAGGCCCTCCGCAGAGGGAAGCAGGGATTTGTAGAGGTGCCAGAGCTCGATTTTAAAATAGAGATGAATAACATTTTGAGCGGCATACTTTTACTGTCAATGCTACAACTATGAGATGGCGATATCTTCCATGCTACATACATTATAGGCGGTTCCCCAACAGAATGGTAAAAGTTTATACTCTCCCACCACCAAAAAGCATCAATCCATGGCTTGCTCAAAACAACGAGTGCCTCCAACAAGAAATAGCCCTGGGGGAGTTTTGTTTAGTTATTTGGATTTGCTTTGATCTTTTTGATCATGGGACTGGGCATCCCGGTTACCAGCCATTTTCTCGTGAATGAGGAGCGGAGTCCACTCCTCTGGAGAATAACCCACCTAGCATGGAAGATACAGACAGCGCTAGTTGAAACATGAGCTGCTCGAGCAAACAAAACAGAATTTCATTTGAAGGTTTGGAGTTTGGCGCATACAAATTTACTTGGAACGGCAGGTAGATGCTGCATATAGGAAGGTATGGTGGACTCATATGGAATAACTTTGGGGTTTATGGAGTTTGGATGCACAAGCAATATTCCCGCTTAGTACAGGTGAAGGCTAGCAAAAGACTGGGAAGCAACCAACTGAGAGAGAGACAACAGTCATGAACATGCATTAAAATTAATTTACACCAAGTGCAAGCATGAGTAGGATATAATCCACCATGAACATAAATATCGTGAAGGCTATGTTGATTTGTTTCAACTACATGTGTGAACATGTGCCAAGTCAAGTCACTCAATTCATTCAAAGGAGGATACCATCCCATCATACCACATCACAATCATTTTAATAGCATGTTGGCATGCAAGGTAAACCATTATAACTCATAGCTAATTAAGCATGGCATAAGCAACTATAATCTCTAAATGTCATTGCAAATATGTTTACTTCATAATAGGCTGAATCAGGAACGATGAACTCATCATATTTACAAAAACAAGAGAGGTCGAGGCCATACCAGCTTTTCTCATCTCAATCAGTCCATCATATATCGTCATTATTGCCTTTCACTTGCACGACCGAACGGTGTGTATAATAATAATAGTGCACGTGCATTGGACTAAGTTGGAATCTGCAAGCATTCAATTCAAGAGAGAAGACAAAGTAATATGGGCTCTTGGTTAAATCAACAATCATGCATGGAAATAAAACTATTTACATGGGAAAGCTCCCAACAAGCAAAAGAAGAACGAGAAATCTTTTTGGGTTTTCATTTTAATTACTACTACAAGCATGGAAATTAAACTAACTAATTTTTTTGGGTTTTCTTAAGGTTTATCAAACACACAAGAAGAAAACTAGAAAAAGAAATTAAGCTAGCATGGATAATACAAAGAAAGGGTATGAGCACCGACGACTAGAATAGTGTGTGAACATGAATGTAAAGTCGGTGAGAAATACATACTCCCCCAAGCTTAGGCTTTTGGCCTAGGTTGGTCTAATGCCAAGGGTAGCCTGGCTGATATCCGAAGTTATAACTAGGGTCGTACTGAGATGCAGCAGCCAATGCATCCTGAGCTGCGGCATGTTGATGAGCTGCCTCCGCTCTCCCCTCGTGTTCGGCTGCCTCCTCCCTAGTAACAACATATCTTCGTCTTGCCTGGTAATCAAAAAGAGAAGGAGCAGGGAGAGTAACATGGACAGCGCGACGTCTGTCAAAGATTAGTCGATACTGGAGGAATTGTTCATTCCTCAAAAGAAAATGATGTTTGACCATCGTGTCATAATCTAAATAAGCGGGAGGCAACTCCATATCACCCTCTCGTGGAGATATACCAAGACAATTAGCAACACGGGTCGCATAAACCCTCCAAATAAATCTCCAGATATACCATTATTATGCAACCTACGTGTAACTATTTCCCCCAAGTTGTAATCTTTATTACCTAACACAGCACCTTGAGGACACAAAGATCAGGGACACACATGTGACATGCTTCATCTTTACTGTTAATGCATCTACCAGTGAAGATAGCAAAATAATGTATAGCAGGAAAGTGAATGCTCCCTATGGTGGCTTGTGCTATATCCCTAGATTCTCCCATAGTGATACTAGCAAGGAAGTCTTTATTTTCAGATCTGTGGGGTTCATGAATATTGCCCCACTGTGGGAGTTTGCAAGCAGTTGTGAAATCTTCTAGGCCCATGGTATAAGATTGATCTTAAATATCAAACAGGACTTTCTGAGAATTACGCGAAGATGTATATTTAAATCTTCTCATGAATGAATCAGTCAATTGGTAGTACTGAGGACACTTATCTTGTATGAAGTCCTCAAGATCGGCGTGATACGTCTCCAACGTATCTATAATTTATGAAGCATTCATGCTATTTTATTATCTGTTTTGAATGATTACGGGCTTTATTTTACACATTTATATCATTTTTGGGACTAATCTACTAACCGAAGGCCCAGCCTATATTGCTGTTTTATTGCCTATTTCAGTATTTCGAAGAAAAGGAATGTCAAACGGAGTCCAAACGGAATGAAACCTTCGGGAGCGTGATTTTTGGAAAGGATATGATCCGAGAGACTTGGAGTTCAAGCCAGGGAAGGCTCGAGGAAGCCAGGAGATAGGAGGGCGCGCCCAACCCCCGGGCGCCCTGCCTCTCTGGGCCTCGAGGCTCCCTCGACCGACTTCTTTCGCCTATATAAGTCCACGTACCCTAAAAACATCGAAGACAAAGATAGATCGGGAGTTCCGCCGCCGCAAGCCTCTGTAGCCACAAAAAACCACTCGAGAGCCTGTTCCGGCACCCTGCCGGAGGGGGAACCCATCACCGGTGGCCATCTTCATCATCCCGGCGCTATCCATAATGAGGAGGGAGTAGTTCACCCTCGGGGCTGAGGGTATGTACCAGTAGCTATGTGTTTGATCTCTCTCTCTCTCTCTCGTGTTCTCTTTATGGCACAATCTTGTTGTATCGCAAGCTTTGCTATTATAGTTGGATGTTATGATGCTTCTCCCCCTCTACTCTCTTGTGATGAATTGAGTTTTCCTCTTGAAGTTATCTTATCGGATTGTCTTTAAGGATTTGAGAACACTTGATGTATGTCTTGTTGTGTTTATCTGTGGTGACAATGGGATATCACGTGATCCACTTGATGTATGTTGTGGTGATCAACTTGCGGGTTCCGCCCGTGAACCTATGCATAGGGGTTGGCACACGTTTTCGTCTTGACTCTCCGGTAAAAACTTTGGGGCACTCTTTGAAGTACTTTGTGTTGGTTGAATAGATGAATCTGAGATTGTGTGATGCATACCATATAATCATGCCCACAGATACTTGAGGTGACAATGGAGTATCTAGGTGACATTAGGGGTTTTGTTGATTTGTGTCTTAAGGTGCTATTCTAGTACGAACTCTTGAATAGATTGATCGGAAAGAATAACTTTGAGGTGGTTTCGTACCCTACCATAATCTCTTCGTTTGTTCTCCGCTATTAGTAGCTTTGGAGTGACTCTTTGTTGCATGTTTAGGGATTGTTATATGATCTATCTATGTTATTATTGTTGAGAGAACTTGCACTAGTGAAAGTATGAACCCTATGCCTTGTTTCCTAGCATTGCAATACCGTTTACGCTCACTTTTATCATTAGTTACCTTGCTGTTTTTATATTTTATGATTACAAAAACCTATTTCTACCATCCATATTGCACTTGTATCACCATCTCTTCGACGAACTAGTGCACCTATACAATTTACCATTGTATTGGGTGTGTTGGGGACACAAGAGACTCTTTGTTATTTGGTTGCAGGGTTGCTTGAGAGAGACCATCTTCATCCTACGCCTCCCACGGATTGATAAACCTTAGGTCATCCACTTGAGGGAAATTTGCTACTGTCCTACAAACATGTGCACTTGCAGGCCCAACAACGTCTACAAGAAGAAGGTTGTGTAGTAGACATCACGGCGTTACGCACATATGCGTCAAATTCATCCTTGATGACTGCATTAACCATAAACTCTTCTGATGGCCACTCGCAAGCCCGCACTTTGGCTTCCCTTGGTGGTTCATCGTCTTGCTCACGCATAGCACACCTAGGTCCTCTCTTTGTTGAGGAACCACCCTGGTACATTCTCCTGGACATATTTCTTTCCTCTGAAAAATTCTGAAATTTTTAGTAACTTCAAAATAAAAGTGAATAAAACTAAACAAGATTGGTAGCAACTACTCCCATAAGTGCCTAGCGCCTACATCATGCATTAGAATTACTTGGGACCTCATAAATTTGACATGCAAGCTCAAGAACAGGGTCACCTATGCAGCAAAAATTTGAAATGAATAAAGCACTAGAACAAAAACTAATTGGACCAATGGAGGAGTCACATACCAAGCAACAATCTCCCAAAGCAGTTTTGTGAATGGAGCTTTGAGCAAGGAGATCAAAAATCGCAGCAAAATGAGCTAGAACTCGTGCTTGAGCTGGATGGGGAATTTTTTGGGAAGAAGATGGAGTGTGTGGGTAAAGGAATAAGTGGAGGGGGCCACCGTGGGCCCACGAGACAGGGGGGCGCGCCCTCCACCCTCGTGGCCAGGTGCTTGCCCCCCTGCAGTGTTCTCAGTGCCTAAAATCCTCAAATATTCCATAAAAAATCATATTAAATTTGCAGGGCATTTGTAGCACTTTTATTTTTGGGATATTTTTTATTGCATAGGTAATTCAGAAAACAGACAGGTAATGACATTTTTGCTTTATTTATTCTAAATAACAAAAATTAAAAAGGAGGGTACAGAAGGTTGTGCCTTCTAGTTTCATCCATCTCATGATCATCAAAATGAATCCACTAACAAGGTTGATCAAGTCTTGTTAACAAACTCATTTCGAATAACACGGAACCGGAGAAATTTCGAATAACACTAGGTTACCTCAACGGGGATATGAACATCCCCAATAATAAGAATATCATACTTTTTCTTGACAGTAGGAAGAGGAAATTCAAAACCTCCAATAATTATAGTTGGAACTTTTCCAATAGAATTGATGCTATGAACTTGAGGTTGTTTCCTCGGAAAGTGTACCGTATGCTCATTACCATTAACATGAAAAGTGAAATTCCCTTTGTTGCAATCAATAACAGCCCCTGCGGTATTCAAAAAGGGTCTACCAAGGATAATCGACATACTATCGTCCTCGGGAATATCAAGAATAACAAAGTCCGTTAAGATAGTGACATTTGCAACCACAACAGGCACATCCTCACAAATGCCGACAGGTATAGCAGTTGATTTATCAGCCATTTGCAAAGATATTTCAGTAGGTGTCAACTTATTCAATTCAAGTCTACGATATAAAGAGAGAGGCATAACACTAACACCGGCTCCAAGATCACATAAAGCAGTTTTAACATAGTTTCTTTTAATGGAGCAAGGTATAGTTGGTACTCCCAGATCTCCAAGTTTCTTTGGTATTCCACCTTTAAAAGTGTAATTAGCAAGCATGGTGGAAATTTCAGCCTCCGGTATCTTTCTTTTATTTGTAATGATATCCTTCATATATTTAGCATAAGGATTTAATTTAAGCATATCAGTCAAGCGCATGCGTAAGAAGATAGGTCTAATCATTTCAGCAAAGTGCTCAAAATCCTCATCATCCTTTGTCTTGGATGGTTTAGGAGGAAAGGGCATGGGTTTCTGAACACATGGTTCTCTCTCTCTCTACCGTGCTTCCTAGCAACAAAGTCTCTTTTATCATAACGTTGATTCTTTGATTGTGGGTTATCAAGATCAACAGCAGGTTCAACCTCTACATCATTATTATTGCTAGGTTGAGCATCAACATGAACGTTATTATTAGCATTATTACTAGGTTCATGTTCATAACCTGATTGTGTTTCAGCATCACAAATAGAAATATCATTGGGATTCTCACGTGTGTCTATAACAGGTTCACTAGAAGCATGCAAAGTCCTATCATTTTTCTTTTTCTTCTTTTTAGAAGAACTAGGTGCCTCTAAATTATTTCTCTGAGAATCCTGCTCGATTCTCTTAGGGCGGCCTTCAGGATACAAAGGTTCTTGAGTCATTCTACTAGTTCTAGTAGCCACTCTAATAGCAAAATCATGTTTATTATTTAATTCATCGAGCAAATCACTTTGAGCTTTAAGTACTTGCTCCGCTTGAGTGGTAACCATAGAAGCATATTTGCTAATGAGTTTAAGTTCAACTTTAACTCTAGCCATATAATCACTCAAGTGTCCTATCTCGAAAGCATTATTCTTTAATTCTCTACCAACATAAGAATTAAAACTTTCTTGTGTAGCCATAAAGTCATCAAATTCATCTAAGCATGGGCTATGATATTTAGTAGACGGGATTTCAACTTTATCATATCTATAGAGAGAATTTACCTTTACTACCTGTGTCGGGTTATCAAGACAATGTATTTCTTCAACAGACGGTATATTAAGACCATGTATTTCTTCAATAGAGGTAAATTCTTAACATCTTCACCTTTAATACCTTTTTCTTTCATTGATTTCTTTGCCTCTTGCATATCTTCAGGACTGAGAAATAGAACACCCCTCTTCTTCGGAGTAGGTTTAGGAATAGGCTTAGGAGTTGGCTCAATTGGCTCAGGAATTGCCTCAGGAATTGGCTCAGGAAGAGTCCAATTATCTTCATTAGTCAACATATTATTCAATAACAATTCAGCTTGGTCGACTGTTCTTTCCCTGAAAACACAACCAGCACAACTATCCAAGTAGTCCTTGGAAGCATCGAAGTATTTCATTTTTCTTAAGAGGATGATCAGGCAAAGCATTAAGTAATCGGAGAAGCATCCCCAAGCTTGTGGGAGACTCTCTTCTTTGATTTGCACAAAATTATATATTTCCCGCAAGGCAGCTTGTTTCTTATGAGTAGGGAAATATTTAGCAGAGAAGTAATAAATCATATCCTGGGGACTACGCACACAACCAGGATCAAGAGAATTAAACCAAGTTTTAGCATCACCCTTTAATGAGAACGGAAATATCTTAAGGATACAATAGTAGCGGGACTTCTCATCATTAGTAAACAGGGTGGCTATATCATTTAACTTGGTAAGATGTGCCACAACAGTTTCAGATTCATAGCCATAAAAAGGATCAGATTCAACCAAAGTAATAATCTCAAGATCAACAGAGAATTCATAATCCTTATCAGTAACACAAATAGGTGAAGTAGCAAAAGAGGGGTCGGGTTTCATTCTAGCATTAAGAGATTGCTGCTTCCATTTAGCTAATAACTTCTTAAGATCATATCTATCCTTGCAAGCAAAGATAGCTCTAGCAGCTTCTTCATCCATAACATAACCCTCGGGAACAACAGGCAATTCATAATCAGGGGGAGAACCTTCATCATCAGTATCATCAATAATTTCATTCTCAATAATTTCATTCTCTCTAACCCTAGCAAGTTGTTCATCAAGATATTCACCTAATGGCACAGTAGTATCACGCATAGAAGTAGTTTCATCATAAGTATCATGCATAGCAGAAGTGGCATCATCAATAACATGCAACATATCAGAATTCGTCGCAGTAGCAGGTTTAGGTGTCGCAAGATTACTCAAAACAGAAGGAGAATCTAGTGCAGACCTTGATGGCAGTTCCTTACCTCCCCTCGTAGTTGAGGGAAAAATCTTAGTTCTTGCATCTTCCAAGTTCCTCATAGTGACCAATAGATATAAATCCCAAGTGACTCAAAGAATAGAGCTATGCTCCCCGGCAACTGCGCCAGAAATTAGTCTTGATAACCCACAAGTGTAGGGGATCGCAACAGCTTTCGAGGGTAGAGTATTCAACCCAAATTTATTGATTCGACACAAGGGGAGCCAAAGAATATTCTCAAGTATTAGCAGTTGAGTTGTCAATTCAACCACACCTGGATAACTTAGTATCTGCAGCGAAGTATTTAGTAGCAAAGTAGTATGATAGTAATGGTAACAGTGGCAAAAGTAAAGATAACAGTTTTGTAGTAGTTGTAACAGTAGCAACGGAAAAGTAAATAAGTGAAACACAATATGTGAAAAGCTCGTAGGCATTGGATCAATGATGGATAATTATGTCGGATGTGATTCCTCATGTAATAGTTATAACATAGGGTGACACAGAACTAGCTCCAGTTTATCAATGTAATGTAGGCATGTATTGTGAATATAGTCATACGTGCTTATGGAAAAGAACTTGCATGACATCTTTTGTCCTACCCTCCCATGGCAGCGGGGTGCTAGTGGAAACTAAGGGATATTAAGGCCTCCTTTTAATAGAGTACCGGACCAAAGCATTAACACATAGCGAATACATGAACTCCTCAAACTACGGTCATCACCGAGAAGTATCCCGATTATTGTCACTTCGGAGTTGTCGGATCATAACACATAATAGGTGACTATAGACTTGCAGGATAGGATCAAGAACTCACATATATTCATGAAAACATAATAGGTTCAGATAATCATGGCACTCGGGCCCTAGTGACAAGCATTAATCATAGCAAAGTCATAGCAACATCAATCTCAGAACATAGTGGATACTAGGGATCAAACCCTAACAAAACTAACTTGATTACATGGTAAATCTCATCCAACCCATCACCGTCCAGCAAGCCTACGATGGAATTACTCACGCACGGCGGTGAGCATCATGAAATTGGTGATGGAGGATGGTTGATGATGATGATGGCGACGAATCCCCCTCTCCGGAGCCCCAAATGGATTCCAGATCAGCCCTCCCGAGAGAGATTAGGGCTTGGCGGCGGCTCCGTATCGTAAAACGCGGTGAAACTTTCTCTTTGATTTTTCTCTCCGCAAAACGGAATATATAGAGTTGGAGTTGAGGTCAGTGGAGCATCAGGGGGTCCACGAGACAGTGGGGCGCGCCCAGAGGGAGGGGGCGCGCCCCCCACCCTCGTGGATAGGGTGTCGGCCCCCTGGCCTTGATTCTTTCGCCAGTATTTTTTGTATTTTCCAAAAGTTATCTCCGTGGATTTTCAGGTCATTCCGAGAATTTTTGTTTTCTACACAATAAACAACACTATGGCAGTTCTGCTGAAAACAGCGTCAGTCCGGGTTAGTTTCATTCAAATCATGCAAGTTAGAGTCCAAAAAAGGGCAAAAGTGTTTGAAAAAGTAGATACGTTGGAGATGTATCACTGGCCGCTTCCCAATCATAAATTGCTAGCCTTCGCCTGTACTAAGTGGGAACTCTGCTTGTACATCCAAACCTTGAACCCAAAGTTATTCCAGATGAGTCCACCATACCTACCTATATACGGTATTACCCTGCTATCCTAAGTAAATTTGCATGTGCCACCTCTAAAAACTTCTAAAAAAATTATCCTTTTTGTGTGTCTGGATCATTCATGGAACAACAGGAGGTGGTCGATATCTTCCGTGCTAAGCATGTTATCCTCAGGTCGAGTGTTTATTCACTCGCCATCGCACGAGGAAATGGGCGGTAATAGGGATTCCCAGTCCCAACCTGCAAAATACAAAAAAGAGTTCATCTCTTGAATAATCAAACAAAAACTGCCAATGGAGTCAAAACCTTTACTTTCCGCTTGGGGACCGCCACTAGCGTGCTTAGCATGGAAGATGTTGATAACTGATAGCCATGAAGTGAATGAGAAGGGTGCATGTCTGAAAATATCATTTATCTCTGTTTTAAAAATTGAGTTCTAGCACCTCTGCAAATCACTGCTTCCCTCTGTGAAGGGACTTTCTATTTACTTTTATGTTGTGTCACCACCTTCTATAAACAAGCGCCAGAAACTGAGTAGAGCACGACAGTCATGATTTATGAATTGTGTATAGCTAATGTTGGGTGCATCATGACTGGATCTTTTCTACCATGAATTACAATGTTTAGTCATTGCTTGAACTTTGGAGGTGCTTTGCATTTATGTTTTGCGGTCTCAGAAAGGGCTAGCGAGATACCATTATTGTCATATTATATCATGGTTGTTTTGACAATGTGTTGTTGTTTGAGATATCTTATTATTTCTTGCTAGCTAATTATGTCATTGATATGAGTCATTATAATCTTTAAGAGTTATTGTTGACATGGTTAGTTATACTACTGGCTGAAAACCTGTGTGATGTTTAAGCTTATTTATGCAAACAAGAGCAAAAGAGTTCATAAAAGTTTTTGTTTCTCACTTTCAGTTTATCAACTGAATTGCTTGAGGACAAGCAAAGGTTTAAGCTTGGGGGAGTTGATACGTCTCCAACGTATCTACTTTTTCTCATGCTTTTCCTCTTATTTTGGACTCTAATTTGCATGATTTGAATGAAACTAACCCCGGACTGACGTTGTTTTCAGCAGAACTACCATGGTGTTGTTTTTGTGCAGAAATAAAAGTTCTTGGAATGGAACAAAACTTTCGAGGATTTTTTATGGAATAAATAAGAATTTTTGGAGCCAACAACTACCAGAGAGGGGCCCCTGGTTGGGCACAACCCAACAGGGCGCGCCCCCCCCCTCTCCTGGTGCGCCCAGGTGGGTTGTACCCACCTGGTGGCCCCGCTGACGACCCCCTGATACTATAAAATCACATATTTCCAGAAAAAAATCAGGGAGAAATAATTATCGTGTTTAACGAGACGAAGCTGCCACCAAGCCCTGTTCTTCCTCGAGGGCGCAGATCTGGAGTCTGTTTGGGGCTCCGGAGAGGGGGATCTTCGTTCTTCGTCATCACCAACCAATCTCCATCGCCAATTCCATGATGCTCCCCACTAGGAGTGAGTAATTCCTTCGTAGGCTCGCTGGTCGGTGAGGAGTTGGATGAGATTCATCATGTAATCGAGTTAGTTTTGTTAGGGCCTGATCCCTAGTATCCACTATGTTCTTAGATTGATGTTGCTATGACTTTGTTATGCTTATGCTTGTCACTTTGGGCTCGGGTGCCGTGAACTCGGATCTGAACCGTCTATGAATTCATCATTATATCCTTGTTTTAGATCCGATCTTGCAAGTTATAGTCACCTACTACGTGTTATGATCCGGCAACCCCGGAGTGACAACAACCGGGCCCAATCCCGGTGATGACCGTAGTTTGAGGAGTTCATGTATTCACTATGTGTTAATGCTTTGTTACGGTTCTCTATTAAAAGGAGGCCTTAATATCCCTTAGTTTCCAATATGGACCCCGCTGCCACGGGAGGGTAGGACAAAAGATGCCATGCAAGTTCTTTTAAGAAAGCATGGATGACTATTTACGGAATACATGCCTACATTATATCGATGAACTGGAGCTAGTGTCGTATCGCCCTAGGTTATAACTGTCACATGATGAATATCATCCAACAAGTCGCAGATCCAATGCCTACGAATTTATTTATATTGATCTTGCTATGTTACTATTGCTATCATCACTGTTATAGTTGCTACAAATTACTGCTATCACTGTTACCGTTACCATTACTGCTGCCACTATTATCAAAACTACCATACTATTTTGCTACTGATCACTTTGCTGCAGATAATTAATCTCCAGGTGTGGTTGAATTGACAACTCAGCTGCTAATACCTTCAAATATTCTTTGGTTCTCCTTGTGTCAAATCTATAAATTTCCGTTGAATACTCTACCCTTGAAAACTGTTGCGATCCCCTACACTTGTGGGTTATCAATCACATCATAGAGAATGATGTGATGGACAAGACCCATCCGTTAGCTTGGCATAATGATCATATAGTTTTATTTCTATTGCTTTCTTCATGAATTATACATGATCCTCTGACTATGAGATTATGCAACTCCCGAATACCGAAGGAACACCTTGTCTGCTATCAAACGTCACAACGTAACTGGATGATTATAAAGATGTTGTACAGGTGTCTCCGATGGTGTTTGTTGAGTTGGCATAGATCAAGATTAGGATTTGTCACTCCGTGTATCGGAGAGGTATCTCTGGGCCCTCTCGGTAATGCTCATCACTATAAGCCTTGCAAGCAATGTGACTAATGAGTTAGTTGCGGGATGATGCATTACGGAACGAGTAAAGAGACTTGCCGGTAACGAGTTTGAACTAGGTATGATGATACCGACGATCAAATCTCGGGCAAGTAACATACCGATGACAAAGGGAACAACGTATGTTGTTACGCAGTTTGACCGATAAAGATCTTCATAGAATATGTAGGAGCCAATATGAGCATCCAGGTTCCGCTATTGGTTATTGACCAGATATGTGTCTCGGTCATGTCTACATAGTTCTCGAACCCGTAGGTCCGCACGCTTAACGTTCGATGACGATTTGTATTATGAGTTATGTGATTTGATGACCAAAGTTTGTTCGGAGTCCCGGATGAGATCACGGACATGACGAGGAGTCTCGAAATGGTTGAGACGTAAAGATCGATATATTGGAAGGCTATATTCGGACATTGGAAAGGTTCTGAGTGGTTTGGGTATTTTTCGAAGTACTGGAGAGTTACGGGAATCCGTCGGGGGAAGTATTGGGCCTTCATGGGCCTTAGTGGAAAGGAGAGAAGGGCCACAAGGGGAGGCCGCCCCCCCCCCCCATGGCCTGGTCCGAATTGGACTAGGGAGGGGGCGGCACCCCCCCCCCCTCTTTCCTTCTCCCTTTCCTACTCCTTCCCTCTCTCCCCTCTTGGAAAAGGAAGGGGACTCCAACTAGGATTGGGAATCCTAGTTGGACTGCCCCTATAGGCATGCCCCTCCTAGGCCGGCCTCCTCTTCCCCCCTCCTTTATATATGTGGGCAGGGGGCACCCCAAAGGCACTTCAAGATTTGTCTTAGCAGTGTGCGGTGCCCCTCTCCACAGTTACACACCTCGGTCATATCGTCGTAGTGCTTAGGCGAAGCCCTGCGCCGGTAACTTCATCATCACCGTCACCACGCCGTCGTGCCGATGAAACTCTCCCTCGTCCTCAACTTGATCAAGAGCTCGAGGGATGTCATCGAGCTGAATGTGTGTTGAACGTGTGCTAAACACGTAGGTGACATACGTTCGGTGCTTGGATCGGTTGGATCGCGAAGACGTTCGACTACATCAACTGGTTTACTAAACGCTTTCGCTTTCGGTCTACAAGGGTACATGGACACACTCTCCCCGCTCGTTTCTATGCTTCTCCTAGATAGATCTTGCGTGGTCGTAGGAAAATTTTGAAATACTACGTTCCCCAACATCATCAACCTACCCTACCCTAAAATAGGGGTCATCGACCCTTCGGCAACAACCCAACCTACCATAACCCAACATAGGGTTCATCGACCCCTCGACAATAACCAAACCTACCAAACCAAAAATAGGGATCGTCGACCCTTCGACAACAACCCAACCTACCCTATCCCAACATAGGGGTCATCGACCCTCGACAACAACCCAACCTACCAAACCAAAAATAGGGATCGTCGACCCTTCGACAACAACCCAACCTACCCTACTCCAACATAGGGGACATTTACCCCTCGACAACAACCCAACCTACCAAACCAAAAATAGGGATCGTCGACCCTTTGACAACAACCCAACCTACCCTACCCCAGCATAAGGGTCATCGACCCCTCAACAAAACCGAACCTACCAAACCCGAAATAGGGATCGTCGACCCCTTAACAACAACCCAACCTACCCTACCCCAACATAGGGGTTATCGACCCCTCGACAACAGCCCAACCTACCAAACCCGAAATAGGAATCGTCGACCTTTCAACAACAACCCAACCATATAAATCATATGCGCCTTGCCTAAAGAAACATTTTGGGCGGCATAATTCAACTGTTCACAATAGGTCTCATATGGCAGAATATGGCAGTTTCATCAAACACAAATAAGGCACAAATACATCAAACACAAATAAGGCACATTAATAGCATAATCTAGTAACACAACTAAATTCAGCACAAGCACAATTTCAGTACAAATGTCTTCCAATTTTAATGCTACAAATAGCAGATAGTACTACACCAACATTAAATCATTCATCAACTATCTCCTTGATCTTCCCCTTGGTGGCCTCCTTCTCTTCGAACAGATCACCTATGGTGTACTCTAGGTGCCTTTTCTCTTGCTTGAAGTTCTCCCTCTCCTCCAACAACCTGTCTCTCTCCTGCACCAGCTTCACCTTCTCTTGCTTCTCTTGGTCTATCTCTTTCTCTGCTTTGGCCCTTAGCACCTGATGGATGTCAAGGTCTGCTTTGCCAGCTAAGTTCTTTTTCTCAAGCTCTTCCTTCAGGTCACTAAGAGCTAGTTGTGCATTGCCTAACTGGGCAATTGCATGCTCCTTGTCAGCCACCATTTTGGCAAAGTCAACTTTAAAAAACCTCAGGTCATTTTCCATCTTTCTCTTATGTTCCAGGACCTTGCAGACTTCTTCAGCATTAACTACATTCTGTCTCAACCTCATGGTCACCTCCTCCTCATACATAGTCCAGATCCTAGCTAAAGCTTGCTTTAATGGGATTCGACACTCAGGGTCAATCCACTCCACATAGTTGCACTTGGGTCCCTCCTATGAATGTGTGAAAAAAGAAAATAACATTCAAACCAATGTAGAACCAATTTACTGAAAACAATACAGAACCACTTAACCTATCTAATTCTGCTAATGTTCTACTTGTACAAATATAATATAGAGCTAAAATACTACCGTTGTAATATCAGACACATAAAAATATAGAGCAACACTACTGATAAAAATATACAGCAACAATAATGATAAATAAAAGAAAAAAGAAAACTACATTGCTTACTACTGCATTGGCTACTACTGATAAATAATATAGAGCTAAAATACTTATAAAGAAGAGCTATGGCCATAGACAAATACTTCCATATCAAGAGTAATGGCCAGAGCATAAAAAACTAACAACTCATACACTGCACTGGTTACTCATTTGGTACTATTGTTATATCAAGAATTATGGCCAGAGCATTATACTTTTAACATCCTAATTGCAGAGCATCACAGAATCACTAAAACAACTAATTGCATTGCTCACTTACCTTTTTCGCACAGCCTAGAAACCTCCTGCCGCTATCAGTGGATTCAAATGCCACCAACTTCTCACGGGGGGCTCGATGCTCACAATGCGCAACATGATTCAGAGTCAGGCCGCTCCATTCCATGCACTCCATGGTCGTAGATGGCTAAACATAAGCAAAACGGTTTCAATTTTGACCGGGAACAGAAATTCCCCTCTCTCCCTAGAACCCTAATGCTATATGTGGTTCAAAGGAGCAGATGCTAAGCTGACTTGTCATAGATTCATCATCAGACGATGTTGGCAGATTATCCCAAGACACCATGTCTCCCTCCTGTCAGCGGTGCAAAGCCCGTCGTGGCGGCTGATGGCGACAACTACGGTGCGAGAGGGAGGGGAACGGGCAGAGGATAGAGCAGTTGGATGAAATGCCCTCCCGCGCACGACGAAGACTTAACGAGCGGTGGTAACGACCATCTTGCCGCGGCCGTTTGCCCTGGCCATGTGGTTCCGACAGGTGGGCCCAAAATGTCAGATTTTCACTTAGTCGCGGCTCACAGCCAGTTTAGTGCATTTTGTTATTCACTTGCCATAGAAGTGGTGGTCTTTCATGATTTTTGGCAAAAAAAATCATAGTTTTGCTGTACACTAGCCACAAATGGTGGTTTTCAGCAATTTACTCCATGGGTAACACATGACATGGGCGGGGTTTGACGTTGCCACATAGGAGCGGTGCCTCCATGTCGCCCCCGTCTTGGGCGACTCGGGCGGTTCTCCAAACCCTAGACATCAGGCCACCCACTTCGCCCTCTTCTCCCTAAGTTGCCGCCGGAGGACACCACGGGACTAAGTCTAGTGGCCGATGGCGGTGGCGGGGTGCTACTTCTTGAGCTTGCGTTGGTTTTTTCCTTGCAGAGGAAAGGGTGATGCAGCAAAGTAGAGATAAGTATTTCTCTCAGTTAAGAACCAAGGTATCAATCCAGTAGGAGGAACACACAAGTCTCCAATAATTGCACATGCACAAACAAACAAATACTTGCACCCAACGCAATAAAGGGGTTGTCAATCCCTTCATGGTTACTTGCAAGGATGAGATCTGATAGTGATAGATATAAAAGATAAGTAAAGGTGCAAAATAAAATAAAAGTAAATAAATTGCAGCAAGGTATTTTTGTGTTCTTGATTTTGTAGATCTGAAAATAATATGATAAAATATAGACCTGAGGGCCATAGTTTTCATTAGAGGCTTCTCTCTTGAAAGAAAGCATACGGTGGCTAAACAAATTACCGTTGAGCAATTGATAGAAAAGCGCATAGTTATGACGATATCCAAGGCAATGATCATGTATATAGGCATCACGTCCGAGACAAATAGACCGACCCCTGCCTACATCTACTACTATTACTCCATACATCGACCGCTATCTAGCATGCATCTAGTGTATTAAGTTAACAAGAACGGAGTAATACCCATCTCGGTCATCTTTCGATTCACATTTTGCCATGTAGTATAATTTTAGCATTTCAGTATGTAAAACACAACATTTCAACATTTCAGCATGTATATTTAGTATTTCATCACATATATACCACATTTCAGCACATATATTTCAGCATTTAAACATATATTTTTTATCATTTCAGCACATATAAACAACATTTCAACACATACATTTCATCATTTCAGCACATAAACATGTCGCATTTCATCATTTGAACATAAATTTCAGCATTTCAGCGCACGCGCGCACACAGTCATTTCAGCCACTTAAAGTTCGACACACAAATAAGTTCAACAAACATATAAGTTCGAGACCACAAATAGGTTCAACATTCAAATAACTAATTGGTTCAACGTCTAAAAGCCACTCAAACGTATAAGTTTGAGACTACAAATAGATTCAACACTCAAATGACTAATTGGTTCAACATCCAAAAGCCACTTCAACATCTCTAAAATGACACCAAACGGTCCAAAGCAATTTGATTAGCTTTCATCTTCTCTCCACTTCATGAGCCTTGACATCTCGAAGCGCCGAATCCTGGTAAAGCGGCGCTAGGGTTTTCATTTTCTTTAGTGAATGACATCAGGGGCCTTCCTGTTAGAATGAATAAGGATATGGCTATGCGGGTACGTGGGTATGGTATTTCCTTCCCTTACCTATACCCAACTTCCCGATGGGTATATTTTTTTTCTCATTTATAAACCGATGGGTAATTATTTTTCCCAAGTCCTTATCCTAATAGGGTTTTTACCCGTCGGGTTCGCTGGCAATGGGTACCCATTGCCATGTTGAAGCCATCGGGGCATACATCTTGATTGCTTCTAGCAGGGCCTCCCTAATAGAGGCGAATGTCTTCTTTGAGCTAGAGTCAACTATAGCGGGACACTCGACCATTGAGAGGACGTGCGCGCTTAAAGGAGAAGAATGATGGCAGCTGTCCAAACAAAAGAGAAGTGCAACCATTCCTCTTCGGAGATGGACGACGATGAAGATGATGATGATGATGATGATGGAGAGGAAAGGGTGCCTAGAAGTCCCACTCTAACGTCTAGCAGGTTAGCCCGACGAGAGTAAGAGAGCAAATGAGGAGCTCAAGACAGATGGAGAGGTGGAGGCGATGAAAGAAAAACATCGATGTGTTGCTGAGGATAAGGAATGAGTATATAGAGAGAGGGAACAATAAAAGATAGAGACGGAGGAGAAGAACTAAAGAAGATCCCAGATAAGAGAGTGAGATGAGATGCTATGCAAGAGAGCAGGCAGCGTCAGGAAGAGATGGAGGCACGGCTCGAAATTCGGGTGCGTCGGGCGACAATTAAACGACTAGCCAGGGGAATCGTTTCATCATGTTGGATACTGAAAGTGCAACTAATCCCCAGGTGGTTTTGGTAATTAATAACAACATATATATCATTGAACTAATCATTTCTTGAGAATATTTCAGAAAGTTCAAGATATGGGTATGGCAATGACTGATGATGTGGACCCTCAAAATGCTAAGGAAAACATTGGCAAAAGCTCAAGACTCCATTTTTGGTTTAGTGATCCAAGATCACATTGAGTCCATAGGAAAGCCAATACTATTAAAAGGGGTGAGGTTATGATGATGATCTGGTTGCTCTAAGGTGCTTAGTGATTTATCTCTCAAACAATCAGCAATCTTTCATTCCAACATAAACTCATAAGTAATCTCGGTCCCACCGATTCCAAACTCACCACACCGAGATGAACCACCTCACCATATAGCCAAACCCTAAGAATCTTGGATTTTCCGATTCCAAACTCGGTCATTCCAAAATTGGTGTTGCCAAGCTTCAGAATCTTCAGACTCAAATCGGTGTCACCGAGATGAGAAAGTCGGTCCCACCGAGATTGGCAAACCCTAGACTTTGGAAGAATCGGTCTAACCGAGATTGTATTTTCGGTCCCACTGAAAATCCCAACGCTCACAAGATTTGAACTTTCGGTCTCACCGAGTTGTCAACTTCGGTCCGACCGAGATTGCTCAAATGTGTGTAACGGTTGGATTTTGTGTGGAGGCTATAAATACCCTCCACCTCCTCTTCATTCGTGGAGAGAGCCATCGAAAGAACTACCACTCCTACCTTACATTTCGAGAAGAAAACTACCTACCCTTGTGTTGAGATCAAGTTGCTCCACTCCCACCATATGACACTTGATTTCTAGTCTTTCCAAGTTGCTTTCCACTCAATCCCTTCCTCCACCACAGCCAAATCAGTGAGGAGAGTTGAGTGTTGGGGAGATTATCATTTGAAGCACAAGAGCAAGGAGTTCATCATCACCAACCCCATCTATTACCTTTTGGAGGGTGGTGCCTCCTAGATTGGTTAGGTGTCGCTTGGGAGCCTCCGTCATGATGTGGAGTTGAACCAAGGAGTTTGTAAGGGCAAGGAGATCGCCTACTTGTGAAGATCTACCCCGAGTAAGGCTAGTCCTCCGTGGGCGTAAGCCATGATGGCATAGACAAGGTTGCTTCTTCGTGGACCCTTCGTGGGTGGAGCCTCCGTGGACTCAGCAGCAGTTACCCTCCGTGGGTTGAAGTCTCCATCAACGTGGATTGACGATAGCACCACCTATCGGAACCACGAGAAAAATCTCCGTGTCTCCATTGCGTTTGCTCTTCTCCTCCTCTCATTTACTATACGTGCAATTTACTTTCCGCTGCCATAACTCTAGAATTGCATGTGTAGGGTGATACTTGACTTGGTTATCATTGTGAACTTGCTAAGAAACTACTCCAATCAAAAGGCAAAATTTTTAAGTTGTCAAGTAGTCTAATCACCCCCCCTCTAGACATACTTCCGATCCTACAAGTGGTATCAGAGCTTTGGTCTCCATTGGATTGGTTTCCATTGCATTGACTCCATAAGCTTGGTTTCACAACCTAGGAGAGTATGGCGTCTAGTGAGGGTAATTTTCGTAGAGGTCCTTACTTTGATGGTTCAAACTTTGCTAGTTGGAAGCATAAAATGAAAATGCATATTCTTGGACATAACCCCGCCGATGGGGCATTATTTGTGTTGGCTTGCAAGGTGAGTTCTTCAAGAAGGAAAAGTTCCGGATCGCGGCTACCGCAGATGAGTTGCGGATGTTACGAACAATGCTCAAGCTTGTGACATTCTCTTCAATGCTTTGTGTCCCGAGGAGTTCAACAAGATCAGCCGCCTTGAGAATGCAAAAGAGATTTGGGATACTTTGGTCGAAATGCACGAAGGTACCGAGTCCGTGAAGGAATCAAAGCTAGATGTTCTTCAAGGTCAGCTTGACAAATTCAAGATGAAGGAAGGTGAAGGAGTCGCTGAAATGTACTCTAGGCTTGCTCTCATCACCAATGAGATGGCAGGCTTAGGAAGCGAAGAAATGACCGACCGATTCATCATCAAGAAGATTCTCAGAGCTTTGGATGGAAAGTATGACACCGTGTGCACTTTGATTCAAATGATGCCAAACTACAAAGATCTCAAGCCTACCGAAGTCATTGGAAGGATTGTTGCTCATGAGATGACACTTAAAGATAAGGAAGAGCTTCACAACAAGTCAAGTGGTGCTTACAAAGCTGTAGTTGAAGCTCCCACATCCTCAAGTGACAAGCTAGTTTCCAATGAAGAGATAAGCCTAATGGTGAAGAACTTCAACAAATTCTACAAGAGTAGAAGCAAGGAAAGAAGCTCAAAGTCTAGATCATATGATGAAAAGAGATCTTCTAGTCGTGATCGAAACTGCTACAATTGTGGAAGACCCGGACACTACTCAAATGAGTGTTCGACTCCCCACAAGAGAAGAGAAGAATCTCCAAGAAGAAGAAGCTCAAGAGAAGAGTCGCCTCGAAAAGAAAGAAGGAATAGAGATGATCGTTATGAACAAAGATCCTCTCGGAGAAGCAAGGATTCGGAAAGGAAGGACAAGTCATCAAGGAGCTACACAAGAAGAAAACATCAAGCTCATGTTGGTGAATGGGTTTCCGGCTCCGACTCGACAATCACTCCGAAAGAAGCTATCACTCCAACTCCGAATACATCAAGATGAAGGTGTTGCGGTCTTGCTCTCGTATCCTCCAACTCCAACTCCTATGACATATTTGATTCACCAAATGAGGGAATTGGAAGATGCTTCATGGCAAAAGGCCCCAAGGTATCACATCCTGAGTTTATTGACTTTAATAGTGATGAGGATGACTTGCTTGGTGAAGATGAGCTTTTACATGATAAATCTAGTGAGCTTAGTAATGATGAACATGCTAGTAGTCTTTATAGTCGAGATGAGTCGAATGACAATGCTATGAAGGAGATTGAGCGTCTAACTAAAGAACTAAACACTCTTAAGTTAGCTCATGAAACAACTCAAGAAGATCATAGAGAGCTCCTAAGATCTCATGAGAAGCTACGCTTCGAGATGCTCAATCTAGAGCAAGAACATGAGTTTCTAAAAGCTATCAATGACGATCTTCGAAAGAAGAGTTCTTCATATCTTGCCAAACGACTTCTCTTGTCTAATTTCTTGCCACCTATCAAAACTAAGCATGACAAGCATAAGAAAAATTCTTCATCTAGTAGTAACAATAATCATGTTAAATCAAATGTTGTTACTTCTAGTAGTTCTCTTGATTCCACTAACAATGCTTCAAGCCAAGTTTCACTTGAGCAAGAAAATAGTCTATTGAAAGGGATTATAGAGAAAGGTGTCTACAAGAGTCTTGCCGGAAGCAAGAGCTTTGAGGAAATTGTACGCAAACAAGGAAGACACCGGAAGAATCAAGGAATTGGTTTTGAGCGAAAGTTCAACGCCGAGGGTGTTGAATGGGAAGAAGGTCCATATCCCACTCCAAAGTTTGTCTCTCAAGAGAAGAAGCATGATTCTACTTCTTCCAATGAGGAACAAGCTCAAGATGACCTTCCACCACAAGACCACAAGCTAAAAGGCAAGGACAAGCTTCAAGAAGAGATTGATGCATTCATTGAAGCACCCAAGGCCATGGTCAAGTGGGTTCCCAAGGCAACCTCAAGTTCTACTTCAACAAGCTCAACTACTACCCCAAGGATTCCCATCAAGATGATGTGGATCCCGAAGAAGAAGAACTAGAGAGTTCTTGAGGGTGACTCCGCCAATATACTTCACTCATATTCATTTTGGCAAGAACTTGTGCAATCAACTTCCACATCTTGCACTAGTTCATGGAGTCACAAACCCTCATGTTGGTAAGTCAAGGGACAAGGTAATCATTGCTTTCATGGACATCATTCATTGTGAACTTCAATCTATGTCCATGGATATTCTTGTTTGTTCCTTGTGGGACTAACCCATGTAGGTATTGAAAGTGCACGAATCCAAAGGATTGCTCCCAACTCTTGATGATCTTCATCAACATTGAGCATCCACATCTTCAACATCTACATGAAGTCTTCAACGACAACCCAAGGTTAGTTTGACCCTTTAAAAGGGTTCTCACATCAAGGGGAGCTTTACTCTAAAGAAATGAGCTAAAGCATCTTCTAATGATGTGAACACATTAATGCTTTATGGAAAAGTGGTAACCCCACTTGTGCTTAAACGATGAGTATGACCTATGATCAAATGTTCTCATTTGACTCCTAAGTCAATATACTCATATATAGATGACCTAGTCATCGCCAAATTGTGTGCTAGCTGTTAGTGTTTTGTTTGTGCATGTTTGACACATATTTCATTTGCTATCTTATTGTGTGAGCATGTTGGATGCATGATTTTATCCATTCGAGGACATCCATTTGTTGCTTTGGTCTTTTGGATATTTTCTTTTTGACCAAATGGATGGACAAGAATGCCTAAGTTCCTCCCTAGCTATCTATGCTTTCTTGTCTCAAACTCTATTCATGCTTATATCACAAACTTTGAACAAGACTTTTTCGACAGACCGAGTGAGGAGCACTCGAGCAACCGATCCGTCAAAAGCCTAAACTTCCAAAACCTTCTAAGTACTTTCGGTCAAACCGATATACTCAAATCGGACGCACCAAATCACTTGATTGATCTAGGTTTTCACCTCGGTGAAACCGAGTTTCAAATTTCGGCGTGATCAAGTGAGTAATCGCACACGCTAACCATCTCGGTCCCACCGAAGTTTTCAAACTCGGTCCCACCGACAACCGAAGGGTATATATACTCGAGGACGAGCGCGTTGATTACTTCTTCAAACGCTTCGCCCTCAAACCCTAAGCTGCCGTCGCCTTGGTCTCCGGATCGTCTCCGCCGTCGCCTGTGCGCCCTCGCCGCGGGTCTCCATCGCCGTCAACGGACTTTCGCACCGCACCGTTGCCGCCGTAGTGAAGCTCTACCGCATTGGGTGAGTTTCATCCCTCTCGTGTTCCAATCGCTGATTCTATACACGATAGGCGTTGCCATGTTTCTTGCCAAGATTGAGACCTCCCTATCCAGCCGTTTAGGTCATAGAACAAATTTCGAGTGAAAGTTTTAGGGTTAGGTTTCCGCCGAACACATCTCGGTGTGACCGATACTGCATTTTCGGACTGACCGATTTGGCCTCTGGCCATTGCACTGCACTTTTCGGTGAAACCGAGCTGTGCAAATCGGTAAGACCGAAATGAAGATTTAGTGAAACCCTAGCTGTCTCGGCTAGACCGAAACCCACTTCGGTCCAACCGAAAGTGGTGTGTGTGGTCTGTTTAGACGTTTCGGTTTCACCGAATTGATGGACACGGTCAGACCGACATGTATTCTGTGAAAACCTAAAACTAAAGTTTGAACTCATTCTCTTTGCAAAATCCTCTGCAGTTTGTGATAACTCTTCTATTCTGCCTATACCTATTCTTTTCACAGGTTGTCAGACATGTCTGAAGGAAGTGACAATGTAACAGTGCGAGATGCCGCTTGAGATTCCAGAGGCAGCTACAAGTCCAGAGGCAAGCAGTTTTTCAGATGATGGAGAGAGAAGCACTCCAAGTGGACTGCCTGCAGCTGCTACTAGGGCCAGGAGGAAGAGAAATTCAGATGAGGAAGATTCAGACTTCATTGCTGATGAGGAAATAACCTCAAAGCCTAAAAGGCAAGTGGTTTCAAGGGATATCAAGGGCAACAACAAAGAAAGGCACAAGCAAGGTGAAGAAATCCTCTGTTGCACGTAAGCTCAAGATGGAAGAAACCTCCAAGAAGATCAAGAAGACTTCCAAGAGGAAGAGAAAAGTTCATGAAGAGATCACGATGATGATGATGATTCGATGAGGAAGCACCTCACCTCCTCGAAGCGAAGTTGATGGGTGATGCCATCGTAGGCGGGAGCACCTCCTAAAGCTAAGCCTTCACTCCAAAGAAAGGCAGCCCAAGCCAAACCAGCTGCCAAGCCCAAGAAGACTGTGAGGAACATACCGCTTGAAAAGAAGAAGGACAATGTGCCACCGCAGAATCGATGATGAGGCTCATGTTTTGCTCAAGCTCGCACAAAATTGCCAGTTCATAATGAAGCTCATCCTCGAGCTGAAAATATGAAGGAGAGAAAGGACAAAGGTCTCGAGCTATGGAGGCAAACAGATCCATATGCCAAAGAGGAGAAGAACAAAGATTGACCCAAGATTCCACACTAGAGAGCAACAAGACTTTTATGAGACAAAGCTCATGGACAAGAAGCCAATTGTTGCTTGACACCAGATACGTTGATCGGGAATACATCGATAGTGAAGAGCACGAGACTACTTCCCACATGTGCATGAAAGCTTCACCGCTTGTGGGATTGCGAGTTCGTTGGTCGAAATTGACCGCTGGAACGATGAGATGATCATGCGCTTCTATGCCACCGCACACTTCTATCCAGATGGCGGATTGTATGGATGATGAAGGCGAGATTCCATTCTACAGCTTGAAGAATGGAGAGCATTGCTGAACGCACCGCTTCAAGGGAAGATGATATTGATGTGTATGGCATTCAAGAAGAATCACGAGTCAATGAAGAACATGTATAATGAGGTAGATGAGAAGGATGTAGAGATCTGGAAGCTTGGATCAGTCTACTATCTTCGAGCAGGTCTCCCAACCACCAACACCATTCGAGGCATACTTTGATGCCTAAGTCGGGGACCACCGCATGATAAGAGGGTACTCTATCAACATGCTGCACATTCTAGATCGAAGACACCTTTTAAGGTGATGGACACGATAGTTGAGACTATCAAGAGGACAAAAATGACCGTAAGAGGTCGTGTGGGTTTGCTCCGCATATTCAGATGCTCATCAATGCCAAGTTTGGCACGGACACCTACCTGTTGGATAGACCCCACTTGCCACCGCAGCTCTGAACATGAGGACAACGAGGTTGTGATGACCGAGAATGCTCCCACATCTGTAGAAGGACATGCTAAGTCCGAAGCTGCCAAACAAGCTAAAGCCGAGAAGGAAGCAGCAAGAAAGCCCAAGAGCGTTGCGAAACAACTTCTTGAAGCCACTCGAGAGATTGAGCTACGCTGGCCAGCATAGTGCAATCTCGGAGAGCCTTGAGAGGATCGTTGAGGATAAGTTCCATGCTCGACGCTGTCGAAAGTGGCGAAGTCACCACCGTCAACAAGCTTGATGCGAGATATAGAGGAAGCTAAGAGGAGAAGGCAGAACTCATGAAGGAGATGGAAGGTGACATGGTCCAGATGACTACGAGCAGCCTGCTCCGGTGCCCACAAAGCCCAAATCAGCTGCTATTCCATTATCGATCCTGGCTACTACATCAAGCACCTCCTACAGCTCCATCGGTTCAAAGACCAGCTCAAGATCCACTCCTCCAGCTCCACAGACTTCAGCAGAAGCTTTGCAGATGCAGCTATCTCCACTCCATCGACGCAGACAGAGCCGCCAGCAGAGTCCCGAGTGACGATTAGCTCTATACCGCTCGAACTTTTGGTAACTTGTTGCCAAAGGGGAGAAATTGTATAGATCATAGGGCTTCGAGAGAGAGTGCTCGTTTTGCTCTTTCGCTTTGCGGTTTTCCTTGAGATACTTTTGAGTTCTTTGAGATACTTCGTGTGCTTGATACTACGTTTGCTCTATCTTGATGAGTGCTTGATCATACTATGCTTAATGTGTGCTTGATGTTTATCATATTCCATTCATAACTTGTATGATCATTTACTCATGTCTTGGTGATTGGGTGCATGCTATTCATTCTTATCATTTTGTGCGCTCCACCAAGATGTATGTGACATGGAAGAGTAACCCATGATCCTAATCGATTGTGCATTTGCATTCAAACGCAAATCTTAAATAATGCACAAATTTAGGGGGAGCTCTTGCTTATCACATACTTCTCAAAGCGACGATGTTATTCATTGATTATATCTTTTGTCGAAGCTTTGATCTATATGTTGTCATCAATTACCAAAAAGGGGGAGATTGAAAGTGCAACTAATCCCCAGGTGGTTTTGGTAATTAATAACAACATATATATCATTGAACTAATCATTTCTTGAGAATATTTCAGAAAGTTCAAGGATATGGGTATGGCAATGACCGATGATGTGGACCCTCAAAATGCTAAGGAAAACATTGGCAAAAGCTCAAGACTCCATTTTTTGGTTTAGTGATCCAAGATCACATTGAGTCCATAGGAAAGCCAATACTATTAAAAGGGGGTGAGGTTATGATGATGATCTGGTTGCTCTAAGGTGCTTAGTGATTTATCTCTCAAACAATCAGCAATCTTTCATTCCAACATAAACTCATAAGTAATCTCGGTCCCACCGATTCCAAACTCACCACACCGAGATGAACCACCTCACCATATAGCCAAACCCTAAGAATCTCGGATTTTCCGATTCCAAACTCGGTCATTCGAAATTGGTGTTGCCAAGCTTCAGAATCCTTCAGACTCAAATCGGTGTCACCGAGATGAGAAAGTCGGTCCCACCGAGATTGGCAAACCCTAGACTTTGGAAGAATCGGTCTAACCGAGATTGTATTTTCGGTCCCACGAAAATCCCAACGCTCACAAGATTTGAACTTTCGGTCTCACCGAGTTGTCAACTTCGGTCCGACCGAGATTGCTCAAATGTGTGTAACGGTTGGATTTTGTGTGGAGGCTATAAATACCCTCCACCTCCTCTTCATTCGTGGAGAGAGCCATCGAAAGAACTACCACTCCTACCTTACATTTCGAGAAGAAAACTACCTACCCTTGTGTTGAGATCAAGTTGCTCCACTCCCACCATATGACACTTGATTTCTAGTCTTTCCAAGTTGCTTTCCACTCAATCCCTTCCTCCACCACAGCCAAATCAGTGAGGAGAGTTGAGTGTTGGGGAGATTATCATTTGAAGCACAAGAGCAAGGAGTTCATCATCACCAACCCCATCTATTACCTTTTGGAGGTGGTGCCTCCTAGATTGGTTAGGTGTCGCTTGGGAGCCTCCGTCATGATGTGGAGTTGAACCAAGGAGTTTGTAAGGGCAAGGAGATCGCCTACTTCGTGAAGATCTACCCCGAGTAAGGCTAGTCCTCCGTGGGCGTAAGCCATGATGGCATAGACAAGGTTGCTTCTTCGTGGACCCTTCGTGGGTGGAGCCCTCCGTGGACTCAAGCAAGAGCCGTTACCCTCCGTGGGTTGAAGTCTCCATCAACGTGGATTGACGATAGCACCACCTATCGGAACCACGAGAAAAAATCTCCGTGTCTCCATTGCGTTTGCTCTTCTCCTCCTCTCATTTACTATACGTGCAATTTACTTTCCGCTGCCATAACTCTAGAATTGCATGTGTAGGGTGATACTTGACTTGGTTATCATTGTGAACTTGCTAAGAAACTACTCCAATCAAAAGGCAAAATTTTTAAGTTGTCAAGTAGTCTAATCACCCCCCCTCTAGACATACTTCCGATCCTACAGATACAAACTCTACGGATCCATAGGCGTGAGAATTTTGGAAGAAAATGTGAATGTCGATCATATGGTGCAGGGACCTTGGACGAGGGGACAACGCACACGTCGGAGAAGTGGATGGTGCACATGCTGACAACACGTGATTTGTACATATAGCCGGTTAACGCTTTCATTTATACAATTTTCTAAAACGTATGTGCATGTTTTCTTGATGTGTTAAGTGCTAAATTTGAAGGCAATCGAAGTGTTTGAACGAGAAAAAAATTTGATGGTGACTCTGAGTTTACACGTCGTCCCGCTAATCTCCAAATGCATATGGATCACATATGCATTATTGTGACTACAAATAATATGGCAACTCTGTGAGAATTTCTCTTTTTTTTTTACCAGGTGCAAGAGTTGCTCTCTTTTTTTTTTTGAGTTGCTCTTAGAATTGGTACTATGCATTATATAGTTCATGGCGATCTGTGGCAACATATCTTGTGACTCCGGTGGATAAATGTATCCCTGTATCCCTTTGCTCTCAGCCTCCCGATCAAAATTCTTTGCTCTACATTAATTTGCAGCAAATTTACATTTACACGCCCGCCTCTAGCCCATACCAGCAGTTTTTCTTTGCAAAAATAACCCTGGACGTAGGACTGCATCGTGCGCCGTAATTGACTACTCTCGGTGTTCCTCTGATCCTCTCTCCCGCGGTGGCGTGGAACCCTAGGCCGAACGCCCGCGCTCCTCTGCTCTAGTGTTGGAGCGACGGCATCTACCAGATGCCCCGTGCAAGTAGTACATATCTTCCCAGTTGATTTGATCTTGGCCTTCATCGGCAGCCGCCGGCCTATGCATGAATGCAAGTCCTGATCTCTGTATCTTTCGTCTGCAGATTCACGGTCTAAGAAGCTGTTACACACTAGATCAGCCGTTTCTCGAATGGACAACCACGGGATAAGTAGCAGTCAGGAACACCACGACACCACATGATTCAGGTAACACAACCCCCCAAAAAATTCAGTCCTTGCGTAAATTACATCATGTGTCATTGCCATGTGTGAAAGCTTGATGCTATATATACGTGTGTTTGCAGTCACATGGAGCCAACAAATTACTTGCAAAGGCATATGAATGAGGAAGAGTTTGGCACACCCAAAAGGAATGCAGCCCTACCTCTAGCTGTAAGTTTGATTAGTTTGCACCTTACAACTGATCCGATCCAATTTAGGAATCTATTTGTGAATATGGTTATCTTGATGTTGCAGTGTTCATCTTTTACACCTGAATGTGATGAGAATTTGAAGCCTAAAGTAGCTATGACATTTAAAGGACTCGAGGGAGTGGAGAAGTTCTACAAGGCATATGCACATAATGTCGGTTTTGAAGTTCGTATCGGATCCGTTTCAAAAAAAAAAAAGTTCGTATCAGACAACAGAAGAAGATTGAGAATAAAGTGGTCCGGACCAAGCGCTTCATGTGTAACCGTGAAGGATTCAAGTCCAAATTGGCATCCTACAGCTGTATACTTCTATTGTCTGCCATCACTTCTTCCTCACGTTGGCATTCTAGAGTTGTGTCCAAGCAAAGGGAAAAGAAGCATGACTGGAAGATATGCAACTAAATTGTGCTCCCTGATACCAAATTTTAACAAGCAAATAATGATTTTATATATGTTTTGATTTGCTCTTTGATGTACATAAGCCATGTAATGGATGGGGATTCGAATTATGTTAAATCAAATTTGACTTGATTTATCACAACTTTGATGATTGTCAAATTATTACATTATATATTGAACCTCAGCCGGCAGATGATTGTCAAATTTGCATTATGTGAAATCAATTCTTTGCTCAGACCAGCATCATACTGGAGCACACAACGTTGTTTCTCAATTTACTTGTTATACATGATACATCAAAAACTACAGTAAATGTTCAGGAAACTTTGGATAGTGACTTGTTGCTTATAGCCTTTTTTACCTCAAAACTGGTTAAGGCCATCCCGGGCCACTTCTGGTAATTAAGAAGATTTTCAGAATAAGTCACTGATTTTGTTCAACACATACGGGAGCTAGTCACTGAACTTTGTGAATGTTCAGGAAATTTTGGGTAGTGACTTGCTGCTTACAGCTTACATATCAAAAGTGGAGAAAGCCACCCCAGCCCACTTCTGCAACTCAAAAGCTTTATACCGAAGAATATATGCTTTGACCACATGACTGAGAAAATCACTGATTTTTTTTCAACACTAAGTACATAACTGAACTAGTCACTGAATTTTGTGGCAACAGCAACATGATATTTTAACAAGGGAAAAGCTGAGCCAAAGCCTCTGATCTGATATTTTAACGAATATGATTGACAAGATATTATGAAATAATATGGTGGTTCTGACTAATCCATTGTCCACTTGACATACCCAGATATGCAGCACGTACTCCATTGCATTTTTGGCTAGTGAGAGCGCTAGTACGCCACTTCCGAAAGAAGCTAAGGTAACCGCAGGGAAGAAGAAGATAATGAATTTGCTCGACAAGGAAGCACGCAATCTCCAAAATAGAAGCCACTCACCGTGATTTAGGCTCTCCTTTCCTTGTAATCTCCAGAATAGATGGGTTGCTTCCCTTGTTGTAATTGCTTTCGGTGTTTTTCGTCACAATGTTTGTACGTTGCAACGGGATATAAATATATTGACATTCCAACGGGATAAAAATATTCTACTATGTTAGCTTGTGATTCACCAGTCCATATTAATGTGATTGTGTAAATATTTTTTTTTGCCAAATCCTGCCTATGGGGGAGTACAGAATATGGTAGTCCACTTGACATGCCCAGACACGTACGCCATTGCATTTTTGGTTAGTGATGAATGCCAGTACGCCACTTCCGAAAGAAGCTAATGTAACCGCCAGGAAGAAGAAGATAATGAATCTTCTCGGCAAGGAAGCACGCATTCTCCAGAATAGAAGCCACTCACCGTGATTCAGGCTCTTCTTTCCTTGCAGTGTAACAGCTCCGTGATTCTAGCACACATACGACAGCTCACACCGGTTCATGCTACTGCAAATAGGAACACTGCATCGCATGTACGCAACTGAAGCCTCTCAGCAGTTATGAACTCATGGACAGAATGAAGTAAGTCCACTCAGTGAGTCCCGATGCCAACCAAATCAACCGCACAAGTCCTCTCAGATATAGATTAGTGGAATGAACAGTACTAGTATTATGAATTTTCTTTGAGAAATTCACTGCAAAAACAACCGGGTGATAAAGTGAAAGGCTTGGTGATGATTGGTGAACTGAACCGATGGACTCTTTTCCCGTGAGTTTGGCATTCAACCGTGTGCTTGTTCGTTCGATCAGGTACTCAGTGGTAGCAAACCGGGAGCAATATGAAAAGACGCGGTGCTGTGCCTCTGTTTTGAAATTAGCGGTGGGTGGACTCACTTTGCTTTCTCGTTTGGGTTTGGGAACAGAACGGTAGGCATCAAAGCTAAGTAACGCTGACCAACTTCAGCACTCACGACGAGATGGAGACGACGTCGCCTATATAAACAAGCTAGCCTGCACGTCCGTTGAACGTCAAAGCAGCGCCCTGCAGTGCAAAAGCCAAGAAACAAGCAGCGCAGAGACTATGGCTGGCATGGGCGAGCGCCTCGTGATCGGCACCCTGCTGGCCGCCGCCTTCCTGGCGGCACCGGCGGCGGGCACCACGCTGACCCTGCACAACCTGTGCCCGTACCCCGTGTGGCCGCTGGTGACCCCGAACAGGGGCTTCCCCTCCATTTGCGGCAACGACATCCACCTCGAGGGCAACGGCCACGGGCTCGTCTCCTTCCCCTTCCCGCCGACCTTCTGGTCCGGGAAGCTGGTGGCGCGCACCGGCTGCGCGCCCCCGCCGCGGTGCGAGACGGGGAGCGAGCGGCCCGCGGGCGTGGTGCAGCTGACCGTGCACTCGGCCGAGGGCGCGCCGCGGCAGGACCTGGCGGTGTACAGCGTGAGCCTGGTGGACGGGTTCAACGTGCCGGTGGCGGTGAGCCCGCAGGCCATCGGCGGCGACGGGCCGTGCCCGGCCCTGGGGTGCGCGGCGGACCTGAACGCCGGGTGCCCGACGGCGCAGCGCGTGGTGGGCGCGGGCGGCTGCGTGGTCGCGTGCAATGGGCCACCCGGGTACTTCAAGCAGCGGTGCCCGCTGACGCGGACGACGCCGGTCGACAGGGAGCCCGTGGAGCAGCACTGCTACGCGCCCGGCGAGCTCAAGGTCGTCTTCTGCCAGCCCGCAATGGTCGACGCCGACGCCGCCGCAAAGCCGGATATCGTCGCCGAGAACTAGGTGGCTGGCCATTAGCGCGTGCTGTTGATACACGTATAAGGTGTAGTAGTGAAAATAAGAATGGCACGTACCATGTGTGCCGCCCGGCCGTGACTCTGTGTCACGTAACAGTCACGTAAAGACCCGTAGGTCTTGGATTCTCGCTCCATATATTATGTGAATCTTAACGGAATCGTCAACAATCCGTTCCCGTACACCCGTTCTTACGCGTGCATTTGTGTGGACAAGTAGCGCGCTCTACCATTTTTTGTGAGCGTTCGCTCTATGTGGAGTGAAGTACGTTTTTTTTAGAGAATATCGAGCCGAGTAGCTAGAACAAGACAGAGGCCCCGCAAAACAAAGAAAAACCGAGAGAGGCGTGAAAAAAAAAAATCGGGTTAAAGAGAAGCGTGGTTTCCACGGGGGCTGCACGGTAACGAAATGCTGGGCTGGCATTGCAACGAAAATCTGGGCCTATTCCGTTTCTAAAAAAAACATCTGGGCCTACAACCTCGCGATGGGTAGCTTAATCAGCAGGCCCACTGCTAAGATCGACAAAACAAATGTGATTTCTTCTTCTCTTCCCCAAAAACAAACTTTTTTCAAAAATAATGTGGCATTGGAGACGCGGGGAATCGAACCCCGTGCCTCTCGCATGCGAAGCGAGCGCTCTACCATATGAGCTACGTCCCCTTTCTGCAAGTAAAATATTTTTTTGTTTAAAGGGATGTACCCTAAAAGTGCTGGCGCTGCAGAGGCAAAGAGCAATGTGTTCCATCTGTATCTGTGGGTATAGACGGTCTTTCATTATTCTTCGTCATATTGACCACATTGATCCCTATTTGCATTTCATGACAATCATCTTTGTAAACCAGTAGCTTCAGGTGCTCGATGCGCTTCACTTATCCTGGACTCCTGCTCCTGAAAATGATCGCCTGAATCATGCTCCTTATTGCGGTTCTAACCACCTGTGCTTTGCATGTTCGACCACTTCATACTAGTATTTCGATGCGAAAAAATGTAGAGTGCCATACTCCTTCCGACCAGAAATACAACACCCACACAACTTTCAAAATCAACAATTTTCCCAACTATATGTGGATTATCTGAAACGGAATCGATACAATTGACAAGTGCTTAAACCGATCATATTTATTAGTATCACACACCGACATAGGTTTACAAAAACTGTTGGACAGAGGCAACCAGCGAGTCTTTTTCTCTTCCCTTCCATGAAAGGATACATCCAGAAATCTTATCCTGATCTTTGAAATTTGGCATGATATTCGTAACTGACAGACATGGAAAGCATACTTCTGCAGAAAAATATAATCGCCAGTTTAATTGAGAAACAGGATGACCAGTACAGGCCACGGCTCTGAATCTCATCTCTGAATTAGTAGGCATCACTCATCTGAATTTCAAGCGATGTTTACAGAAATCACCAAACTTTGCTCAAGAATCTTCAAGAGTTGTGGAAAGCAATGCAATGGCAAAGTAAGTAAGAGGAAAGATAAGGCAGCGATAGCATTATCCAAATTCGTAATTTAGTACTCCCTCTGTAAAGAAATATAAGAGTGTTTAAATCACTACGTTAGTGACCTAAACGCTCTTATATTTCTTTACGGAGGGAGTAACGAACTACAAACATTGATTTCGACTTGAATCCTAGATAGATCTTATAATGATGATATCAAACACACTACTGTACTGAACTTGCTATTGCGATGGACAATATAATGGTACTGCTCATTTTACAGTACCGCCAGTTTGCCCAGATGATATTTTCTATAATCAGTTTCATCGTCCAAATAGTTTGCCCACTGATGGTATTTATTGTGTGCAGTTACGAAAGCAAAATGTGCGTATATGTACTATCACAGAGAGAACAAATCATGACTTACTGTGCACTTAGCATGTCTTTTCATAGTAAGTCGTTCTCCTCCTTGACAGCAACTTTCCTTTCTTCTACAGAAGAAGACCCTTGACGGGCTAGGTTATCAAGATCATCACTTACTGTCGTGTTGGCAACATAAACTGTATTAAATTTGAAGAGATAATACATTCAAGGTTGATGGAAATAGACGGAAGTGTGAACCCAAAGAAGACCGGTGCAGAAACTCGGATTCAGCCTATAGCTCGCGCAATGCTAGTAGCTACGATCAAATGAGATTTGTTTTTTACACATCTTCAGGTACCTTAACTGTTCCAAAACCATCACAAAGGGTGAGGACCATCCTGGTTACAGTAGTAATGAGTAGGTCCATAATAACCAGTTGATCCTTCACTTAGATAGTGAAACAAGGAGAAGGTTACAGTAGCATTGAAAATTACAGTGCATTTAGTTTCTTTCCCACAGATCGCAATGCCATCTGTACCCTACAGTACAACAAAATTAACCACCGTGCAGTGTGGAGATGAAGACAACCACGTCCTTATCTTCCAACTCTGCATCAAGGCCACCACACAACTCCCAGTCGCAGTCATTTATAAGGACAAGAACCCCAGGCCTCCTGCAAACATAAAGGTTTCAGACCGTGAAGCTAATTAAGGATATTACACCGACAAAGCATGCACTGTTCTACAAGAAAAGTAACTACGCAACCTATTTCCGATTTCCCTTAGTGATGTAACATGTAACCCCTTCTGCGGTGGTTAAAGTAACCTATATAGCCCTTCCAAAACATTAGTAAGTAAAAATAACTATGCCGTCGTTAAGAAAGGTTTCAGTTTTCGTGAATATTAGATTGATAAATAGCTTGGCTGGTTTGATTCTTTAGGAGGTTTGCAGTGTTTTGGTTGCTCAAGTTTGGTAATACGTAGAATCACCACATGCAGTGCAAGTTGCGCTTCCAGATATCATGGCTGGTTTAGGCTGCGTTAGGCATTACGGTGGAATACGATAATCTCGTTTTCTCAAACAATTTCTATCTATTTCAGATTTTTTGCAGATTTCAGTACTACAAGGTGTGAGGAAGAGGAGGTTAGCCTTGATGGGCAGGTGGTGCCTCAGAAGGACACCTTTCGATATTTGGGGTCAATGTTGCAGGAGGATGGGGGTATTGATGAAGATGTGAACCATCGAATCAAAGCCGGATGGATGAAATGGTGCCAAGCTTCTGGCATTCTCTGTGACAAGAGAGTGCCACAAATGCTAAAAGGCAAGTTCTACAGGACGGCAGTTCGACTCGCAATGTTGTATGGCGTTGAGTGTTGGCCGACTAAAAGGCGACATGTTCAACAGTTAGGTGTGACGGAGATGCGTATGTTGAGATGGATGTGTGGCCACACGAGGAAGGATTGAGTCCGGAATGATGATATACGAGATAGAGTTGGGGTAGCACCAATTGAAGAGAAGCTTATCCAACATCGCCTGAGATGGTTTGGGCATATTCAGCGCAGGCCTCCAGAAAGCTCCAGTGCATAGCGGACAGCTTAAGCGTGCGGAGAATGTCAAGAGAGGTCGGGGTAGACCAAATTTGACATGGGAGGAGTCCGTTAAGAGAGACCTGAAGGATTGGAGTATCACCAAAGAACTAGCTATGGACAGGGGTGCGTGGAAGCTTGCTATCCATGTGCCAGAGCCATGAGTTGGTCACCAGATCTTATGGGTTTCACCTCTAGCCTACCCCAACTTGTTTGGGACTAAAGACTTTGTTGTTGTTGTTGTTGTTGTTGTTGTTTGTTGTTGTTGTTGTTCAGATTTTTTGCAGACAAACATTTCTCTGCTTTCATGTCTATTCTAGTATTCTTCCAGAGCAAAGTACTATATTAATTAAGTTAAGCACAACACTAGTCATCAACCATAAACTGAGCCTTAAGAGCCTCCATCTCCAACAATGAAAGTACTCACTAGTTATCGGCATATATTCATTTCCACTTCTTTTTTGAAGAACTCACACTAGTTATTAGTTCTCACAGTTTTCTGTTGGAATTCATCTCTAGCCTACCCCAACTTGCTTGGGGTAAAAGGCTTTGTGCTTGTTGTTGACTCACACTAGTTATCACATAGGCACCAGGCTGAAGTGATCAACTAGAGAAGCTGATAACACAAATCCTTGACGGCAACAAGGTCTCCAGACACTTCCGCCAAAACACAAGCAAATGAAAAAGGGAAAAGAGAAACCATACACAGAATTATCCTTGATGAACATCTCCGGCCGCTCCTTGATCAAATTGGACTTCACCCAAGAGAGCAACCCCTTCATCGTGGCCTACAAAAGTACCAAAATTCCACACAACGACGTAAGGTTATAAAGTAACCAAACTGAAAGTACGATAAGCAGTCTCTCCTGAGGCATTGGATCAAGCAGCACCTTGTCTTCACCGTCCCTGGGCTGGACATCCACCTTGTGTACCTTGGTAGATTTCTCTAGGAGAAGCTCCAGACCGCCCCTGAAACAACACATCAACCTCGTAAAAACGACAAATGGCAGACTAATAAACACAAAGAGAAAAGCAATCGAATGAAAGAGAGAAGGATTACCCGAATTCAAGAGTGAGATGCATAGCTGAAGGATCAGAAGCAATGCAGATTGATTAGGTTTTAGAATTTCCTTGTTGGAATCAGACCAAGAGAAGAGTGAAGATAAAAAGGTGGAAGGGGAGAGGGTTGCGGAAAAGGGCAACCGGTAGTTAAGTTGTTGGAAGCGTTGGAGGCGTGCAAGATTGCAGGGTGTGGTCGGCAGCGGAGAGCGGTGTTGCAGTGGAGGGCTTCGGCGGCGGAGGAGGAGGAGCGTATCGCGGTGTGTGGGCGGCGGCGGCGTGCTCGAGTGCCTGTTCAATTTGGGATTAGGTTAGCTTTATTTTTGGAGAGAAATTAGGTTATTATCTAGTACAGTGGCGGAGCCAGGATTAAAGCAAAGCCCGGGCCTATTTTTTACAACATGGAAAAACTTTGGCACTTATAACTACCCAAAAGTACACCATGACATTTAAAAAAGACCATATGTTATAACATACAAAATTAATCTCAATTGTTCAATAATTCTAGAATTTAACCTCAGTGCTTAACAATCCAACAAAAGAGATAATACGAAGTACTCCCTCCGTCCCATAATGTAAGACGTTTTTTGACACTACACTAGAGTCAAAAAACTTCTTACATTATGGGACAGAGGGAGTACATGATAAAACTGAAACCCCGGGTGTAGACACTTTCATAGCAGACAACATGAAAAATATCTCTTCATCTTCTATTTTTGCAACATGAAATGAATTGACATCAAAATGCTCCAGTTTCAAATCAAAAATATACTCCCTCCGTTCCTAAATATAAGTCTTTGGAGAGATTTCACTATGGACCACATACGAAGCAAAATGAGTGAATCTACACACAAAATGCATCTATATACATCCGTATGTGGTTCATAATGAAATACCTATAAAGACTTATATTTAGGAACGGAGGGAGTATATAGCATATAGGCACAGTTGGTCCAAGTTTCTGCTACAACATGAGATGACTGAATAGTTGGTTCAAGTTTCAATTCAACTTTCTTCATACATAGACAGGGGCTATATATAGATACATACTCATTGAAAGATTGACTCTTGGAGTCTTGGTTGGTTCAAGTTTCTGCTACAATTCGAATCAGAGGAATAGTTGGTTCAAGTTTCATTAAACACAAAGAAACAGAGCGTGTATTGAAATCTTGAATTGTCTCATAGCCGACAGATCGTAACATTATATATCTGAGAAAATTACCCTGTACCCTGGATGGACGAACTGCTGGTTGCGCGGGGAGACGGGGAGTCGAGGAGAGGCCGGAGTAGAGGTTGTAGAGCTGCGGCGGCGTCCGCCTAGAGCCTAGAGGCTGGAGCAGCACCGGCTGTCCTGAGCAGCGGGGAGGCGGGAGGCGGGGACTGCCGGCTGTCTGGGGAACTTGGGGGCCTGGGGGTGGGGGGAAGTCGAGCGGCAGGGGGCGGGGCAGTCCCTGGCAGGAGCGTGGGGGCAGTCGCCGGCAGCCGGCGGCGCGGCGCACTGGCAGGAGTCGCGATTGGGAACGAGATCCTCTACTGCGGAGGGACGTCGTACAACCTGCACCGTCCATCAGGCATCCAACGACACACGCACGAATTACAGCCTTTCTCTATGGGGGAAACAGAAATAAGCGGCCCATGCGGCCCAGTCCGACGCTAGCGAGGGAAGTCTCAGTAAGTCTCATAGTCCTTTCTCTGATCTGTAAAACATGAGTAAAACACTGAAATTGATTGAACTTTCACCATCAGATCACTTTAGAAATGGTATTGCCTAGTTTGGTGCCTCATGTTGGCATGGAGTTCAGAAATTCAGATTAGGCTTGGACATTTTGGTGTACTTACAGTGGACAAAAAGGATTTGAGGTTAGAAAAAGGTATACAAACAGAAGGCCCACCGATGGCAAGGTTACATCATGTAGGTTTGTTTGCGCAAATGAGGGTCATCAAACACAAGACAAAAGAGATTATTTAACAAAGCGCCCTCGAGCTGAAACTAAAACCGATTGTCAAGTCTGCATGAATCTTAAAATGGATCGAAAGAAGGAAAATCTCAAAGTGTTTGAGTTGGTTTTGGAACACAATTACACACTACACCTGCAAAAAACATTACACTTAATGGTATCACAAAGGAAAAATTCAGAGTTGCAAGCATTTGAAATTGAAACAGCGGATGATGCCGGAATTGGGCCAAAAGCTGCACATGAATTGGCTAGTCGCCAAGTTGGTGGACCACTCAATCTTACTTATACCCTCCGTGATCACAAGAACTATTTGCGGACCAAGCACCAACAAGAAATGGCATATGGTCAAGCAGGTAGCATGCTTAAGTATTTTTCAAGACAAAATTGCTGAAAACCCGTCATTCCAATATGCACTGCAAATGGATTGTGAAGAACAAATAGCAAACATATTTTGGGTTGATGCTAATTAAGATGATCCTGGACCATGCACATTTTGTGATGTTGTTAGTTTTGACACTACTTTTGGAACAAACAAGGAGAGCAGGCCCTTTGGTCTCTTTGTTGGTTTCAACCATTTTAGAGAAACTGTAGTTTTTGGTGCGGCTCTCGTGTATGATGAAACATTTGCATCCTTTAAGTGGTTGTTTGAGGCATTTCTAATAGCTCATAAAGGAAACGGGCCTAAAACATTCTAAACATATCAAGATGTTGCAATGGGAAAGGCGGTTGGGGAAGTGTTTACAGAAGCATGGCATGGATTATGCACCTTTCACATTATGCAGAATGTTGTCAAACATCTATGTGAAGAGAAGGATGAAGAGAAGAATGAACAGAAGAAAAGGGAGAAGAAAAAAGGGAAGAAGAAAGAGAAGAATGAAGAGGATGATGAAGAAACAAGTATTCTATCATATTTTAGTGCGTGCATGTTTGAGTATGAAGACATCGTAGAATTTGAATAGAAGTTTGACTCATGAGGAATAAGGTGAGCAAGCAAACCTGGTTAGATAGTATATATAAGTTAAAAGAAAAATGGGTTGAATGTTATATGAAGGACATCTTCACATTGGGAATGAGAAGTACACAATTGAGTGAATGTCTGTGTTAGGAATAAGCAACTTGTATTCTCATGAGGCCATAGGCCGATATATATACATGTACAGGTGTGGAACATATGCAGGAAACCCCTTATACAACGGGATAAATACAAAGGGACACATGACTGATATTATAACTCTAACACCCCCCCCCTCAAACTCATGGTGGATGAACAACACTGAGTTTGGAGAGATAAAAGCCATGTTGTGCTCTAGTTTGGGCCTTCGTCAGGAAATCCGCCAACTGTAACTCGGAAGGCACATACTGAAGAGCAATAACCTGATCCTGCACACCAGCGCGCACATAGAAAGCATCAACACCAATATGCTTGGTGAGCTCATGCTTCATAGGATCGAGCGCAATGCTAATAGCACCTGTACTGTCAGATAAGAGCAGAGTCGGTGTAGTGACAGAAACACCAAAATCCTGAAGTAACCACCGTAACCAAGTCACCTCTGCCGTCAAAAGAGCCATTGCTCGCAACTCGGCCTCGGCACTCGAACGGGAAACTGCAATCTGTTTCTTCGTCTTCCAGGCAGTGAGAGAACCACCAAGAAAAACACAGTAAGCAAAAAGTGAACGGCGATCTGAAGGATCACTAGCCCACGTAGCATCCGAATAGGCCTAAAGCTATAAAGAACTGGAGCGAGGAAAGAATAGACTGTGAGAGATCGTGCCCCAAAGATATCGAAGAACACGAAGGAGATGACTATAGTGAACCGATGTGGGAGCAGAGACGAACTGACTCTGAATATGAACCGGATAAGAGATGTCCGGACGAGTGACAACTAGATAGACAAGACTGCCAATAAGATGACGATAACGCGTCGGGTCAGGGAGAGGATCACCATCAATAGCACGGAGGTGAACATTGAGCTCCATAGGAGTCTCAGCAATGTGCTCGTCAGTAAGAGTAGCACGAGCAAGAAGATCCTGGATATACTTTTCCTGGGATATAAAAAAGGCATCAGAGGTAGAAGAGGCTTCAATCCCAAGAAAGTAGCGAAGAGGTCCAAGATCAGACATAAGAAACTGCTCACTAATACGGGCCTTTACAAAGGCACTATACTCGGGGTCATCCCCAGTGATGATCATGTCATCAACATAGAGAAGAAGAAGAGTCCGACCACGAGGAGAAAGGTGAATAAACAATGCTAGATCATGAGCACTTTCTGAAAAACCAGCGGCAGTGACCACAGAGGCAAAACGCTCAAACCAGGCATGGGGGGCTTGCTTAAGGCCATAGAGAGAGCGACGAAGACGACATACCATGCCATCAGGAACAGAATACCCAGGTGGTGGCTGCATGTACACCTCCTCACGCAGCTCACCATTAAGAAAGACATTCTTAACATCAAGCTGAGAGATAGACCAGTGGCGTGCAGAGGCAATGGCAAGAAGTGTACGAACAGTGGTCATATGGGCCACATGAGCAAAAGTCTCGTCATAATCACGACCATGGTCCTGCTGAAAACCACGAGCCACAAGAAGAGCTTTGTGATGCTCAAGAGAACCATCGGAGCGAGTCTTAACCTTGTAGACCCACTTACAAGTGATGGGACGGACTCCAGGAGGAAGAGAAACAAGATCCTAGGTACTAGTGCATCCAAGAGCACCAATCTCCTCTGCCATCGCATACTGCCATTCAAGATGCACAACAGCCTGACGATAAGAAGTTGGCTCAAGAACAGCAGCACCAGTGGTGGGAAATCCAAAGCGATCAACAGGCGGACGAGGACGAGAACGCAAGCCATAAGTAGGCTGAGAGGAAGATGACGACTCATTCACAGAGGCATCCACAGGTCGTGAACGACGAGTGTAATGCTGAGGAAAAGATGGAACAATAGAAGGAGGGATCGCCAAGGTAGAATCGGGGGGTGACGAAGAAGTCACCGGAGATGAAGGTGTAGAATCTGGTGACATGCTAGGCGAGGAGACCAGGGAAGATGGTGGCTGCAAATCGACTAGAGGTGGAGAAGCAGAGGGAGTGGAACGAATAGGCACAGGCTCGACGGGGGTGATAGGTGAGTCAGGAAAAGTGAGGAAAGAGATATCCTCCACTGAAAAAGTCGAGGAAGATGGGCGTGGGTAGAAGGGGCGAGACTCATGATACGTCCATTTTGCATCATGCTTTTATATCAATATTTATTGCATTATGGGCTGTTATTACACATTATATCTCAATACTTATGGTTATTCTCTCTTATTTTACAAGGTTTACCATGAAGAGGGGGAATGCCGACAGGTGGGATTCTGGCTGGAAAAGGAGCAAATATTGGAAACCTATTCTACACAGCTCCAAAATCGTGAAACTCCACGGAAGTCAGTTTTGGAATTAATAAGAATTATTGAGTGAAGAAAACACCAGAGGGGGCCCACACCCTGGCCAGGAGGGTGGGGGCGCGCCGACCCCTACTGGGCGTGCCCCCTGTCTCCTGGGGCCCCTGGTGGCCCTCCGGTGCCCATCTTCTGCTATAGGAAGGCTTTTACCCTGGAAAAAAAATCTGAGGCAAGCTTACGGGACGAAACTCCGCACGAGGCGGAACCTTGGCGGAACCAATCTAGAGCTCCGGCAGAGCTGTTCTGCCGGGGAAACTTCCCTTCGGGAGGGGGGAATCATCACCAACGATCCTCTCATCGGGAGGGGGTCAATCTCCATCAACATCTTCACCATCACCATCTCCTCTCAAAACCCTAGTTCATCTCTTGTATCCAATCTTGTATCAAAACCACAAATTGGCACCTGTGGGTTGCTAGTAGTGTTGATTACTCCTTGTAGTTGATGCTAATTGGTTTACTTGGTGGAAGATTATATATTTAGATCCTTAATGCATATTATTACTCCTCTGATTATGAACATGAATATGCTTTGTGAGTAGTTACGTTTGTTCCTGAGGACATGGGTGAAGTCTTGCTATTAGTAGTCATGTGAATTTGGTATTCGTTCGATATTTTGATGAGATGTATGTTGTCTCTCCTCTAGTGGTGTTATGTGAACATTGACTACATGACACTTCACCATTATTTGGGCCTAGATGAAGGCATTGGGAAGTAATAAGTAGATGATGGGTTGCTAGAGTGACAGAAGCTTAAACCCTAGTTTATGCGTTGCTTTGTAAGGGGCTGATTTGGATCCATATGTCTAATGTTGTGGTTAGGTTTACCTTAATTCTTTTGTAGTTGCGGATGCTTGCAATAGGGGGTTAATCATAAGTGGGAAGCTTGTCCAAGTAAGGGCAGTACCCAAGCACCGGTCCACCCACATATAAAATTGTCAAAGTACCGAACGTGAATCATATGAGCGTGATGAAAACTAGCTTGACGATAATTCCCATGTGTCCTCGGGAGCTCTTTTCTCATTTTAAGAAATTGTCCAGGCTTGTCCTTTGCTACAAAAAGGATTGGGCCACCTTGCTGCACTTTATTTACTTTCATTGCTTGTTACTCGTTACAATTTATCTTATCACAAAACTATCTGTTACCTACAATTTCAGTGCTTGCAGAGAAAACCTTACTGAAAACCGTTTGTCATTTCCTTCTGCTCCTCGTTGGGTTCGACACTCTTACGTATCGAAAGGACTACGATAGATCCCCTATACTTGTGGGTCATCAAGACTCTTTTCTGGCGCCGTTGCCGGAGAGCGTAGCGCTTTTGGTGAGTGGAACTTGGTAAGGAAACATTTATATAGTGTGCTGAAATTTTCTGTCACTTGTTACTATGGAAACTAATCCTTTGAGGGCTTGTTCGGGTATCTTCACCCCGACCGAAGAGCAAAGAGTTGATCCTCAACCTACTGAACCTACTGAAAATATTTACTTTGAGATTCCTTCGGTATGATAGAGAAACGCTAGCTAATCCCTTTGCGGAGATGGAACATTGCATCCCGATTTACACCTTATCTTTGTGGATGAAGTTTGTGGATTATTTAAGCTTGCAGGTATTCCCGATGATGTTGTCAAAAGGAAGGTCTTCCCTTTATCTTTGAAGGGAGATGCATTGACATGGTATAGGCTATGTGATGATACGGGATCTTGGAATTATAAACGATTGAAGTTGGAATTTCACCAGAAGTTCTATCCTATGCATCTTGTTCATCGTGATCGTAATTACATATATAATTTCTGGCCTCGCGAAGGAGAAAGCATCGCTCAAGCTTGGGGGATGCTTAAGTCAATGTTATATTCAGGCCCCAATCATGAGCTCTCCAGAGAAATGATTATTCAAAAATTTTATGCTCGGCTTTCTCCCAATGATCGAAACATGCTCGATACTTCTTGTGTTGGTTCTTATATGCTGAAGACTATCGAATTCAAATGGGAATTATTGGAAAGAATTAAACACAACTCTAAAGATTGGGGTTCCGATGATGGTAAGGATTCAGGTATAACACCTAAGTTTGATTGTGTTAAATCTTTTATGGATACCGATGCTTTTCGTGGATTTAGCGCTAAATATGGACTTGACTCTGAGATAGTAGCTTCTTTTTGTGAATCTTTTGCTACTCACGTTGATCTCCCTAAGGAGAAGTGGTTTAAATATAATCCTCCCATTGAAGCAAAAGTAGTTGCACCTATTACAGTTGAAGAAAAGACTGTCACTTATAGTGATCCTATTGTTCCTACTACTTATGTTGAGAAACCTCCTTTTCCTATTAGGATAAAGGATCATGCTAAAACTTCGACTGTTGTTCGTAAGAGTAATACTAGGACTTATACACCTCCTGAGCAAATCAAAGTTGAACCTAGTATTGCTATGGTTAAAGATCTCTTGGATGATGATTTAGATGGGCATGTTATTTATTTCTGTGGTGAGACTGCTAATATTGGCAGACTAGATGCTAAGATACATAGACCTGTTGTAGGCATGCCTGTTATTTCTTTTAAAATAGGAGATCATTGTTATCATGGTTTATGTGATATGGCTGCTAGTGCTAGTGCAATACCCTATGACTTATATAAAGAAATTATGCATGATATTGCACCCGTTGAATTGGAAGGTATTGATGTTACTATCAAGCTTGCCAATAGAGATACTATTTCACCAATTGGGATTGTTAGAGATGTTGAAGTCTTGTGTGGGAAGGTTAAATATCCTCCTGATTTTCTTGTTCTTAGTTTCCCACAAGATGACTTTTGTCCCATTATTTTTGGTAGACCCTTCTTGAATACTGTTAATGCTAGGATTGATTGTGAAAAGGATAATGTTACAATTGGCTTAGAGGATGTGTCTCATGAGTTTAATTTTGCTAAGTTTCGTAGACAACCTCGTGATAGAGAATCACCTAGTAAGGATGAGATTATTGGTCTTGCTTCTATTGTCGTGCCTCCTACTGATCCGTTAGAACAATATTTGCTAGACCATGAAAATGATATGTCTATGAATGAAAGAAGGGAAATAGATGAAGTGTTCCTTCAACAGGAACCTATTTTGAAACACAACCTACCCGTTGAAATTCCAGGGGATCCCCCTCCACCCAAGGGTGGTCCCGTGTTTGAACTCAAACCATTACCTGATAATCTTAAGTATGCTTATCTTGATGAAAAGAAAATATATCCTGTTATTATTAGTGCTAACCTTTCAGAGCAAGAAGAAGAAAGATTATTGAAAACTCGAAGAAGCACCGTCTTTGCTATTGGATATACTCGGATGATCTCAAGGGCATTAGTCCCACGTTATGCCAACACAAAATTAAATTGGAGGAAGGTGCCAAACCAGTCAGAGATCCTCAACGATGATTGAATCCTAAGATGAAAGAAGTGGTAAGAAAGGAGATATTAAAGCTCCTTGAGGCAGGTATAATTTATCCCGTTGCTGATAGTGATTGGGTAAGCCATGTCCATTGTGTTCCTAAAAAGGGAGGTATTACTGTCGTTCCTAATGATAAAGATGAATTGATCCCGCAAAGAATTGATGGTAATTGATTTCCGTAAATTAAACAAAGCTACTAAGAAAGATCATTACCCTTTACCTTTTATTGATCAAATGCTAGAAAGACTATCCAAACACACAGATTTCTGCTTTCTAGATGGTTATTCTGGTTTCTCTCAGATACTGTGTCGTGGGGATCAATCAAAAACTACTTTTACTTGCCCTTTCGGTACTTTTGCTTATAGACGTATGCCTTTTGGTTTATGTAATGCACCTACTACCTTTCAAAGATGCATGATGGCTATATTCTCTAACTTTTGTGAAAAGATTTGTGAGGTATTCATGGATGATTTCTCCGTTTATGGATCCTCTTTTGATGATTGCTTGAGCAACCTTGATCGAGTTTTTCAGAGATGCGAAGACACTAGTCTCGTCTTGAATTGGGAAAAGTGCCACTTTATGGTTAATGAAGGCATTTTCTTGGGGCATAAGATTTCCGAGAGAGGTATTGAAGTTGATAAAGCTAAAGTTGATGCTATTGAAAAGATGCCATGTCCCAAGGACATAAAAGGTATAAGAAGTTTCCTTGGTCATGCTGGTTTTTATAGGAGGTTCATTAAGGACTTTTCTAAAATCTCTCGACCTCTGACTAATTTATTGCAAAAAGATATTCCTTTTGTCTTTGATGATGATTGTGTAGAAGCATTTGAAAGACTTAAGAAAGCTTTGATCACTGCATCTATTGTTCAGCCACCTGATTGGAATTTACCCTTTGAAATTATGTGTGATGCTAGTGATTATGCTGTAGGTGTTGTTCTAGGGCAAAGAGTTGATAAGAAATTGAATGTTATCCAGTATGCTAGTAAAACTCTTGATACTGCCCAGAGAAATTATGCTACTACTGAAAAAGAATTCTTAGCAGTTCTGTTTGCTTGTGATAAGTTTAGACCTTATATTGTTGATTCTAAAGTTACTATTCACACTGATCATGGGACGCGGAGTATGTGATCGCGAGCTCACAGGAGCTCGGAATCAGAGATGTCTAGGATTGCTTTGAAATTCGGTGCATTCAATGCTGCTGGGGATGGGCGGGTCCATAGGAACGAAGGGAAATTCAAATATACGGCAAAATACTCGTCTGATAGCTGGGGCAGGGTGGACGGAGGAATGCACGCCATCGCCTGAGCACGGCTGAGCCGTGGCTCGACCCTCCCGCCGGCGTCCTGATCCGTGGATCAGGTCCGGTGCTTTGCGGTAGCGCCGGCAGAGGCCGCACTTATTGCAGTAGTTGCGACAGTGGCCGCTTAGAGGACGGAGGACGGCTATCACACCCATCGGACTCGAGGAGGAGATATTGACTACGGCGGCGGGAACTGGGTGGCGCAGCCAACTGAGAGAGGCTCCGGCGACCATGGAGTTCCTACTTCAGCCTATAAACAGGTACAGATCTGCTGCTTAGACAAACATGTGCGACTCTTTTTGCCTCTGTCTTTCTGAACTGATCTAGATCTGGTGTTTCGTATTGCTTGTTGATTGATAAGAACCCTCCTAGAAGAGGTGAATGATAACAACGGGGCAATGGAGCCCGTGCGGTTCCCAGTTCCCGCGGTGGCCGAGGTTCAGGATGCGGCCCCTGCGGTTTCAAGTGCTGACGGGCAGATCTGCCCGGCGGAGGTAGCAGGCGGGGACATGGGTCAGTGCTCCGAGCACTCAATTGAACAAATGGACCCGAAAAAACCAGGGTGGACGCAAAGGTACTACTGGTTCCCATCTGTAAAATAATTCATATGTGGCTATGAAAAGAACTTTGTGCTGTCGGACATGCGACCATCCAATTTATAATTGACAGTGGAAAAGAATTTTGCTCTGAAAAGAAGTATAACAAATGATTAAATAGATATGTGCTTATATTGGTAGGTTGCATAAATTTCTTAGTGCATGTATACTTCGAACCGCTGATTATTAATATGATAATTAATGAAAATAACTGTATGGTTTGTAATTTAAAAATGATAGGCTATACCTGAAACTCACATGTCATTCATTCAATTATCTGACTCGACAGAGTGCGAGTTGGTGCTGCTGCTCCAGGAAGGCCTCGATGTGTAAACAGGGTAATGGCGCTTGAGAAGATAGTGAGGGAATTTGCGAAGCATCCAGGAGATGTGGTTATGGTGCCAAAGATTGGGACAAGTTTTGACACACTCGGAGAAGCTTATGACTTTTATAATCTATATTCATGGGAGAAGGGATTTGGAATACGATATGGAAAGAGCAGGCTTAATGTTAGCAGGACGAAGTGTATGCAAGAAATAATTTGCGGATGCGCGGTACGGATAATCATATACAAAAAGATCTGTGCCATCTTGTCATTATAATCAGTAATGAAAATCCTTGATAATGTACACTGACTTATTTGTTTGTTTAAACAGGGGAAGCCAATTGTTGAAAATAGTCGTTCTTGTCGGTGTGAATGTCCAGCTCTCATAAGATTACTTCGGTCAAAAGACAATGGATGGTACATAGCAGAACATCGAGATCAGCACAACCATGCACTCTCCAAAACCTATGGACAGACAATACACTGGCCGTCACACAAGCATATTGATGTTTACAGCAGGGACCTGGTGAAGCAACTTCGGGAAAATAATGTCAACCTTGCAAAGGTGTACAACATTATAGGCAGCTTCTTCGGGAGGATGGAGAATGTGCCGTTCACAAAAAGAGCATTAAGAAATTTGTGTGGCAAGATTAGCCGTGAGCAATCAGAAGACGATGTAAGAAAAACAATGGAGGTCTTCCATGATCTGTGCTCAATGGATCCACAGTTTACCTATCGGGTTCAAGCAGACAACAAGGGTCGAATCAGCAACCTGATGTGGGCTATCGGTAACAGCCGTCTGCAGTATAACTTCTTTGGGGATGTCATTACCTTTGACATGACGTACAGGACAAACCTGTATGACATGCCCTTTGGATTATTTGTTGGCGTCAACAACCATTTCCAGAGCATCATACTAGCTGGTGTGCTTGTGAGGCATGAGACATTTGAGACATTTGAGTGGGTTTTCTCAGAGTTTGTTAGGATAATGGGGGGTAGTGCACCGCAGACAACTAACAGGTAAGATGGTCCCGAAGTTATTTTTTTTAAATGAAGTACTGCTTTGAAGTACATAGCCAGAAAGAGTAATGACCATCAACTTTATGGATTGCAGATCAAAACAGGGCAATGGAAGTTGCCATACAAAATGTGATGCCAGGCACGGCTCACCGATGGTGCAAGTGGCATGTGATAAAGAAGGCAAAGGAGTCACTAGGCCCGCTGTACTCAAAGAAGAGTGATTTCCGACCAGAGTTCCATAAGGTTGTCAACCACATGCTAACAATAGATGAGTTCGAGGAAGGATGGAAGTACCTAATAGAGAAATGCAACTTGAGAAGCCATGACTACATGACTAATTTGTACGAGATATGACACAAATGGGCAAAGTCGTATTTCAAGGGAGTATTTTGTGCAAAGCTGACTAGTACGCAACAGAGTGAAAGCGCAAACCACATGTTGAAGAACTATGTGCCGCCTGGGTGTCCAATGCACATCTTCGTGAGGAAATACATGGGTTTGATTTTTGACAGGGAATCTGAAGAGAATTATGTGGAGAAGCGGACAACAATTGTAAGGGATGAATGTGAAGGAAATATGCCCTAGAGGAAATAATAAAGTTATTATTTATTTCCTTATATCATGATAAATGTTTATTATTCATGCTAGAATTGTATTAACCGGAAACATAATACATGTGTGAATATATAGACAAACAGAGTGTCACTAGTATGCCTCTACTTGACTAGCTTGTTAATCAAAGATGGTTATGTTTCCTAACCATGGACGAAGAGTTGTTATTTGATTAATGGGATCACATCATTAGTTGAATGATCTGATTGACATGACCCATTCAGTTAGCTTAGCACCTGATCGTTTAGTATGTTGCTATTGCTTTCTTCATGACTTGTACATGTTCCTATGACTATGAGATTATGCAACTCCGTTTACGGAGGAACACTTTGTGTGCTACCAAACGTCTGGCAACGAATCGGGTGATTATAAAGGTGCTCTACAGGTGTCTCCGAAGGTACTTGTTGGGTTAGCGATTTGAGATTAGAATTTGTCACTCCGAATGTCGGAGAGGTATCTCTGGCCCTCTCGGTAATGCACATCACTTAAGCCTTGCAAGCATTGCAACTAATGAGTTAGTTGCGAGATGATGTATTACTGAGCGAGTAAAGAGACTTGCGTAACGAGATTGAACTAGGTATTAGATACCGACGATCGAATCTCGGGCAAGTAACATACCGATGACAAAGGGAACAACGATGTTGTTATACGGTCGACCGATAAAGATCTTCGTAGAATATGTAGGAACCAATATGGGCATCCAGGTCCCGCTATTGGTTATTGACCGAAACATGTCTCGGTCATGTCTACATTGTTCTCGAACCGTAGGGTCCGCACGCTTAAGGTTTCGATGATGCTTATATTATGAGTTTATGAGTTTTGATGTACCGAAGGAGTTCGAGTCCCGGATGAGATCGGGGACATGACGAGGAGTCTCGAAATGGTCGAGACGTAAAGATCGATATATTGGACGACTATATTCGGAGTTCGGAAAGGTTCCGAGTGATTCGAGTATTTTTGAGTACCGAGAGTTACGGAATTCGTATTGGGCCTCATTGGGCCATACGGGAAAAGAGAGAGAGGGCCTAAAGGGTGGCGCACCTCCCCTTTGGCTAGGCCGAATTGGACTAGGGAGGGGGGGCGCCCCCTTCCTTCCTTCTCCTTCTCTCTTCCCTTTCCTTCTCTCCTACTCCTACTATATGGAAGGGTTCCTAGTTGGACTAGGAAAAGGGGAATCCTACTCCCGGTGGGAGTAGGACTCCCCTAGGGCACGCCATAGAGAGGGCCGGCCCTCCCCCTCCTCCACTCCTTTATATACGGGGGTAGGGGCACCCCATAGACACACAAGTTGATCATTGATCGTTCCTTAGCCATGTGCGGTGCCCCCCTCCATGATATTACACCTCGGTCATATTGTAGCGGTGCTTAGGCGAAGCCCTGCGACAGGAGAACATCAAGATCGTCACCACGCCGTCGTGCTGACGGAACTCCCCCTCGGCGCCTCTACTGGATTGGAGAACGAGGGTGCATCATCGAGCTGTACGCGTGTCAAGAACTCGGAGGTGCCGGAGTAACGGTGCTTGGATCGGTCGGACCGGGAGGACGTACGACTACTTCCTCTACGTTGCGTCAACGCTTCCGCTTGGTCTCACGAGGGCGTAGACAACACTCTCCCCTTGTTGCTATATCATCACCATGATCTTGCGTGTGCGTAGGAAATTTTTTGAAATTACTACGTTCCCCAACAGTGGCATCCGAGCCTAGGTTTTATGGTTTGATGTTATATGCACGAGTAGAACACAAGTGAGTTGTGGGCGATATAAGTCATCTTGCTTACCAAATGTCATACTTTGGTTCGGCGGTATTGTTGGATGAAGCGGCCCGGACCGACATTACGCCAGACGCTTACGCGAGACTGGTTTTACCGCCGTGCTTTGCACACATGTGACTAGCAGGTGTCAGTTTCTCCAACTTTAGTTGAACCGAGTGTGGCTACGCCCGGTCCTTGTGAAGGTTAAAACATCATCAACTTGACAAACTATCGTTGTGGTTTTGATGCGTAGGTGAGATTGATTCTTGCTTAAGCCCGTAGCAGCCACGTAAAACTTGCAACAACAAAGTAGAGGACGTCTAACTTGTTTTTGCAGGGCATGTTGTGATGTGATATGGCCAAGACATGATGCTATATTTTATTGTATGAGATGATCATGTTTTGTAACCGAAGTTATCGGCAATCGGCAGGAGCCATATGGTTGTCGCTTTATTGTATGAAATGCAAACGCCATGTAATTGCTTTACTTTATCACTAAGCGGTAGCGATAGTCGAGAAGCAATAGATGGCATAAACGACAACGATGCTATGATGGAGATCAAGGTGTCGCGCGGTGACGATGGTGATCATGATGGTGCTTGGAGATGGAGATCACAAGCACAAGAAGATGATGGCCATATCATATCACTTATATTGATTGCATGTGATGTTTATCCTTTATGCATCTTATCTTGCTTTGATTGACGGTAGCATTTTAAGATGATCTCTCACTAAAATTATCAAGTAGTGTTCTCCAGTATGCACCGTTGCCAAAGTTCGTCGTGCCTGACACCACGTGATGATCGGGTGTGATAAGCTCTCGTCCATCTACAACGGGTGCAAGCCAGTTTTGCACACGCGAATACTCAGGTTAAACTTGACGAGCCTAGCATATGCAGATATGGCCTCGGAACACGGAGACCGAAAGGTCGAGCGTGAATCATATAGTAGATATGATCAACATAAGATGTTCACCATTGAAAACTACTCCATCTCACGTGATGATCGGTTATGGTTTAGTTGATTTGGATCACATGATCACTTATATGACTAGAGAGATGTCTGTCTAAGTGGGAGTTCTTAAGTAATATGATTAATTGAACTTTAATTTATCATGAACTTAGTCCTGGTAGTATTTTGCAAATCATGTTGTAGATCAATAGCTCGCATTGTTGCTTTCATATGTTTGTTTTTGATATGTTCCTAGAGAAAATTGTGTTGAAAAATGTTAGTAGCAATGATGCGGATTGGATCCGTGATTGGAGGTTTACCCTCATTGCTGCACAGAAGAATTATGTCCTTAATGCACCGCTAGGTGACAGACCTATTGCAGGAGCAGATGCAGACGTTATGAATGTTTGGCTAGCTCAATATGATGACTACTTGATAGTTTTGTGCACCATGCTTTATGGCTTAGAATCGGGACTTCAAAGATGTTTTGAACATCATGGACCATATGAGATGTTCCAGGAATTGAAGTTAATATTTCAAGCAAATACCCGAGTTGAGAGATATGAAGTCTCCAACAAGTTCTATAGCTAAAAGATGGAGGAGAATCGCTCAACTAGTGAGCATGTGCTCAGATTATGCAGGTACTACAATCGCTTGAATCAAGTGGGAGTTAATCTTCCGATAAGATAGTGATTGACAGAATTCTCTAGTCACCATCACCAAGTTAGTAGAACTTCGTGATGAACTATAGTATGCAAGGGATGATGAAAATGATTCTCAAGTTTTTCATGATGATGAAATCGATGAAGGTAGAAATCAAGAAAGAACATCAAGTGTTGATGGTTAACAAGACCACTAGTTTCAAGAAAAGGGCAAAGGGATAGAAGGAACTTCAAGAAGAGCGGCAAGCAAGTTCTTGCTCAAGTGAAGAAGCCCAAGTCCGGACCTAAGCACGAGACTAAGTGCTTCTACCGCAAAGGGACTGGTCCTTTGAAGCGAACTACCCCAAGTATTTGGCGGATAAGAAGGATGGCAAAGTAAACAAAGGTATATTTGATATACATGTTATTGATGTGTACTTTACTAGTGTTTATAGCAACCCTCGGTATTTGGTACTGGTTCGGTTGCTAAGAGTAGTAACTTCGAAACGGGAGTTGCGAATAAGCGAAACTAGTTAAGGGTGAAGTGACGATGTGTGTTGAAAGTAGTTTCAAGATTGATATGATCATCATCGCACACTCCCTATACTTTCGGGATTAGTGTTGAACCTAAATGAATGTTATTGGTGTTTGCGTTGAGCATGAATATGATTTGATCGTGTTTATTGCAATACGGTTATTCATTTAAGTAAGAGAATAAACTGTTGTTCTGTTTACATGAATAAAACCTTATATGGTTACACACCCAATGAAAATGGTTCATTGGATCTCAATCGTAGTGATACACATATTCATAATATTGAAACCAAAAGATGAAAAGTTAATAATGATAGTGCAACTTATTTGTGGCACTGCCGTTTAGGTCATATTGGTGTAAAGCGCATGAAGAAACTCCATGCCGATGGGATTTTGGAATCACTTGATTATGAATCACTTGATGCTTATGAACCATGCCTCATGGGCAAGATGACTAAGACTCCGTTCTCCGAACGATGGAGCGAGCAACTGACTTATTGGAAATAATACATACTTATGTATGCGATCCAATGAGTGTTAAGGCTCATGGCGGGTATCGTTATTTTCGACCTTCATAGATGATTTGAGCGGATATGGGTATATCTACTTGATGAAACATAAGTCTGAAATAGTTGAAAGGTTCAAAGAATTTCAGAGTGAAGTGGAAAAATCATCGTGACAAGAAAATAAGGTTTCTACGATCTGATCGCGGAGACAAATATTTGAGTTATGAGTTTGGTCTTCAATTAAAACAATGTGGAATAGTTTCACAAATTCATGCCACCTGGAACACCACATCATAATGGTGTGTCCGAACGTCATAACCGTACTTTATTGGATATAGTACAATCTATGATGTTTCTTACCGATTTACCAATATCGCTTTGGGATCATGCATTAGAGACAGCTGCATTCACGTTAAATAGGGCACCATCTAAATCCGTTGAGACGACACTATATGAACTGTGGTTTAGCAAGAAACCAAAGTTGTCGTTTCTTAAAGTTTGGGGCTGCGATGCTTATGTGAAAAAGTTTCATCCTGATAAGCTCAAACCCAAATCGGAGAAGTGCGTCTTCATAGAATACCCAAAGGAAGTTTTTGGGTACACCTTCTATCACAGATCCGAAGGCAAGACATTCGTTGCTAATAAATGGATCCTTTCTAGAGAAGGAGTTTCTCTCGAAAGAAGTGAGTGGGAGGAAAGTATAACTTGATGAGGTAATTGTACCTTCTCCCTTATTGGAAAGTAGTTCATCACAGAAATCTGTTCCTGTGACTACTACACCAATTAGTGAGGAAGCTGATGATGATGATCATGTAACTTCAGATCAAGTTACTACCGAATCTCGTAGGTAAACCAGAGTGAGATCCGCACCAGAGTGGTACGGTAATCCTGTTCTGGAAGTCATGTAACACCCCGGATGTATCTTTCCATATTTGTAACTCCAACTCTTGCCTTCTTCGGATATGTGCTATGATATTTCCCTCCGTGGTTGGGTTTTGTTTTCATTTTGCATTTTGTTCATGTCATGCATCTCATATCATGTCATCATGTGCATCTCATTTGCATACGCGTTCGTCTCATGATTCCGAGCATATTCCCCGTTGTCCGTTTTGCAATCCGACACTCCTATGTTCCCGGCGTCCCCTCTTGTTCTTTTTCCGTGTAAAGCGGTGTTGAACATTCTCGGAATGGACCGAGCCTTGCCAAGTGGCCCTGGTATAGCACCGTAGACCACTGTCAAGTTTGGGTCATTTGGAGTTCGTTTGGTACTCAACGGTTAACCGCACCCTCGTAAAGGCCTCTTTTGAGTTGCAGCCCAACAACCCTCCAAAACAGCCCAATAACCCATCTAACTCCCTTCCATGCCCTCGGTCGTTCGATCACGATCGTGTGGTAGAAAACTACACCCCATTTGGACTCTCCTAGCTCCTCTATGCCTATAAATAGACCCTCCCGAAAATCCCGCAAACCCTAGTATTTTTCCCTCCGCCCGGGACACGTCCGGACAGACCGAGACGCGTCCACCACCGCCGCCGCCACTCGCGGCCATCACGTAGCCTCCACCGCGCCCGCGCCATGTCCCTTGGCCCAGGCGAGACCCTCCGGCCAGCGCGCCCGGCCGCCCCGCCCCATGATCGCCGCCGGCCCGTCGCCGATCCATCCCGCTTCCATTGCCACGCCCGCCGCCGCTCTCACCGCCCGGCAGCAGCTCCGCCCGCTGCCCGCCCAGCGTCCGCGCCGCCGCCCACCACCGCCCTTGCCGCCGCCCAGCAACCCGCCGTCGCCTTGTGCTTGTGCCGCTTACCTGCCATGGCTCACGCCGCCATGCGGCGCCTCCTGCCGGCCCCGTCGTCCACGCCGTGGCGACCTCCTCCTCCGTCGTCCACATCGCCGGATCCGGCCGGCCCCAGCCCCGCCGGCGCCTTCTCCGGCGAGCTCGGCCTCGCCTCGGTTCGCGAGCGCCCGATCCAGATCCGTTGTTCGCAGGGTTGACTTTTTTCCCCCTCCAAAATTCGTCTAAGTTTTATTCCTGTCATTAATTTCGTGCAATTTTCAACACATCACATCTCCTCAACCGTGGCTCCGTTTTGGACGTATAATATGTCAAAATGTTCGTCTCGAAGAGTACATCATTTCATTCCATTGCATCATTTGCATTTGAGCTCATCTTGATGCCCGAAATGCTGTTGGAAGATAGCTTCAGATCGTTAGTTTCAGAATTTTATCAGTTCGAGCTATTTTGTCATTTTTGCCATGAATTATGTGTGCACCCTATGAATTTGAGTCCTACATGTAAGTTGAACATTGCCATGCCATCTTTCCAGGGGTATTTTCCATGTATTTTTGTGAGCTATGTGTTGACTAGAACAAGCATGCAAAGTAGGGATGATGTTATTCCTGATTTCAGGGACTTAGTGATTTCACTAAGTTTTGTCCTGCTGATAATTTTATGCCATATGTTTAGGTTGTTTCAGAGAGATCTATGCCCTTTTTGAGCATGATCAGTGAGGGTGTTTTGAGCATATGGTTGTGCTCTATCCTTCCATGCCTTTGTTGGCATTTATGGAGTAGTCTAGCATGTCATTTTCGTGCTCTATTTTTGCTTGAAATTGTTTCCTGGCAGACTGTTTGCATTAGATTCAATTTTCACGAGGTCGGTGTAGTTGATCCGTGTATGCTATGATGTTGTTCTTGCCATGTATAGCTCCTATGCCATGTCTTCTTGCTGGGTGTATGCTTAGATTATCTTGAGATGCTCTGTAGTGAGTGCATCGAGCTCACGAACATGCCATGTTGAATCTGTTTTTGCCATGTCCTGATATTTCACTAAGTCTGAAATCTGTAATAAAACTTGCAATGTTTACATGGGTGCCATCATTTCTTAAGGTCCTTTTTGGCTTATGGTCAGTAAGGGACTATTGAAATATGCTTTGAGTAGAATCATGTCATGCCTTGCTTTTCTATTATAAGTTCCTGTAGCATGTTGTTTGCTTGCTCTAAACATGCCTTCCTGATGTTAATTCCTGCCATGTTAGTATTTTCACTAAGTCTGTGAACCTGATATTTTGAGCACTTTCTCCATGCTTGTTTGAACATGTTATGATGTGATTTAGCCGTAGCTCAGTGCTCCTCTATCGTTAAGCATCTCCTGTAGTTCGTTGCCATATGCTTTGTTTTTATGTTGGGGTGCTGTAGCATAGTTTTGTGTTGCGTGCTATGTAGCATCGGGCTGTTAAACGCAGTTTTGCGTCATTCTTGTTTTGCTTGTCATTTGCAAACCGTGCTTCCGATTCCGGTGATCTTTATATCGATTTCAACGAAATCATCTCATCTTTCAGCGGCATACTTGGTTTGCCAAGTTGATGCCAGTTCATCATTTTCCTTCCGAGCATACATATGCATAGCATGTCACATCTCGCATAGCATGTCATGTATTGCATCATATTGCTTGTGCATATGTTCCTTGTTTGATTGTGGTTCCGTTGCTTGTGTTCTTGCTTTGGGTAGAGCCGGAGGCGAGTGCGTGAGCGAGGAGCCTGTTGAGAACGACTCGAGGATCCGACCTTCGACAACTCGAGAACCTTACGAGCAAGATGACCATACCTTGAAATCACTTCTATCTTTGCTTGCTAGATGCTCGCTCTTTTGCTATGCCTATGCTGCGATACCTACCACTTGCTATATCATGCCACCCATATTGCCATGTCAACCTCTAACCATCCATGCCCTAGCAAACCGTTGTTTGGCTATGTTACCGCTTTGCTCAAATTTCTCTTATAGCGTTGCTAGTTGCGGTGAAGATGAAGTTTGTTCCTTGTTGGAACATGGTTATTTTGGGATATCACAATATCTATTGTTTTAATTAATGCATCTATATACTTGGTAAAGGGTGGAAGGCTCGGCCTTATGCCCGTGTTTTGTTCCACTCTTGCCACCTAGTTTCCGTCATACCGGTGTTATGTTCCTTGATTTTGCGTTCCTTACGGTCGGGTGATTTATGGGACCCCTAGGCAGTTCGCTTTGAATAAAACTCCTCCAGAAGGCCCAACCTTGGTTTTACCATTTGCCACCTATACCTTTTTCCCTTGGGTTTCGCGAGCCCGAGGGTCATCTTTATTAACCCCGGGCGGTGCTCCTCGAGTGTTGGTCCAAACTAGAGCACCGTCTTGGGACCATTCCTTGGCAACTTGGATTACGTCGGTACATGCGCTTCGCTTATCCGGTGTGCCACGAGAACGAGATATGTGCAGCTCCTATCGGGATTTGTCGGCACAATCGGGTGGTCTTGCTGGTTTAGTTTTACCATTGTCGAAATGTCTTGATGTCTGGGATACCGAGTCGATCGGTGTGTCTTGGGTGAAGGTTTATTCCTTCGATGACCGTGAGAGCTTGTAATGGGCTAAGTTGGGACACCCTGCAGGTATTATCTTTCAAAGCCGTGCCATGCGGTTATGAGGCAGATGGGAATTTGTTAATGTCGGTTGTAGAAAACCGAAGTTGACCTTAATTAAAATACATCAACCGTGTATGTAACCGTGATGGTCTCTTCTCGTGGTCCGGAAGTGAACACGATGTTGGAGTTATGCTTGACGTAAGTAGCGGGATCACTTCTTGATCGCTAATAGTTTCACGACCGCGCTTTGCTTCTCTTCTCGCTCTCTTTTGCGATGTAGCCACCATATATGCTAGTAAACTGCAGCAGCTCCTCTTTGTTAACACCAGCCTTCCCTTAAGCTTAAATAGTCTTGATCTCGCGGGTGTGAGATTCTTTGAGTCCCTGTGGCTCACAGATTCTACCAAAACAGATCACAGTACCGGTGATGCCAAATAGAGATGGCGCCACCGAGCTGAAGTGGGAATATGATGAGGCACTTGGTCGATACTATGTTTCCTTTCGGACGATTAGTAGTGGAGCCCAGTTAGGCGATCGAGGATTTAATGTCGCATGTGGGGTTGTTCTTCTTTTATTTTGGTTCCGTGGCGGACCTTGATTGTATCTGGATGACGTAATGCTTTATTCATGTAATTGTGTGAAGTGGCATTGTAAGCCAACTATGTATCTTTCCCTTATGTATTACATGGATTGTGCGAAGATTACCTCACTTGCGACATTGCTTTCAATGCGGTTATGCCTCTAAGTCGTGCCCGACACGTGGGAGCTATAGCCGCATCGAGGCGCGCAAGTCATGTAACTAGACCATGATGAACCTCTGAACTATGAGGAAGCGATGATGAGCCCAGATTCATAAAATGGCTTGAGGCCATGAAATCGAGATGGGATCCATGTATGAGAACAAAGTGTGGACTTTGGTGGAGTTGCCCGATGATCGGCAAGCCATATTGTATAAATGGATCTTCAAGAGGAAGACAGATGTTGATAGTAGTGTTACTATCTACAAAGCTAGAATTGTTGCAGAAGGTTTTCGACAAGTTGAAAGTGTTGACTACGATGAGAGTTTCTCACTCGTATCTATGCTTAAGTCTGTCCGAATCATGTTAGCAATTGCCGCATTTTATGAAATCTGGCAAATGGATAAACAAAACTGCATTCCTTAATGGAGTTATTAAAGAAGAGTTGTATGTGATGCAACCAAGAGATTTTGTCGATCCTAAAGGTGTTAAGAAAATGTGCAAGCTCCAGCGATCCATTTATGGACTGGTGCAAGCATCTCGGAGTTGGAATATACGCTCTGATAAGTTGATCAAAGCATATAGTTTTATACTGCACTTGCGGTGAAGCTCAGATTTACTAGAAAGTGAGTGGGAGCATTACATCATTTCGATAAGTATATGTGAATGACATATTGTAGATCGTAAATAATGTAGAATTATTCGCAAAGCATAAAGGAGTGTTTGAAAGGAGTTTTTCAAAGAAAGACCTCGGTGAAGCTGCTTACATATTGAGCATCAAGATCTATAGAGATAGATCAAGGCGGCTTGATAAGTTTTTTCAATGAGTACATACCTTGACAAGATTTTGAAGTAGTTCAAAATGGAGCGATCAAAGAAAGAGTTCTTGCACGTGTTACAAGGTGTGAAATTGAGTAAGACTCAAAACCCGACCACGGCGGAAGATAGAAAGAGAATGAAAGTCATTCCCTATGCCTTGGCCATAGGTTCTATAAAGTATGCCATGTTGTGTACCGGATCTATTGTATACCCTGCACCGAGTTTGGCAAGGGAGTACAATAGTGGTCTAGGAGTAGATCATTTGGACAACGGTCAAAATTATCCTTAGTGGAATAAGGATATGTTTCTCGATTATGGAAGTGAAAAAAGGTTAAATCAGTAAAGAGTTATGTCGATGCAAGTTTTGACACCGATCTGGATGACTCTAAGTCTCGATCTAGATACATATTGAAAGTAGGAGCAATTAGCTAGAGTAGCCGTGCGAACCTTTGTAGACATAGAAAATTGCAAAATACATAACGGATCTGAATGTGAAAGACCCGTTGACTAAGATTCTCTCACAAGCAAAACATGATCACACCTTAGTACTCTTTGGGTGGTAATCACATAGCGATGTGAACTAGATTACTGAATCTAGTAAACCCTTTGGGTGTTGGTCACATGGCGATGTGAACTATGGGTGTTAATCACATGATGATGTGAACTATCGATGTTAATCACATGGTGATGTGATCTAGATTATTGACTCTAGTGCAAGTGGGAGACTGAAGGAAATATGCCCTAGAGGAAATAATAAAGTTATTATTTATTTCCTTATATCATGATAAATGTTTATTATTGATGCTAGAATTGTATTAACCGGAAACATAATACATGTGTGAATATATAGACAAACAGAGTGTCACTAGTATGCCTCTACTTGACTAGCTTGTTAATCAAAGATGGTTATGTTTCCTAACCATGGACAAAGAGTTGTTATTTGATTAATGAGATCACATCATTAGTTGAATGATCGATTGACATGACCCATTCAGTTAACCACCGATCGTTTAGTATGTTGCTATTGCTTTCTTCATGACTTATACATGTTCCTATGACTATGAGATTATGCAACTCCTGTTTACCGGAGGAACACTTTGTGTGCTACCAAACGTGACAACATAACTGGGTGATTATAAAGGTGCTCTACAGGTGTCTCCGAAGGTACTTGTTGAGTTGGCGTATTTCGATATTAGAATTTGTCACTCCGAATGTCGGAGAGGTATCTCTGGGCCCTCTTGTTGGAAATATGCCCTAGAGGCAATAATAAAAGTATTATTATATTTCCTTGTTCATGATAATTGTCTTTTATTCATGCTATAACTGTATTATCCGGAAATCGTAATACACGTGTGAATACATAGACCACAATATGTCCCTAGTGAGCCTCTAGTTGACTAGCTCGTTGTGATCAGCAGATAGTCATGGTTTCTGACTATGGACATTGGATGTCGTTGATAACGGGATCACATCATTAGGAGAATGATGTGATGGACATGACAATCCTAAGCATAGCACAAAGATCGTGTAGTTCGTTTGCTAGAGCTTTTCCAATGTCAAGTATCTCTTCCTTAGACCATGAGATCGTGTAACTCCGGATACCGTAGGAGTGCTTTGGGTGTATCAAACGTCACAACGAATCGGGTGACTATAAAGGTGCATTACGGTATCTCCGAAAGTGTCTTTTGGGTTGACACGGATCGAGGCTGGATTTGTCACTCCGTGTAACGGAGAGGTATCTCTGGGCCCACTCGGTAGGACATCATCATAATGTGCAAGTGTGACCAAGGGGTTGATCACGGATGATGTGTTCTGGAACAAGTAAAGAGACTTGCCGTAACGAGATTGAACAAGGTATCGGTATACCGACGATCGAATCTCGGGCAAGTAAAATACCGCTAGACAAAGGGAATTGTATACGGGATCGACTAAGTCCTTGACATTTGGTTCATCCGATGAGATCATCGTGGAACATGTGGGAGCCAACATGGGTATCCAGATCCGCTGTTGGTTATTGACCGGAGAACGTCTCGGTCATGTCTACATGTCTCCCGAACCCGTAGGGTCTACACACTAAGGTTCGATGGCGCTAGGGTTATAAAGGAAGCTTGTATGTGGTTACGAATGTTGTTGAGTCTGGATGAGATCCCGGACGTCACGAGGAGTTCGGAATGGTCCGGAGGTAAATATTTATATATGGGAAGTCTGTTTTGGTCACCGAAAAGTTTGGGGTTTATCGATAGCGTCTGGGACCACCGGAGGTCCCGGGTCCACCAAGTGGGGCCACCTGCCCCAGAAGGCTGCGTGGGCCAAGTGTGGGAGGGGACCAGCCCCTAGGTGGGCTGGGGCGCCCCCCACCAAGGCCCAAGGCGTGGGAAGTGGGGAAGGGGGGCAAACCCTAGGGCAGATGGGCCCTAAGGCCCACCCTGGGTGCGCCTCCCCCTCTCTCCCCCTCTGGCCGCCACCCAGATGGGATCTGGGGGCTGGCCGCCGCCCCCTAGGGGTGGAAACCTAGGTGGGGGCGCAGCCCCCTCTCCCCCTATAAATAGTGAGGCATAGGAGCAGCCCAACACATGGTTTTCTTCTCCTGTTGGCGCAGCCATACCTCTCTCCCTTCTCCTCATATCTCGCGGTGCTTGGCGAAGCCCTGCTGGACTACCACGCTCCTCCATCACCACCACGCCGTTGTGCTGCTGCTGGATGGAGTCTTCCTCAACATCTCCCTCTCCCCTTGCTGGATCAAGGCGTGGGAGACGTCACCGGGCTGTACGTGTGTTGAACGCGGAGGTGCCGTCCGTTCGGCACTAGGATCTCCGGTAATTTGGATCACGACGAGTACGACTCCTTCAACCCCGTTCTCTTGAACGCTTCCGCTTAGCAATCTACAAGGGTATGTAGATGCACTCTCCTTCCCCTCGTTGCTGGTTTCTCCATAGATAGATCTTGGTGACACGTGGGAAAATTTTGAATTTCGCCACGTTCCCCAACAGTGGCATCATGAGCTAGGTCTATTGCGTAGATTCTTTGCACGAGTAGAACACAAAGTAGTTGTGGGCGTTGATTTTGTTCAATATGCTTACTTGTTACTAGTCCAATCTTGTTTCGACGGTATTGTGGGATGAAGCGGCCGGACCGACCTTACGTACACTTACGTGAGACAGGTTCCACCGATTGACATGCACTTCGTGCATAAGGTGGCTAGCGGGTGCCAGTCTCTCCCACTTTAGTCGGAACGGATTCGATGAAAAGGGTCCTTATGAAGGGTAAATAGCAATTGGCATATCACGTTGTGGTTTTTGCGTAGGTAAGAAACGTTCTTGCTAGAAACCCATAGCAGCCACGTAAAACATGCAACAACAATTAGAGGACGTCTAACTTGTTTTTGCAGGGTATGCTATGTGATGTGATATGGCCAAGAAGAATGTGATGAATGATATGTGATGTATGAGATTGATCATGTTCTTGTAATAGGAATCACGACTTGCATGTCGATGAGTATGACAACCGCGAGAGCCATAGGAGTTGTCTTAATTTATTGTATGACATGCGTGTCATTTAACAACGCCATGTAATTACTTTACTTTATTGCTAGCCGTAGCCATAGTAGTAGAAGTAATAAGTTGGCGAGACAACTTCATGGAGACACGATGATGGAGATCATGATGATGGAGATCATGGTGTCATGCGGTGACGATGATGATCATGGAGCCCGAAGATGGAGATCAAAGGAGCAAAATGATATTGGCCATATCATGTCACTATTTCATTGCATGTGATGTTTATCATGTTTATGCATCTTGTTTACTTAGGACGACGGTAGTAAATAAGATGATCCTTACAAAGTTTCAAGAAGTGTTCTCCCTAATCGTGCACCATTGCTACGGTTAAGTAAACTTCTAAGCACCACGTGATGATCGGGTGTGATGGATTCTTACGTTCACATACAACGGGTGTAAGACAGTTTTACACAAATAAAACACTTAGGGTTAACTTGACGAGCCTAGCATGTACGGACATGGCCTCGGAACACGGAGACCGAAAGGTCGAGCATGAGTCGTATAGTAGATCGATCAACATGAAGATGTTCACCGATGATGACTAGTCCGTCTCACGTGATGATCGGACACGGCCTAGTTGACTTGGATCATGTAATCACTTAGATGACCGAGGGATGTCTATCTGAGTGGGAGTTCATAAGATGAACTTAATTATCTGAACATAGTCAAAAGATCTTTGCAAATTATGTCGTAAGCTCGCGCTTTAGTTCCTTTGTTTAGATATGTTCCTAGAAAATAATAGTTGAAAGTTGACGAGAGATTATGCGATGAGAAAGCTCATGTCCTTAATGCACCGCTCGGTGTCTTTGAACCCCAAACGGCGTTTGTGGATGTTGCGAACATCGGACATACACGTTTGATAACTACGTGATAGTTCGGATAAGCGGTTTAGAATTAAGGCACCAAGATGTTTTTCAAAGCGTCGCGGAACATATGAGATGTTTGAGGGCTGAAATTGAGATTTCGGGCTCGTGCTTACGTCAAGAGGTATGAGACCTCCGGCGATTTTCTTAGCCTGCAAACTAAGGAGAAAAGCTCAATCGTTGAGCTTGTGCTCGATTGTCTGAGTGCAACAATCACTTGAATCGAGTGGGAGTCGATCTTCCGGATGAGATAGTGATGTTTCTCCAGAGTCATTACCACCAAGCTGCTAGAGCTTCGTGATGAACTATAACATATCAGGGATAGATATGATGATCCTTGAGGTATTCGTGATGTTTGACACCGTGAAAGTAGAAATCAAGAAGGAGCATCAATTGTTGATGGTTGGTGAAACCACTAGTTTTAAGAAGGGCAAGGGCAAGAAGGGATACTTCATGAAGCGGCAAATCAGCTGCGCCCTCGGTGAAGAAACCCAAGGTTGTACCCAAACCGAGACTAAGTGCTTCGTAATAAAGGGAACCACCATCGAGCGAATTACCCTAGATACTTGGTAGATGAGAAGGTGGCAAGGTCGATAGAAGTATATTGGATATACATTATGTTAATGTGTACTTTACTAGTACTCCTAGTAGCACCAGGGTATTAGATACCGGTTCGGTTGCTAAGTGTTAGTAACTCGAAATAAAAGAGCTACGGAATAAACGGAGACTAGCTAAAGGTGAGCTGATGATATGAGTTGGAAGTATTTCTAAGGTTGATGTGATCAAGCATCGCACGCTCCCTCTACCATCGAGATTTGGTGTTTGCGTTGAGCATAGATATGATTGGATTATGTCTATTGCAATACGGTTATTCATTTAAGGAGAATAATGGTTACTCTATTTATTTGAATAATACCTTCAATGGTCTTGCACCTAAAGGAATGGTTTATTGAATCTCGATCGTAGTGATACACATTTTCATGCCAAAAAGATATAAGATAGTAATGATAGTACCACTTACTTGTGGCACTGCCATGTAAGTCATATTGGTGTAAGACGCATGAAGAAGCTCCATGTTGATGGATCTTTGGACTCACTCATTTCGAAAAGTTTGAGACATGCGAACCATGTCTATTGGTGTATACGCATGAAGAAACTCCATGCAGATGGATCGTTTGGACTCACTTGATTTTGAATCACTTGAGATATGCAAATCATACCACATGGGCAAGATGACTAAAAAGCCTTGTTTTTGGTAAAATGGAACAAGATAGCAACTTGTTGGAAGTAACACATTTTGATGTGTGCAGTCCAATGAGTGCTGAGGCATGCAGTGAATATCGTTATATTCTTACTTCACAGATGATTCGAGTAGATGTAGAGTATATTTACTTGATGAAACACAAGTCTGAATTATTGAATGGTTCAAGTAAATTCAGAGTGAAGTTGAAGTTCATCGTGACAAGAGGATGAAGTGTCTATGATATGATCATAAAGATGAGTATCTGAGTTACGGAGTTTGGCACACAATTAAGACATTGTGGAAATGTTTCACAATTAATACCGCTGGAACACCATAGTTTGATGGTGTGTCTGAACATCATAGTTGCACCCTATTGGATATGGTGTGTACCATGAAGTCTCTTATCGAATTACCACTATCGTTTATGGGTTAGGCATTAGAGACAACCACATTCACTTTAAATAGGGCACCACGTAATTCCGTTGAGATGACACCGTATGAACTATGGTTTAGAGAAACCTAAGTCATCATTTCTTAAAGGTTTGGGCTGCGATGCTTATGTGAAAAAGTTTCAGTTGATAAGCTCGAACCCAAAGCGGATAAAATGCATCTTCATAGGACACCCAAAACAGTTGGGTATACCTCCTAATTCAGATCCGAAAGCAATAGGGATTGTTTCTTGAATCGGATCCTTTCTCGAGGAAAAGTTTGTCTCGAAAAGTTGAGTGGGAGGATGGTGGAGACTTGATATGGTTATTTAACCATTACTACAACTAGTGTGTAGCGAGGCACGGGAAGTTGTTCTGTGGCACCTACACCAATTGAAGTAGAAGCTTATGATAGTGATCATGAAACTTCGGATCAAGTCACTACCGTAACTCGTGGGGTGACAAGGATGCGTCTTGCTTGAGTGGTGCAAGAATCCTGTCGTGAAGGTCATGTTGCTAGATAACAATGAACCTCGAGCTATGGAGAAGCGATGGTGGGCCCAAATTCCGACAAATGGTTAGAAGCCATGAAATCCGAGATAGGATCCATGTGTCGAACAAAGCATGGACTTTGGTGGACTTGCCGATGATCGGCAAGCCATTGAGATAAATGGATCTTTAAGAAGAAGACGGACGTGGGCGGTGATGTCACCGTCTATGAAGCTCGACTTGTGGCGAAGAGTTTTTCACAAGTTCAAGGAGTTGACTACAATGAGATTTTCTCATCCGTAGCGATGCTTAAAGTTCGTCGGAATCATGTTAGCACAAGCTGCATTTATGAAATCTGGCGATGGATGTCAAAACGAGTTTCCTTACCGGTTTAAGTAAGGAAAGGTTGTATGTGATACAATTGGAAAAGTTTTGTCGATCCTAAAGATGCTAAAGGTATGCTACCTCCAAATGATCCTTCTAAGGACCGGAGTAAGCATCTCGGAGTTGGAATGTGCGCTTTGATGAGATGATCAAAGATTTTGGGTTTATACAAAGTTTATGAGAAACTTGTATTTCCAAAGAAGTGAGTGGGAGCACTATAGAATTTCTGATGAGTATATGTTATTAACATATTGTTGATCAGAAATAATGTAGAATTTCTGGAAAGCATATAGGGTTATTTGAAAAGTGTTTTTCAATGGAAAACCTGGATTAAGCTACTTGAACATTGAGCATCAAGATCTATAATGATAGATCAAAAACGCTTAATGGTACTTTCAAAATGAGCACATACCTTGACATGATCTTGAAGGTGTTCAAGATGGATCAGTCAAAGAAGGAGTTCTTGCCTGACATGTAAGGTATGAAGTTAAGACTTAAAGCTCGACCACGACAGAAGAGAGAGAAAGGACGAAGGTCGTCCCCTATGCTTTATACATAGGCTCTACAGCATGCTATGTTGTGTACCGCACCGAAGTGTGCCTTGCCATGAGTCGACAAGGGGTACAAGAATGATCCAGAATGGATCATTGGACAATGATCAAAATTGTCCTTGGAGTAAATAAGGACATGTTTCTCTATTATGGAGGTGATAAAGAGTTCGGCGTAAAGGATTACGTCGATGCAAGCTTTAACACCTATCCGAGTGACTCTGAGTAGCAAACCGGATACGTATAGTGGAGCAACCATTTGGAATAGCTCCAAGTGGAGCGTGGAAGCAGCATTTACAGAATGACCTAGAAATTTGCAAAGCACACACGGATCTGAAAGGTTCAGACCCGTTGACTAAAACCTCTCTCACAAGCAAAACATGATCAAACCCCAGCACTCATTTGATGATGTTGGTCACATGGCGATGTGACCTGTGAGTGTTAATCACATGGCGATGTGAACTAGATTATTGACTCTAGTGCAAGTGGGAGACTGTTGGAAATATGCCCTAGAGGCAATAATAAAAGTATTATTATATTTCCTTGTTCATGATAATTGTCTTTTATTCATGCTATAAGCGTATTATCCGGAAATCGTAATACACGTGTGAATACATAGACCACAATATGTCCCTAGTGAGCCTCTAGTTGACTAGCTCGTTGTGATCAACAGATAGTCATGGTTTCTGACTATGGACATTGGATGTCGTTGATAACGGGATCACATCATTAGGAGAATGATGTGATGGACATGACCCAATCCTAAGCATAGCACAAAGATCGTGTAGTTCGTTTGCTAGAGCTTTTCCAATGTCAAGTATCTCTTCCTTAGACCATGAGATCGTGTAACTCCCGGATACCGTAGGAGTGCTTTGGGTGTATCAAACGTCACAATGTAACTGGGTGACTATAAAGGTGCATTACAGGTATCTCCGAAAGTGTCTTTTGGGTTGACACAGATCGAGACTGGGATTTGTCACTCCGTGTAAACGGAGAGGTATCTCTGGGCCCACTCGGTAGGACATCATCATAATGTGCACAATGTGACCAAGGGGTTGATCACGGATGATGTGTTACGGAACGAGTAAAGAGACTTGCGTAACGAGATTGAACAAGGTATCGGTATACCGACGATCGAATCTCGGGCAAGTAAAATACCGCTAGACAAAGGGAATTGTATACGGGATCGACTGAGTCCTTGACATTGTGGTTCATCCGATGAGATCATCATGGAACATGTGGGAGCCAACATGGGTATCCAGATCCCGCTGTTGGTTATTGACCGGAGAACGCGTCTCGGTCATGTCTACATGTCTCCGAACCCGTAGGGTCTACACACTTAAGGTTCGATGGCGCTAGGGTTATAAAGGAAGCTTGTATGAGGTTACGAATGTTGTTCGAGTCCGGATGAGATCCGGACATCACGAGGAGTTCCTAATGGTCCAAGGTAAATATTTATATATGGGAAGTCCTATTTTGGTCACCGGAAAAGTTTGGGGTTTACTGGTAACGTCACGGACCACCGGAGGTCCCGAGGTCCACCAAGTGGGGCCACCTACCCCGAAGGCTGCGTGGGCCAAGTGTGGGAGGGACCAGCCCCTAGGTGGGCTGGGCGCCCCACCAAGGCCCAAGGCGTGGGAAGTGGGGAAGGGGGCAAACCCTAGGGCAGATGGGCCCCAAGGCCCACCACAGGTGCGCCCCCTCTCTCCCCTCGCCGCCACCCGATGGGATCTGGGGCTGGCCACCGCCCCTAGGGGTGGAAACCTAGGTGGGGCGCAGCCCCTCTCCCCTATAAATAGTGAGGCATAGGAGCAGCCCAACACATGGTTTTCTTCTCTGTTGGCGCAGCCATACCTCTCTCCTTCTCCTCATATCTCGCGGTGCTTGGCGAAGCCTGCTGGACTACCACGCTCCTCCATCACCACCACGCCGTTGTGCTGCTGCTGGATGGAGTCTTCCTCAACCTCTCCCTCTCCCTTGCTGGATCAAGGCGTGGGAGACGTCCACCGGCTGTACGTGTGTTGAGCGCGAGGTGTCGTCCGTTCGGCACTAGGATCTCCGGTGATTTGGATCACGGCAGTCGACTCCTTCAACCCCGTTCTCTTGAGCGCTTCCGCTTAGCAATCTACAAGGGTATGTAGATGCACTCTCCTTCCCTCGTTGCTGGTTTCTCCATAGATAGATCTTGGTGACACGTAGGAAAATTTTGAATTTCTGCTACGTTCCCCAACACCTCTCGGTAATGCACATCACTTAAGCCTTGCAAGCATTGCAACTAATGAGTTAGTTGCGAGATGATGTATTACGGAACGAGTAAAGAGACTTGCCGGTAACGAGATTGAACTAGGTATTGGATACCGACGATCGAATCTCGGGCAAGTAACATACCGATGACAAAGGAACAACGATGTTGTTATGCGGTCGACCAATAAAGATCTTCGTAGAATATGTAGGAACCAATATGGGCATCCAGGTCCCGCTATTGGTTATTGACCGAAACATGTCTCGGTCATGTCTACATTGTTCTCGAACCGTAGGGTCCGCACGCTTAAGGTTTCGATGCTTATATTATGAGTTTATGAGTTTTGATGTACCGAAGGAGTTCGGAGTCCCTGATGAGATCGGGGACATGACGAGGAGTCTCGAAATGGTCGAGACGTAAAGATCGATATATTGGACGACTATATTCGGAGTTCGGAAAGGTTCCGAGTGATTCGAGTATTTTTCGGAGTACCGGAGAGTTACGGGAATTCGTATTGGGCCTCATTGGGCCATACGGGAAAAGAGAGAGAGGGCCTAAAGGGTGGCCGCACCCCTCCCCTTTGGCTAGGCCGAATTGGACTAGGGAGGGGGGGCGCCCCCTTCCTTCCTTCTCCTTCTCTCTTCCCTTTCCTTCTCTCCTACTCCTACTATATGGAAGGGTTCCTAGTTGGACTAGGAAAGGGAATCCTACTCCCTGGGAGTAGGACTCCCCTAGGCGCGCCATAGAGAGGGCCGGCCCTCCCCCTCCTCCACTCCTTTATATACAGGGGTAGGGGCACCCCATAGACACATAAGTTGATCATTGATCGTTCTTTAGCCGTGTGCGGTGCCCCCCTCCACGATATTACACCTCGGTCATATTGTAGCGGTGCTTAGGCGAAGCCCTGCGACAGAGAACATCAAGATCGTCCACCACGCCGTTGTCTTGTGGAACTCCCCATCGGTGCCTCTCTTGGATTGGAGAACGAGGGTGCGTCATCGAGCTGTCGCATGTCAAGAACTTCGGAGGTGCCGAAGTAACGGTGCTTGGATCGGTCGGACCGGGAGGACGTCGACTACTTCCTCTATGTTGCGCCAACGCTTCGCTTGGGTCACGAGGGTACGTAGACAACACTCTCCCCTCGTTGCTATATCATCACCATGATCTTGCGTGTGCGTAGGAAATTTTTTGAAATTACTACGTTCCCCAACAGAATGAAATGCAAATTTTTGATATTATCTTTTTAGGTTTTCCGTATGATGCTCGGACTAATTTATTATTGATGACCTGTTTCACAGGGAAGGCCCCTTATGCGAGCAAATCTGGCAATTGAGAGACATGCTGGGAAGATTTACACAAGGTCAATGTTTGAGCAATTTGGCCATATATTATATGAGTGTGGTGCATATCAGGTGGAAGAAATTGAGAAAGGCAAAGAGTACGTGGCAATACATACGGATGCTGCAAGGAGGGAGAAATGGTGTCGAACCTCATACAAGGTCACGGTTGTTGAAGCAGGGGAGGAGTTTGACCGTGAGTGTGGGCAATTTGCACACATGGGCCTGCTGTGCAGCCATGTCCTGAAGGTAATGGACCTGTTAGGTGCATGGAGAATGCACATTGAGCTTGTAGGCATGACAGATAATTTATATGAAACATGCTTATATGATCTTATGTTGTCGTCAGTGCAGGTGCTCGACTTCATTCGTGTGAAAGAAATTCCGAAGAAACACATTGTGAAAAGATGGACAAGGGACGCAAGAGATATACTTCTAGCACACCTGATGCAGTACCAGAGAGACAATGCACAGGAAAACCCATTTAGTTTCCGGCATTTCAACATGTATATGCAAGCCATGGATCTTGTTAGGATGGGAGACTCCAGTGTGGCAGCATATGAGTGATTGACTGCCCTCTTCACACAATGTGTAGCTGAAATGAAGCCATTCATAGAGGTCAGAGATGGGCTAGGATTGGAAGACAGGTTGGCATGTAATAGGATGGTTCCGAGTAGGGTTGAAGCAGATGACGTTCCGAGTAGGGCTGAAGCAGATGCCGATGCATTCGAGGTAGTAGAAGGTACACAAATGATCATCGGAAACGATGACAACATATCAGCTGATGAGTCTGTGACTAGGCTGGATAACCTGCTAGCGCCAGCAAAGCGTAAGCAAGTGGGAAGGCCAACGACCAGTCGGGAGAAGGCTCCATATGAGGGTTTAAGTAAGAGAACTAGATTTTGCGGCATATGCAGGCAGCAAGGACATAAGTGAACAACCTGCCCTCAACGAGGGGATGTACCGAAGCAACCACATAAGCCGGCAAGATGCAAGAATTGTGGAGTTGAAGGACACCGCAGGAATAACTGTCATAAGGCGGCTGAACTTAGGCTCAGATAAATTATGTCAGCATATGTGTTGTAATAGTTTATATATTAGCCATGAGTGTGTTTTTTATGGAGGAACCATTTCTTTTAAGTGTAACTGAAATCTATTCATGTGCCTGTAATGCAAAGACTAAATTTTCCTGACTATGCACTGAGGAGGTTCAGTGTTTATGTTGTTTTTTCAGACAGAGATGATGCTTCAGTTTCTGAACTTAATATGGTGGTGTCTGAACATGAGTGTGTGGAAAATGAGGTGGCTTCAGTTCATGAATGAAAATTAAATAATCTTGATCCCAATGGGTGTGGCACTAAAAATTGTGTGCATGGCACGTGTACTGAAGCCACCCCTCTGCTGCAACATGCATGAGGTACATGAGTAAGTATGGTAGGCAGGCTGGTGGAGTCGGCATTGAAGCAAACTGAGCGGGCTTGCATTTCAAATTCAAAACACATGGGCGGGATGAGGACCGTGACTGTCTACAAATGGGCAATGTTGCGACCTGATGGGGCAGCTAGGGCCAGTGAGGTATAGGAGGTGCAGCATGGGAGCCTCATCTCTTTCCCACCATGAATCATCGGTGACCGCTAGTGAGGAATTCTCAAATGGTTGCGGCCTCTCGATGCAGGTGCGTTGCCTTTCCTTAGCCTGCACCCAACTTAGAAATCTGCTGACACTGACTATTAGTTCATTGACCGTGAAATGCAGGCAGTGGCCGGATCGTAAGCATCAGTTAACCAGGGAGATGAACCTCTGGTTGCGAGAAGCAAGAGTTCAGGGATATCCACATTGTCCCTGCAGGTGGGCATGGTAAACCAGCTAATACTATCTTCGATTGTAGTTTACATGTATGTCTAATTTGTTCGCAGTCAGAACAGGTTAGTGGTGAACTGGTGAAGGAAGAAAACAGAGCAGAGGAGATCATCGTACAGGGGATTGAAGGGTACCCTGCTGCATCAGAAGGGTTCAGGGAGTACGATCCCGCTGCTCCTCTAGTGGGGCTGGAGCTGAATGAAGGCGTGGAGCTGTACTTACTAGATGGTGGCGATGTGGAGGAGAGCACTAAGCACATTGCCAAACAATCAAGACCGCATGCTTGATTTGCTCATCTGCTTTTTTGAGTCAAAGTAGGCAAAGACGCCTTTGCCTTTTATCCGACTTCTGTACTGAATAATTAGTGTTGTGTATTATGTAGCAAGTAGATCAGCAGGTGATTAAGTTCTTTGACGCCAAGTACAGACTTCTGTACTTAAGTAGATGTCTCTGCCGTATGTGTCCTATATTATTAATTAACTTGGTATGAGAGTAATCGCATGACAATGTTGTAGCATGGGCGCCGTGCGCTCGAGTTAAGTATGTATTTTGGAAACCTAGATTAGGTACGGTCATAAATTAAGAGCACACATGGGAGGTGTGGCCTCATAAGCGAGGCATGCATTTTTTGCTGGTTCCGACCTGGTTAGCACAGTGCATGCATTGGGTTAGCAAGAATTACGTGGAACGTACAAATATAATAATGTGCTGGACACCAGTCGTTGCATGTGCATGCATTTGTCCTTACGTGCTTTGTGCCGGAGGGAAAGGTCAACAGGAGTGCGCATGAGGGTGGGGGGGGCTAGAAAACATCCTCTGTCCTTGTCATATTGCAAATTTTGATGTGGGCCCCCCAGTTAGGAACTTTCTATATAAAGTGGTACCTGCATCGTGTCTGCTGGTCCTAATATATACATGGCGGTCACAATCGTCTATGTGCAAAAAGTACGGTTAGCATGGGTACACTATCTGCATGAGTACTGCATGCAGCCGCACATCCACGTAAATATTTCAGTGGGGAGGGTGATTTTGGAGAAAGCAGTGTGGTGAAAACATGTACCCGCGTATGTAATGTGTTGAATGGAGATGTTCTGTGGCTAAGGATGTCTTGGCGGGGGTAATTCCCGCCGGTGAATTCTAAAACGAGTGGTGTTGAGAGGCTTCCCAAAATATACGTAAAAAAATGCCCCTGGAGAGCAGTAAATACCAAGTGGGAGAGTAGATGGAACAGTGGAGGCGGCGGACACTGGATTTAACCCCACTCCCCGTGCCCTCCTCTGGTCATTTCCCCCATGGATAACAGTGTAGCTCTGCTAGGTTTGGAGGTTAGCATAGTAGATAGGGGAAAAGACGACCATATCTGACCTGAGCTCCGGTGGACAGAGGAATCAGCTAGCTCTTTCTGGTAAGCTTGAACCGGCCTCCTCTTTCCTCGTGCTACTATGGGGACGATTTTGATCTGGCCTGTATTTTCCATGTCGCATCGCCTCTTACCGCCGTAGTTTTCTCCGTTTTGATCCGCCCTCCCTTTCTACTGGCTAATCTAGGTGGCTGTCGTACTCCGATTGAAGTTTTAGCGGCGTCGAACAAAAAGATTACCTAGAGTCCTTCTGTACGGACGGCCTTGCATTTTTTTTGGGTGTTGTAGTATTAGCTTGGTTGACGCGTGAACTGACATGATTTGCGTGCGTCTTTGATGTGTGCAGATCTGTCGGCGAGGATGGCTAGGCCGCCGGGGACGCCGAAACAAGCACGGTCAGGCAGCCGCACCCGGGGGCATCAAGCGGGATCAAGCTTACAAATCCACCTTCGCGACGGGGCCTTTCCTAGGGTTAGGAACCTTGTTTTACCATGCACTGGAGCCGACCGGGCTAGCTGGCTTGCTGACAAACAGATATGCTGGGCCGGTAGATAGGGTTTTCACAGCTGAGCTTATGGGTAGGGTTAACACTAGAACTAGGACATTAAGAATGCCAGATGGGCAAATCAGAACCATCACAGATGAAGATGCCGTCAAGATCTTGGGCGTACGTGGTCATGGTAGGATCGTGCAATTTGGAATGCCTATGTATAGATCTACCCTGGTTAAGAAAGTCAGGGGGGTGCTAGGACTGCGAGGTAGAGGAGGGTTGAAGGTGTCAGACCTTGAGGAAGTGATTAGTAAACTAAACCCTTGTTGCATGAATGAGGCAGAGACTATAGCATTCACGGTTGCATCCACCCTGCTTGCTGTGTCCACCTTGTTGGGACCAAGGCAATCTGGTGCCGCAATACCAGAGGAGATTCTGCCAATTGTCCAAGATCCATGGGCTATAGGCGATTACAGCATTGCAAGATACTCTGTCGACCTTATCATGATTTCTGCCGATAGATACCAAGATAACTTGGCGAATGGAGCAGAACTGCTTATGCTAGGTGGCCATTCGCTTTTCTTGCAGGCAAGTCAATTTAGCATATACACTGCAAGTTGTACTCAGTCATAATATTACTAAAGCAATGTGTGACAGAAATAGTACGGTCTGTTTTTACAGTATGTTCAATTCGACTGGGTGGACTATGGGCCTGCGAGCCTGAGGTCAAATCTGCTGGCAAGAGTTTGTGCTTACTCTGGTCCAATAGTGAGGAATTTGATCCAGCTAGAGAGGGACAACCCAGGATATTACCCGGTAATTCATCTACTTCACTGAAATTAGAGTAATATTGTCTAAAATGGTAATGCAGACCAGGCCTATAGAGTACATGGTGCAGCGAACATGGATGTGGCACCCTCTAATGCAAGGAACAACTAGTGCAGTAAGTTATAAGAAAATATTGAATACATTTTAACTCCATAGTGAAATTGATGATGGAAGAATTGAAATCCTGTATTGCCAAACTTTCAGTTGTTTGCAGGTGACAATGAAGATGCATTGGTTGGACTTGAAGATGGCAACAGACGCCTTGAAAGATGCATTATTGACAGAGTCATCGAAGATGCTGAAAGAGTAGATGAAGAAGGCACACTGGCTCAGCATGAAGAAGCCATGGTCTCTGGGACTGAAGTTGTACATAATGTGACCTCAGAGCATCAATCGGAAAATTTGCAAATTGCTATCTGGACTCATGGTTATGTTGTTGAAGAGGTGGGCAGCGACTGTAGCGAACCAACAGGTTAGATAAGAAAACAAAACTGATGTATGACTATGAGAATACATATTATGTTTGACGGACTGTTAATAAAAGTCTGATGTCCTAATGGAATTGATGCTTGCATGAAATACATTTCCAGTTCCCGAGTATGACACATATGATGAAGCGGATGTCGAAGGAAATGATAATATGTCAGAACAGCCTGCCGTGAATATTGTTAGCGGAGAAGAAGATGCGCAGAACAAGAACATTGTTTCAACTGCACTGCTTGAGGCCGAAACAATCTTCACACAGTCCAGGTCAAGAAGCCAACAAACTGGTAAGTTAACAATAAAAAGCTCGTGAATTCAAGTTGTTGTTGGTCCTTCCATGACATGCATCATAAAGTAGGCATTTCATTTTAAATTAAAAAATGTCGTTCTCTGGCTTTCACAGACTGCGATGGCTATAGTACCGAAACTGGAACGGATGGAGAGGTCAATCAGGTTGTGGTCATTCCGGAAGGTGGTGTATTATACACAAGCTAACAATCATCACTCTTTATGAAGTGCTTAAATTGGATGATGAACTTACCATGAACTACTATTTTGTAGACACCCAAGTGGAAGCCATCAGGGAGCGTGAGCTACCAATTGTTATCAATGAAGGAGGATATGAAGCCCGGAGGCAGAGCCGCATGCTGGAAATAGATGCAAACGATCGGGGTAAAGCAGCATTGGAGGAAGAGAGTGAATTTGAGTCTTCAGATAGTGATGAAGATGTGAAGACACAATATGAATGCATAGGACGGAACGCTGCAAGGGTTCTAGAGCGGCAAGGTAATTTAACTCATATATATATATATATATATATATATATATATATATATATATATATATATATATATACGCCATTTCATGTCGGGAGATTGAGAACTAATTAAAAAGAACCTTTGTCCATGAATGTGCAGAGAAACGAGGTAAGAAAGCCGGGGACTAGCGGTACCCAGTTATAACCATACCAGGTAAAGAAGTTGCGTTCTATGATAATTCAAATGTGTTTTGTCACAGTACTAATGTTAAACTGCGAGAGAAACTAAACACACTTAGAACAATTGGCAGCGCCTCCGGGGATTGCGCCAGTACAACTAACCGCTAGAAGAGGTACGGACGCACATTCAGTAGATAATACTGTACCACTGCTTGATTATGGAAGATGTGAAACAGAGAGTAAGTCAGTTCAATTTAGGTACAAATTTACCTTAAATGAGTAGTGCTTGAATGGTTTAGGTTTTGAAAATGAATATTTCTTCTGTGCATATCCATCTGCAGCACCAACGGGTGTGTCAGCCAACACACATGAAGAGACCCCTGTCACGCCTGCAGATGCAGTGATCGGCAGTGGCGTTCCAAATTCTGCCGAGTACGTGGTTGATCCAGATGAAAGGGGGGACAACATCATTCATGCTGGACTCATAACTAGGTTTCTGCAAGCATCAGCCGATATTGAAGGTTAGCCCCGTATTTTGGTTCTGAATTTACTTACCTATTTTTGCATTAGCAACGATGTAAGCATGGATGGCTCAGACATGTGAAAAATGGTTTTTTCGAGCAGCTGAAGCTGTGTTAATGAGAATGGGTGTCCGCGATATGATGGATGCTGTGATGGAGGAAAGTACACCTGCCGTTATAGCAACACCGCCGGTAGTTGCACGGCCATTGTCTCCAGAAAAAGAAAGCAGCGAGGCTTATGATGAGATGCTTGAAAGACACCATGACAGCCTCATAGAGGATGATGCTGCCCAAAATGAGGAAATGACAGCAGATGGACTGTTCGCATCATCCATGTAAAATTTGTACGATGCGAATGGTTAGTTAAGCATCCTTGTCAGTACTGAATATAATAAAACCTCTAGGGTATTACGTGCAAACATAATATATGTATTTCATGCAGAAATGGAGGTTCCATTCATCGACTTGGTGACGAGCGTTGCTGTAACTGACAATGAAGTCATTGATATGGCATCAGGTATGTGTGACATAAAGGTAAACTAAAGAAATTATGAAAAAATAAAGGACACCAACATATGAAAACTATCAGTTGTTGCAGTGCCATTGATTGACTTGACCATAAGCAGTCAAGACACCTCGGCTAACTAAGGGGCAGAGCAAACGGGTATATAGTGTAATGATGGTGTGTCAAATATAAGAAACAATTGCTTAGGAAAATCAATAAAGTAGTTTTGTTGTGGCAGATCGGGCTCCAATTGTGGATGACATGAAGACAGAAGATATGACAGATAACCCTGATATTGAAGAATCAGCACGGGAAGGACAAAGAGATGAAATGCCAGCTAATAGGACTACAGGTGAGTTACAATCCAGGATGTCTTATCAACGACACTTTATTCCGTGTGGTGATAAGTAATCAAGATGCTATCTAATTATTCATAGGAAGTGAGATCATATCAGACGTTGCTTGCATGAAGTTTCATACTAATATAGATGGTGAGTGATGTTCATGGCTGAATAAATTACATTAAGTACTTCCGTCAGCAGATTATATTCACCAACTGTAGGGATGGCATACATTGGATCATCACCACCACAAGGGTACCTGTCATCAGTAATGCGAACTAGAGGTGTGACAGCTGCGACTTATGGAGCAGGTGATGATACAGTGGGTTCACATAAATAACCTGTGTCAATGATGGTAGCAGCTAAAATAAAGTTTCAGGAATGTGTCCATGCGCGGGGATAGCTGGCGAAGGCATGAGGAGGCGATAGAAGAGAACCGCAAACCGAGGAAGCCAGAACCGCCGACAGAGGATGAGGCTAGAGATATGTAACACACAGACATCATCAAAGCAAGGGCCAGAGGAAGAAGGTAATAATGATAACAAATCAGACAAGCATGAAGCTGGATCTCTAAATGCTTGCAGAAATGCTGGCAATATTGTAACGACAGCAGAAAGAAATGATGAACGTCATCAAGGTTGTCTAAGCTAAAAGTTGGACTTAAACATCAAAGTTCTTAAATAGTGGCGTAACAATCTAGATTGCATGGATTTGTAGAACCGGTACAAACTGAAGCAGTGGCAACTGGAAGAGGAGTTCTTCATGACAACACAAGATATGGCTTCGACAGGAGCACAAGTGAGTGAAATGTTATGTGCTGATGATAGAAAGCAAATCAATCGTGACTATGCTGATGCGCTTATTGTACTTGTACCAATCAGTCAGGGCAGTCGGGCAAGGTTCAGCAGCAGGGGCTAATCCTGGAGGTGGTGGTAGGCGAGAGCACCATGAAGGTTAGTAAGATCACCCTTACGTTCATTGCAAAATGAAAACGTATGAAGAAAAATGTGAAAATTGTAGTTAATGAATTGTCAGGATCCGAACTAAATGAACCAGTTGCAACTGGAAGAGGTGTTCTCTGTATAAACACGGGAGTTGTCTTCCAAGGGATAACAAGTAAGTTAAAACATCAATTATTGTGGATAACCTATGTACGTGCTGACATGCTGCATTCACTGCTTGTGATTGTTCCAAACAGTCAGGGAAGTCGGTGAAGGTTCAGGAGCAGGTGCTAATTGTGGAGATGATGGGCATGAGTTGAACACACTGTCTCGAGATGATGGTCATCAAGGTCCGTACGCAGGAAAATTGTTACATGATAATGAAGAAACGCCCACATTTGACTGACAAATTGTAGTACATGATTTCCCAGGACCCGATCAAGCAGAGCAAGTGCCCGTAGGCGTAGGTGTTTTCCATAGAAGCACGAGATATGCATTCCCAGGGATTACAGGTGAGACAATGCAAACTCGTAAACATGGAGAAAAAATGGGTCAACGATGACAGTACATGGCTCACTGGTTTTTTGAATTTGCACATGCAGTCAGGGCTGTGGGAGAAACCTCGGTAGCAGTGAATACTGTTGTAACTAATCCACATGGTACAGGCTTAGAGCCAATAATCAATCCAGGTTAGTTAACAGTTGGATAGGATACATATATACATGTGTTAGGCTCAGCAGCATCATGACTGTGTGTTGCCTGTAGGGGCATTGGCTGGTGCAGAGGATGCTGTAGGAGTGGTTTCAGGCCGAATGAATAGAAACCTGCGACTGCGTGTTGGCATGGTGAGGACCATAGTGAAGATGGAAATGACTGATAAGGGAGACATATTCCCAGGAAAAGCTGGTCTGAAGCATGATGAGCCCGTTGCAAAGAATGTTGTAGAATTCTGGGACAAAATGTGCACCAGCAGCTCCAGGAATCGCAGCAGGTAGAGTGAAATATGAATCATAATACAGTTGACGAAGAAAACATTGGTTTATGGGTTGACATGTATTGCGGCTTTGTGCTTGCTTGCAGGAAATGGTACAAACACCGGGTGTCGTACCTGATAGTGATGTCAGGTGATGACTTTGTCAACGAATTTGGTCCTGGTGGGCACCTAACAACAATCGGCTGGACGGCTGTGTCAAGAATGCTTGTGTACAAGGATGATGCGATGTAGGGTGACTGGGAGATCAGGTGGCAACATATATTTGACTTGCGATTTGTAGTGAGTGATTACTTACATGACATCATCCAAGCTGTTTCAATTGCTACATTGCGTTGCTTGCAATAACTTGTTGCGCCTTCCGGCAGCTTGCTCTCATGTACAGGTCATACGATTTGGACTTCGAATTCATGAATACAATGATGAGTTATGAAGCACTCGGCTATCACCTGCAGTGGACAAAGAAGGTATCAACTTGCAATGCATATATATATATATATATATATATATATATATATATATGTACATATATACATATGAGGTTTTGTACTCAACAGATGTGTGTACATCATGATTAGCATTTTGTATGAATAAAAAAAACTCATGCTACCAGTTCCAATGATGGAAAGCTACTCACTATATGTCGTGGATGTCGAGGAGAGGACATTGTTGGTCATGGACCCCTGTGAGACTTCAGAGCCAATTTTAGAGATGCAGTAAAAGCATGAAGACAATGCAAACTTCATCCCAGCAGGACTTCGGCGCTGCATACATGAGAATATCCCTGGTTGGTACATCCCTGCACAGGGGTGGACAATCAAATACAATGTGAACATGCATGAAAGCTGCGAGATGTATGGTCAAGTGCAATCAATCTAAATGTCAATATTTATTTACAGTCCAGGTTTAACAATGGGACTAATTTGATGTGATGATGGACAATGCAGAGAGGACAGCTGGCTGCACATTGTAAACTACAACAGGAATTACACTGGACTATATCTTCAGACTGTGCTAACCCCGGTGAGAATTATACGACATGAATATATTCAAACTTTGGTTCAACTTTGTAAAGATCTAGTCGAGCCTGTCTAATTGTCATGTTCATTATGTGCAGGCGTGCCTTAACTACCTGCAGCAGTCAATAGCATATGAAGTTATCTCCATGCGGGGAACATGGGAGATCTCCCTAATTTCATGCTTGAGGAAGTCCTACCATTCTAGGCAGGTACAAGATGAGAGGAAGCATTTTGGAACAGTATTTGCGTGACGGATCATAAGCCTGTTGGAATATGAGGACAACCGCAAATGTTAGTTGCCTCCCCACATGTATGTGGTGTGGTAATGGTTCGAACGGTTGTCCAGCCGATGAAAATTGAAGACATGCTGTCGCCGATAAAGGTTGCAATTTAGCTTGCACCCCCAATCAAAAAGGTGTGTAAGTGATTGTGACCGCTTGTTGGGTGCCATGTCTAAGTTCGTGCCAGAGTGATTGTGAATCAGGTATGTAGGATGGTCATTTGTCTACCACCCGACACTATAAGACTGAAGACATCATGGCGTCATGAATTGGGTCAATTTAGCTTGCACCCCCCGCTAAGGTGGTGTGTAAGTGATTGTGTTCAATGCCTATATGCCATGTACTAGTTGAAGACAACCCTGTTTGTGTCGTTTATGTTAGAAGACAGTCATGTTAATCCTGATTATTGTGTAAGACGTAATTGTTGCATCCAACTATTAAGTGTGAACCTTACTGTTGTGTGCTACGAGTTCTATGATGTTTGGCTTGTGCGTAAAATGATTATGCAGTAAAGTATGCAATGTATGAATTACGATGTTGCATTAGTATGGCATAAGGCAAGATGGCTATGCCTGTGACATAGCGTGTCTAGATGATGGCGACACACGGCGTGGCAGAGGGTGTCTGTCGGTGTCAAAACCGGCGGATCTCGGGTAGGGGGTCCCGAACTATGCGTCTAGGCAGATGGTAACAGGAGACAAGGGACACGATGTTTTACCCAGGTTCGGGCCCTCTTGATGGAGGTAAAATCCTACGTCCTGCTTGATTAATATTGATGATATGGGTAGTACAAGAGTGGATCTACCACGAGATCAAGGAGGCTAAACCCTAAAGCTAGCCTATGGTATGATTGTTGTAATGTATGTTGTGTCCTACGGACTAAAGCCCTCCGGTTTATATAGACACCGGAGAAGGCTAGGGTTACACAGAGTCGGTTACAATGGTAGGAGATCTACATATCCGTATCGCCAAGCTTGCCTTCCACGCCAAGGAAAGTCCCATCCGGACACGGGACGGAGTCTTCAATCTTATATCTTCGTAGTCTTGGAGTCCGGCGGACGATGATAGTCCGGCTGTCCGGAAACCCCCTAGTCCAGGACTCCCTCATTGTCCGAAGCTTAAAAACTAAAGGGGGAGTATAGAGTAAGCTGTCGATTTGCTGGACAATGGAAAACCTTAGATCACAATGTTGGGACAGACAAGTGTTCATAACGCATGCTGCATGGTTATTTCTCTCGGGATATTGCTAGCAACATAGGAGAACTAGGAATTTAAATATATTGAAGAAGGCATGTAGCGCGAAATTTTGATTGAACAAGGTGGCTAGATGGCCACTGTTTCCTTGTGTACCACGAAATTTTCTTTGAACAAGTTAGTTGATTCGAGTTGGTAATAAGATGAAAAATGTCACACGCGTTTGTGTATGTGAGAAGATGGGCGTGGCATGTGCTCGTCCTCTCATTGCACACATCAAGCCCGGGGAGGAGGGGGGCGCATCGTGTGGATGTGCAATAGTAAAATAGGTTGTAGATTTGTTCAGACACATCATATCAAGTTTAGTAGCAAATAATGCTTGGCGCATCACGCTAAAACTGAAACGGCTGATAGCAAACATGACCTTGGTGCATACATTGGCTACGATGAGTTAAGTCGATAGTAATCTACTGTGTGCATAGATAAAAGAACATAAGGATAGCTCCATGCCAACCAGATGATTTTGTTGATTCAGACTTCCTCAAATATATTGTCGGATGGTGGAAGAAGGCGCCACAGAGCGTCACGTGCATGGGGTGAGAAATTGCCCTGCAACTTCATGCACTCGTATAGCGTTTCCCGCTTCACCTTCAATACTGTGTGATGTGTAATGGCACCAGGAGGGAATGTGGTCAGGGAAAAAAGGTGAAAAGGAATCTAGTGAAAAAGTATAGAACAATGTAATTAGGCTCGGTGACATCGATAACCAACCTTTGTGAGGTCCATCTTCAGCTTTTTCCCATCGAAATGTCGGGCAATATGGACGACACAAGCTCCAGTTTCATTACTGGTCAAAGCAATCAGAGTTTCATAAGAACCCACTGATGACATTGCACATAATGAGGAAAACCGAAAGGAGGCTGGGCAACACAATACCGAGAGAAAATGATATCAGCAAGTGCGGGGAAGGTGACTTTCCATCCATCTTCCTCACGGGCCAGCCAGCATAATACTCATTTAAGCAACTGAACAAGGCATCATGTAGCTTCCAAGCTATAATCTTGTCTCGCTGCTGAGTGATCAGTGGTTGGCTTCTCTTGTTGTACATTGGATCAATAACAAACATGAGGCGGTTTACCATGTCCCAGAAAACTACAATCCATCCTTCGGGCCGTGGAACCGGCGTGAAGAACTGCAAAGAAGAATTGAGGTGTTAGGGGACCAATTAGTTGACATAGGAGAATACAAAAATCAAAGGGCCGGTGGTAGTTTACTCCCATACCAACTGAGCTAATGTGATGTCATAATTGAGTGCGTTGGCACATAATGCTTTCTGGATTGACACCGTATGTAGGTAATCATGATCCAATAGTACCATCGTCTGCATTCAGTGAAATCCAATCGTTGGAGGATGGAAAAAAATAATGTGTATTGGAAAACAAATCACAGAAAGTATGTATAGCTCTCTATGATTGACCGAAAATTCGGGTTCAAATGGGTGTCTCCACGTTAAGTATGGGGAGTGTTTGTCTGCTTCCTGATCAGACTGGCAATACCTCCTGATAATGAATGACATCACCTCGTGGTCGATTATCTCATCTTCAACAAGCTGGCATTTCAACGCCGACCCCGTGATTCGTAAGAACCTCGGGTTCTCATGCACAAGAAAATTCCTGTGTATGTAGAAAAGGGGGTGTCAGCCTAATGGGTAAAATGTGACTACAGATAAACATCATGTACCATAACTATCTGGGTTGACATAATCACCTGCATAATTCTTCTGGCAGTGCCGTAACAAAGAACCCTTCTACTTGTTGGCAAACATACGGTTGCGGTGGTAGCGGGACAGCACCCCTGATCCATGGGTCTGTCTGGAATCCAGATCTGAATACATATTTTCTTCCAGGAAGTCCCTCTGCCTTCTGTCCAAACACAGTGGTGCTGCTGTCATCCGGCAAGTCAATAAACGTTTCACTGACAGCCTGCAGTGTTTGCCTTGCAAACTGAAGTATCTGCGATGTCATTGTTGCGACTGCTCCTTCCTCGTGTCGCGACCTCTTGTTCTGCTGCCGGTCTGAGTCGTCATCGCCGTGGAAACTCTGTCCAGAGTTGCCATATGAAAACAGAGTCAAATTTATCATATAAAATGAAAATATTGGCACCGGAGGAATTCGTTGCAAAAATGCAACCAAATTAACAAAAGGGGATTGCAATGTAAAAGGTTCAAGACCTTTGCATGCAGACATGTCGAGCCTGACCCCTGGTATTTTCTGACCAACCGGAGTCCTCGGTGTGTCAACTGGAAATGTATCTATTGCTCTTGCAGGACAGTCAGTAAACCCTCTAGCAGTACAACAGATGCACCTCTTGCTTATTGATGCCATTAGTTTGTCCACGAATTTGATCATGTCTGCCTGCATATTTGCGCAGGCAGTGTTGATTTCACGCTGGCATCTCGCATTCTGCTCCTTCAGTATGAAACTCAACTCATCCCTAACCTGCGGCAGACAAATAAAAATGACATACATCAACAGAATCAGCATACATGCGATGACTACCCCCAATAACAACTATGGGGAAATCAAGAAAAATAATGAAAAAAATAGAATCAACCGTAGCAGCGAATCATACCAGGCTGGGGTATCGGCTCCGCATGTGCTCTATAAAGTCCATTGGTCCAAGCATACGTAGTGGCATATGTACATCCATTAGGTTCCCGGCTGCTGAAGATGATAGATGAGCTGAATCATTCCTGTCGTTGGTGAACTTGCAAACATCTTCCTCCGTATTCCCGCCTTGACCTGGCTGGTTGGAAGTTCTCTCTGTGCAATCAGCAATGTTGCAACGAGCATAACATAGATCAGTACCGTGACGAATCTGCCATGGATACATGTGCAAAACATTTATAATGATGATGGAGAATCAATAAACAATGTTCACCACAACCACAGTAAGCTGCCATGGTTACCATGCATTTCGAGTAGGATGTAGGGCCCTTCCCAATGTCCGTCGCCATTGTTATCATGTTCTTGATGCTGGTCTGATCGAAATCACTAATGCGAGGAAGGACATTATGGTTCTTGTTGAAAATTCCAAGGTCAACATTGTCGAGGAAGAATATCTACATGAAAATATTGTTACTATGGGATCTGTGTGAACGACAGATGTATCAGAAATAGCATTGCAAATGATCTCATGAACCATGTCGATGAGCCGGCTGTTGTAGCCTCATTGCGTAAAGAAGACAAACCTGTAAAAACAAGTGGCAACCAACCAGATTGGTGTTCATACTGTTGGCCATCATATCGTTCTTAAGCCGCCGAACTGCCTCAAGCAAAAACTCAAGTACAAACTCACACCAATTGAATTGTGATATGTTCTCCGTATTTGCCAACGCACCCCAGTAGTCTATGGTGCCATAATCATGTTTTGTTCTAGGTGCCAGCACATGGCCCATAACAAAAATGACGAATGCAATCTGGAAGCAATCCTTCTCCATCTTGCTGGAAGCCTCGGAAATGTCACGGAGAAGGAATTCCTCGGCCACACGTAGGCTATGAACTCCCATCCTGTCCATCCCTAACGTCCTATTTATGAATGTTACCGCTTCTGGCTTGATGAAACCATCACGCTCTTTAACACTCCGGTGTCCACACGGGATACCAAAAACCTTGTGGATATCTTCCGCAAAAAACTTTAGTATTTTGGTTTCTGACAGAAGAATCGCTCGACGCTGAACGCATACCTTGCTCATAGTCCAAGCGCTAAACGTAAGATTAAGCTTCTGGAGCAATGGTAGATTTAGCATTCCACCAAACCCAATTTCAGTAATGAGCCACCTCTTGTATTCGTCAAATGTCTGGATTGCTTCTACTGCTTTTCTGACTGAAATTCGAGAAGTTGGAGCAGGAGGTGCCTGATCTTCATTAGCCTGCTGTGGCTGTCCATGAATGTTGTCATCAGCTGCATCCCCAGAGGCCGCAGCCCCATCCCAGCTTCTGGCGTCAGACATGATTCCTACGAATGTGAAAACTTTGATTGTGAGTGAGCTACAACGAATGTATGCTAGAGTACGATAGATGGAATTTTTGTGCTAAAAAACATGGGCTGAAATCAACTGTACACGTGTTGCTCCTCATGGCTGACGAACTATGCTGGACTGAGCATGATTAATATAGAATCAGATTGCCATGTGCCGCATGTAGGTACTGTCGCGTTAAGCAGGAGTATGACTGAACTTGATTAATACATACGGTGAATAACATGATTGAATCCCAAATTATGACTGTTGGTTCGCATGAGTCCAAACGGATTAGGATACATCAGGCAAGCAGTTTTGCGGCGGCAAGAAATTACAGATTGGATGCGGCGACAGATCCAAACTGCTCTGGTCTATCAGAAATACCTACTAAGTGTATTTGTCGGGGCATAGCCGTGCACCGCGGAGGGGAGGAGAAGGGGGCGGGGGGGAGGGGAATGAATACTACCTGTGGATCTGCCCCGTTGGAATGGTTACGCCGTGGGCCAAATCGCCGGTGACTTCGCTTGAGATAGTAGCTGAATCAGGGGCAAGCGAGACACATGGCTGGTATGAGGGATGGTGGGTGGTTGCGGGCTGATGGTTGGAGATAAGGTCAGGAAATATCTAGATCAGCGGGGTAGGTAATAGAATTTATTGCGTCCATCGGTCATGCCGCTGACAGCGCCTACCCGTTCCAATATATATAGCAAAACGAACTAGTTTCCGCAGAGAAAATTATGATTTATTAGCTATACAGTAAATATCAAACATTACTGATGCTGCCCAATTGATAAGATGGTCGGCGCAAAAATAAATAACTAAACATTATTTGATTACTCATTGCATGTCACATATCTTAACAACGGTCTTACACAAGAACCACAGAAAAATCTCATTACCAACCACTGGGATACAAAATACATGCTTCAGGATTCTCATTGCCAACCACTGTGATACAACGGATCGCACTACCTGATTCGGATTACCATCGACTGGGATACAAAAGACACACTTGACACTTCCTAATCATTCTTTCTAGTCTGCCAACAATACCAAGACCACCGTCTACCTGCTAAGGAGTGACACTACTTTCAGCAATGCCAAGAAAATAAGTACAACCGCAAAGAGTATGGCAGCAGCCAAGAACACAAGAACATGGAGCGCGGCGACGGAAGAGCCTGCTTGGTTAACCCTGATGGCTTGAGCTGCGGCCGAACACTTGCACTATCACTGACCACACGGACTCAAGCGGTTCGAATCGATCCGCCTGGCTGCTGCTACAAAGATCCCGTCTGCGTGCCGCCCCAAATGAAAGCTTAACTCTCCAAGGTACTCCTCCTTGGTTCTCATGTAGTTGCAGATTCCAGCCTGCAAGAACAGAGCAAATCGGAAATCAAAAATTGATGTATTAGCCGATCCGAATGCAGATGATTACTTAGATGAACGAATGCGTAATGGATTGTACTCACGTCTTTGTTGACGCACTTGTAGAACCAAACGCCTGCATTCTGCCCCGCCCAAGCAATCCAGGTGAAGACCCTACCGCCGCACTCAGGGCAGCTGATTAGCGGCGGAAGTTGCTCAAATCCGCTTGAGGATGACGAAGCAGACATGCTCTCTGGGAGGATTTGTGGCCCTAGTCTGGATTAGTTCACTCAGTAGATCTTCCTGGGGGGAGGAATGGGTGGACTTCTATATGAAGAAGGATGAGAGCGAGGAGGTGTGTTGGAGAAGATTGGTACCTGCCACCTGTGCTTGCATAAATGAGCAAAACGGCTCCTTTGGACCAGCTTCCGTGAGAAAACGGTTCGCCCCGTCCACTCCCGTCTGATCCGCCACCCCACTGACTGACGGGGTTACCTGAGCAGTGGGCCATGTGCTATTTGGAGAAATAATCTATGTGGAGGAATACCTACTACTATACCCACTGCAGCTCAGATCGCTAGGTGAATAAATGGCACAGATAGCGGGCTCCTGTGAGCTCACGCTCACATAAGCATTTTCGCTGATCATGCTGCTATTAAATATCTTATGGAAAAGAAAGATGCTAAGCCTAGACTTATTAGATGGGTTCTCTTGCTCCAAGAATTTGATTTGCATATTATTGATAGAAAGGAGCCGAGAACCCGTGCTGCGCAACTTGTCTAGGTTAGAGAATGTTCTTGATGACCCACTGCCTATTGATGATAGCTTTCCTGATGAACAATTAGCAGTCATTAATGCTTCTTGTACTGCTCCTTGGTATGCTAATTATGCTAATTACATCGTTGCTAAATTTATACCACCTAGTTTCACATACCAGCAAAAGAAAAAGTTCTTTTATGATTTAAGACATTACTTCTGGGATGACCCACACCTTTATAAAGAAGGAGTAGATGGTGTTATTAGACGTTGTGTACCTGAGCATGAACAGGAACAGATCCTACGCAAGTGTCACTCTGAATCCTATGGAGGACACCACGCTAGAGATAGAACTGCACATAAGGTATTGCAATCTGGTTTTTATTGGTCTACTCTCTTCAAAGATGCTCGTAAGTTTGTCTTATCTTGTGATGAATGTCAAAGAATTGGTAATATTAGTAGACGTCAAGAAATGCCTATGAATTATTCTCTTGTTATTGAACTGTTTGATGTTTGGGGCTTTGATTATATGGGACCTTTTCCTGCCTCTAATGGTTATACACATATTTTAGTTGCTGTTGATTACGTTACTAAGTGGGTAGAAGCTATTCCAACTAGTAGTGCTGATCATACACTTCTATTAAAATGCTTAAAGAAGTTAATTTTTCCGAGGTTTGGAGTCCCTAGATATCTTATGACTGATGGTGGTTCACATTTTATTCATGGTGCTTTCCGTAAGATGCTTGCTAAGTATGATGTTAATCATAGAATCGCATCTCCTTATCACCCCGCAGTGTAGTGGTCAAGTAGAGTTGAGCAATAGAGAGCTCAAATTAATTTTGCAAAAAACTGTGAATAGATCTAGAAAGAATTGGTCCAAAAAACTTGATGAAGCATTATGGGCCTATAGAACTGCATACAAAAATCCTATGGGTATGTCTCCGTATAAGATGGTTTATGGAAAAGCATGTCACTTACCTCTAGAACTTGAACATAAAGCATATTGGGCTATTAAAGAGCTCAACTATGACTTCAAACTTGCCAATGAGAAGAGGTTATTTGATATTAGCTCACTTGATGAATGGAGAACCCAGGCCTATGAGAATGCCAAGCTATTCAAAGAAAAAGTCAAACGCTGACATGACAAAAGGATACAAAAGCGTGAGTTTAACATAGGTGATTATGTGTTATTATTCAACTCTCGTTTAAGATTTTTTGCAGGAAAACTTCTCTCTAAATGGGAAGGTCCTTATGTTATCGTGGAGGTCTATCGTCCCGGTGCCATAAAAATCAACAACTTCGAAGGCACAAGTCCGAGGGTGGTCAACGGTCAAAGAATTAAACATTATATCTCAGGTAATCCTATCAATGTTGAAACTAATATTGTTGAGACCATAACCCCGGAGGAATACACAAGGGACACTTTCCAGAACGTTTCAGACTCCGAAAAGGAATAGGTATGTGGTACGGTAAGTAAACCAACTCCAAAACATTTCTAATGGCAATTTTTATCCGTTTTGGAATATTTAAGAATTTCGGAAAGAAAGAAGTAGTCCGGGAAGGACACGAGGCCTCCACGAGGGTGGAGGGCGCGCCCACCCTTCCTGGGCGCACCCCCGTGTCTCGTGGCCACCTCGTGTGCCTCCCGGACTCCGTTTTCTTGCACGTTACGTATTTTGGTCGGTAAAAATTCATTATATAATCCCCTGAAGGTTTTGACCACCGGATCACGCAAATATCCTCTATTTTCGTTTCGAGCTGTTTCTGTTACAGATCTAGAGCACCATGACGTCGCCCTCCTTCAAATATGAAGACAAGGATGCTTGGCTACTGAAAGTGGAGTACCATTAGCAGTGAAGACATGAACAGGAGAATCCAGCGATCGAAGAGAGGACAAAGTGGAAGAATGAGAAGACATATGAAAAGAAGCTCCAGAGTCCAGAACCCATGGGGATGTACCTGACTGTGTAGAGGGCGGTTGCTCGTATGGAAGCATTAGTCCGCGTAACCAGCAGTGCCGTCGAGGAAGAACACGAAGCCATGACGGGCACGCTTAAGTCTCGTAATATCCCGCCGATCAAAGCAATGGCTGAAGGCATCGAGGTAGATGACGAAGTCCTCGAAGATGATGATCGCGCCTTGCGCAGGTGTTTCCCCTTCATGTAGCACTGGGACTCAATATGACCATCATTGTTGCAGTAGTCGCAATGTGGATGGGGGCGACCTGAGCCTCCAGAAGGAGTGTGCAAGAGTGGCGGAGCACTCGAGCGAGAAGGGGTCGGTGCAGCAGGTGGCGTGGAAGAAGACCGAGTAGCAAGCACAGAGGAAACCTCCAAAGAAACCAGCAAAGACGTAAGCGAGTCTCCTCGGACGAATCTCGAAAGCCTCCATGAGAGAAATCGCCACAAGCAAACAACTGAGCACGCCAGGGCTCAAACTCCTTACGGAGCCGAGACAGGAACTCGTAGACGCGATGAAACTCTAAATTGGCCTGGACAGCCTGGCAATAGGGGCAAGTACGACAACCAGCACTGCGAGGAGAATCAAGCTAGCGCCAGATAGCAGAACTCTAGGCATAGAAGTCATCAACAGTAGAGTCACCCTGCTGAAGAGCATGCTCCTGACGGACCACAGAAAGGTATAGGGCATCACCAGAGGGCTCATAGCGCTGACGAAGACGAGCCCACATCTCAAAGACAGTAGGAAGACCCAGAAACTCAGAAGCAAACTGAGGAAGAACACTAGCAGTGAGAACAGCTGCAGCATGAGCATCATCATCAAGCCACTGGGTGTAAACAGATAGAGCACCATGATACGTCTGAAGAGCCTCCTCAGAAGCCAAAACCCTCTCATCATAAGCATGATCAGCAGTCTCATCAGCAAGCTTAGCCGCATCCTTGGCGGCCTGATTAGCATCCGTAGGAATAACCAGTGGAGTCGGCGGAGTAGGGGCAGCCGGAGGAACCGGACGTGGCGGACAGCAGACCTCGCCAGAAAGAACACCCTAGAGACGGATGCCACACATGTGAATGCGCATGAAGACAGTAAACTCGGTGTAGTTAGTACCATCAAAGATCACCGGACAGCGAGGGACAGTAACATAGCCCGATGCAACAGGCATTTTTTTGGGCGAAGATCCGAAAACAGCAGAATCGAGAACGGGATCGGGGAGTGGCAGACAGTCGATCTGAAGAACCGCAGCGGCCCGGCTGGAGAGGAGACCGGGGCTGGCTGGAGAGGAGAACGGGGGCGCCTGCGGGAGTCAACGAGGCTGGCGGGACGAGCCCCCTGCCTGCTTTCGCGGGAGTCCGGGGCTGGCGGGACGAGCCCCACCGCCAGGCAGCGGTGGGAAGCGGGAGCAGGAGAACGGGCGCCTGCGGGAGTCCTTCGAGCGGCGGAGAGGAGCCTCGCCGAAAGCGAAGCGGCGGAGCAGGAGATCGGGGCGCCAAGGGATGAACCCCGCTTCGATCGAAAGCATTTGAGAGGAGATCGAGCGGGGTTGGAGATCGATCGGGATGTAGAGACGGATCAAACGCACGAGTTGCAGCGTGCAAAAAATTTACCTAGCTCTAATACCATGTTAGGAATAAGCAACTTGTATTTCCATGAGGCCATAGGCCGATATATATACATGTACAGGTGTGGAACATATGCAAGAAACCCCTTATACAATGGGATAAATACAAAGGGGTACATGACTTATATTATAACTCTAATAGTCTGAACAATGACTTGAAAATCCATTTCAAATCTGATTTTGATATCATTCGGTTCTTTAAGCACTTTGAAAGGGTTGTGCAAGGGAAAAGGAATAATGAACTAAATTCAAATTTTGACTCAAGGAAAAGGTTGCCTAAATTATTTATGAGGAGACCACCACCTATATTGTCTTTTCAATGTTATTATTATGCTCATTAATTATCATAATCTTCAAATCTTCTTTGATTAGAAGAAACAAGAGGATGAGGTATGTTTCTAAATAATTATTGTCTTTTCAATGTTATTATTAGGCTCATTAATTATCATAACCCTCAAATCTTCTTTGATTCGAAGAAACAAGAGGCTCGGGAAGAGGTAAGTAGTGGTGGTGGACAATTTACAGATGTTATGGTTTATAAGGACAATGGGAAGGAGTCTCGGTCTCGAGATAACAAGGACAATCTTAGCTTCACTCAATTGTTGATGGTAATCTTGCCCATATAGTTAGTGTACAAATCTTGAGATGGTATTTTTTAATTAAGAACTTACTTATTTAATTTTCAGGGACCAATTACAGATGATCTATTTACTGGGTCATGGTGAAGCACTACTGTAACAAGCATGGTTTTGGCAAATTTGGCCATTCAGTTCAGTTCAGTTCTAGGTTCCAGTTCCTCAATCCATTTTGCCATGCATTTCAAAGATATTACTCCCTAGGTTGTCATCTCTTTTGTTCAATGCACCTTCAAGTTATCTATGCATGCTCATTGTACATTCAGCAGTCAAAACTGCTGGAATTTAGTCTATTATGGGACAGCCCAATAACTATTTCAGAAATTTCTAAATAAATCCTAGAGGCCCACTTAGCCCATTTGTGCAAGGCAAGGGATACTACTAAAGTTTAGTCCCACTTTGCTAGTTAGTGGGAGTTGGACCTCCTTATAAGGGAGGTTCTTTCCCCACTTGTATGAGCATGAGAACAAGAGGGACATCCACGCGCGCTCCTCCTTCGCCGCCCGCCTCGCCACGCCACGCCTCGTCACGACGCGACGCGCCGCACCGCGGGTTGCGGGAATGAGCCGAGCCGATGTATAATTTTTGCCACGCACTACGGGTATACGAAAGGTCACTTGGGAGCTGAAATTTTTTTGCGGTAGTGGATAATAAATACGAATGGCGCACCTCTTCGCGTGCTGCCTGTTCACTTCGTCTCCCTCCGTTGGTTCACCTCCCGGCGCAGCCTGTTCGCGTCCCTCTCCTGTGCCTATATAAGAGAAGGTCGCTCCTCTCCAGAGAGACACATCAGAAGGTCCTCTTCCTCTCGCCACACAGTTCTGAGCAGCACTGCTGCTGCTGCATGAGCTTCCCCATCCCGGCTTGCGGCGTGCACCGCAGTCGGGACAAGAGGCCTCCAAACCGCACCTTTGAGTCCTCAGACGGGAGAAGGGAGATAAGGTTTTTGGGGAGCGCTCTGTGCGACTACTGACTTCTTCGTCACGGACGCCCCGGACTCCGACGACTACTTCCCCGACGATGACTACTTCCCTGACGTTGATAACCTCCTCGACGACATGGAGGACACCGACCCCAAGTCCAGTGCCTCTACTCCCGCTGCTGTCACGTACGTGTTTCTCCCCTTTCTATTGGAGGTTCTGCTATAGTTTCTTGTTCTAGTATTTGCCCTAGATATGTTAGACTCTATTTCATATATGCAACCTGCTATACTGTCTGCTTTAGATATGTTTAGTTACGATTCATATATGAACATGTTGTTTACCTTCTCTTTGTAAAATCGCATGGCTTATTTTATCATTGCTATACTAGCCATGCTTTTAGTATTTCTGTTAATAAAATCATTCGGTAAATTGCTCATATTTCCAACAATCCAAAAACCTTATTATAGGCAATTTACCCCAAGTGGTTTTGTTGCTTCCATGAGACCTCCTATGTTTGAGGGTATCCACTATAAGAGGTGGCGCGTGAGAGCAGTCTTATGGTTTCAAACCATGAGTTGCTATGACGCCACTCTTGGCAAACCTGAAGGAGAGCAAGATGCCCATCAGGCACAAGCTTTTCAGAAAATGGATACCTTGTTTAAGGCTGCTCTCTTGAGTGTTCTTGGTGAGAACATAGTTGATGCTTATGCGTCAATTGACAATGGAAAAGATATGTGGGATGCACTCGAGGCCAAGTTTGGGGTCTCGGATGCCGGCACTGAGATGTACATCATGGAGCATTTCTATGATTATAGGATGACTGAAGAGCGCTCCGTGGTTGAGCAGGCTCATGAGATACAGTCATTTGCCAGAGAACTTGAGCACTTCAATTGCATGCTACCGGACAAGTTTGTTGCTGGGGGTATCATCACTAAGCTTCCTCCTTCATGGAGGAACTTTGCTACCTTACTGAAGCATAAGAGACAGGAGTTTTCCGTTCCGGATCTCATTGGCACTCTTGATGTGGAAGAAAAGGCGAGAACAAAGGACACATGTGCTCGAGGTAGTGAGGGAGGATCTAGTGCCAATCTGGTACAGAAGAAGAACTTCCAACCCCACAAGTTCAAGTACAAGGGCAAGTTTGATGGTAAAGCAAAGTTTGATGGGAAGAACAAGGTTGTGCAACACACGAACTTCAAGAAGAAGAATGACAAGAAGAAAGGTGTTTGTCATGTGTGTGGGGATCCTGATCATTTGGCTCCAAGTTGCCCTAATCGCTATGACAAGCGTCATCCTGGGAAAGGCGGCAAGACCGCTAATGTTGTCATTGGAGACACTGACATGAAGGATGCTGGGTATGGTATATTTCCCACTATTCTTTTAGTATGTCATTCTCCTGATTGGTTGATTGATGCGGGTGCTAATGTGCATGTATGCGGTGATATTTCCATGTTTTCGTCTTATCAGACCGCAGGGACTTCAACCGTTGTAAGGGCATATTTATCCCCAAGTGGTTTTGGTGATTGATGACAATGCTTTTGCGGACTAAGCGTGTGCGTTAAGTTCTTTTAGAGATTCATCCATTGGCACGAGACGATTTCCTCCCCTCGCTGTTTTATTCAAGACGGTGTAGCTCCTTCGTTTCGTTGTTGGTGGACTAGTTTCGTAGGAGTCACCGTACTATCAAGAGGGGATCCGCTTTGGTAAGACTAGGGTGGAATCAACACGCACACATCCCTATCACACCCGCCGCCTTCCTTCCGCATCTTTGAGCTGCCCTTTCTCTTCCGTACTGCCTCCGCTCGCGCCGCCGTAGTATCATGGTCTCACACGGTAGTACCACCGGCTCTCCAATGTAGTACCGCCCACGAAGCGGTAGTACCGCTCTCAGCCGTAGTAACGCTCCACAGTATGTAGTACCGCTTGCGGCTTCGACCGTAGTACCACAGCTTGTTCCGCTACTACTACCTCGATTCGAGACCGTGTTTTCTCGTGTCGGGTTTTGTGGTACTAGGCGCGGTAGTAGAAGCGGTAGGACCGCTCCAAGCGGTAGTACCGCTCTTCTCCCGCCAGTAGTACCGCTCTGGGCCAGGCCCTGTCTTCCTCACTCATGGTAGTACATGGGGTAGGGAGCGGTAGTACCGCTCTCAGCGGTAGTACCGCCCTTCCCTAGCGGTAGTACCGCTCTATGCGGGGATGTACAGTGGGGTAACGGTTTGTTTGTTTCCCCCACTATATAAAGGTGTCTTCTTCCTCCAAGTTGATCTACCTCTTTCCCCCAAAGCTCCATTGTTGCTCCAAGCTCCATTTTCGCCCGATCTCTCTCCCTAGCCAATCAAACTTGTTGATTTGCTCAGGATTGGTTGAGAAGGCCCAGATCTACACATCCACCAAGAGAAATTTGATTTCCCCCACTTATCCCTAGAGGATCTTGTTACTCTTGGGTGTTGAGCACCCTAGATTTGTTGAGGTCACCTCAAGCCATACTCCATTGTGGTGAAGCTTCGTGGTGTTGTTGGGAGCCTCCAAGTGTTGTGGAGATAGCCCCAATCTTGTTTGTAAAGGTTCTGCGCGCCTTCAAGGGCACCAATAGTGGAATCACGGCATCTCGCATTGTGTGAGGGCGTGAGGAGAATACGGTGGCCCTAGTGGCTTCTTGGGGAGCATTGTGCCTCCACACCGCTCTAACGGAGACGTACTTCCCCTTAAAAGGAAGGAACTCTGGTAACACATCCTCGTCTCCACCAGCTCCACTCTTGGTTATTTCGTGCCTTTACTTTTGCAGGCCTTCTTGTGTTACATCCATTGCTTGCATTTGTGCTAGTTGTTATTGCATCATATAGGTTGCTCACTTAGTTGCACATCTAGACAACCTATTTTGTTGCAAAGTTTAAATTGGTAAAGAAAAGGTTAAAAATTGTTAGTTGCCTATTCACCCCCCCTCTAGCCAACCATATCGATCCTTTCAATTGGTATCGGAGCCTCGTCTCTTTTTAAGGACTTTACCGTCCGAACAGTATGGTTGATGTCGTAGATGAGGTGGGAGAGCACTCCGGTGCGAATCCAATATCATCTACGGGAGATGGGGGTAACTCGATCTCACGTGAGGAATTCAATGTGGCTTTGGAAACATTGAAAACCTCCATGACGACCGAGGTGAAGGACATGTTTAAAGATTTCCTAGAAGGACTTAAACAATCTACCTCGCCGATGAAAGTGGGTGATCCCACCAACAAGGTGACGGATGCTACCTCCGACAAGGGGGAAACTAACATTGAAAAGAGTTCTTCTATTAGTGGTAGAAATGGTACCGACATCTTTGCCAGTGTGGAACCCCCAGTTTATGGAGGGCCAATCCCCTCCACTTGAATCATGCCGGTCCTCCTCCTAAATATGAGAAACATGAAGATTTTGATTCTTGGGTCTATCGCTTTAAGCGTCATTTAAAACATGTGAACACTAACCTTTGGAGAATCATTGAAGAAGGTTTCTATCCTCATGACCCAAGCAACTTCACCCCTCGAGAAGCCGTGGACAATCAATTCAATGAGAGTGCTCTCTTCATCATCCAAGATGCTATCCTTCCCGAAGATCTTCCTCACCTTCGACCGCATGTCATGGCTAAAGAAGCATGGAAATGTGTCGAGGGTCTCTATCGAGGAAGTGCTAGCATTCAACGCTCCAACTATGAAGTGGTGCAAGATGAAGCCGATGAGTTTGCAATGAAAGAAGATGAAGAACCTCGTGAGCTCTTTCGAAGAGTGACCAAACTCGCGGTCGCACTCCGAGATCATGGAAGCAAGGACACGGATGACAATTGGATCAAGCGAAAATTCCTCAAGGCCATGATGCCCTACAACAAGGCCATGTCCTCCGTCATTCGTCAACAACCGGACTTCCACTCCATGACCTCAAGTGAAGTGTTGGATGAGTTCGTTGCAATGAGCATCTTGGACAAGACCGCCGACAATGCGGTGCTCCGTTCTCAAAGGGCAAAGAAGCCCAACCTTGCCTTGAAGGCCAAGGTTATTATGGAAGAAGAGGAAGAAGTGGAAGATGAGGAAAGCAACCCCGAAGACACCAAATTTGATTACCATGAGCACATGGCCCTTGCTTCAAGACAATTTTGGAGCAAGAAGAGTTCAAGACCCAACTTGAACAAGAACAACTCAAGTGGCGTCAAGGGCAAGCAACGAGTTAGAACTTGCTTCAACTGTGGCAATGTGAGCCATTCCGTTGCAGATTGTCCTTACGAGAAGCGGGAAGACAATGGTGGCAAGTTCATCCGAAAAGACAAAGCCAAGTCCTTCCCCAACAAGAACAACTTCTCCAAGAAGACTCCCACTCGTGGGTTGGTGGTTCAAGAAGAATACCAAGAGGATGACGATAATGATGAAAATGAAGAAGCAATGGCCATGGCATCCATTGCCATTGCTACTACTCCCCGGGTGTCTCTCTTTGATTCACCCAACGAAAACATCACCGCCAAATGCCTCATGGCTAAAGCTTCAAACAAGGTAACCCCCAACATTAAAACCACCATCATTACTAATCCCTCCATGGAGGAGTGCATTGATGAACATGATGGGTCTAATGAAGAAGTGAATGAGTTTGAGTCCTTTATGAGTAAGCTCAAGGGCAAGTCCAAGAAGCATTTTGTTGCTCTCTTGGAACAACTTGGTGAGGCCAATGACATGATCGAGGCTCACGAAGAAACCATCTCTAAGATGGAAGGTCATAGTCGTGACTATGCCGATGAGATATCGGATCTCTCTAATGCTCTCGAGGAAGAGCATGTGCATCGTTTGACTCTTAAGGAGTCACACAATGATGACCATGCTAAGTTAAAGAAAGATCTTGATCATGCTCTTGTCGTGTCTCGTGTGCTAACTTCCGAGAAGGCTAAACTTGGGGTTGATCATGCTAGACTCAAAGAGGAGTTTGAGATACTTGACAAGGCCCACAAGGTCTTGAAGGGTGCTCATGCTAACCTCAAGGAGTCTCATGCTCAACTCCAAGTTAAGCTAATCAAGGAAAAGGCCACCTTTCCTCACATGGTATTAATTGATAATGCATGTGCTACTAACCCGTGTTGTGAGCATGTGCATCTTGTGGAGGAGAATGCCAAGTTGAAAGATCAACTTGAGAAAGGCCTTGTGACATGCATTCAAGGTGAGAAGAACCTCAATGACCTTTTGAGCAATCAAAAGGAAGTTGTGGCCAAGGAAGGAATTGGGTTTGCACCCAAGTCCAAGAGCAAGAAGAAGAAGAAGAACAAGACCAAACGTCCTCCTCCTCTCAAGCAAACGCTTTGTGAAAGAGGGAGAGGGTGCTCCTAAGGAGAAGAAGGAAAAGTGAAGGAGTTGACATCCAAAGGGCAAAAGCATGTCCTCAAACAAAGCCGCGACTTTAACCCGCATATATGTGTCAGTGCCGCATAGTGATGGACATGTTTATGCTAAATTCGTTGGTTCTCCTTATGAGTACATTGAATGGTCTATTTGGGTTCCCAAGACCCTTGTTACTAACATAAAAGGACCCATTACTAAATGGGACAATTGCAAGTTTGCCCCTAGTTGGAACCCACCCATGGGGTTTGCCCTTAATTTTCCACCTTGCTTAGTTTTGCCCTTAGATTTGTCCCAGGGCTCGCTCGAATGCCCTTCCGTGACGGCCCCGTGTGGTCAGCGCCGTTTGACCACGGTTTTGCACCGTTTTGGACAGCACATGCCCCTGCCCTTTCCTTACAGGTGGGACCCGCGTATGTATCGCATCTCATTTCCCCTCTCTACGAAATCTGTCCCTAGAACCCTAGCACAACGGCGACCCAGGCGAACCCTAACCCTAGCTTTTGGCGGCGCGCATCCGAGCCCGGCCCGTGGTTTGGTTGATGTCGTGAGAGATCCAGACCACATCTTCATCAGCTACGATGGTGAAGACCCGTAGCTCATGCGGCGGCGAAGGCGAAATGGAGGGCGCGGCGTCAAGACAGAGGACTCCGATGTCGACGGAGGATATGAGCCAACAGATCCCAGATGGGTAAGTTCATCTGCTTTTTTCACTAGTTCTTGCTTTAGTTTTAGGTAGATCTGCCATGCGTGATGCTTTTCGGACGTTTTCTTGCGTTCGTAGGATGGATCCAGAGCGCGCATTTTCTTTGTCCATTAGAATGGAAACAACTCTTTTAGCAAGGTCTGGTACTAAGGATCAAGGCACAGGCTTTACTTTTCCTCTTGTGATCGATGCTACAAGCACATTCAACTCTTTTAGGGATGTAGTATACAGAAAATATCCGTGGGGTTTGTACGATGCTGTTGAGTTTAGATTTTGGGACCAGGATAAATTTGCATGGATCCCTCTGCAGTGTGATGATGAGCTAGCCCAGATGTTTGCAGAAAATGCACTGTTGAAAAGTGGCAAAATTGAAGCCACTGTCATACAGAGAGCTAGACCAGATGCAGCTCCTAGTACAGCAAAGCCCTCTGTCCCAGGAAACAAATAAAAAACTGCTGCTACTAGGTCTAGGAGCAGCAGGGCAACTCCAAGTAGTAGCTGTCATCCACCAGGAACTCCTAGTGCAAATGTACCATCTCAACCTGGTGCTAGTGACAGTAATGCTGCTAATACTGTCAGTCAGATACCCACAGATCCTATAATTGAGGAGGCAGAGCTTGATGATGTGCTAGGTTCAGATGAAGAAGATGAGAGAATGTTTCCTGATCTAGTACCCAGGAGGAATGTGGACCAGTAGGATGAGGACTACATTCCAGCAGAGTTTTCAGATACAGATGAAGAAGAGGAACAGGAGAACATTGACATGGGATGTTTTGAGAATGATGATGAAGACAGGCCTGAGATGTTGTATGACAGAGATAATCCAAGTCTAGCTGAAGGGGTTGTCTTTCCTTCAGCTGTGGATTGTAGAAATGCTGTAGCTACATTCTCCATAAAAAATGAAGTAGAGTACAAAATAGAGCATAGTGATCCAACCAGGTTCACTGTGTATTGTGCTTTTCCAAGATGTAGGTGGAGGCTGCATGCCTCTCTAAAGAGAAACAACACATTGTTTCAGGTACTAACAAATTGAATAATCAATGCTAACTATTTTCCAATTGATGTTGTAACATAGTAATTATGATTAATTTTCCTATTGAGTATCTAACTTAAATTTTTTATGTGCAGATCAAAGTAAATCCCTATGAGCACCATTGTCCCAGTGTCAACAGAACTGAAAGATTGAGAGCAGCCAAGAGGAGATGGATTGCTGATGCTGTGCAAAACTGGGTAAGAGAAAATTCTAACATTGGTCCCAAGGAGTTGCAAACCAACTTGCAAAAAAAATATGGTTTAGACTTGCCTTACATGAGAGTTTATTATGGTAAACAAATGGCTATTGACAACATTTATGGAAAGTATGAGGATAGTTTTCAGCTTTTTTACACATTCAAAGCTAAAGTAGAGAGAGCTTCTCCTGGTAGTGTTGTAGAAATAGATAGGCACACTGTTCCCTTCCATTTGAAGGGAAAGAGGTATGAAAAGGAGTGTTTCAGAAGAGTTTTTGTTAGTTTCAAAGCTTGTTGGAGTGGATTTTAGCGGATGCGTGCCCTACCTTGCTGTGGATGCTACAGCTCTGAATGGTAGGTTCAGAGGGCAATTAGTAGCAGCATGTGCAGTTGATGCACATAACTGGATTTTTCCAGTGGCCTATGGTGTACTAGAGATAGAGTCTCGGGAGAGCTGGGCCTGGTTTTTCCAAAATCTGAAGCAGGTTATAGGACACCCTGAAGGACTTGTTATTCATACTGATGCTTGCAAAGGCCTAGAGAAGGCAGTGGACATAGTCTTTCCAGGAGTTGAGCACAGAGAGTGCATGAGACATCTTGCAGCAAATTTCTCCAAGAAATTCAAGGGGAAATTTTATGATGAGCATTTGTGGCCATGTTCACTCACTTATAGCATCAAGAAGCACAATTACCACTTGAGACAGCTCTGCACAAAACCCAAAGTGAAGGCTTACCTTGAAGAGCACCATAACAAATTTTGGGCTAGAGCAATGTTTAATGACATATGCAAGGTTGATTATGTCACCAGCAACCTTGCAGAATCATTTAATTCCAAAATTAAAAAACTTAAAGGCCTGCACATTGTAGACTTGCTTGATAAGATTAGACAGTACATTATGGAGAAGTTTGTTCTTAGGAGCAGCATAGAGCTTCAAAAATTCATGGGGCACAAAATCATTCCTAGAGTTATGAAGATCTTGATGGCAAAGAGCAAAGGTTTGGATATGACTCTAGTAAGGATAAGTCCAACTGAAGGAGAAGTCACTGCTGTAGACAAGGAGAAGAGAGAGTGGAGATACCCTGTTGATCTTCAAAAGGGACAATGTAGTTGCAGGAAGTGGCAGATCACAGGTCAGCCCTGCATACATGCACTGTTTTTCATTACATCTTTGAGAGGAGATGCAAATGTCATAGATCAGTATGTGCATCACTATTTCTCAGTTGATATGTTCAAGAAAACATATGCTAAAAATATACCATCACTTGAGGGAAAACAACAGTGGGATATTGTTGATCCAGGTTTCAGACTTTGTCCTCCTATTCAGCACAAAGCTGCAGCAGGAAGGCCAAGGAAAACAAGAATCAGGGCAGCAAGTGAAGGAAAAGGCCTTGGAGTTAGGAAGAGGAAATGCAAAAGATGTGGAGGGTATGGACATTTCCTAAAGAACTGCAAAAATGCCATTGATCCTGCATTTGGAGAAGAGGATGCACATTGGGGAGCTGACAATGCAGAGGAGCCTACAGAGCCAGATAATGCTGACCAAGGAGAAGATGATGCAGTTAGTGCAGATGAAATTGAAGAACCAGATCATCCAGCAACTGTGCAGCCTTCTCCAAATCATCCAGCAACTGTGCAGCCTTCTCCAGAGTCACCAGCAACTGTGCAGCCTTCTCCAGATCATCTAGCAACTGTGCAGCCTTCTCCAGATCATCCAGCAACTGTGCAGCCTTCTCCAGAGCCACCAGCAACTGTGCAGCCTTCTCCAGAGTCACCAGCAACTGTGCAGCCTTCTCCAGAGTCACAAGAGCCTGCTACACAAGCTTCTACTGTTTCTAGTGCAGTTCTATGGTTTGTACTATTTGCAATGTTTCTCCTTTTACTTATTTCACTGCAACTAACTAACTTTATTCCTTTTTCCAGCACTCCTAAGAAGAATTGGAAAAGGCCACTATGAGAGGACCATCTCCTGCAAGAGGATGAAGATGAGCACTACTTCTACAAGAGCAGCACACATGGGTCGTGGATCGGCAGAATATGCATGAGAAAACTGCTGCAACTCAAGAGGAAGTGCAGGTGATGTGCCCCAAATCCCAAAAAAAGTGACTAGAAGCGAGCTAAGGAGATGCCAAATCCAAAGCAGAAACACCAGAGCAAAAGGGCCAAATCATGAGTGTTGTCATGTGTGAAACTATCGCTTTGGGATGATCTCTTATGTCATGTTTGAACTATCTCAGTAGTTGATATCTATGTGCACTGCACTCTAGTTGTATGAAGTACTATGTTATCATGTGTGAAACTATCGGTTTGTGAACCTGAATTTAGTACTATGTTGTATGAAGTACTATGCAACCAATTTGGTAGTTTGCTATGTGAAGTAGTATGCAATCGAGCGGTGGTTTGCTATTGAATAACTTATGAGTGCATTCATACATCACTGCATTAATGGATCATAAACGCTAATAGATCATAAACTTCAGAGATCACAAACCGCTAATACATCACAGCATTCATACATAATCGCACTCATACATCAAGGCATTCATGAGCTACTACATTAACAATGAAATTTTAGTGTGCATTTTGTGCACACACTGACATTGCGATAGCGAGCATACAAGTTGTAACTATAGGGAAAAACATTGTCCAAACGCGCATCATTTCCTTTCTTTCCTTCAATTCTTTGGTCAACGCACGATTTCTCTTTGCAAGATCAACTGCTTGCTTCTCCAACTTATGACTTCTGATCCATCTAGCTTCAAGCGTTGCATGTAAATCTTTGAAAGCTAGTCCAACTCTTGCTGGAGGTGCAGGGTCAACCCAAACCACCCACTCACATTCATCTGGCAACTGCATGAACAATTTTCGATTAGATCTGATGTCGAGTGCTTCGTCATGGATTCAAACCCAAGAATGTAAAATGCAGTTCAAATTCTTACATCCAGGGGGCAACCCAAAAATCGACGATCGGTGCTAGCTCCACCCCATGAGACACGACGAGCAGGGATTAGGCCATGTCCTGGACAACGATGCTTCGAGCGATACTCCAGGCCGGAGAAGGTGGAGTCTGGCAAGTAAAACTCGAATGTGTCCGCACAATTCCTACCTCATCCACCTAATTTGACCAAAACCACATAAATCACCCAAATTTGAGCTAACCCTAGAAAATGGGGAAATTTTACTCTACCTATTACAAATTACCTCTTCAACACGATCCGGGCGACGAGCTCTCCGACGACATACCCGACATCTCCATGGTTGTGGGCAAGCACGCACGACGCCTCCAACAGCTCCTTCCTTCCGCCTCCTTTTCCTTCTACCTCCTTTCTTCTCGCCTAGCGCGAGGTAGAAGACGACTAAAAGGCCAGGGATATCGAACCAGGGGTAAAATGGTCCAAAACGGCGCAAAAACTGTGGTCAACGGCGCCGACTTACCTGGGCCGCCACTAAGGGCATTCGAGCGAGCCCTGGGACAAATCTAAGGGCAAAACTGAGCAAGGTGGAAAATTAAGGGCAAACCCCGTGGGTGGGTTCCAACTAGGGGCATAAATGTATTTGTCCCTTACTAAATGGGTACCTAAAACCAAGCATTGATCTCTTGTAGGTGTTTGCTTCCGGTGGGGGATCATGGTTGCTCGATAGTGGAGCAACAAATCATATGACCGGGAGCAAGGACTTGGTGGTGGACGTGCAAGAGATTCCATCTATGCCCACCAATGTCGAGTGGGGTGATGCATCACATTCTAAGGTATTGGGTCTCGGCAAGGTTGTCATTTCTCATGATCTAATGATCGAGAAAGTCATGCTTGTTGAGTCCCTTGCATACAATTTGCTTTCCGTTCGTCAACTTGCACTCATGGGTTTTGCTACATTCTTTGACATTGATACCGTGGCCCTCTTGTGGAGCAAGACTCTTAAAGTAGCCTTTGTTGGGCATGTTGAGAATGGTCTCTATGTGATTAACTTTTCGGAGTGACCCACTAAGACCGCGACATGCCTAATGGCTAAAGTTGACGTGGGATGGCTTTGGCATCGCCGTTTAGCCCACATCAATATGAGATCTTTGCAAAGTCTTCTCAAGGGGGACCATGTCCGTGGACTAACAAATGTTAGTTTTGCCAAAGATCGTGCTTGTAGTGCTTGTATCGAAGGAATGCTTCATGAAAAGGCTCACCCTCCATCAACCATCATTTACTCGAAGAGACCCTTGGAGCTCCTTCACATGGATCTCTTTGGGCCTCCATCTTTTGATAGTCTTGGAGGTAGAAAGTATTGCTTGGTGATTGTGGATGACTATTCAAGATTCACTTGGGTATACTTCTTCAAGAGGAAGAGTGAGACTCAACAAACCGTCATCGACTTTGCAAATGAAGCTCAACGTCAACACAATGCAAAGATCTTGACAATAAGAAGCGACAATGGCACTGAGTTCAAGAACTACACCTTGGATGAGTTTCTTAGTGATGAGGGGATCAAGAACCAATATGCTGCTCCATACACCCCTCAACAAAATGGTGTTGCGGAGAGGAAGAACCGGATGTTGATGGATGCGGCTAGGACCATGATGGCGGAGTTCAAGTCTCCATACAACTTTTGGGCCAAAGCCATCAACACCGCATGTCATGCATCAAATCGGCTCTATCTTCGCAAAGGCTTGAACAAGACTCCTTATGAGATACTCACCGGCAACAAGCCCAACCTCAAGTATTTCCGGGTGTTCGGTTGTAAGTGTTTCATTCTCAAGAAAGGTGTTCGTTTGTCTAAATTTGAGGCTAGAGCTCATGAGGGCATATTTGTTGGTTATGCTACAAACTCTCATGCTTACCGTGTCCTCAACAAGTCCACCGGACTCATTGAGGAGACGGTAACGTGGAGTTTGATTTAAAATAACGGCTCCCAAGTGGAGCAAAGTGGTACTTGTGATGTAGGTGATGAAATTCCTCCCAAGCCATAAGAAGAATGGGTATTGGTCAAATTCTACCCATTGAGGAACCCCTTGTGGCGAAGGAGAAGGACAATGCTCTACTCAAGTAGAGCCATCACCTCATCAAGACCCACACGCTCAAGAACAAAGTGAAGGCCCTCAACCTCGTGAATAAGACCAAGGGCAAGATCAACCTCAAGATGGTGGTGAACCTCTAAATGATGCCCAAGGTCAAGTTCTCCCCCTCGAGCAAGTTCAAGATCAAGAGCAAGCTCAAGATCAAGAACAAGCTCAAGACGGCGCCAAGATGATCAAGTCAACCTCCTCCTTCCACATCCGAGGAGGAATTAGAGCGTCGTCTTGCCAAGATTGCTTCCAAGCTCACCACCCAAGGCCATCTCATGGAAAATGTGGTTGGAAGCCTAAGAAAGGGGGTAAGCACTCGTAGACAATAAGCAAACTATTGTGAACATCACGCGTTTGTCTCTTGTGTTGAACCCCAAAAGGTCTATGAGGCGCCCGAAGACTCGGATTGGCTCAATGCCATGCATGAAGAACTCAACAACTTCGAGCACAACAAAGTATGGAGATTGGTGCCAAGGCCATCGGGAGACCACAACATCATTGGGACCAAATGGATCTTCAAGAACAAGCAAGATGCTCATGGGAACATCGTTCACAACAAGGCAAGATTGGTAGCACAAGGCTACTCCCAAGTCGAGGGTATCGACTATGGTGAAACCTTTGCTCCCGTTGCTCATCTTGAATCCATACGTTTGTTGATTTCCTATGCTTCTCATCACAACTTTAAGTTGCAACAAATGGATGTGAAAAGTGCTTTTCTTAATGGTCCTATTAATGAGTTGGTCTATGTCAAGCAACCCCCCGGGTTCGAGGATCCCTACTTTCCGGATCATGTGTATCAACTCGATAAGGCACTCTATGGCCTTAAACAAGCCCCACGTGCGTGGTATGACCACCTTACCAAGTTGTTACAAGATCGTGGATTTGAGGTGGGGCTGATCGATCCCACTCTTTTTACTAAGAAGGTCAAAGGGGAGTTGTTTGTATGCCAACTATATGTTGATGATATTATCTTTGGTTCTCCTAACAAATCTTTCAATGAGGAATTTGCCGCTCTCATGACCTCCAAGTTCAAGATGTCTTCGATGGGAGAGTTGAAGTTCTTCCTTGGTTTTGACATCAAACAAAGAAGAGAAGGAACCTTCATTAACCAAGCCAAATACACTCAAGACATGCTTAAAAGATTCAAGTTAAGTGATGTCAAGCCGGCTACTACACCAATGCCTACCAAGTGCCAACTTGACATCGATCCCAATGGTAAAGCGGTGGATCAAAAGGTATATCGCTCCATGATTGGCTCCTTGCTTTACCTTTGTGCATCTAGACCGGATATCATGTTGAGTGTGGGGATGTGTGCACGGTTTCAAGCCGCACCGAAGGAAAGTCACTATGTGGCGGTCAAGTTTAATCTTTCGATATTTGGCTCATACCCCAAACTTTGGATTATGGTACCCAAGAGGAGCAAACTTCAAGCTTGAAGGATTTACTGATTCGATTGGGCGGGAGACAAAGTGGATAGGAAGTCCACTTCCTGAGGGTGCCAGCTTGGGTGCTCTTTGGTGAGTTGGTCTTCCAAGAAGCAAAGTTGTGTGTCTCTCTCGTACACCGAAGCGGAATATGTGGCGGCCGGTAGTTGTTGTGCACAACTCTTATGGATGAGGCAAACTTTAAAGGAGTATGGTGTCATTTGTGACAAAGTGCCTCTTTGGTGTGACAACGAAAGTGCCATCAAGATTTCTCTCAACCCGGTGCAACACTTCAAGACGAAGCATATTGAGATTCGGTATCATTTCATCCGGGATCGCATTAGGCGAGGGGAGATCGAGCTCAAGTATTTCAACACTCATGATAACCTTGCAGATATTTTCACGAAGCCCCTGAATGAAGCAAGATTTTGCGAGTTAAGGCATGAGCTAAATATCATTGATTCAAGCAATGTGACTTGAACCCTTGCACCCCCACCACACTCATCTTGGTGTCTAGTTTAGGTGTAGGCATGGACATAGGGGGAGTGTTGTTCTCTCAATGAACTCTCCCTCCCCCCATTATGCATAAATCGATCAACTCTTTCACATTAGCCATTTTTGATGGTAGTTGTGCTTCAAAGATGAGTTTTGGTCATGGGCCCAAGGATAATTCTTCGCGGTGCCATACCAATTGACTCAAACATAGGTGGCTCCGGCCACCGCCCTCTCTTGAGAGAGGACAGAGCTCGCTCTCTTTCGTGTGGTTGTTTTTGTTTGAGTGGTTTCTGGTCCGTTGCGTGTGTGTGTGTGTGTTGCCTTGTTGGTCTTCTCTCTCTCTTAGTTTTCCCTTCCGTCTTCTTGGAGTTTTAGTCGTTGGTCTAGAAGTCGTGCAGTTGCTGAAGCGGTACTACCGTTGGTGGCGAGCGGTACTACCGCCCTCCAGCGCGGTACTACCACTGTGAGGTGCGGGCAGGGGGTTATATCGAGGGCAGGGGGAGTTTCTTCTCCCCCATACCCATTCGCTCGCCTCCCCTCGCTCTGTTCCTCTCTCTCTTCAACACCGGCGCCGCGGGAGGGCTCCGGCGGATCTCCCTCTCCGGGGCGCTCCTCTCCATTCCCTTCGGTGGAGTGGATCCCCACCTTGTCCTCTTGCCATGGATGCCGGTATTGCCCTGCTCCTGTTTCTTTTTGTCTAGATTTCCAATCTAGCGTCTTAGGGCAATAGCAGTTGCATCTCTAGATTTTTGGCCGATCTAGGCTTGAGTAGGATGGAGAATGCTTCTAGACAGTGTGGATTAGTGTTGGGTTGGAGTATTTTGGAATTTGGTAGGACGGTAGTACCGGATCTGACCACGGCAATTGGAACCGGCTGTTTTCCCCGCCTCGAGCGGTACTACCGCTCTCCCCAGAGCGGTACTACTGCTTGGAGCGGTACTACCGCTCGGAGGTCGCGGTACTACCACCCTCTACCAATTTCAACCATATTCCTACCTTTCAGTGATCCTTTTTGCTCGTATTTTGTGGCTTATGCTCGTTCTTTCGGGTTGTTTGCGTGTTCTTGTGTGTGGTTCCAGGTGATGAGGTCCCTGAGCATCAGGCTCGTCGTGTCAACCCCGGTCGTGCCACGTCCAAGCGCTACCGCACCATCGAGCCTGTCGGAGGTTCTTCAAGTGCTCCACCTCCACCTCAACTCCAGAAGAAGCCTGGGGTCAAGCCAAAGCCGGGTAAAACCGTGCCAGAAATGCCGCCAAAGGAGTTCTGGGCAAGGCGCCACCGCAACCCGTATGAGGTAGACCTAGATCCCACTTTGGTCAACCGTCCGTTCTGGAACAGTTCCAGTTTGCCTTCTTCTTCGATGTTCTCAAAGCCAAGAAGAACCTCTATGTCAACGTGCACTCCATCGACACCGACCATATGGAGCAAGATCCTGAATACTTTGGTGAAGCTCTTCAGATGTGCACTCAACTGAACATTCTTGGGATCATGAAATTCAACAAGGACTATGATGCTGATATTGTGGCCTAATTCTATGCCACGGTTCACCTTGGGACTGATGAGGACAGGACACTGACCTGGATGACCAATGGCAAGTTGCTTTCAATCAAGTGGAAAGCGTTCATGGAGTTGATTGGGGTGCAAGATCTAGGTCTTGAGTCTTCTGTCGGCTTTTGCCCTCATGGCCGCCCCAATGCCACTCACAAGCAAGCTCTATGGCCCTACTGCACTTTGAGGATCAACCATGAGACAAAGAAGGAAACCTATGAGCTGCCTGCCTATCTGGATATCCTTCACCGCATCTTCAGAGAGACTCTTTTCCCTCAGATCGAATCTGACCAGTTCACTCCTATCTCGTGGACGTGCTTCTTTTCTGCTAGCGTGAGAAGGGACAGCACACCGGAGAGTCCTTGGATATCTCTCATGTTATGTGGTCTGAGCTGCTATCTGCTATCTCTGAGCGCAAGTGCCCGATTTATGGTCCGTTCATCATGCTGCTCATTGAGAAGGCCTGGGATCGTGTCTATCCCCAGGTGTTAATGGAGACTGGAGAGTTAATCTCTCACGATGTCAAGCATCTGAGGAAGAAGGATAACTGGGGCACTCAGGCCCCTAGGACTGGAGTTCCTTCGTCTACTACTGCCATGGAGACCGAGGAGGAGACTGGGGCTGATGATGATGATGATGACTACATGCCTTCTGAGGCAGAGCCCTCTTGGGCAAAGAAGCTCAAGCTCAAGATGAAGAAGTTGTTCTGCATGGAGTCTCACGGTCAGTACATGACTCATGTGGCTGAGAAGAAGGCCCGAGGTCACCACAAGGAGCTCATGCGTCAATTGGGTGCTACAGTTAACAGTGGGTCTGAGGACCAGCTTACCGAGGAGGAGGAGTGGATTCAGCTGCACTGCCCGTGGACCGATTCTGATGTCGTGCACTTCCAGTCTGAGGACGGTGGCGCCGATGATCCCGCTGTGCTCTGATGTGTGTGTCCCTCGTTTGCTCTCACCTGGAGTCGTAGCAACACTCCCTCTCCTTTTTGGTGTCTTGATGCCAAAGGGGGAGAGAGTTTAGGGATTTGCGTTTTGTGTCTTCCGTCTCTTGTGTTCGTGTTTTCCTCGCATTTGCTTTGTTTGATTTGTCTGTGAGACCTAAGTTCGAGGACATATGCTACCTTATCTTTCCAGTATCATTATCTATGTCACTATCTAGCTTATGAGTTGCTTGCTTTTCTTGTTAAGTCATCTATGCTGCTCTCATATACCTTGCTTGGATTGTTGGTCTCTAAAATGTAGAGGGAGTGTTGATCCTAGTATGTGTGACGTGCAGTCCAAAGCACTTATCTAGTTAGCACACATCTAGGGGAAGACCATCTACATTTTAGGACGGTGGGGTTTGTGCGCTTACTCTATATCATGTTTGTGCAAATCCCGTATTGTCATCAATCCACCAAAAAGGGGGAGATTGTAAGGGCATATTTATCCCCAAGTGGTTTTGGTGATTGATGACAATGCTTTTGCGGACTAATCGTGTGCGTTAAGTTCTTTCAGAGATTCATCCATTAGCACGAGACGATTTCCTCCCCTCGGTGTTTTATTCAAGACGGTGTAGCTCCTTTGTTTCGTTGTCGGTGGACTAGTTTCGTAGGAGTCACCGTACTATCAAGAGGGGATCCGCTTTGGTAAGACTAGGGTGGAATCAACACGTACACATCCCTATCACACCCGCCGCCTTCCTTCCGCATCTTTGAGCCGCCCTTTCTCTTCCGTACTGCTCGCTTACGTGCCAGTAGTAGTACCTCGGTCTCATGGCGGTAGTACCGCTCTCGTGAGTACTGCCCGCAGGCGGTAGTATCGCTATGGCTTTGGCCGTAGTACCGCAACTGTTCCGCGCTACTACCGCCTCGATTCGAGACTGGTGTTTTCTCGTGTCGGGTTTTGTGGTACTAGGCACGGTAGTAGAAGCGGTAGTACCGCTCCAAGCGGTAGTATCGCTTTTCTCCCGCATAGTACCGCCTGGGGCGAGGCCTCAGATTCCTCGCCTGCAGTAGTACCACTGGGTAGGGAGCGGTAGTACGGCTCTCAGCGGTAGTACCGCCCTTCCCTAGCAGTAGTACCGCTCTGTGCGGGGATGTACAGTGGGGTAACGGTTGGTTTGTTTCCCCCACTATATAAAGGTGTCTTCTTCCTCCAAGTTGACCAACCTCTTTCCCCCAAAGCTCCATTGTTGCTCCAAGCTCCATTTTCGCTCGATCTCTCTCCCTAGCCAATCAAACTTGTTGATTTGCTCGGGATTGGTTGAGAAGGCCCAGATCTACACATCCACCAAGAGAAATTTGATTTCCCCCACTTATCCCTAGCGGATCTTGTTACTCTTGGGTGTTGAGCACCCTAGACGGTTGAGGTCACCTCGAAGCCATACTCCATTGTGGTGAAGCTTCGTGGTGTTGTTGGGAGCCTCAAGTGTTGTGGAGATAGCCCCAATCTTGTTTGTAAAGGTTCGTCGCCGCCTTCAAGGGCACCAATAGTGGAATCACGGATCTCGCATTGTGTGAGGGCGTGAGGAGAATACGGTGGCCCTAGTGGCTTCTTGGGGAGCATTGTGCCTCCACACCGCCTAACGGAGACGCATTTCCCTTAAAAGGAAGGAACTCCGTAACACATCCTCGTCTCCACCGCTCCACTCTTGGTTATTTCGTGCCTTTACTTTTGCAGCCTTCTTGTGTTACATCCATTGCTTGCATTTGTGCTAGTTGTTATTGCATCATATAGGTTGCTCACTTAGTTGCACATCTAGACAACCTATTTTGTTGCAAAGTTTAAATTGGTAAAGAAAAGGTTAAAATTGTTAGTTGCCTATTCACCCCCCCTCTAGTCAACCATATCGATCCTTTCAACCGTGCTGATGGGCAATGGTTCAAGTGCTTCTGTTCGTGGTGTTGGCGCGGTCGATCTGAAGTTTACTTCAGGGAAGATCATGCGGCTGAAGAACGTGCATTATGTCCCCTCCGTCAATAAAAATCTTGTTAGCGGATCTCTTCTGTGTAGAGATGGCTACAAGCTTGTCTTTGAGTCGAATAAATTTGTAATTTCCAAGTAGGGAACCTTTGTTGGTAAAGGCTATGAGTCAGGAGGCCTGTTTCGTTTATCTTTATCAGGCGTTTGCAATAAAGTTGTTAATCATATTTGCAACAATAGTGAATCAAATGTGTGGCATTCACGTCTTTGTCATGTTAACTTTGGTTGCATGTCGCGACTAACGAAGTTGCACTTAATCCCTAGTTTCACCACCGTCAAGGGATCCAAGTGTCAAGTGTGTGTGTAAGCTAAGCAACCTCGTAAGTCTCACGTGACTGTGGAAACAAGAAATCTTGCACCACTAGAACTTATACATTCAGATCTATGTGAAATGAATGGTGTTTTGACAAAAGGTGGAAAGAAATATTTTATGATGTTAATTGATGACTCCACTAGATACTGCCATGTGTATCTTCTGAAATCTAAGGATGAGGCTTTGAACTTTTTCAAGATCTATAAAGCTGAAGTGGAAAACCAACTTGATCAGAAAATCAAGAGGCTTAGGTCCAACCGTGGTGGAGAGTATTTTTCCAATGAATTTGATACTTTTTGTGCGGAACATGGTATAATCCATGAGAGGACGCCTCCCTACTCACCTCAGTCAAATGGGGTGGCCAAAAGAAAGAACCGTACTCTAACTGATTTGGTTAACGCCATGTTAGACACATCAGGTCTCTCCAAGGCATGGTGGGGGGAGGCGATATTGACCGCATGTCATGTCCTAAACCGAGTCCCCACAAAGAACAAAGAGATAACTCCATTCGAGGAATGGGAAAAGAAAAGGTTAAAACTCTCTTATCTGCGAACATGGGGTTGTTTGGCGAAAGTCAATGTTCCAATTCCAAAGAAGCGGAAGCTTGGACCAAAGATTGTGGATTGTGTTTTCCTGGGATATGTTTTTCATAGCATTGGCTATAGATTCTTGGTTGTAAAAGAGGTACCTGACATGCATGTCGGTACGATCATGGAGTCGAATGATGCGACTTTCTTTGAAGATATATTTCCCATGAAGGATATGGCTACCTCATCTAATCAGGAGATGCCTAGTTCATCGAATCAGGAACCAGTTACAATTACCGAACCTGCCATTTCGATGGAACACTTTGAAAGTTCTGTGAAGGAGAACAATGAAGTTCCTACTAGGAGCAAGAGACAGAGGACTGCAAAGTCCTTTGGTGATGATTTTCTTGTGTATCTCATAGATGACACTCCTAGTTCGATTTCAGAGGCCTATGCATCTGAAGATGCTGATTACTGGAAGGAAGCGGTTCGTAGAGAGATGGATTCCATCTTGGCGAATGAAACTTGGGAGATAACTGATCGTCCTTATGGGTGCAAACCTATAGGATGCAAATGGGTATTCAAGAAGAAGCTTAGGCCTGATGGTACTATTGAAAAGTACAAGGCTCGGCTCGTGGCTAAGGGTTATACCCAAAAGGAAGGTGAAGACTTCTTTGATACTTACTCACCTGTGGCTTGACTGACCACTATTCGAGTTGTACTTTCACTAGCTGCCTCACATGGTCTTCTCGCTCATCAAATGGATGTTAAGACCGCTTTCCTAAATGGAGAGTTGGATGAGGAAATTTATATGGAACAACCAGATGGGTTTGTAATAGATGGTCGAGAAGGAAAGTGTGCAAGTTGTCAAGTCTTTGTATGGACTCAAGCAAGCACCCAAACAAGGGCATGAGAAGTTCGAAAGAACTTTAACAACCGCAGCTTTGTTGTGAACGGTCGACAAATGTGTATACTATCACCATGGTGGGGGCGAGGAGTTATGCTTTGCTTGTATGTTGATGACATACTGATTTTCGAACAAATCAATGTTATTAAGGAGGTCAAGGATTTTCTATCTCATTGTTTTGAGATGAAGGATTTAGGAGTGGTTGATGTCATTCAACATCAAGTTGTTGAGAGACGATGATGGTGGGATTACATTGCTTCAATCTCACTATGTGGAAAAGATCTTGAGTCGCTTTGGCTACAAAGGATCGCAAGCCCTCTCCAACACCATGATGCTAGTGTGTTGCTTGAAGAATCAAAGAATTGCTAGAGACCAATTGAAATATTCTCGATTATTGGCTCGCTTATGTACTTAGCTGCTACAAGACTCGACATCTCTTTTGTCGTTAGCAAACCGAGCCGGTTTGTCTCAAAACCGGAGATGTGCATTAGAAAGCTCTAGAGAGAGTTTTGCGTTATTTGAAAGGCATCATGCAATTATGGAATTCACTACACGGGCACCCAAAGGTGCTTGAAGGGTATAGTGACTCAAACCGATCTCGAGATGTTGATGAGATAAAGGCCACGAGCGGATATGTGTTCACTCATGGAGGTGGCGCTATTTCTTGAAGTCTTGCAAGCAGACCATCTTAACGAGGTCAACAATGGAAGCGAACTCACAAAGACTAGATACAGCTACGGTCGAAGCAGATTGGCTTCACCGGCTCTTGAATGACTTGCGGTTGTTGAGAAACTGCATCGGTATCCTTATGAACTGTGACAATCAAACTGTGATCACGAAAGTGAACAGCTCAAAGGATAACATGAAGTCATCAAGACACGTTCAGAGAAGGTTAAAGTCTGTCAGAAAAATGAGAAACTCCGGAGTTATTGCATTGGATTATATCCAAACGTCTAAAAATCTGGTAGATCCTTTTACTAAGGGTCTATCACATAATGTGATAGATAATGCATCGAGGGAGATGGGTATGAGACCCACAATATGAGTTGTTCACAGTGGTAACCTATTCTTTGTGATCGGAGATCCCGTGAATTAGATGTGGAAGACAAGTTGTTGGTCAACTGGGAGGAGAGTACCCTTACTATTTAAAATACCACTCCATGAAGATGCAATACTCTCCTAAATCTGCATGGCAGGTTGATGTATATCTTAATGTGTTCTAAGTGGCTCTTTGAAGCAGAGATGTTGTCCTGCAGAACATCTTTTGAAGAACGCACCTATATGAGTCTGATTGTTAAACGTCGCAACCTATGAGAGTAGGGTTCTCTCTAATAAACTCATGAAAGGTTTCGGAGTATGACGCATAAGCTCCACCCGCGGGGAAGACCCACGGTAGCCACGCATCGTCAAGGCTTTATGTGAAGCTAGATTCGCAGAAAACTTGCGCTCAAGGCCCACCACTGCTCAAGTTGCTTACTAGTGTAGCATAGAGTTCTAGGTGGAAGTTCAACTTAACAGTCTCCACTGCAGTACCGGTATATAAAA